>OU892287.1:1681635-2881635 GCA_917834065.1 Ceutorhynchus assimilis | reverse complement strand
TTCCGCAACAATTCACTCATTTGTACTTGAATAACTTGTCACATTATGTTACTACTTTGGTAAAGTAACATTACTAATTCCTGTTGAAAGGCAAATTAACAAAAAGTGGATAATCTTACAAATTCTAACTTCATATACCTAATAAGTTATTTTTCAAGTACAGTTTAAGTAAGAAACTGTTCAATCAAATATAGACAAACTTTATATTTTTGGAATCATGGCATTGTGCTCTTCAAGAATATAGAATGAAATATAGAGCATCCCATTTGAAAAAAGCTGGAAGCAAAATTTCACCTTGCTGACATTCAAATTTTGTTTCTGACCATGGTTTCTAAAAATCCAGCCAAAACTGTAAAACTTTTGTATTGACACCTTTTTTCTATCTGTAAAGGTAAAGGCTGTAGGTGGGTTGTCAATATATAAAAAAACACCCTGTACTATATTCTTCCCAATGTGAGAAAGCTTACTGAATTAGCCATGCAATTAGGGTTTTTTCCTTACAAGAAATATCTGTTTTTGGCAGTTAAAGACACACTCGAAAATACCGTATCATGACCTCCTCGACTCAATTTCTTTTCAACTTAATAGTCCTTGGGCCCAGATCTAAATTTATTATTTATGACCACACCATCGAAACTTTTTGTATATGCTATTTGGGTGGAGTCGGACAAATTTTAAGTTCAGCGCATTATGGTAGTGGGGCGTTTGTCTGTCAAGTTGTCATGAAGTTGTCGATTTTATGCAAGAAAAAAATTTATGACCACATTGATAATTTTTTTTTAATGAATAGTTTTTATCCCATTTTGACGTTTAAAAATGACATTATTGCACGCATAACAGTAAAGGTAAGTAGACGTTTATCACCTCAGTGACTTAAAACTTTTTTAACTCACTCTCGGCATTTTAAGTCACTCTGCCCAACTAAAAGTCTGGGACCTCAGTGATTTAAAATATTTTTAACTCACTCTCGGCATTTTTCCTTACACTTTATTTTTTGAATTTCCACAAAATGGGATAATAGTTATTTATACACCAAGTGAGTTAAATGAATGTTTATTCATGAGAAGAAAGTTTAACCCACGAGCCCTAGCGAGTGGGTTAATTTTCTTCGAATGAATAAACATTTTAACTCACGTGATTTATACAAAATTTTATCCCATTTTGATGGACATTTAAAATGTAAGGAATCAAATTATAAAAAGAATTCATTTAGTAGTTATGAAAGCGCTAATTATTGAAATTGGTGGTTGCTAAGGTATAACTAGTTGTTTGTTTGTATTTGTAGCAGATTTTTATACTGGCAGAGTGACTTAAAAGACCGAGAGTGAGTTAAAAATATTTGAAGTCACTAAGGTGATAAACGTCTACTTACCTTTGTCATTATGCGTTCAATAATGTCATTTTTAAACGTCAAAATGGGATAAAATTTTGTATACATCACGTGAGTTGAATTGTTTATTCATTCGAAGAAAATTAACCCACTCGCTAGGGCTCGTGGGTTAAACTTTCTTCTCATGAATAAACATTCATTTAACTCACTTGGTGTATAAATAATTATTATCCCATTTTGACGTTTAAAAATGACATTATTGAACGCATAACAACAAAGGTAAGTAGACGTTTATCACCTCAGTGATTTAAAGATTTTTTAACTCACTCTCGGCATTTTAAGTCACTCTGCCCAATTAAAGCTCTGACACCTCAGTAATTTAAAATATTTTTAACTCACTCTCGGCATTTTTCCTTGTACTTTATATTTTGAATTTCCACAAAATGGGATAAAATTTTGTATAGATCACGTGAGTTAAAATGTTTATTCATTCGAAGAAAATTAAACTTTCTTCTCATGAATAAACATTCATTCAACTCACTTGGTGTATAAATAACTATTATCACATAAACAACAAAAAAAAATGTGTCAAATTTATGGGAAAAAAAAATTTATTACCACATGGCTGATTTGAACAGCATCTGCTATAAAAATATTTTACAATAACGTGGTAACCTTGTCGGACAATTTTCACGGGGCATATGCGCAGTCGGATGCGCCAAAGATGTCAATTTCCTGCAACAATTTTATTTACAACCATTTTTCCGACAAAAATAGGAGGGTCTAAGTAATTATGTTCTAAATCAAAAAATCTAAGTGTCGGACAAAAATATTGGGGCATATCGACAGTCGGACAAAAAATGTAATTTTTATTGGTAATCGATATTTCTTAACTATACTGGGTTCAGGTATCCCTTTTTTTAAAAATATTTTTCCGACAAAAGTACAAGGTTACCAGTAATTATATTCTTAAATAAAAAATGTAATTGTCTGACAGAAATGTTGGGGCAAACATACAAGAAATTTAATTCTTATAGGATATCGACGTTCTTAAATTATAAGGATGAGTTAATGCTTATAATTATTACTTTATGTAAACATATAAAGAAAAAAAACATAAAATATTATCATTAAATATTATTTATTATTAAATAAATATGGTGAAAATAATATTATTCAATAAATAAGTATTAATACTAATACATGTCAGCGTTGGACTTATATTATTAATTTTCACCGTTTGTTATTAGTTTTCATAAAAAAAATGTATTAAAAATTTAAAGGGCCAAGCTAGTCCAGAGCAATTAGGGGTCAGGGGTAAACAAATTAGCTTAAAGCTGCCACTACCATTATTCGATAGCTTTTATGTTCCCTATGAACATACTAAAAGTCCCTGTCGCTGTGATTGGTGGAACATTCCCAAATCCAGTCCGCCATCTTGATTTTTCGTACTTTTACTTAATTGGTACTAATATCTCGAATACTGTGAGGTTTATCAAAAATTGTCAAGAGACAAAAAAGTTTCTAAATATGTTTTTTCTGTAAGAGCGATGAAACATAACAACATTCAAAAGCTGTGGTTGTCTCTGCAGACCTCCAAATATTGAAAATACCACACTTACCCATGCCATTTCGGCTAACTTTTTTTGTTAATATTTTATGTATTCACCTAGGGTTGTTTGAGAGAGGTAGGTTGCCTGATAACTTCATGACGTCATCTTGGTTGCTTTCGTCAATCGTATTCATATTTCCATAACACTGACAGACAGAGCAATCGTTATCATGTTTCGAGAATGAAGTGCCTACTGAGTGGCTGAACTTAACCGCTGGCACCGCCTGAATGTATTCAATGTCTTGGGAACAAATAGGAATTTGAAAAAAGAACTAGATATAAAACTCGACATATTCCTGGTTCCTTCAAAAATTTCAGATTAGCTGGAATGTTCGATACCCAAGAAAAGTTCTTATTTCCAGGGTGTAACTCTTCGAAAACTAGCCCGCGAGCTACATTTTTAATATTGAAATTTTTTGAACAGAAAACTTAAAAACGAAATAAATTACGAAAATGTCAAGACAAATAAAAGACTGTGAAATCAATTCTGAGACAAAATGATTTTATATTCATAACTTTATTTAGGTATGATATACAAATATTAATAATGTAACAAAAAAAAGTTATGACTAGCTAAATAATTTTGATTTTATTTGTATTCGTGAAAGGTGTAGAGTGTAGATACCTATCTATATATACATCATTACAGCACTTTTTATACTTCTAAATCAGAATCATCTGTTTGGTCAAGAATAATATTAGGAATATTTTGACATCGGTTCAGTATTTTATAATACTAGCCCTAAGATTATTTCCTAACCATTATTGTATTTGGTAATACACTCTTAAGCAGTGAATTTGGCTGCATCTGATGAAGGTGAAAGAGTAGCAAATTCAAATTTTGATTTTAAGTTTTAACGGGCGGTAATGCAGTTGAATTTATGAAATCTTAAGTCATTAGCGTCTTAGATATTTTAGTCTTGCCATATACAAGTAAAAGAAATTCTTCCCCAATTTTAATTATTTCTTTCCTATCTGCCTTTACATTCTGAAAAACAGAAATTAATTAGTGAATAGTTTTATTGCCTTCTAGAACTTGAATAGGCTTTAATTTTCCTTGTTTGTACATTGCAGATGGGATATCACAACCGCCAATTGCACGGATTAATAAAATTTCACTTACTGCTGGCCCTAAGGCTTCCTGTAAAAGTGAAATTTCGGTAATTTTGATTGTTTGACTTTGATTTCCGGGCCGTAACGTGAGAACGTTGTTGTCTGATTTTTTTTTTTTTTGATATACTGTTGCAACTACTGAGTCAGATATTACAATATTAGTACAAGATAATTTATTAATTCTCCGCATTTGTTTCAAAGATTCTAGGTAAACCATCATACCCATCACAAACCACTGTATAATTTGAACCAATGAAACTGGATGAACTTTCTATATTGCTCAAAAATCTCTGCATAGGTGGATGGTATTTGCCCAGTTTACTAAAAGACATATGTAGGTAAATACCAAGGTTCCTAAAGTTAACAGGTTGTCTGGTAATGGATAACTTGATGACGCATCTGGGGTGCCCTATGGAGATTTGCATTTTATATTGAAGCAACCCAGATGACGTCATAAGTTATCTCTCTCAAACAACCTTGGGTAAATACATAAAATATTAACAAAAATAGTTAGCCGAAATGGCATGGGTAAGTGTAGTATTTGCAATATTTGCAGGTCTGCAGAGACAACCACAGTTTTTGAATGTTGTTATATTTTATCGCTCTTACAGAAAAAACATATTTAGAAACTTTTTTGTCTCTTGACAGTTTTTGATAAACCTCACAGTATTCGAGATATTAGTACCAATTTAGTAAAAGTACGAAAAATCAAGATGGCGGACTGGATTTGGGGATGTTCCACCAATCACAGCGACGGGGACTTTTAGTATGTTCATAGGGACACTAAAAACTATCGAACACGAGTGGTGGCAGCTTTAAGCTAATTTGTTGAGGTCAAGCATATACCATTTCATAAGTGCACTGCAGTAAAGCGATGCGTTCGCTGAAGCACACTCGAAAATACGGCAACGCTCGTTGCTTTTGCCTTAACATTGATACGGTGACGAATCACCGAAAAACTGGGAACGCGAAAAATTGTATCAAAAAATTGTATCAAAAAATAACGGAAAAGCACTAGTACGGAAAAGTGATACTTTCATGACCTAAAATGCGTGCGGAAAACTATACTTTTCCGCACGCTCGTTTCACCGGCATCATTTGACGTCAACTTTGAATTTAATCCATGATTAAAAATTCCGCTTAAATTTATAATCTTCGGTCAAATTTAAAGTTGGTGTCAAATGATAGCTTATGGAAATCTAAGATAGGAATGTAAAATCGGTTTTCCTCTAAAATTAAATTAGGTTTTACAGTCTGTCAAAGATGCAAAAAAGTCAATTTTAAACTGTCAATAACTTCAGAAACAGTTGAAGATAGGTATATGACATTGTACATGAAATATGTCTAGAATTTTCCGCAGAATCCAGAAGTGACGAAGTGAAAAATTACAAAAATTACCAACTTTTTTTTAAATTGTATCAAAACGCCCCATTATTTTTGTCCGACAATTGATCCGATATGCGTTACACATGTAGAGAAACAGTAAAAAATAAAAATTGCATCTGTGGTTGTAAATAAAATTGTTGCAGGAAATTGACATCTTTGGCGCATCCGACTGCGCATATGCCCCGTAAAAATTGTCCGACAAGGTTACCACGTTATTGTAATAGTTATTTACATTACAAGTGCGTTTATGAACATGATTACAATAACGAGTGTAAAAGATTAGAACGACGAGGTCGTAGACCGAGTCGTTCTAATCACACGAGTTTTGTAGTCATGTTTAAACGCACGTGTGATGTACAACGTTTTATCTACAAAGCGGAAAAAAAAGGAATATTTTTTCAATCATTTTCGTTTATTAGTCGTTGTCTACCTTCATTTTACCTTTACAGGTTTACCTTTGACATTTGTCAAATCACCAAAAATAGTTGTGTTATGAATTCATAACCTCGTCCATAACACCACTAGTTGTGTTATGAATTCATAACCTAGTCTATAACACCACTAGTTGTGTTACGAGTCTCATGACACAATTCAAATACTAGAAAAATAGTTAGGTAAAAACGTCATAACCAAACGCTCGTAGATAAAATATTTTTATGGCAGATTCTGTTCAAATCAGCCGTGCGGTAATAAAAAAAAAATTCCCAATGATAACGCACACCTAACATGGGATTTTTGGGCTCTATGGATTTTGCCCATTTTTTGATATGTTGTAGAGGATTTAATTCTGAACAACCTTTAAATCGGACGAAATCTTGTATGTATTACGGTCTTTGAGATATGAGCGTTGAAAGATGAACTTTTTTGCGACTTTTTGTGTGAAGAGTATACGAAATACTGGTGCTACTGATGTTTATCAGTCAAAATATTGACAGGTCCACATATTTTGCGTCACTTATAAATTAATGTCAACTTAGGTTAAAGCCGGGACCGCACTGGGGTCAATGTTGGCGCCAGTGCAGTCCTGGCCTTACCCTATGTTGAGATTTGGTAGTGACGTGAAACATGTTGACCTGTCAAAATTTTGACTGAAAAACACCAATATTTCGTATACTCTCCACACAAAAAGTCGCAAAAAAGTTCATCTTTCAACACTCATATCTCAAAGACCGTAATACCTACAATATTTCGTCCCATTTAAAGGTTGTTCAGAATTAAATCCTCTACAACATATCAAAAAATGGGCAAAATCCATAAAGCCCAAAAATCCCATGTTAGGTGTGCGTTATCCTTTGACACATTTAGCGTGTGGCCCTGCGATCTCTCATTGCCAGTTATAAACCACATAATATTTCTTTTCCGATTTTCTAGATGTCGCTGACAACCACAGAATTTTCAAAATTGTAAAATACCAGCACAACAAGAACACGTCCGATATCGATAACTGACATGTCAACATATGACAATATGCCAAAATATTCATCATAACTAATAATTCATAATGTTTTTTGTTCGCCGGTCTTGTATTTCATCTTTCTTTGTGTTGTCAAGTGTTCTTAAGTGATTTCAAAGTTGTTTTGTGTGTTTCAAGAAGAACTTCAAACTTTATAGATTGGAATATCTATTTTTATCTTTGTTGATTAGATAAATGACAGGTTCAATTAAACATCAATCAGAACTTTGAATAAATATGTTAAGGATACCCTTAACCATTGATAAAGAAACTGTCTTTTGATCTAATTAATAAATTATCAATCAATTTAAGGAAACATTGATGCCCCAAAGTCTAGAATAAACGAATTTGAACAAACCGAGAGTAATGCGAACATGGCGCCATCTATCATAAAAAGTCCTATGTAAAGTAGGTGTCTGTAGCATCGATGTAAAAACCAGTAAATAGTGATTTTCCGATATGGTAGATGGCGCTGGCTAGGCTCAATTTTGTTGACAACAAAATTTACACTGAGGTTCCATTCTCGACAGTTTATATAGTATTTATCTCTGAGCTTGACAGACAAACGCCCCACTACCATAATGCGCTAAGCTCAAAATTTGTCCGACTCCACCCAAATAACAAATACAAAAAGTTTCGACGGTGTGGTCATAAATAAAAAATTTAGATCTGGACCCAAGGACTATAATATTTCAACTGAATTTGCAACCAGGCAATTCATTTAGCTGCAAATATTTTTAGCTTTTCAAGGGCTGAGTTTATTTTTTATTCGGGTCAAGGTTCAACCCCCAAAGCTCCATGCAAAAATATGCTGCAGCATTTTTAAAGCCTGAGGTAAATATGTAGAAAAATAATTGATTATGAAAGAACTATTAACTCAAAAAAGAGGCTTCAATGGAGATTGTAACGGTCAATGAAAAAACGAGCTCTATATTTGGAGCTGGCGCGTTTCAATGTTCTATGGATCAATCAATGTTCATTGAATGTTTTTGATTGTTCCTTTGTCTTGAATATTGAGGCTTCAAGGAGAACAAATTTGATTTTTTTGTAACATAGATTGTAATATGTGCAATTTTTTTTTTTTTTATCAACCTAAAGAAACAATGAGGAACATTGATAATCCTTGATCAGTAGAGATTATTTTCCTTCTAAAGTAGTGGAGGTTCTAAAGTCAACTTTTCAATTGATGACAATTTTAACTTCATTTTTTTGCTATGTCAAAAGAAGTACTTTCCTTGCCCTTCACAGGTGATGTTTTCCTATTTAATTTGGATAATTGTATATATGCATTGGGACAAAACATCTAGCATGTTAAAAACCACAAAATAAAGTCGAAATCCGGATCATTGAAAGCGGATTTGCAGAGGGATTTTTTCGCTGAATGCTGAATTATCTAGAGCAGTAGTGACGTCATAAACGCGCGCACGTTCCCTTACTAACCTACATTCCTGGGCTAAAAATAGAGTGGCCCTGATCTAATAATAGAACTGGGAGTCGCAGGCCGTTACCCTCCGTTCCGGAACGGGAACTTCGAGACGAAATTGGCTCTATATTATTTTGTCTATGTAATTTTATGTATGTTGGTATACTACAGTGTTTCATATTTGAATTATTAGAAGAGACGTTTTAAGTTAGCAATAACAATTTTGAAAAGAAATAACAGGCACTTGGAATATGGAGAAATAAACCTGAATAAGAAAGTATTAATCAACAATAAAATCAGCCAACAGGCGAAGAGCCATAGAAAGAATGAATGCTTGAGATAAGTCTCAAAAGAACGAAAATTAATGATGTGATAACTTGAATAGCAAACTAAATCATTATAGTGATACGTACATGAAGGATAACACACGTGAACTACAACGTCATTTAATTTCATGAATTTTCCATACAGTATTTATCTAACACAAAAATAACTGACAAAAAATTCCAACAACATTTAAGAGATTTTGACATATCTACACAAGACTTATTAGTTTGTGGAAATTTAAATGAAATAGCAGACGTTTCAAGTCAATCTCATGCTCAATAATATAATATTGAGAATTGTGGAAAGTGCAAATTGAGGGGGGGGGGGCTGAATTAACGCTAACCCCCCCCAGTGACAGGCGCGTGTCAAACGGCCCCGCAGACCCTGCCACGCGGGGGGCCCCCAATATACTCTAAGAAAAAATAATACCTATGTATATCAAACAAACTCTAAAAATATAAATATGCACTCTTAAACATTTCAAATTCATATTTAATTTGTCACCATTTCTTTCGAACATAAAAAATGTGAAAGCTTAAACAATTTTCAAACCCTGGCTGGTCGAAACCTCAGTGATTCCCATAGGTTATTCCCCGTTTTAATGGGAATTTCCGGTTATTAGCGAGTCTCTGTTGTTTCACTTGTTAAGTTTGAGTTTTGAGTTGATATATAAAATATTCAAATGAGTAGTTCGCGCAAATATCTGAGTGGGGCTCAAAAAAGAAAACTAGTTGAAAAAAAGGAGGAGGAGATAATGATATTGTGTATAAATATTTACTATAATGGGTTATTTTTGGAAAATATAATAGTGACATAGGGGGCCTCAAAAAAAAGTTGGCGGGGGGGCCCCCAAAAAATTTGACACGCTACTGCCCAGTGAAAATTCTGAAATTTGATCATGCTCATTCTGTTCTCCGAGTTTTGCTCCATTTTGCTCCACTATCGGCAAGTTTTGCTCCATTACCAGGAGAGACCTACAGAGCTCCCAAGAATCTCTCCCAGCCCCCCCCCCCCCCCCAGTGAAAATTCAGAAATTTGATCATGCTCATTTTGTTCTCCGAGTTTTGCTCCATTTTGCTCCATGATCGGCGAGTTTTGCTCCATTACCTAGAATTACCTCTAGGGTCCTTATTCTTGAAACAGGGGAGCAGCGTTTCCATGAGAACGAGTGTTCCCTTTGTTAATGCACACAACACGGATCATGACAGACGACGTCTGAAGAGGGAGAGGAAGCCAAGGCGACAGGACTCATAGCGACAGATTTTATGAACCTATCAAACCTATCAAAACGATTGAGATATACTTAATAGCCTGTTGACTAGACAAGGAAAACAAATAATACGGCCATTATACTCAATGCGCTTTGCACTCAAATGCTTGAAAATCAGTTACAGGTGCATCAGGAAAAAGAGGCGAGGAAAATGAGAGTAGCTTCAGAGCGCCTGAGTGCTCAAAGCGTGGCACCCGAAAGCAGCTCAGGTAATGGAGCAGAACTCACCGATCATGGAGGAAATCGGAGCGAAACTCGGAGAGCAGAATGAATATGATCAAATAAAATGTTCAGTGGTATGGGAGGGCTAGGAGAGATTCTTAGGAGCTCGTAGGTCATTCCAGGTAATGAAGCAAAACTCCGATCATGGAGCAAAATGGAGCAAAACTCGGAGAACAAAATGCGCATATAGAAACGCCAAAATTTTCACACGTGTTGCAAGGAGAGATTTCTGGCAGCTGTGTTGTTCATTCCAGAGCCGCTTTCGGGTGCAGTGTGCGAAGCACCTGGAGCATTTCACGCCCATTATACTCAATGCGCTGTGCACTCGAACGCTTGAAAATCAGTTACAGGTGCATCAAGGGAAACAGGCGAGGAAAGTGAGAGCGCCAAACTCTGTTCGCTCGAATGTGTAAAATTGTAGCCGGAGTACTTCGGACTAACTCGAAAAGCGCTGAGCGCTCAAAGCGTGGCATCCGAAAACGGTTCGTCATGGAGCAAAACGAGCTGATCATGGTGCAAAATGGAGCAAAACTCGGTATGAGTAATTTCAAAATTTTCACTGAGGGGCAAGAAGAGATTCTTGGGAGCTCTGTAGGTCTCTTCTGGTAATGGAGCAAAACTCGCCAATAGTGGAGTAAAATGGAGCAAAACTCGGAGAACAAAATGAGCATGATCAAATTTCTGAATTTTCACTGGGGGGGGGCTAGCGTTAATTCAGCCCCCCCCCCCCCCACCTAATAGGCCACATAGTCTCTCCACTGTAATAGAGCAAAAATCGAATGAGAGCAAAATTATAGGATAATTTTAATCCAGAATTTTTTTATGGGGGGGGCTAACTTGACTGATCCTATTGTATGTGCTCAAAAAACAAGAAAGCAAATATCAGACTTTAAAAAAACTTAAAGTACCTTGGATATGTATCAACAAACAAACTAAAAAAAGGAGCTGGTAGATGAAATCTTATAAAATCAGCTAGAAAAGCGATAGAGGGAAAACTATCAATAATTACAGTGGACATATACCAAGGACGCGGTAGAAATATTGGAAAAAATCATCGGAAAATAGCAGACAGACAAAAAATGAGTATCGGTAATGGAAAAATCTAGACATAAGAAATGCTACCAAATGGAAATAACAATTTAGTAGTAGGACATAATGATTGCTCACTGTGTGAAGAACCTGATGGACATATGGCTGGCTCAGGAAAATACATACCTATTGTACTAGTAAACATTGTCAATGAATGCAGAATAGAGAAGAAAGCCGACATTCACTCATAAAAGGCCATCATGTAATGATTCCATGCTAATCAAGTTTTCAATAATAAACGTAGATAGAAGCGATGTGAAACATGATCTCTTTAACCAGAGAGAAAATAAGATTAATTCTCTGTGAATAGCAGCCAAATTGCTTGAAGAATATACACTTTATTGCTGTGTAAATTAATTTTTGTTATATGTTTTTGCACTTTCGATCTCATTGCTCTTTAAAAATGGAAAATTTATTATCCTAATATTTTATATTTATAATCCATGACATTATGATACACACTTTCTCACATAACGAAGAAGCGTTGGCAGATCTCAACAGCGCTGGTACGACAACATCAGAGGATAAAGAATGACTAGGAAGAAGAAGAAGAGAAGACGTCGAACCAACAGGAAGAACTTATAATCACTCACAGAGAATGAGAAGGTTGACTTAAAGGCATCATTGTCATCAGAAACCTCTTTTATGACTTAAAGAATAAAAAATACTATGAAAACACGCCGTCACTGGCCAGGTCCGCCACTGTGCTCCGCGTCAGTGTTAAGGAAAGGAAGGTGACGCGACGCGGACTGGTGGGGAAGTTTAACACACAGAGAGGGCATGGTCGCGCATGGTGACGAACCTTGAGAAGTACTGTAGCTGAAATTTATAATTATATATATTATTTTGCGTTTCTTCTTTGTTTTGGTTGTTGGCACTACTAAGGCACATTTGAAAGTTGATCGAGCGGAAGCAGAAGTTGAGATATTAGTAGTACCAAATGAGGTCCAAGATGTTGGAGTTATGGTAGAGCAGACTTTTCTGCATGAGCCTCATATAGTCATGATAGTTTGTGGAGAAACTGTAAGGCTGTTGCCAGCTGATGAAGATGTTAGCAGTTGCCTAGATATCAAATCGAGGAAAATACCGTTATGGGCAAAGTGTTCTACGGTTATTCCAGCGAGAACAAAAGCACTTCTTGCAGTCACATCGTGTGGCAACTATAATGGAGAAGTCTTCATCAATGGGGGCCTACGACCGTTTCCCGGAAAAGAACATCTCGTAGAGGACTGCATCACAAATACAGCTGATGGGTTTATCTCCATGATCAACTTTCCAATCAAGAACTCTTGAACTGGGCAAAACAGATGTTTTGAAAATATCTAAACATCTTAATGATGATACATCTGTAGTATAAAGACCTTACCGTCTTTCCCACAATGAACGAAAAGTTGTGAGACAAACTATGAAGGATTTATTGTATAGTAAAATAATTCGTGAATCAGATTCTCCTTACTCGGGTTCTATAATTTTGGCGGAGAAAAAGAATGGCGAGCAGCGTATGTGTGTTGACTTTGGGGCAGTTAACGCTAAAACTAATTTCCACTTCCACGAACAGATGATTTTTTTTTGGAAGTTTTAAAGGGTTCTCAATATTTCACATGCTTATCACCAGATTGAAATAGAAGACTCATCCATTCTAAAGACATCTTTTATCACGCCAGATGGCCACTACGAGTACCTAAGGGTCCCATTTGGCTTATGAAATGCGCCTGCAATATTTCAGCGAAATATAAATAAAGTTTAAGGCAATTTACTATATGGAAAGGCATACTTGAATGATATTTTGTTGCCAAGCAAGGATTTCGATACAGGATTGTCAAATATAAGAGAGGTGCTTCGAGTATTAGCTGCTCATGGTTTTACATAACGTTTGTGTCATTTTTTCAAAGAATATTTAGGTCATGAAGTTTTTAAAGAGGAAGTGCAGCCAGGAAAAGGAAAAACTGAAGCAGTTAGTAATTTTCCAGTCCCCTCAAATGTTCGTCAGTTTTTGGGTCTTGCTGGTTATTTGAGGAAGTACGTACCTACAAGTCGCTAGACCTCTAAACTCTCTGATCAAAAAACATGGTGAATTTGATTGGAATATTGAACAAAGTAGAGCTTTCAATACTCTTAAAGAAATTTTAGTATCGAGACCTGTACTAACAATTTACGATCCAGAATTACGGAGAGAAGTACACACTGATGTTGAACAACGATGCATAGGTCAAAAATTCGAGATAAAAAACCATGTGCTAGTTCAAATTTTTCCTACAAGTAACCAAAGCAAGAAACTTTTGCCTAAGTTAAGTGGCCCATACGAAATCGTACAGATCTTTGATCACGATCGATATATTGTCGAGGACCTGAAGGGCTCTTCTCGATCACAGAGAAAATATAGAGAAGTCGTATCTCTCGATAAGTTGAAGGCTTAGGAAGTAGCAGTGAGCTCAGAATCCGAAGTGTATTCTGACAGAAGTTAAACAACTTGATTATAATTTTGAAGTTTAAAACACAGAGAGGGCATGGTCGCGCATGGTGACGAACGTTGAGAAGTACTGTAGCTAAAAATTTGAAATTTCATTGTTTTAGTAAGAAGGTCATAACTTTTTTTCTATTATAGATAGAAAGCTGAATCTTTCACTGAATTTTATCCCTTTCAAAGGACTACAATTGTTAAAAATTTCAGCTTATTTGCACTTATAGTTCCTGAGTTAAAATCGTGTTAAGCAATTGGGGTGATTTATCAATTTTTCAATTTTTCTGAGTGCCTTTTTTCATAGAATCTGGCTCCAAATCTAAGAATAATTTCATGTATGGAGTTTGGGAGATCTCGAATGATTATTAGGATACAAAATCTCCACACAAAAAAATTTGAAATTTCATCGTTTTAGTAAGAAGGTACCTTTTTTATGATTTAGATTTTGGAAAACTTTGAAAAGTCATAACTTTTTTTTTATTATTGATAGAGATATAGATATAGAGATATAGATATAGAAATATAGATATAGAGATATATTGTGTTACGTTGGTTGTTTTATTGAATTATAAGGGGTGAAGCTTACAATATTCCCAATATTTGAGAACAATATCGAGAAAAATTGCTACAACAGGAAGAGGATCAAGATGGATGCAGATCGTCAATGATAAAGAATCATGCAGAAAACACGTGTAGAGAGAACAAGAGTGCATCAACACAGTAGTGGCGTCCATTTGCTGTTTCGTTAGATATGGTTGAAATATTTGAAAAAAAAAAATAAAAAATATTGGACCCCATTTGGGCATGAGAACGCACCATCGACCAGAAGAAATTACTAGAGCTGTCTTTGTGTAGACCAGAATTGGTGTTGTCATTTGCATAACGTTGAAAATTTTCGCTGGTAAGTTCTTCCAAAAGACAGAGGCTGGTGCACGCTCAGTGATAAATCCTTCTTACGGATTTCATAAATGTATATCTTTTCTTGTACAATACTTTATTGTTTTTCGGAAATGTAGCTTGAAGTTTACAAAACGACTATAAATTCTAGGCAAGAATAGTATTAAATTTGAAATAAACGACCAATGACGTGCAGAACAAGAAGCAGTATAAATTTTGACTGACTATTATTCACGATTTTCCCATCAAGTGAACTAAAAGCAAATTTCAAGTCAACAAACTTTTCTCAATATTTAAATATATCCATTAGGGTTTAGTTTTGGATATTTCATCTACTTTAAGCCAACTACAAAGAAAATAAAATGTCAATGCTTGCGCCATACCATTATAAATTGTAAAAAACATAATAATCTACCTTTTGCAAAAGAATTCAAAAACCTCCTACTCAAAGGCCAAATAAAGCTTTTCATCATATTTCTACTAGTTAAAGCCTAAAAATAGATTCTATATCAGCCTGGCAACATTAAAAATCATTTCGTTCACTAAGCCTTCTCATATCAAACTGAATCGAACGTGTGGGTGTTTAAATGCCTACAATGTACTCGTGCAATTATATTTTGCCCATTCAAGCAAGTATTTTATTTTAACAATGTCCATCATACTGTGTTAAATTGTGAAAATTAACGGAATGACTTACCTTTAAAAAAATAATAATAATATGAAACAAACATGCAAACAATAATTCCGTACGTCAAAACCTAACGCCCACACAAAAATGTTCCACCTAAATGCCTAATGTGGACTATGGTAGGGTAGGTTATGGTCAAAATACAAACTTTGGAAAATGAGTTAAATAGTGTTGTGTTGTTTCATTTTTTTTTTTATCAACAGTTAAAGTTTTTTGATTGATTTTAAAATTAACTGTTTATAAAAATTTAAAAAAAAAAATTCAAGCATATAAGTTTAAAACATAAACTTACAATGGTTGAAAAAAATTAAATGACGCTAAATACGTGTGACGTCATTGATGCACTAGTTCATTCATTAATGAAAAAAAATATACTGGGTGCAACACTATATATTGTGGTAGGACTGCTGCAGCTGCATCGTCGTCAGCTTCGCATACGAAACTGAACCGAAATTTCTTGTGAAAATGCCCGAGATAAATCTGCGAGGCCGAGCCAAACTCTGAATGAAGCTTCGCCGCCATTGGTCCGACTGGCAATGACGTCATTACATTGATTGTTAAACTCTCACGTGCTCTTGCGGATTCAAAATGTTTTGCCAGGTAACTGTCCTGTTTTAAATTGCGGGGTGAGCGCATGAAGAGGGGCTTGGGGTTTCGATTATTTTTAGATTGGGTGCATGCAAATTTGTGCATTAGCGACCTCGGTCTATTTATATATATTTATCGTCGGGTTGTTAGAAATGTTAAAAATAGTTATTATTTGTAATTTGTTTCCTTCAGTTTTATTTGTTGTTAACAGCTAGCTTTCATGAGTGGGTAATTTTAATCTAACTTTAAAATTGATGTGGGGGTTGGCGTAGGAGATGATGAGGAATTGTGACGTGTGGAAGGTAATTTTCCTATTGTGAAGTTCAGACAAGTCGACCTAACAACTATCCATTAGAATCTAATAATATACAAACATTTTTAATTAGTTCATGCGTTATCTTTACACAGTCTACCAAGTTTTCCTGCAAGACTGTCATGTCTTTGTCCAGAACGAGGTTCATTGCAAGTTTTAGTGTTAAGTGAAAGCTCTTTTGACATTATTATAACTAATACTGTTTTCCTGCAGGAAAATCCCTTTTCGCCACGAAACACCAATAATAGTAATCAAAATAGATAAGTAGAAAATGTTTTTGTTTTGAACAATAAAGCCATGTTAAAGTGATGGATTTTGGATTTAAGTGACAACTTCGTACAGATGCCTCACTCACAAACAACCGCCCACCTGCCCGTTTTAGTAACTTTATTTCAATAATTAAAACCGGCAAACTAATTCCCGTTTGAATGGAACGTTGGCGGTTATAACATTTCAATCATTTAACATTAATCGATATGGACTAAAAATAGTGAAGCCCCTATAAACACGTAGGTAGGTATGGTCTCTTTATGGCGTACACCCACACTGTCAATTTTAGATAGATGGACTGTTTCATACACAATGACATTGTTTTAAAAGTTCTGAGAACGATACAATTAAGTATGACCTATTCGCAAATGGATCTGAACTGATCTTTTCATTACTTAATGCTTCTAATTACAACATTTTAAAACTAGACAGAACAACTCACAGTCAATTAAATTGCGACAATATTCATACATAATAGTCGATTCACTTAACATCATCTTCTTTTTCAGTCCGTATTCGTCCACTCCTGGACATAAATTTCTTCCACATTTTCCTGTCCTGGACTTTTTGCATCCAATTCTTTCCTGCGATATTCTGCATATTATTATAGTCTCGCCTACATACTATCAATCTGTTGGTCCATCTGTCGTGATGTTGTCGTGCTATGTGTCCAGCCCATCACCATTTCAGCTGTGTTGTTTTTCGTACTACATCCGCAAAATTTCGTCATTTGACACTCGATCTCTTAAACTAGGCTCTAGTATGATCCTTTTAATTGCACGATTTATTGGTATCCGATCCAAGGATAAACCTGAGATTACTAAAAGCCGCCCAACAGATTCCCTTCCTTCGAGAAATTTCGGCCGTTTGATTTTCTTTACCCAATTGTATTTTATGCTCGAGATATATGTACTCTAGGGTAGGGTTTTCTATGTTTATTTCTGTTGATAAAGGGCTCATTATTTCAGTTTTACTCAAGTTCATCATCAAGTTAATCCTACTTGTAGGGACGCTCTATAATAACATCTCCAGTTTTCCAGTAATATTACTATTGAGAATCGAAAGTGGGTCCATTGTTTCACCTTTATTAATTCCTTTATCCCACCACCTCAGGCTTTTGAAAACATTCTCTACAGCTTTGATGAAATTGTGTCACATTGTCTTATTCTTCTGTGCATCGGGATTTTGCCGGTTTTCATATCCTCTTCTAGTTTGACTGTCATAGTTGCATGTTTGTCATGAGTGTTAAGTATTTAGAGTCAATTCTGGCATTGTCTAGTGACCTCAATATTGCCCACGTTTCAACAGAGTCAAATGCTTTCTTGAAATAGATGAAAGCCAAAAGTAAAGGTAAATTAATACTCTGTCGCCTTCTCGATTAGTTTACTGGTGAATAATTTTTTAGGTTATCTCCTTTTTTTGAAAAATAAGATTACTTAAGCATTTTGTCATGACTCACGAAAAAGTGGGGATCGAAGCCGGGCATGTTATGAAAGAAGATTGGAACCAAGTACGGTATCTTGAAGTTCAAGTTGCAAATGGAGTGGGCGGAGCCTCACTTAGAAAATCTTTCAATATTTCAAGTAATTTATACCAATCCCAATATGTTCCAGGTACTGGCACAAATATTGCAATCTTACGAAAAAACACATGTCACGCTAAGGTTCAATCTTTTATATTGTGGTGTTTTGCAATATGTATAATTTTCCTTGTCATGCAATATTAATTGACAAAATATTTTCCATTGATATTTCAATTGGAATCCGCTGTTACTCTGGCAGATTTTGAGTATCTATCACATCGAGCAGTTCACATTGAAACGAATACACTCAAGAAACAAATATTCTTATTCTCCAGGTCCATATTTAGCCTAGGATAAAGGCCTCCGGTATGCGGCACCAGTTCAATCCAGGATTAGAGCTAACAATCGCGAACGAGCGAGGTCGTAGAACTTTCAACCCCGCGCCCGTTCCTACCACCACTCCTGACCCAATTTCTCTCCTGACACATTTTGCAACAAGTATTGACGCATTGCCCCACCTCCGGAGGGTCCGATGACGTCATTGTGGAGTCAAGCACCCCCTCCTTTGTTCGATGCTCCATTAATGGAGCCCAAAATATTCAATTTTTATGAATATTTTTTTATGAATATTTTCAATGGGAAACTTTATTGTGTTTCTTTGGATATCTCCATTTTCATTGATATTTGTTGGGATAAATATAGATATTGATGCTTTTGACCACATTTTCGAGAAACCCAATGATGTCATTTTGGATGAGTAGCCTCCCATGTTTTTTAAATATTGTATTAATGTCGCAAACACTCAGAATCAAGCAAAAACCATAAAGATGAAAACAGAGATACTTAACTGATTTTCTCTATGTTTAACAAAACTTTTGTTACAATGACTTGGACACATTGTGTTTTGAAAACTTAGAGTATAACCAATTAAAATGAAATTTTACAATAGAATGCCCATCATACTGTGTCAAGGTGTGAAAATTAAAAGAATGTCTTTAAAAATTGATTTGAATTAAACATGCAGACAATTCCGTAGTATGTCAAAGCCCAACGCAAATTTCAATAAAGTAGAAAAAGAAAACTAAAATTTCAATCCTAGACAGTAGTCACCCGGAAATAGTGAATTCACAGCTTGAGCGTGGGTCAATTTTCATGACAAAAATGTATTCAGTTCACAACAAAGTGCCTGAAAAGTCTTATGGTCCTGAGTATTGAGTACAACATTCTGCGCTTCACTTTAAAGCATTATTTCAATGTAACTGGATGATCTCGAATCCAGGAAGACAACATATTAGATAGTTCTTAGAGCATTTGAGTGAGCTTTAACTGAAATGATTTTTTGAATGTCTGCAGAAATGCATCTAGTCATGATAAATTTAATATACCTATCCCATGAATACCATCAGCAGATAAAACTTTGCAAGCCTAACATTGGCATTTATCAAAGTAGAGAACATTCCCGTTGCAACTAAATCTCACCTTTTTACATAGAGTTGCTGATCAAATATATATATTTTAGCGAGTTCTTTGTACAAAGAGCTTACTCATTCCACGAAGAAAATTAAAATTTTCATTGTTTCATCTACAAGTGAGATGAAGACAGAGTCTCCATCTATTTTCTGATCGGCACACTAAAAATTGCAACCAACAACTGTATAAAACTAGTATCAAACTGGAGCAAATCGACTCGCAAAGGCATTCGTCACATTTGCGAGAATAGCTATTCTAGTTGCCAACCAGAAGTTAAGTCGGTTGGTACCGAATAAGTCGGTTGGTACCGAAAAACATTGATTTTAATTAGGTAACGGCCCAATTAAGGACCGATTGAGAAGTGTTTTCTCTCTGCAGGACCATCCGTGGACGCGTTTCGCTGTATCACAGCTCATCAGCACGGTTAGGTACCGCAGAGAGAAAACACAACCCATTTTGGGTTCCGTCGGGGAACTGGGTTTGATACAAGTGAGATGAAGACAGAGTCTCCATCTATTTTCTGATCGGCACACTAAAAATTGCAACCAACAACCAAGTGTGCCGATCAGAAAATAGAGGGAGACTCTGTCTTCATCTCACTTGTATCAAACCCAGTTCCGGGACGGAACCAAAAATGGGTTATGTTTTCTCTCTGCGGGACCTAACCGTGCTGATGAGCTGTGATACAGCGAAACGCGTCCACGGATGGTCCTGCAGAGAGAAAACACTTCTCAATCGGTCCTTAATTGGGCCGTTACCTAATTAAAATCATTGTTTCATCTGTTGAGGAGTTTTTTGAATTAAATTATACCGAAGATATTCCTACTGGATTATACAAAATGGAGAAGAAAAGGTCATTGAATATAGCTTACTAAGCTCGAGAGAAATTGAATCCTTACAAGGAAGGAACTGTTAGCAATAGTCAGAGCAGTTGACGAGTTGACCATTTCCACAAGTACCTGTAGGTATGGACAAAAATTTCTCAGAACAGACCATGCCTCGCTCAAATGGCTTCTAAACATGAAACGACCAGAAAAATCCAGACCAACCTGGGAAGAAATATCATCTTCAAGGCGCTTTGTCTCAATGGGACTCCTTGCTAGTCGAAAATTAAACCCTAAGACTATTCGAATAGAAATCGTGTTGTATATACTGAGTTTTGCTTAGCAGGTATTCATCCTTGAAGCTCTATTGCGACAATTTCTCCTGCTCTTTCTAGTTCTGCTCAGTACTGGTTTTAGAAGTCTCATATTTTGGTGATAGAGTTATTGCTGTTCAGTTGTCCTTACGTTTCACCTTTCATTCAATGTTTTCTCAAATACATTGCTGTTCTATTTTTCTGTTTCCTATTGTTGTCTAGTATCCTCTGAAAATTATTTTACCGTTCAAGTTCAGTAGAATATGTTGCAAAAAGGAAAACATATTCAATATTTCACGAGAACTAGTAACACTAGTTTCAACAATGAGTAATATACTCGTAGATATCTCATAGTTTATTCCACTCACAAATAATTATTCAAAGTTCCTAGAATATTCGATTCGTAAAGTGCATCCTGGCCATCGTAACATGCCCTTTGAATAATATCCTATAAATAGATTTAATAAAAATATCCCAGGTACCTATATAATTCCGGGAAAGCCCGAGTTATCGATCCCATTGAGAATCAGGTCGACCATTCATAAAACGACAAAATAGAGGCAGGGAATGGAATAACGCACTCTCCCCCTGAAGCAGGAAAAGGAGGGGAAAAATAAAACAAAATATGAACATGTACAAGGTTGATGCCGGCAGTTTTTTTATCACATGGGAATTGTAGTTTAAATTTTTTACAAGTTACTTCCAAAATTTATTTATTTTGATAATATATCATAATAAATAACCTTAAGCCTAAAAATACCAAATCGAAAACATAAACAATATATACATGATAATTATTAGTAAAAGTATTCTGTAGCTCACTAGGATGCGGCATTTTTTGGAAAATTAGTTGGTTGACATAGGAAACATCTTCTAGGCTGCTGCTAAAAATAGAATTATTGGTATTTTACGTTGTATCTTATCTGACTATATATGTACAGGGTCAACAACTAAGCACGCGTCGGTCTATAATTACTAGTTTAGATCTTATAAGCCAACGTGCTCTCAATTTCTAACCCTGTATAATCAATTACCTTCTATCACTGGAGCTGCTGCAGGCGGTTCTTCAACAGGCGCTGCTTCAGCTTCAGCTGGTGGTGCAGGGGCGGATTCAGCAGGAGGCGCTGCGGCTTCGGGAGCTGCTTCAGCGGCAGGCGCGTCAGCCGCAGGTGCGGCTTCTGTCGACGGTGCTGTTTCTGCTGCTGGTGCTGCTTCTGCTGGAGGCGCTGCTTCAGTAGGTGCAGCTCCTTCTGCTGGTGCTGCCCCTTCTGCTGGTGGCGCTCCTTCTGCCGGGGGTGCACCTAGAATAGTTGTGTTAAGAGGTAGGAGTCACACTGATGTTTAGATTTTGTTCGAGTGAAATAAGTTTAAAATATTGTATTGCCACTCTACTTAGTTTTACCTTCACCTATCAATATTCTATTGTTGTTGACTAGGCATGTCTGCATCGTGTTTCATTTACGCTTCCATTTCTATGTTTTTTTCCTTATTTATACAATATATTTTATCACTATTTACCTTCTGTTGGTGGTTGTCCTTCCGCTGGAGGTTGCCCTTCGACTGGCGCTCCGTCAGTGGGAGCGGCCCCTTCAGCTATAAAAAAAACAAAGTCAATAAGTTTGGATAACGCAAAAATAGTTTTTAAATGCACACAAAAATGAATGTGATTGTATTATCTCCCATCTCCAATTTTAGTGTAAACTGCTATCATGCCTTCCTATAATCAATTGGTAAAGTGCTTGATCTAAAATGAATGATCGAAGCACTTACCAGGAGCGCTCTTCAATTTTTCAATTAAATCCCCAAAAGTTACTCTCGCTTCAGTAGTCAAATCAACCACTTTATATTTGAGCGAGTCCTTTATGTACAGGACCACACCTTCGCCACTATTTTTCCGATTTTCTACCAGCGAATAATGGGGAATAGCGACTGCGCCTTTATCGTCAGTGGGTGCTAGAACTGTTTCCGGCAAAGCCACAATATCGTAATTTTCGTTCAGGACTAGTTGCTTGAACGTTTCAAATGGCCCTATGGAATATTTAAACTAGGGTTTTCACTAAAGTATCTATGTTTGAAAATCAAATTTGAAGTTTACCTGGTGGAGCGGCTGGAGTTTCCCCTTCAGCTGCCACAGGAGCTCCTTCACTCGGAGCACCTAAAAACCAAAAATTTTACTTGATTCAATTTAAAAAACAAAAATTACCTTCAGCTGGAGGTTGTCCTTCACTAGGCGTTTCAGATTTCACTTCGCCTTCAGTAGCGGGTTGACCCTCAGCTGGCGGCTGACCTTCAACCGGTGGCTGACCTTCAGCTGGAGGTTGTCCTTCAGCTGGGGGTTCGCCTTCTGTTGGTGGCTGACCTTCAGCTGGTGGTTGTCCTTCAACTGGAGGTGCTTCCGCCGGCGGTGGTGCTTCTGCAGGAGGTTGGGCCTCAGCAGGAGGCTCGGCTTCTGCCGGTGCTGGAGGGGCTTCGCCACCTTCTGGTGGTTTTTCTAGGCATAATTTATGTTTATAGAAGCTTTGGTTTTCTACGCGATAAAAATATTATGAGGGGAAAAGAAAATTGTCCATGCATAGTAGACGAAATAATTAAAAATTCACGATAACCATTTGAATCTAATGTCACCAGTCCAAGGCTCGTGATTGAACAATTTCTCTCCTAATTATATAACAGACACAAAAATCAACATTTAAGGGATGTTAGTGAAAAATTTAATTGGAAATCAATTGTATGATTGATGTAACAACCAATGAAACTGTCGAATTTGCACCAATTGATTTCTTTTGTAGCAATTTTAAATAATTTCATGGTGAGTTATATGAAATATTCTCTATGTCACTGGTTTAGTTGAGTTAGTTGCACTCAGTCTAAATCCAAATAACTGAAATTACTTACCACCTTCTTCACCTTCCTGTAAAAAAATAAGTCAAATTTATTATTGTGCGACTAATAGGAATTTCTTTTGGTGTTTCAGATTATTTTTCAGAATTAGCCCAAAAATTTAATATTAGAGCTTCTTCACATGCCAGGTTCAATGTTTCTATACAATTTGTAATTAGTGTAGCTCTTAGATAAGTACTTAAAAAATGTCAAACTCCACAATTTATCGAAAAAAATTCAATGACAAAACCAGAAATATTTCAGCAATCAATCATTTGCCCATTTCGTTGACTGTATTTTCAAGAAATTCACAATTTTTTTTAACATGAAAATCGAGGGGTAAACACAGTGGCGGCGATATGCATAAGCGGATATAAGATATAAGCGATGATTCTCTAGGAAAACTTTCCTGGAGCCAATCAAGAGCCGGTAATAGACAAAATTTGAACTTTTATCATCTCTGGATTGGCTAGAGAATTTTTCTAAGGGTATTCAAAGCTCAAGAGCCGATAATAATTAAAATAACAAACAAATTATCGAGTAGAAAAAATCTTATGTTTTTTCATTACAAGGGTAGGTGGGCCTAATTGTGATATTTGCTTAGGGGCGCAGTGCATCCAAGCGCCGCTACTGGGTAAACAGCAGGTCAGTTTATTTATACCAGATTACGGTTTTAGGGGAAATCATGGATGATTTCCCATGATTTACTCTGATTTCTTCTGATTACCAGTAAGATTGTCCAAGAGTTCCCCTGATAACATAATCTCAAATTGAAATATTTTTGAAAATCGACTGATTTCCTTAAGATTTCCCTTGATTTCCTGATGATTTCCTCTGATTTCCTTATGATTTCCCCTGATTGCATACATTTCCTCCGATTTCTCCTAATTTGTACACCAGATTGCGATTTTAGGGGAAATCATCCATGATGATTTCTTTTGATCAACATTTCGAAACAGAGGAACAGCGTTCTCATGGAACGAAGGTTCTATCTTTGTCGCTCATATTTATATTTTTATAACACTAACATAGACAGGGCAATCGTTCTCATGAGAACGCTGCTGACATTCAGAATCTTGTAACAGGGGAGCAGCGTTCTCAGAAGAACGAGTATTCCGTCTTTGTTACTTATATTATCATTTGCATATTATTTAAAAAGACGGAACACTCGTTCTCCTGGGAACGTTGCTCCCCTTGATAACATAACCTCAAATTATAAAGACTTTTGAAAACTGCGCATCCGTTAGATTTAGAGATTGACTCCCCTAATTTATACACCAGATTTCCCTTGCGGTTTACCCTCGATGAAAACTAACTACAACTAAATTGAAGAAAGCTAAGATTTGAGTGCAGAAAGAGCTAAAGGACCCCGCAATATTTAAATGGAAATTGGTTACACGTGATATTTGGATGAAATTCAAATATATTATTGGGGATGCCGTAAGCAACATTTTTTACCATGGCCACAACCCTGTATATATGACAGGTGAGGCGTGGTTAGCTGTCAAATATTGGAATCTTATATTCAAAAGCAGAGTAACTATATGGCAGATTTTGGTGAACAAAAAATCTATTTCTACTAAGTCGACCAAGTTAAGTCGAGGAAAAATGTGAACCATTTTAACAAAATGTCAACAATTTTAACAAAATGTCAACCATTTTAACACCTGTCAAAACCCTGCCAAACGGCAGCACTCATCTTTTCCAGTTTTCAATATTTTATGTTGTCATTTGATATTTTAAACTTATATGTAAATTCTGAATTCAAAAATTGAAAAAAAAAAACGACAGGTGTCAAAATGTGACGTGCATGAACTTTGTTCAATGTTTTATCACCAATAAACTAACTTAAAACGAGAAAGGACCAGATTAGAGTTTTTTTTTTTTACTAAAACAAATGACAGGTTTTGACAGTTCTGTCATTTTTTTTTCTAATTTTTGAATTCAGAATTGAACTTGGTCGACTTAGTAGAAATAGATTTTTTGTTCATCAAAATCTACCATAGTTACTCTGCTTTTGGATATAAGATTCCAATATTTGACAGCTGACCACGCCTCACCTGTCATATATACAGGGTTGTGCCCATAGTAAAAAATGTTGCTCTCGGCATCCTTAATAACATATTTAAATTTCATCCAAATATCACGGGTAACCAATTTCCATTTAAATATTGCGGGAGCTAAATTTCAAGAAATTGAAGAGCATAAAATAATTTCTTATCTTATTTCCATTGGTGATTTGGGTTGTGAATTTTTTACGTAAATTAGGTACTGAATTTGGCATTTGAGTCTATCATATAGAGTTTTCGACTAATGGGAAGCATTATTGCAGAAAAGTTAGGTTCACCTAGAAGCATTGAATTTTTTTCTTATATTATGTCGAAGTCTTCTAGTGTATTGTGTTTTTTAAAAAGTCTGGACATTTCAAAAAACATAGAACAGAGCAATATTGCTCCAAAAAGCTATACATTTTAGAATCAATATGAAATTCTCCATCTATGGTTGAACTCTTAGAAGAGCAGGAAAAGCGCTGTCCTACGGACATACGGAGTAGGAACGCGCCATTCTGCTATGAAACTGAAGTGATGCCAGTTTTAAGCAGGTATTTATACACCAAATTACAGGTAAAGAATTGAATTAGCTATACCACCATTATTTTGGATCTCAAAATTCTTGAAAAAAAAGGCTTCATTATCCAACTCCATGTTCCTACTCCTCCCACTTAGGAAATTACTTGCTCTATGGTTGAACCAAATCCAAGTGGCAGTAATGACATTAACTGGTCTTTTTGATTACAACCTATCAAATGTCCTCCTCCATGCGCACTGGTCCTGGTAGGGCGTTTGAACCAAAAGAAGGCTCGATTATCAGTTGGTGTTTGTTTACAATATTTAGGTTATTTAATTTCATTATTTAATTCATCATTTCATCATTAGATTTGGAAATGGTACAGGTACTCCCGGCGTTGTGCAAAATATCTGCAAAGGTAGCAGTACTGAGCGGCTTGAAAGCCGAATCGACTCTCCCTACAATTTACAAGCTCCAAGTGGTGGATGAACTTCTAGGAATATTGAAAAACCTGCGTTGGGTATGCGGATGACATCGTCATCGTAGCAAGGGAAAAGTTCGAGGGTACCTCATGTGAACTCATACAGACTGGACTGAAAGCATCGGAGGAATGGTGCCAAACAGTGGGACTGGAGATAATTCCATCAAAAACTACCATAGTGCCTTTTACTTGGAAGAGAGAACTCCCTAGAAATCCTAGAATGAAGGACATTACTACTATTATACCGGTGACGAAAGTTAGATATATCGGCATAACTGGAATGCAAACTCAGATTGATAAAACATATTGAAGGAGTTCTAACCAAGGTTCTCACACAGTGTGCCTTGAAACCTTACAGACAAAACCTAGAGATGCCAACCAGGGATCTTGAGACGGATGTACACCATGTACAGTGTACAGCAACCTTACTATATATAGATCGATAGTCTGGTTCAAGGAAGTTGAGATGCAGAACATGAAAGCAGCTCTCAACAAATTACAGCGCCTGGCGTGTAAATGCATTACGGGCGCAATGAAAACTTTTCCCACAATAGCAATCCAGACGATAGTAAATTTCGCATCTCTTACATTGTAGTAGAGGAGGCTGCTTGACAAGCAATAACTAAAATCACGAAGGTTGGCTTGGAAATAGAGAAATGGCATCTGCTACCAAGCTTATTCGGCTCCTAAAATTCCCGAAGGATCATATGATCAAAACATATAATTTTGAGAAATGCTTCAGAGTAGTGATAAGGAACGGAGAGAAATGGAAAATGAACACATCAACAATGTGTTAAGAACTGAATAAGAGACCGGAGCCGGAATACTTGAGCATGAAATCAAGTTCTTCGAAGTAATGGGAAAACACCCAGACATATTTCAGGTGGAAATAAACGCTACAAGAGTCCAATCTTGACAGAAACTACAAAAAGAGAGCGATTGTCATATTCTCAGATAGTTAAGCAATCATTAAAGGGCTGAGCTCACCAATAATCAGCTCTAAAACGGTTTGGGAATGCCTGGACAAGTTGAACAACCTGGGCAAAAACAGTTATAAGGAAGGGCGCAGTGAAACAGCTCCTGCGGGAACAACTTCCAAGGTTAAGGCAATCAAAGATGTTTCTCGGGTTCGAAGAAAGATTGAGACTTTATATTACTGAGTAAAACAATCTTCGTATTCTCAATGGAACGAGGACAGATGCCGGAAGTAAGGAAGGGGAAGAAACTCCAGAACACCTTCTCACGGAGTGCGAGGCGATCGTGAACATACACGAACATAGAATCATCCAGCCTACTTGATTTCATAAAATCTTTAAAGCTGCTTTGAGTGATAATCCTATATCCACTGTATCACCACGATAGATCTATGCAGGTCGCAGTGTAACATGACCCCCAACTCATTCATTCAAGATTTCAATATGGAACCAAAATTCTTTTTGATTTTTGATGAAAGCCTGTGCACACAAAAACTGTAATACGTCCCATTGTCAGCAACAATTTTATTGAGAACGGGCAAGTGGACTTGATGGATTACCAGTCGCTTCACACAAACGGTACAAGTGGAAGAATAATAAATACCATGCAATTTTTTTCTATTTTCACGACCAATGGAATAATGAAAATCAAATTTGCCAAAGAAGTGGCTAATCTTTTATCTCTTCAACCTATCATCCATCCAAATTTCTCCAATCCCAAATTCCAGCATGTTTTTTGTTAGGTGTGAAGACTTCCTTTAAGGTAAGTATAAATAATTTGGATAAAATTGTTAGATCTTGATAATTTCAGGAATAAATTTGTTTGATAACAGATTGCTTTGTTATTGGAATATGAAATGAAAATTTATTCTGACTAACCTTGGTTCGAGATGCTAATAACATGTCCAGACTTTTCATGCAACTAATTACATTACAAGGCTTCGACAAGTGCATTAATATACACCACTCTTGTTGAAAAAACACATTTTTTTTTTTTTAATTTTAAAACTTACACATTAAAATACAATGAATTCACCAGGACAACAAATAAGACACAACCAACGATACCTTTTTCAAAGTCTTTTAATAAATTATAAACACATATTAACGCAGTTGATGATATAAATAAACATAATGTACACGGGCGGTTACATTTTACAGTACAACACAGGTTTTATTTGAAAATTACGCGGTACAAAACACACCCTTGAAAAGAAAAAAACGAATATAGTGTTATTTTAAAGTAATTATTATTTAAACATAAGGGTTTCATTGGAGGAAGAGGATCGTGATCATGCCTCGGCTTCTTGTACCTTTTCTCCTTTCTTGGACCAGTCAGGTTTTTTCTGAAAATTGAAAAAATTATCATTATATGCCATTAATACTTTACCGAATATCTATTTTAGTTAATTGACACACAAAAAGATATGACTTTTATTAAAATAGATATTCTATTATTATTTATTAGAAAGTGTAAAATAAAGATAATAGTAGGTAAATAATTGTGCAGAAAATATAAATAAATTGCCCAGAAAATAGTAATATAAAATTATTCAGGGCTACAAAAGTAATTGGGTGATTTAAGTTATTAAACATTGTGTTAAGTTAATAAAAATAAATTGCATTAAGTTTTAAAAGCAAAGTGCAAAAATAAATAAAAGTTAAATTTTTGATAGGGTAGCATCATTGAACAAGACATTAAGCGTATTATAAAAGTTGCTTTTTAGCTCACCTTTTGTCCTATGAAATTATCGAAAACAAAAAAAAATTGGGGGAAAAAAAGAGGCAAAAAACAAAAAAATAGAGAAAAAAGTGTCTCTGTGTGGGTTTGTGTAAAAAAAAAAATTGTTGCAGAAGAAAAAATTCCAAAAATGAAAAAATCTTTTTAAAAAAAAACAAGTAAAACCAATTCACTATCATGGTAATATATATTTTTATTAATTATTATTCAATATTTGATACTTTATAAGAACATTATATGACTGGAAATTTTTTTACTTCTTCTGCCACTCAGCTTTTTCCTGTTTGGGTTTCTGGAAAACGAATAAAAGGATACAGAAGCATCCCAATACAATACTCGCGAATTTTGTAACAGAAAACATAAAAAAAAAATACCTCTTTGTCCTCTTCTTCAAGGGTAAACTCCTTCTTTTTGACCACTTTGAGTTGGTTACGGAAGTTGAATTCGGCCGCCTTCTTTTGGAGCTTGGCGAATTTGTTTTCGTATTTGGAGACTTTCTTGAGGGTTGGTTTAACGCTAAAAGATTCCGATTTTGAGTGACAATTTCAAAAGAATTAATAATTGTAAATGTAAATAATGGAGTTTCTTATTGGTTCTATGGTTAGGCTTGGTCGAAAATCAGTGGGCCCTCTATTAGGGCTCATGTCTATTTATATTTTTCCATTCATGCCTATATCTTTCCAATAAAGTCCACGATAATAGAGAGATGTTGTTCAGGTTTTCCAGAGGGACCGTTGCCTTACTTAAGATATTATGCCTCAGTCTGCCACCTAACGGATATTCACAAAGAATTTGTGCAGCTGTCTCATGTCAAGAAGGAATGATGTAAGACTTATTGATTGGTCTGAACGATTTAGATTGATGGTCGGCTTCTTGTCATCGACCAGCTAGTTGGCATGTAACAACAAGCTAGGCTTGATCCGACTATCCTAATTAGTGAACCTTTCCCCCCTGGCGTGTCCCCATTTTGATGTTATGGGGGGGCTCAAGGGAGTCCACCATATATCCACTGATCATGGACAACAAAGGACCTACTCGGCACAGACCACCTACCGATCTTCCTGTACTGGAAAAACCCTCCAATACTAGAAGAATCTAAGGTATATTCGTACAGGAATTTCAATAGGCCAAGGTACAAACAAAAACTAAACGCCATAACAGTCATCCCTGATTCTATCTCTAGCATTCCAGAACTTGAGAGGCAAGTAGACATCCTTTCTAAAAACATTGAATCCGTTAGATACCAACTGGCCCCTAAAATGACTCCCAGACACATGACTGACACACTACCAGAATCCATTGTAGCACTCATCAAAGCACGCAACAGGGTGAAAAGAGCATGTCAGAGGCGCCCTAACCCACTAGACCGGGAGATTCTAAGGCTGATGAACAGCGAGATAGAGAAGGACATACGAAATCACAGGAATAAATCCTGGATGAAGTATGTCTCTACTCTGGAAGCCAAAGATAACTCCCTGTGTAAGCTGGCGAAGAACCTTAGGTGATCAGGATAGCAGCAGGCGGACCTGGTAGTCGGAGGCGCCAGCTACTACAGGGATCAAGATAAAGCAGAAATATTTGCTGATCATTTCGCTGCGGTCTATGAGGAGTCTCCCGATCTAAACGTAGAACAACGTAACATATCGGGAGTGACGGACGCCTTTGCCATGTAAAAATATCCTATCCCACCCAGAGTGCTACAACAGATGCTAACAACTCCAGCCATTATGAACCCTCCCCTGTCAATCGGCGGCACGGCAATCGCCTCAAAAGCATCGGCCAAATACCTGGGGATAGTCCTGGACAAAACGCTCCGGGGCTACCCTCAGGTAGCTCATTCACTCAAAAAAGCCTACGCAGCCGAAAGACTCCTTACCCCTATAATGAAACCAAACTCCTTCCTCAATCCCAAAAACCGTGTTGTCATCTACAAATCGATCATCAGACCAACCCTGCTGTACGGGGCACCCGCCTGGAATTACATCTGCAACACCCAAAAACTTAAACTTCAACGATACCAAAACAGGGTGGTCAAAACCGCCCTTTCACTGCCCTGGGATACAAGGACAGTGGAGGTACACAGACTGGCGGAATTGGACACCATCCTGGAATATTTCAACGAGGTCTCGATGAAATTTTTCCGGGAAACAGCGCAAGGACCTGACATAACCAAAAATCTTGCCTCCCTCAAATTCAACCCTGAAAATCCCGCAACACATCGGCCCATACACTACTGACTACCAATATACTACGACCTGCCTGGAATTACATCTGCAACACCCAAAAACTCAAACTTCAACGATACCAAAACAGGGTACTCAAAACCGCCCTTTCACTGCCCTGGGATACAAGGACAGTGGAAGTACACAGACTGGCGGAATTGGACACTATCCTGAAATATTTTAAAGAAGTCTCGTTGAAATTTTTCCGGGAAACAGCGCAAGGACCTCACATAACCAAAAATTTTACCTCCCTCAAATTCAAGCCTGAAAATCCCGCAATACATCGGCCCATACACCACCGACTACCAATATACTACGACCTGCCTGGAATTACATCTGCAATACCCAAAAACTTAAACTTCAACGATACCAAAACAGGGTGCTCAAAACCGCTCTTTCACTGCCCTGGGATACAAGGACAATGGAAGTACACAGACTGGCGGAATTGGACACCATCCTGGAATATTTCAACGAAGTCTCGTTGAAATTTTTCCGGGAAACAGCGCAAGGACCTGACATAACCAAAAATCTTGCCTCCCTCAAATTCAACCTTGAAAATCCCGCAACACATCGGCCCATACACTACTGACTACCAATATACTACGACCTGCCTGGAATTACATCTGCAACACCCAAAAACTCAAACTTCAACGATGCCAAAACAGGGTGCTCAAAACCGCCCTTTCACTGCCCTGGGATACAAGGATAGTGGAAGTACACAGACGTGCGGAATTGGACACCATCCTGGAATATTTCAACGAAGTCTCGTTGAAATTTTTCCAGGAAACAGCGCAAGGACCTCACATAACTAAAAATCTTGCCTCCCTCAAATTCAACCCTGAAAATCCCGCAACACATCGGCCCATACACCACCGACTACCAATATACTACGACCTGCCTGGAATTACATCTGCAACACCCAAAAACTTAAACTTCAACGATACCAAAACAGGCAGCTCAAAACCGCTCTTTCACTGCCCTGGGATACAAGGACAGTGGAAGTATACAGACTGGCGGAATTGGACACCATCCTGGAATATTTCAACGAGGTCTCGATGAAATTTTTCCGGGAAACAGCGCAAGGACCTGACATAACCAAAAATCTTGCCTCCCTCAAATTCAACCTTGAAAATCCCGCAACACATCGGCCCATACACCACCGACTACCAATATACTACGACCTGCCTGGAATTACATCTGCAACACCCAAAAACTTAAACTTCAACGATGCCAAAACAGGGTGCTCAAAATCGCCCTATCACTGCCCTGGGATACAAGGACAATGGAAATACACAGACTGGCGGAATTGGACACCATCCTGGAATATTTCAACGAAGTCTCGTTGAAATTTTTCCGGGAAACAACGCAAGGACCTCACATAACCAAAAATTTTACCTTCGTCAAATTCAACCCTGAAAATCCCGCAACACATCGGCCCATAAACCACCGACTACCAATATACTACGAACTGCCTTGATCAGGAGACCGCAGGAATTTAGCGCCTCACGCTCAATTTAACGGAAGGTAGCGCTCAAACTCTACTCAACATCCGACCACTCGACTTTGTATACCAAAGAAACGTGAAAAAGGGTTTTTGATAAATTTTCCCTTTATCAATGACAGGGCAAATACGGAATGACTGACTAAAAAATAAAATTACAGGAACACGATCAAAAGTCGAAACTAGAATTGAGCTATAAGGGGCATTAATGCCTCAGTAAAGTTTCAGAAAGCCTGGTTGTCGCTACTACCCCAAATTGTACCTGGTAGAGGGCCAAAACATCGGCCAATTCTATAAGGCAGTTAGGTTAAGGTAGCTTAAGTTGAAATGTAGATATTGAAAATAAAGAATTAATGTAATGTAATGGACATGTGCCTTAGAGCTAAAACAACAGGTAACTGGAAAACCTATAGAGCTGCTCTACCTATAGAGCAGCTCTAATGAATCACAAAAAAGCAATAAGAAAGGCAAAAACAGAATCTTAGAGGAAGCTATCCGAGGGCATAACAGATCTGCAATTACTGTGATTTGTTGAATTTTTCTAAAGGAAAGCCTAATAAAATCAGGACAAAATTAAATATCTATAGGAATTTTGAATGGAAAACTGAAAATAAGTGTGAAATAGTTAAAGGCAATTTTGGCACGTTACAACCCCCCCTCTCCTACGATAGAAGGGAAAGTTACTCCAGTGCGCTCTCTAGCAGTATCCAATGTAGATAGAAAAATCTAGAGCATTTTTTTGGTTTATTTTTGAATTTTAATTTGCAGGTAGAAGATGAATTTTCAGCCAGCGTTGCATGACCATCAAACAGTCATGTGCCAGTTTTCTTATACCCATGTCAAGCCGCTAAGGCTAAATCTCTGGTGGAGCATGATAAAAAATTCCGGCCCCACGTTGGGCGCCAATTAATTTGCCCCGCTTTTTCTGTGTTGAACATTTTAAATAAATGATCAATAATGAAGATTGCAGGACTGAAGGTCAAAGTACGTGCAAATTAAAGCTTACCGAACGGATGGTTGTAAAAATCCGAAATTATCATACTTTACGAAAACGTAACGCAACGTAAAACTCAATGTACTATAAATTCAATAATTGAGCATATAAGGTCGAAATCCCTCAAAAGCGAAGACAAAATTTAACTTCTTCAGAAAGACCTAGTTTCTCGGAACTACCAAACGTGAAAGAAAGGAGCACCACAGGAAATTAATCAGCTGTCCTAGAGGAAGAGCCTCAGAGCACTGGTGGGTCTGTACACTGCATACTCCGTTATCACATGCACAGGATCGGAATAGCACAAAGTGCCGAGTATCGCCTATGCATAAAAGAAGACAAAACTGCAGAATATGTCCTTTGGCATGTCAGGCATGCTGTTTTCGAGGAGTCAGCAGTTCGACCCGAATATATAAAGCATGCACACTTATCTCCACCTTCATAAGAAGGGCTGGACTAATGGGGAAAATATAAACTCGGAGTGAGCCACAATAGATCGTAGGGCCGACATCAGACCACTCACAAGAAATCTAAACCTAAACCTAACCTAGTGAACCTTTTTGAAAAAAGTTGAACTTCTCGATCCAAGCCCGAAGAATAGTTCAGCAATAACTTAACTATTCTTATGTACCTAGGAAAAGTTTATTTTTTTTATCATTCTATACTTACAATTTGCCCCTGAGGTCGTTGACTTGGCTGTTCAAATCGGCAATCTAACAATAAAATTTCAATTGAGTATCACAGAATTTGGAAAATAAATTAAATTTGTCAGTTCCTGGTTTAGTTGTATTGAAATTAGCTAGTATTTACAGAGGAAAAACCAGGAACCAACTTTTGCTTAAAAATGTCTTACTTCTTTTTTCAATGACATTTTAACGCAAATAATAATTGTGTAAACACATGAGATTATTATTACTATCATGACTGCGAAATTATTATCATAATTATCTTCAGTTCTTTTAACTGCATCTGGGACAAAATTCTCGTTGCAGAATAGCTCCTAGACTATAAACAGAATTAAAATTTCTACACAAAATGATATTTTTAACATCAAAACAAGCTAATAGTCCAATGTTTCATGTATGAATCTATCTCCGTTAAAAGGTCATTGGTTTCTTTGATCTCAATCAAAATAAGTCATTTTTAAAAAAGCACATTTACTTTTAGTAAACAATGAAAAACACTAAAGCGGGCGTGATATAAAGCTTTAAAACACTAAGCAGAGAGCGGTGAAAGGTTTAGTAAGAATAAAGTAGGGGAGACAAGGAAAAACCAAATATACCAGTAACAGGGAATGGTACTAAAAAAAAACTATTATTCTACGGACAATAAAAAAAAATTATATACACAATATACAGGGTAAAAAATATTGTCTCTGAAAAAACACAAATACTTTTCGACCACATAACAAAATACAATCAAAAAAAGTGTACTACTTGCTGCCTGTTAGAGAGTACTGTCATCGTTGTACTAGATGCTTTAACTATGCAATTAATTGGGGATTTACCGTAAAACAGTTAATAACAGTAAAATCGTTCTACGATTATGCACCTGAAACAGGAAAAATAAGCATGGCACTTCTAGCACTGTAGGTTCCGTCATTTTGCTTAAATTTTTTTTTGTATAATATTTATGGTGATTTGGAACGTTGAAACATTTAGAAAGTGTGGGGCATTTATCTAATAATATCTAAAATAATCAAGCCATGAAGGGCCATGCCGTTATAAAGGTCTGCATTCTTTAATTAGTTCGTTACTGCAAGAATACGGGCCTTTATCTGTTTAGGAAAAATCGCAAGGTCGAAGCATTGTTAAAGCATTTTTAAGACAATTTGAAAAAAAAATTGCAGCGCTAAAGCATATAGGATGAGGAAGGATAAAAAAAGCAAAATAATTACAATAAAATACAAAATATCTAAAAAAATATGTTCGATATGTAATAAGTGTAATTAGTCACATGTAACAAATATAAATGCGAGGGTGGAATAAGAAGGGTAAAAACTACGGCTGGACGCTTCATGTAAATTAAAAATGTAAAATTACATAGATCATATTATTTACAATGTAAGGGGGAAGGGATTTGTTTTTTTTTAAACAAATTATTATTATATTTTTGAAACAAAACAAACAGTATTTTTATAGGGTGTGTGAAAAGAAATACTAGAGCAGACTTAATAAGTGAATACATGGGTAAAGCTCTTTTTATATTTTATTATTATATATTTCCAAAATGCCAATTTAATATATTAGATGCTGATTTTTGAACAATTCTGTTTATACTTTATCAAGAGGAAAACTAGTTGAAAATTCCAAAACAGTCAAAACTTACTATTCTTTCGCCTACTATGTTAAACGCGATTTAGATGATTTATGAAAAATATTGTGCTCATGCATCCTCTGACGCAAGAAGAAGAAAATGAGTTTCGTAATACTAAAAAGTGTCATATTTGCGAAAAAGTATTTAAAGTAAGAGATGAGAAAGTTAGGGATCACTGTCATATTATGGGTTTTTTCGTGGTGCAGCTCACTCTGTATGTAACCTTACTTTCAAAGCTCCAAACCATATCCCAATATTCTTTCATTATATGCCAAATTTTGATTCCCATCTATTCATCAAGGAATTGTCTAAGAAAACGAGGGATTGGATGTTATCCCTCAAAATAAGGAACGTTATATTTCCTTTACTAAACATATTTTAGTGGATAACATGCGCCAGTATTTTTTTAAACACACCCCCTATAGTTTAGTTTCGTTCCTCAACAATTGGACATTTTGAATGAAATTTATGATAATTAAAAGCAAAAAAAAAAAAAACATTTCGGTCACTCATTTTTCGTTTTAGGGGCCGTGTGTCTCATAAAAATCGAAAAAATTGGTAACCATCGCCAAATTGACACAAGCTTAACGATTAACGGGCCAGTTACCAATTTTCCTGAATCCCCTTTTAAGAAAAAAAAAATAAAAATAGATTTGGCTCAGAATCTGGATGAGGATACCTCAAAATCTCTCTTGCGAACAATCAGTTCCAAATCCCATTTCTGCTCTTCGATTATGTATATACGTTCGTGGTACCCCTGAACTACCTTCTTTATGTAGTCTGAAATTAAATATGGAACCAAATGGGTAATTATTTTGAAATAGAGAAGAAGGGATTTCAACCTTGAGGATAATAAAATATATAAAAATAGTATAACCTGGAAATTAAAAATTATATTTATTGTTTCGATGGTTTTTATTAGTCGAAAAACTAAAATTCTGGGGTACTCTCGTGTTAATCTACTGTGTCAGAATGGGTTACTATTGGAGATTTTAAGCCAGCAATTTTGATAGGTGTTATCTTATAACGATAAGTAAAAGAAGCTACAAAAACCCTGCAAATCGAAGTAATTATTGACAGTTTTTAGTAATAATGTAATTTGCTAATTCAAATAACGTGAAAAACTGGAGAGTTTCAACTGAACCATCCCTGTCTGATTACAGGATTGTAGAGTTCAGCTTAGAAGTAAGTACCTCCAAAGCAAAATTCAATAGAAATCTCATGAAGGCAAATTGGTAGTGGAGGAGGCTGCTAGAATCATGAGGTAGGGAGCTAGTGATGGAGGTTGGCTTGGAAGGAGAGAAATGACTCTAACCAACCTTATTCCGATAAGATCAAAATATCTTATATCACAAAGTAAAAACAGTCTTCGCATTCTCATTGGATTTCTTAGCGCACAAGATTTCTATGAGAATAGTTTTCCCATAAAACAAAAGGCAGTCCGCAGAGATGTGCTTTGGTGGAACGGGCAGCTGAGACGTCTAAAACAAGATGCAGAGCTGGGACTCTGTAACTTGTTGTCTTCTTGTCTCTTTTCGAAATCAACAGACAGGTAACGTCAATTATAAGAATGGAATGTTGAAGTTCCAATTATAAAATGGATAAAGTCAATGCTCAAACACCGTTACGTTGCAGCTGGAATAAACGGAGCATCAGCTACCACTACCACGGTCAGAGGGTGTTCTTTCTCCACTACTATGGATATCAGTGGTAGACAAAATCCTTACCAGACTGAGAAGTGCTGGATACCAGGTCAAAGGCTATGCAGATAACCTGGCCATTATAATCAAAGGCAAACATGAAGGCGTAATAACAAGCCGAATGCAAAGTGCTCTAAACATCGTTGAAAATTGGAGCGGAGGCGAGGGATTATCCCTAAATCCAAACAAAACAATTCTTGTTCCGTTCACAAGAAGAAAGAAGCTAAATTTGAAAGCCCCCACCCTTAACGGTACACAATTAACATTTTCTAATGAAGTGAAATATTTGGGGGTCACCCTGGACCAAACACTCCACTCCCTTGGAACAAACATGTCGCAAACTGGTTGGTAAAACATGGGGGCTGAAGCGAAAGATGGTATGCTAGATTTAGATAATAAAGCCCATGGTCACATACGCCTCATTGGTATGGTAGCCCAAAACTCAGCAAGTGTCTCAACCAAAGCCTGACAGGAAAACACATATTTCTACTATCAGATAGTCAAGCTACCTTAAAAGCCTTAAAGGCTTTCAAATGCACCTCAAGCCTAGTCTGGGAGTGTGAACAGACCCTAAAAACATTAGCTTCACACAATCAGGTAACGCTAATGTGGCTGCCTGGTCACCGAGGCATAGAAGAAACCGAAAAAGCAGATGGCCTCGCAAAAGAAGGGTTCTCAACACCATACCATGGACCAGAGCCCTATTGTAGCTTGATGAAAAGCCACATCATGGAAGAGCTGAACAAATGGGAGAAAGACCAACTGTCATCATAATGGAGGCACACTCCGAGACTGAGACTGTCATAAAGGTTTCTCACCTTTGCAGCAAAAAGAGCTAAACAGCTCCTAAACATGAGCAGTAGGAGCAGTAGGACTGCTCACAGGACACTGCCTGGTGAAATACCACTTACGGTTAATGGGCAAAGCAGATCTCTGTAGATTCTACTCAGACGCACCTGCTCTGCGAATATCCAGCCCAATTCTTCAAGAGGCCTAAATTCGTCAAAAGGGCAACACTGTCACCAGAAGAAGTGGGCCAACTGACACCCAGAAAAATAGCTTCCTTCAGCAGAAGTCTACGCTTCCTGGAGATAATTTAAGATATAGAGTCACGTACAAAATATCTGCAAAGGTAGCAGTGCTGGAAAACCGACTCTCCCACAATCTACCATCTACAATCTAGGGCATCTTGAGAGAATTAAAATCAAAAACGAGTGAATATACGATTGGCCTGCTTCAGATTCTGCACCATTACCATCCAACCTTATATTGAAATAATCAACCTTGTAAGTAAAGTAAACCGTTATCGTTAACAACTAACTACCATCTTAAAACTGCGCTTGCTATATAAATAAAGGCTTAAAATCTCTCAACAGTTAAGGTTAGCTCAACCATTAATAAAAAAAAAACTAGCCTCAAATCTATGTGGCTATATCTACTATAAGCAAAGGCAAAGGAAAATATTCGTGGTGCTTTAAAACCACTTTCAATGAGTGTATAAAAGGGGATTCACAATTGGCCAAAGTACCAATTTTTCTATATAGATATAACGCGGCCCTAAACCGACCCTAAAAAGTGACTCGTCAGACGTTATTTGGGTACCTCGTAGTCTCGCTTTCGCACTTCGCGTTCCAAATCCCATTTTTGTTCCTCGCAAAGGTACATACGGTCATGGTACTCCTTAATTATTCGTTTTAGGTTAGCTGAAATTTGAAATAACGGAACCACCAGTGAATATTATTTTTTTCAGCATCTCTCTGTACTAATATGGGAATGGATGGTGGTGAGTTGAAACCCCAAAGTGTCGATTTTCGATAAGCGGATAAGTGAATATAGGTAGGGGGCTGATTTGAATTTACCTTATGTTTTGTTACAATGAACTTCAATTTTTTTAAGTCTCTTGAAAATCCTAAATGATGGATATATAATTTTAAAGCGCTCTTAATCCTTTTTAGATTTCTCTTAACATTCTGTCAGCCCAGACATTTTACGACAATACACAAAATGACGTTACTGCCATCAGTTATGTTTGTTATTGAAATTCAGTGATTTCTTATCTACATCCAACAATAGAAGGATTCTGCATTGATCAAAGAATTCGGAGACTTGAATTCAAACTTGGGGTCAAGTGTAAATGAACAAAGTGGTTCGACAAAGAAGATCTTCAAAGTGCTTGCCTTGCGCTGCACTACATACCGAAAGCATGGAGAGAAGTATGCAATAGTAGTTTTTATTTCTAAGGCAAGAAGGGATGGGTGCAAACGCACACCACACTGTGTGGGGTAACAGCCACGTCAACATTAGAGGTGGAGTACCTATTAGACTACAATCATTTCAAAAAATTTGGAAATTCTCAATGAACCTACTTTTGTTACAAGAATTCGTAAAGGGGTTCTAGATTTTGGCCTCTCTCTATATAAGCTTTCAGATAATCTGGCCTATAATATATTCTCTCCATATTTTAACAGTTGTGTTATAGCTCAAAATCTATACATGCCTCTATTTTTATGTGTAGACACAGTGACAGATAACTTAACATTGCTGTTAAAATAACAGAAAATGATATTCATAGGCCTGAACCTCTTGACGCGTGTCAGGAGAATCGTCCCTGTCTGATCACAAACATATCTGCATGGAAATTTCACAAGATGAGAGAGCAAAGCAGTTTCGTGATCCGAGGAGGACGAACTGGGAGGGATATGTGGAAGGTCTGCTTACTAACTGCAACCAGGTCAAAATTAATATTAAAACGTCACTGTTTGTAGAATTGGCAGCTAGTAAACTACAGGAAGCTATATTATCTCTTGTGGAACAAACCATAATCTCTGGTGGAACAAAGAACTTTCAGATCTCACGACGAAAACACGGAAGCTGTAAAACAGAGGGAAAAAAAACAGGCAGATGGGACACTCCACCTTAACCATGTATAATAGTCAGATCCGGAAGGCACAAATCGAAGAGGTTGAAAACATTAAGGTAGCAGCGAGACTTCAAAAAATTCAGACCAATCACACTGTCGTCCTTTTTTATGAAGATGATTGAAAAAACGCATTGATAAACATGTCAGAGAAACGTTTCTTGAAGAAAAGCCACTATACTAAAACCAACATGCCTATCAATTGGGTGAATCTTGCGAAACAGCCCTACGCCAACTGGTATCAAGAATAGAGCGCGCAAATGATAAAAAGGAGGTAGCCTTTGCAGCATTCCTCGACATAGAAGGGGCCTTTGACCGAACTTCATTTGAATCTATGAACACTGCTTTGTGCAGAAACGGACCAGATGGATTGATAACATGCTTCGTGGAAGACAAGTTCAGGCTACTCTTAATAATGATACAATGGAGATGTCGGATACCCAGGGTTACTCAGATGATGTAGTAATCGTAGTCATGGGGAAAAATTTACAAACTACTTCTGCGAAAATGCAAAGAGCGCCTAATATCGTCGAAGACTGGGTCAAAGGGGCAAACCTGAGTGTACAAACCTGAGAAAACAGCTATAATCCCCTTCACGAAATGAAGAAAACTGGACGATCTAGCCCCCCCGACTTTCTTTAGAAAACAAATAGAATTTGTACGGGAAGTCAAATACCTAGGAATTATCCTGGATGCAAAACTAACCTGGAATGCGCATACCTACTGAATAATCCACCAACAAAGAGCAGTGGGGAAAACAAGGGGATTTCCACCCCACATAGTATATTGGATCTATACAGTAATGGTAAGACCCAAAATAACCTACAGATCAATAATAGTCGAACAGAGGAAAGCAATAATGGAACTATCCAAACTTCAAAGACTGGGCTTGTCTCTGCATAATGGGTAGAGAAGCACTCCAACTGCTGCTATGAAAACCATACTAAATTTCCCGCCACATAATATCATTATCAAAACTGAGGGAAGAATGGGGGCTTACAGACTCAATTGTAGTTAGAACTGGAATCCGGACATACCAGGATATCAAACATTGTTACAAACTCACTATTTGAGATGAGAAGTGACATCATGTCCCCGAGAATAAATACTCACAAACTGTTTAAAACCCAGATTAACTGGGAAAACAGAACAGGAAACTCACTAGTCCAGAATAGAAAGTTAGTATGGTACACTGACGGCTCCCAAACCGTTGCAGTATATGGCCTATCCTCAAGATCAAAATGGTATTCTCCACTAGGGAAGTACACCACCGTATTCCAAGCCGAAATACATGCAATAGAGATTTGTGTGCATAAGGATATCACGATCTTCTCAGACAGCCAAACAGCTATTAAAGCTCTAGCATGCCAACAGATAAACTCTAAATTAGTGTAAGACTGCCTGCAATTCCTCTTAACCCTAGCCAGCCATAACAAGGTAACTCTTGCTTTGCTGACAATGAAAACGCGGACTTCTTAGACAAGCAAGGATCAGAAACGCAAATTATGGACTCTGAATCCGTATTCGGAATATCAAAAACTGGTATCAAATACCGAGGCAACACCACAGTAAGACAATGGTGAACTATCCTACAACAAGAGTAGCCTCTGAAATCCTAAAGCTCACAAGGAACCAGATCAAAATTGTGACGGGACTCTTAACTGGTCAATGTACACTGAGGAAACACCTTTACAAGATGGGAATCTACCAAGATGAACCCATCTGTAGTTTGTGCGAGGAGGACGAAGAATCAGTCTATTCGAGTGCCCTCCTGCATTCACTTACTTGAGAACACGACATCTCTTGGAGGAGGAATCTGACCTTTTGGTCCCCTGAAATCGCTAATAAAGAGCACCTAGCGAAGGTGTCTAACCTATTTTAGCTGAAACACACACTGCAAGGGATGCAATAAGCTAACTAGTTGCAGTGGCAGGGAATCACTAGACCTTGCCTTGCTGCCGTTAATCAAATCAATCAATCATTCAATCAAGACACGAAGGCTGATCCAGAAGTGCTTGGATAAGAATTTTGGAGACATCAGAGAATCATATGCAAGAATAATCGAACCACTTTGAAAAGCAATAGAAAGAGAGTACCAATAATGAACCACAGAAAAAAAGATAGGATAAGTGAAAAGGGGAAATGATGAGGAAAGAAACAGCACGAAGTATCCAATCCATCCAATAGAATATAAACAACTCTCGAAGTAATCTCATTGGCTAAAAACTCCTGATGATGTTCTAAAAGTATTTAGATTGCATAACTTCCCAATAAAAAAACATTTATAATTATTAACTTTGAACAAAATATAAGGTAAAAACAAAAATTTAGGATTCAAAACAAATCATACAGTTTCAAATGTCTCTCGAAATGCTATTTATAAACCATTTTTACATCTACAGGGTGTTTGCTATCAAAACATCATAATTATTATAATTCACCCTGTAGATATACAATTTTGTTGGTGATATGGTTATGATAGGTGTCCTTCACTAGGGTTTTTTTTTGTTGCAAAAGGGTAACGTCTCAAACCTCTACATACGGTGCTAATTCTCCACGTCAACAAAAGAGAATTTTTTTTCTAATTATTCTAAATTGCAAATATTTACAGAGCGGGGGCCATTTGAAACGAAAATAACTTTTTTTTTTTTTTGGTTGATTATAGTGAAACTAAAAAAGGTTATTTTCCTTTCATTGAAAAATATAATGCCATTCTAGGAATAAAAATTCAGCTGCCTCTATTAATTTAACATAAAAAATAAAATCCTGTTTATCGTGTATAATACCTCGCCTGCTTTTATTCGTTCTATAACTTCTAAATCATATTTATCCCCTTCTAGACTACTAATTCGTTGGTAGTAGCTTTGGCAAATTGTTTGTAGCTCGGCTAGAAGAAATAATAATAATATCTAGTAGCATATACGTTTAGATTTTTCTGGACCATTTGATAAAAATATTCAAGTTTGGTACGATCGACGAAAAAAAAAAAAAAAGGACGTTAAGGATAAGCTTGATGTGCAACAAAAATACAACAAAAATTAAGAAAAAAAAAAAAATACCAAACAAGTATTAAAAAAAAAAATACGTCTAAAAAATTAGCCAGCCATATTTAAATATAGGCCAGTTATTAAAAATAGAAAAACGCCACATGAACATCAACATGTTTCAAAGCTAAAAGTTACAAAACTTTCAAGCTTTAGCATTTTCTCTATCTATTTATTTGTTTGTTTAATACCTAGCCTATACATATGAGTGATTTACATATAATATTGACTTGAATCAAAAAAGATAAAAATTCGCACTGGCAAAAAAAAAAAATTATTACAGGCGCTTGGTGCTGTAAGCCTTCTAATAACATACTGATTTGGTGATGGTTACTTTACGATAATTACTAGGCCGAACAATGTTTTAAAAAAAAAGCCTCTGGTCTCTATTAATAGTTCTACCTGGAATTCTCTGAATTCTACTTCTTTTTCTAGATCGTATTTCTTATTTTCTAGATCAACGATACGTCTATAGTATTGCTCGCAAACTTGTTTAACTGTACCTAAAAATATAACTTATGCTGTTTTTTGTGGTTCTCTACAGTGGTGCCGAGGGGTGGATAAAATAATAAATTATTGTTGTTTATACCTCGAGAATCTTATAACTAATTAAATAATGAAGATGTCTCAAAATTTAGGTATCAATTTTTGTATTTGTATTTGTATCCACTTCCTAAGTTGTTTGAAATTTCGAACTAAAATGAAGTCATATGTAAATCGGGTTTTTTCGCATTGGTTGTACAACCAATTTTTCAATTTGAAAATAATGATTGTCAGATGTTTTACACCACTTTATAGAATACGACCGTTTTTTGTGTATATCAGATTTTGTAACAAACCCATATTTATTGTATCTCCATATTACCTATGTTACCTATTACCTATCGCCACATGCAAACTACACCTTTTCCATAAGTATTTCAGAATCTATCACTTGTATTTCAGATTCATCAATTCTAGTTCAGAATGCGTCAATTGTATTTCAGTTGTGTAAGTTCAATTTCAGAAAGTGTTATTTGTATTTCAACTTTGTCAGTTGTAGTTCAGAAAACATCATTTGTGTTTCAGATTCGTCAGGTGTATTTCAGAAAAAGTCATTTGTATTTCAATTTGGTCACTTGTATTTCAGAAATCGTCATTTGTGTTTCAGATTATTTATTTGTAGATCAGAAATTGTAAATTGTATTTCAGAATTCGTCAAATGTATTTCAGATGTTATCAATGTAGTGTATTGAATAAAATTTATAATGAGTCACCTATACACCTATCTTATGTTGATTTGGGGAAATCTGCGTAGATACCTACTAATTTCTGAACTACATCTGACAATTTCTGAATTACAATTCACGTTTTCTGAACTATAATCAACTAATCTGAAATACAATTGATGCTTTCCGATATAAAATTAACTAATCTGAAATACAATTGACACTTCCTGAAATAAAATAAACTAATCTGAAATACAATTGATTCTTTCCCAGATAAAATTATTTATTCTGAAATACAATTGACGCTTTCCGAAATACAATTTACTAATCTGAATTTCAATTGACGCATTCTGAAATTAAACTGACGATCTCTGAAATACATATGGAAAAGGTGTAGTAGAATTTTTTCCAACGATATTGTCAATCAATCAATCAAAATAATTAAAAAGTTATAGAGTTTTCTGGCGAAATAAAGTAGTCATATCAAACGAAACTTGTGTTAACAGTGATTTGTTATATTGGCGCCCAACGTGGGGCCTAAAAAGTGTCATAAACTGGTGAAGAGACCAGTGGCGGCTCGTCAGAGGAGGCAGGGGAGGCTAAGCCTCCCCCAAAAAATTGAAAATTCAATCTCAGTTTTTTATTCCTAATTTTTAATTAAAATAATTCACAAATTAAACTTTCCAAATTTCGGCATTTCAATGTAATTTAGAAAAATCTGACAACATTATTTAAATCAATCCCGTGTCTCCACGACAAAAATTTGTGAATTTGGAATACTCAGTAATACGAGCCCGAATAGAACTCCGGCCCGAATACGCAAGCCTAGAGGCTAGAGTTACACGCGAGCCCGAAGGGTTAAAGTTATACGCGAGTTTAAAGGGCCGGAGTAATATGCGAGCCCGAAGGGCCGGAATTATACCCGAGCCCGAAGGGCTAGAGTCATTTTCATCACGGGGTCCCCCAGTCTATAATTCTATTGGTCAGCGGATAATTTGGAGCCAATCAAAAATCGGAAATATTCAAAATAAAATCATTAACATTCCTGAAAAACATTTTCTTTAAAATTCCCAAATATTTTTTGGAATCCCCAAAAATCTGTTAAAGTCTCTGAATTTCATAATTTAGTGGAATTTCCAGGAATTTCGGTAGAATAATTATGTTATTCTGAAAAAAGAATTAGATGTGAAATTTTTGCGGAGTTTCCATAGAATTCATATTAAATTTTAATTATTCATCTCGAATTATTTGAAATTTCAGTGAAATTCCGATCGAATTACACGAAAAATCAATGCCGAAGAATTTCCAGCTGAAAACATGGAATTTCGGTGATATTCCGAAAAATTCCCATGTAATGACATGAAATTTCAATATATTTCGGTGAATTTTTAAGAAATTACTTGAAGCTTCATTAATATTCCCAGAAATTCCTGGCTATTAAAAGAGAATTTCAGTGAAATTCCGAAAAATTCTTATGATAATAAATTAATTTTTGAAAAATTCCTTGAAGTTTCATTGGACTTTCGACAAATTTTCGGCTATGAACATGAATATTTTTATAAAATTTAGGTGAATTCCGAGGAATTTTTAGGAAAGTACATGAAATGTCAATGAAATTCCGAAGAATTTTATGACAATTTTGTGGAATTCCAGGATTTCAGTGGTAAAATTTTGGGGAATTTTAGTAAAGTTAAAAAAAAAAATATGGAATTTTGAAATTGAAATCTTAGTGGAATTCCGAGGAATTTCATGAAATTCTATACTGTAATTCCGAAAAATTGTTTTCCAAGAATTCCATAAAATCTTTGAAATGTTAAGGTATTTCTATGAAATTACTTAAAATTTTCGCGGAATTTCCATGGAATAATTTAAAATTTTTATGAAATTCCAAAGAATTTTGATGAAATCTTCAAGAGGTTAATCATTCCTCGAGTTCGTGTCACAAATTAGTCCGAAATCCACGAAATCACTCCGAAATCCCTCAGGAATCTTTCAGAAATCTTTCCGTTAACCCAAAAATCCCTCGTCATTGGCTCAAAATTCATAAATCAGCCAACGCGGCCGTTTTTCAGTTTACACTAATATACTTTTGAATATACTTATAAGATAAGTAACAGTCTGGAATCAAATCAAAATCTTTGCGAAATCACCTGAAATTCTCCGAAATTTCCCAAAATCCTTCGAATTTACCCGAAATCACGCGAAATACCTCATAATCGCTCTAAATCTGAAATCTTGTCAAAGTGAATAATCCTTCGAAATCTTTCCGAAATCCTATTTTTTACTGGAAAAAGGACATGGCACTATTTAAGTGTAATTTGGCCCTCTGCTGATTTTCCTGAAATTTAAGTATGTTTTAGTCGACACCAAAATAAGACTTTTTTATCATTGCGCCAAAGTTCTAGGTCTACCGGAACTGCCAAAAAAGTAAGGCCAAAGTAATAAAAGCGGACATAAAGACATGCTGATTTTAATGAATTATTATTCTAAATAAGACAATGTTATATCGACTCAACTTTAAACAAGTATCATAACATTTTCACATATTATTAACTTTATATTTCCATTAGCTACGAGGTGTTTTCCATAGGTATTTCGAAAAATCACATTTTATGAGCACCATATATTATGTTATCTACGTAAAGTATGTGTATATGTATCTATATTATGTTTAACTAATCTTATATGAACAAGTAATTTTTGACAGTGGCGTAGAAAGGGGTGGGGAGTAGGAAGCTCCGCCCTTCTGTCGATATTTCTCGAAATTCTAAACCAGCGCCTCAGAAAAGCATTTTTATTTATTTTATTAGCAGACGAAAAAGTATGACAATACAGGTTGTAATAAAATTGTGTATGTCAATAGAATATCCTAAAAAATGTTGTGGATACCAAAGAATAAAAAAAAAGCTAATGATAAATATCGAAACACCTCGGAAAAAACTGATAAACAAACATGGAAAGAAAAATGAAAAAAATATTTCATTATTTCCAAGTAGCTACTTCTTTAAAGTGAAGTACAGGGTGTCCCTCAACGAACTGGCGGGACGGAAAATAGACTTTGTATTTTAAAAAGACAATTTACTAAAGGGTGCAATTCGGCTAAAATATTTTCAAAATTAATCAAAATGGTCAGACTTTTGGTTATACCGGGTTGATGTCAACGTGCCTATTTTAAAAAGTTTAAAATCGAATTGCGATAGAAAAGCTTTGAAAGATTTGTTTTGATGCTGCCCAGAACTTGTGTAGTTGACAAAATGGAAAATAGCTTTTGAACGCGTTACTATTTACAGAGCTGAGCAAGCTACTTAAAAAAAATTGCTAGCTACAAGCTACAAGCTACTCTATATTGTAAGTAGCTAAGTTACTTAGTAGCTCAACTACCTCTTCAAAAAAATAGCTAAGCTATTGGTAACTTAACTACATATTGAATTAGTGAAAGCTACTATTTAGGCTACCTACTTTTTTGAAAGTTAAATTGATAAAAAAAAAGTGCACATTTCCTCATATTTTGACCCTTACCTACCGCTTTAGCTATACGAGGTGGAAAAAAACTTTAAATATGGAAGTTGTACGGTTTTATCGGTAGTATAAGTTGCTAAAGTTGTAGGTTGTTACGTGGAAACACGGACACTATTAATTTGTTACCCACAAAACGCGAGGGAGAAGTTAATAATAAGATTTGAGGAAGGGAGACAGAGAATGGGTAACTAAAGAACTAAAAAACAAAATAATAAAAAAAAGAGAGGGTTGGTTGGTAGCTGAAATCTAGAAACGTGACTTCGTGTGAAGGGTTGCCGACTAGCTTCCAATGTGGAGAGGGGTGTGGGTCAATTAAATAACTAAATATGGAGCGCCACCTGCTTTTCCTTGTAGTACACGAAATCAACCGATGTAACGAACACAGGAAACTTCTACGAACCCATAGCAGCACAACCTGAAATATAAACGTAAACAAGAAGGGAGGACAAAAGTGAAACGCTTTGCTACAATCAGGTACGGGTTTTTAATTAGAGCCAGAACGGAACAAGTTTGACTCCAGAGCAGGTTCGGAGTGGGTTTTCCGACCGCCCTAGAACACTGAAAATTATTCACACTGGAACCAGAACAAGAAAAGAAATCGTCTCGAAGTACCTAACCATATGTTCTTAAAATAGTATTTACAATAATTATTAATTACACTCAACTTGAGTCCCTAAATAAAGAAATAAAGAGTATTGACAGTATTGTATAACAATTACCAGCAATATTACCTGAAATATTAATTAATAAATAAACTTACTAAATGCAGTACCTTCGTAAATGGCCATTTAACCCCAGTGTACAAGTATTTCCTGTATTCAGTGCAGCATGTATTTATGGGATAGTTATTAGAGAAATATAGATCAAGAATTAAAGTTGAAGTAACAATACATAGCCTGAGGGGCAGATCTAATAAAAGCAACTGGCCCTGGGCACTGAAGTTCAGTAACTAGGAGTCACTAAGGCTTCCAATTGTCTAGAGGAGGCTGAAGATTGGAGGTACTACTTGAAACATACAGTAAGCTCAACGTTTAACTCTTTACTCAAGTTAAGGACTAAGCGTGACGAATAAAAGGCGACGAATAAAGCTTGATGAGTAAAAGGTGATGATTAAAGCGTAACGTCTAAAGGTAAAGGCCTGAAACAAATGGACTTTATGAGACAAGGCGTGGAGCGATAGGTAGGTATGTCCAATATTCGGAATTTAACCGTATAATTAACAGAAAACTATGCTTTTAAATAGGAAATAGAGAGACACAGAGAAGATTAATAAGAAAAACCACTTACCAAAATTTTTTGGCCTTTAGGAACAAACAATTGATAACGTTGCTGTTTTTCGGCTCACAAAGAAATCCGCACAAGGCGATTTGGTGCTAAAATAACGGATTAGCCACCCTAGATCTATGAGCGAAAACTTGGCAACTCAGAAATCGGGAAAAAGTGCCTGAGGAGTTTTCCCGAACACTTAATCGTGGAAAGTCCTCGACCTGAATGACCTCTGCTTGTCCCTGCAATGTTCTTTAAAAAGGCTCTGTCAAAACTCCAAGGTGAAGGGTTCTGGGGATTTTGATGGCAGTTGGGGCATGGGACTTTTTCAAATTAAGTTAGTACGGGTCATTGACCCTATTTGAAGCGCTGTGAATCTAGTCAATCTGATCGGATTTCAACCCTAATAAAAGGAAATCATTTCCATTATTAAACCTCTAACTTGATGGTTCTGGAAAGAATGAAAAGTTTGACGAAAAGTGTGGTCACAACTATTGGATAGAAAACAGTGGCTTGAAGAAGGTATGCTATTCTGTGAGGCGAATACGCTCATTTCCTTTTATTTTGGCCCAGGAAAAATCATCCCCTAACAAGGTAGGGGTCAAATTATGAGAAAACACCCTGTACCTTACTTAATTTTATATCATAATATCATCATACAAAAATAAAACTTCAACTTTCTCTAGGAACTGCAGTATTCCTATTTTTGTCAAAAACCATTGGACATTTATCAAGTTCACTTTGATTACAGTGATCTGTGAATGCGAGAATTAAATAGAAGACATAGGACATGTACAGAGATAAGTTGAAACTAGTCTAAATAATAAGACAGGATAAGATTTTTCCGGAAAAATAATTATTGTAGCTTAAGCAAGAAAGTAACTTCAACTACCAAAAATAGCTTAAGTAGCTTGCTTTAGTAGCTAGCTACTTTTCACAGTAGCTTATGAATACATGGAACACATTACCATAAGCTACAGCTACAAGCTACTTTTTTCAAAAAATAGCTTGAATAAGTTATTAGCTACCAAAAAAAGTAGCCTAGTTAGTAGCTTAACTACTTGGTAGCTAGCTACTGCCCAGCTCTGCTATTTAATGATAATTCCTATCAAAATGGTTAACTGTTTTGTGTGTAACGTGGTTATGGGACGATACTTGCGTAGATTGGTTCGAATTCTTCAACAAGATGAAAATCTGAATCGAAAGAGAACCTAATTAACTCTCTTGCACAGATCAAAATTCCGATTGCCAGATCCAAATATTAATGAAGATACGAAAATATGCGCAAATTGTGACCAGAGAATTCAAAAATGTATTGAAATAGAAGGTAACGAGACTGCTATTAGCATGGAAGTTTTAGTTCGGAAACGAACAGAAAAATGTTAAAAGATATAAAACTGGAAAGCAAAATACGTGTTGTGTACAGTTGTGTACCCTCTATAGTCTATACTCTATATGAAATAGATTTGATTCTACAACTTTTTAAAGTCGACACCCTGTACTTCACTTTAAAAAAGTAGCGAGATGATGCTACTTGGGAATAATAAAATATTTTTTTCATTTTTCTTTCCATGTTTGTTTATATGTGTAGTAGGTTTTTTCCGAGGTTTTTCGGTATGTATCATTAGCTTTTTTATATTTCTTTGGTATCCACAACATTTTTTAGGATATTATATTGACATACACAATTTTATTACAACCCATATTGTCATACTTTCTCATATCTGCTAATAAAATAGATAAAAATGCTTTTCTGGGGCCCTGGTTTAGAATTTCGAGGAATTTTGGGGGGAGGGTGGAGCTTCCTGGTCCTCACCCCTTTCTTCGCCACTGTCAAAAATTATTTGTTCGTAAAGGATTAGATAAACATAATATAGATACATATTATACACATACTTTACGTAGATAACATAATATATGGTGCTCGTAAAATGTGATTTTTCGAAATACTTATGGAAAACACCTCGTAGCTAATGGAAATATAAAGTTAATAATATGTGAAAATGTTATGATACTTGTTTAAAGTTGAGTTGATTATTTATTGTCTAGATATAACATTGACTTATTTAGAATAATAATTCATTAATATCAGCATTTCTTTATGTCCGTTTTTATTACTTTGGCCTTACTTTTCTGGCAGTTCTGGTAGACCTAGAACTTTGGCGCAATGATAAAAAAGTCTTATTTTGGTGTCGACTACAGCATATTAAAATTTCAGGAAAATCAGCAGAGGGCCAACTTACACTTAAATAGTGCCATGTCCTTTGAAATTTTAGGAAAATGAGCCTTTTACCTTTTTTCTCACATGCAAAAAGTTTCAAATTTTTTTCCTCACTAGCTTTTCAGGAAAACTTTAAAATGTGTGAGACTGTATTTTCAATTAATTCATTTATTGGACTTATTGGAGGTTGATTTCTAAGATTCTTCATGTTGTCATTTTCCATTAAAAAAATTTGAAATTTTGCGAAAATAAGCCTCTGACTTTCGTCTTTACATGCAAAAAGTTTCAAAATTTTCTCTTAATTAGTTTTCCCTCGAGGTTTCCAGGAAAACTTTGAATTGCGTGAGACTGTATTAACAATTATTTCAACTTTTGTAAGTTGATTTCCAAGATTCCTTATGTTGCTATTTCCCAATGAAAAAATTTGAAATTATGGGAAAATGAGTCTCTAACTTTCGTCTTCACATGCAAAAAGTTTCAAATTTTTCCGTTTACTAGTTTTCCAAGAAAATGTTGAAATGTGTGAGACTGTATTTTCAAATAATTCAGTTATTGTAGGTTGATTTCCAAGATTCTTTATGTTGTTATTTTCCACTGGAAAAATTTGAAATTTTGAGAAAATAAGCTTCTAATATTCCTCTTTATATGCAAAAAGTTTCAACTTTTCCCTTAATTAGTTTTCCAGGAAAACTTTGAAAGTGTGAGACTGTATTTTTCAAGAGGCAAACCACCTTGGAATTCTTTGTTAGAAACTTGGGAATTTATAGGAAATTAGGAAAAATTTATGAAGAATTTGGAGGATTGTGTTCGATGTTGGACAAATTCCAAGGAATAGTCGTAGAATTACACCTACATGGAATTCCTTGAAATCTTATTGTGGAATTCCAGTGAAATTATACCGAAGCCGAAAAATTAAACAAAATTTTCCGTGAAATTTCCATGGAACCACGAAAAATTCTGAAAACTTGAATTAAATTTTAGTGAAATTCTGAGTAATTTCTGTCAAAATTTCCATGAAATCTTTTACTGTAATTCCGAGGAATTTTTGTACAAGAATTCCATTGAATTTTATGGTGAAATTCGGAAAAGTATTATGAAATCTTATGATAAAATTTCTAGGATTTTCTGTTTTTCTATTCAAATTTGTCATTTGAATGGAATTTCAAGGATTTCCATAAAATCTTCTAGTGAAATTCTGAGGAATTTCTATGGAATTAACAAAAATTTTCGCAGAATTCCCAGGGAATATTTATCGTTAGGGCTTTCCTAAATTAGTTAATAAAAACGCCATAACACCCGTTTCTAAATTTCCTAAAATGATCTAAAATCACCTAAAATCTCATAAATCTAAAATCTTTTAGAATCACATGAAGTTTTTTCAAAATCCTCAAAATCTCACAAAATCAATGCCATAAGATTCAATTATGTACATATTTTCTGAAGTTAACTAAACTTTGAGCGGTTAATTGATGAAAATTTGTATAAAATTGGTCAAAATTCCAGAAAAACTCGTAAGATCTACTTAAAATCACTGAAAATTTTTAAAATCTTTAAAAATCTAACAAAATTTAATTAGAACAAAAAAAATCCGGCAAAATCCTATAAAACTCCTTTATATGGTTTTCATGGTTTTTATTGAATTTGAGATAAATTATTGAGGGCATGAGCACCCCAAAACAAATGTTGTCTGCTGCGCAGTGGTTACCTTACCGTAATTCGTAATTTTTTAGCCTCCTCACTTGAAATTGTCACGAGCCGCCACTGGAAGAGACTCTGGAAAGTGCCCACAAACTTTGCAAGTTTTGTTGTTTTTGTATGTAAGTATCTTGCTCGTTTATTTCATGAATAGTGCTGTTTTTCCTATTTATTGAAGTTTGATTTAAAAAGTTTTTTTCTAATTTATATCTGAAATACTACAACTTTACCTGGAAATATAATGACAAATCCAACAACGCCAGTAAGATATTTATGTAGTACTTCTATGAAGATTAATTTGGCAACATCTAACTGGACATAAATCAACCAAAATGGTTTTTGAAAATTAAAAATATTGATGATTCTCATTTTCTAATTTTCCAGAAAATAATCATTTATAGAACTTCAAAGCAAAAATATTTATTTATAGGATTAGGAAGTAAAGTGTCGACGCAAAAATTGTTAGATAAATTCTGAGACACCTTGTATCTTGATCCGCAATGTAGTACCATGTTAACCGTGAAAAAAATTGTGGTATATTGTGTTAGAAAGATAAATTTATAGTGCCTGAAAACGCTGAAAACTGTATAAACGTGCATTCTCAAAAAAAAAAAACAGAAAAATCTCAAAAAAAAGCAAAAAAAAGCTGAGATTTTTCGTTGGTTAAAAAAAAAGGTCAATTTAGAATGCTTGAAAAATGAAATTATACAGTTCAAAGAGTTTAATATTAAAATGTCTTTTTTGTTGTTGTGATTGGTCTGTTTAGTTTTGTATGAATGTCCAAAACTAAATTGAACCAATTGAAAAATATTATATGAAGAAAAACAAAAGTGAAAAGTATAGCGACAGTTCAACCAATAATAAACGTGCAAATTTGCTGGATCCTTCTCTAACCTCGTAGTCTTTCTTTCTAACTAAGTATTCCAAATCGAATTTGGCATCCTCTAGTGCGTTTATTCTTTGGTGATATTGCTTCAATAAACTCTTAATTTGTTCTATATCGATAACGTGGAAATAACATTTAGAATTGAATAATTTAATCGGTAATGGTTGATTTAAATGGCAAGACGCTTACCTTCATTGGCATCATCAATCAGTTTTGGTTTACCACATCTTTCTTCGATGATGCGCCTTCTTTCGGCGGCTTTCCTTTCTTGTTCTTTCTTTAGTTCTTCAGCGGCTTTCTTTCTCAACAACAACTGAAGAAAAAATAATTAATTTTTGTATTTTTTTTTTTTTGGTGCAATTCTTACCCTAAGTTTCTTCTTTCTTTCGGGGGTCATGAAACCTTTCTTGGCCTTCTTAGCCTTGGAGGCTTCTTCCATACGGGCACGGACTTCAGCCCTTTTCCTTTCGATTTCAGCTTGTTTCCTCTTCTTTTCCTACATTTTACAATTAAAATGAAAATAAACTCTTGAAATAATAATAATACTAATAATCTTTTTATTCATGTTCCAATGTTTCTTGCCTTTGGAGAAGACCTATAGTTTACTGTAGAGATAATATTTTCTCAAGATTTAGGGCCAGTTTATTCACCTTCTGATCAACTCTCAGGTATGTAATTTTAAAGGGTTTTGGAACGCAATGTGTAATCCCATTGGTCAACCAGTTATCGGCCGACCAATAGAATTATGGAACGGTAATTTTATCTGAATATTTGAAGATGAATTAATCGGGCCTTAGTATACCCATTACTTCAGATTGATGTATAGTTACTAAATAACCCTAACCAAACTATTTTAAATTAAATTATAACTAAATCCAAAAAGCTTCTGAGATTTTCTATTCCTATAATTACGTGCCTCTTCCAATTTTTTTTTCTGAAAAAGAAAAAGAAAAAACAAAATTAGAAAATAAAATTAAAAATAAAATATACGATATTAATAATGTGTGTGGTATGTTTAATAGTGAAACAATATTGAAAGTGATATTAAACATTTTGGTGCCAACAAATGAAATGATTAAAATAAAAAAAAAAGTGAAAATTACGTGTGTTATAATAGTTGTAGAATCAAACACAATAGTGGTAATTTGAACTCATGCAAAATCAACATACAAATGCCATGCAATAAGCCGTTTACCTGGAAAGCTACTTATTTCCATAACTAAATTATTTACAAATAATAAAGCTCTAATATAATCTGCTACAAAGCTAAATTTTTAAATAAAACATTTATTTGCTGTAAGGAGAAAATGTATAGATTTTTAGGAAATTTTTTATTGAAGCTATATTAAAACGTAATAGTTCTACTTTCGTCATTTTTTAAGTAGAATTATTCCTACAAAAGGGTATTATACAACATCAAACGCATGCAGATGAAATAGTTACCTTTTTTTAGGATAGAGGCAAGCCGGATGAATGATCATACTGTGAAAAGAAAAAATAGAATTAATAAATTGAAATAAATAAGTGCTGGTTTCTTTATCAATGATAAAATTGAATCGTTGATGAAAGAACCAGTTCTAGTGACAGTTTTAAAGACTCGAATTGACTGTTTGATAATCAAGAAATTAATTTTTGAAATTTTTGACATGAACAAATTCGATGCATATTTCTATATTCTTAATCAGCATTGAATGTTCTTTAAGATAAAACAAAATCGAATCATTTATCTCAAATAGTTTTCGAGATGTAACAAAATCAGTAGCAAATTCATATTCTCGGTTCAAGCTCTTTTTTCGTAGAGTTCTGCGAACAACCTAATCTGTTCGAGGGTAAAAATCACTTGAAAGCCAAAAAAGTATCGAATTTTATAGCTTCAAGATTATTATTGCTGTAAACCCAAATATATAGGGTGTCCCAGAATATGTGGGCAATCTCTCGGATTCAGATAGAACATAAAAAAATAACATGACAACTTCCTATAAAAAAAAAAATCCTACGGTCCCCCCTACGAAGTTACGTGCCCCTAAAGGACGTCTCTGAATATCGGTTTTTTGTTGATAACTTTCAAAATACTTCGTGTAATTTTTTTTTCTTTTAATATTATGGATACTAGATAAGACCCCTTAAAATAGACCTTTTCAAACACACTTGGCCAATCTAGTTTGCCAGGGACGGACTAACTTTAACACAATAATGCTAATTTTTTTTACACCCTGTATGATATAGGCATAGCAATAATATTTTTAGATAGTTTCAACCTTGAACTAGAAAAAAGGTACTCTTATTCGATATCAAAAAAATGAGCTGGTTTCGAGAAAAATCTGTTTTTGTGTATTAATGGTTTTATATCCTACTGAACTATTAAAACCATATAATACCTTGGTTACGATAATCATAAACAGGGTCTTAACTCCCAAGGGAGTTAAGGATTTTCATAACTCCCAAGGGAGTTACGCAGGTAACGCGTTGAGTGTCAGGTAAAAGTATTAGGTAATCCTGAAACATCGAGTGGTATTCATAAGGTTATACAACGAACTAAACTTCAATACCTTATTGATTTTTATTGGCAAATGAACAATATTGCCACCAAGCGCGATAATCCCAAAAGGCTTATCACTTATTAAGCCTCTCGTGTCATATGGGAATAATGTACAGTGAGTTGTATAATCATCTGAATACCCACGTTTTATAACGAATTCAGATGTCAGGTAACTAATACCGCTGGAAAGAATTATGTATATTCGAAGCATGTGTGTGTGTAGCGAAGCAATAATTACATGAGCTGGATTTTTAAGATACAATAACAAATTGTATAACAATATAATTATCAAGGGTTATTACTTGGGTGAAATATTAACTGTAAGATAGTCAAATGCTTGGTTATAATGGAGATACAGGTAGTTTAAGATAGGAGTTATTACTCAATTATTTCATTATTAAATTAATAAAGGATAGTTTAGTTCATTTCACACCCTTATTAAAAAATAAGAATAGAAAGCATATTAGGTAAATAGAAAAGGGAACGGTTTTCAATTAAAAGGGAAAACAATAAATGTTCAATTAAGAATTTGACCACATGTAACTAGCTAACTCTGTTGGAGAACCATCAAACTGGATCACAGGGTGGAGCAGTTTGAATGGGGAAGATCGAATAAACTTGAGAACCAATGAAAAATAAGATAAGAAACCACAGGGTACTTTCAGCGAAAGGGAACGGTTTTCAATTAAAAGGGAAAACAGTAAATGTTCAATTAAAAATTTGACTACATGTAACTAGCGAACTCTGTTGGAGAACCATCAAACTGGATCACAGGGTGGAGCAGTTTGAATGGGGAAGATCGAATAAACTTGAGAACCAATGAAAAATAAGATAAGAAACCACAGGGTACTTTCAGCGAAAGGGAACGGTTTTCAATTAAAAGGGAAAACAATAAATGTTCAATTAAGAATTTGACATCATGTAACTAGCGAACTCTGTTGGAGAACCATCAAACTGGATCACAGGGTGGAGCAGTTTGAATGGGGAAGATCGAATAAACTTGAGAACCAATGAAAAATAAGATAAGAAACCACAGGGTACTTTCAGCGAAAGGGAACGGTTTTCAATTAAAAGGGAAAACAGTAAATGTTCAATTAAAAATTTGACTACATGTAACTAGCGAACTCTGTTGGAGAACCATCAAACTGGATCACAGGGTGGAGCAGTTTGAATGGGGAAGATCGAATAAACTTGAGAACCAATGAAAAATAAGATAAGAAACCACAGGGTACTTTCAGCGAAAGGGAACGGTTTTCAATTAAAAGGGAAAACAATAAATGTTCAATTAAAAATTTGACTACATGTAACTAGCGAACTCTGTTGGAGAACCATCAAACTGGATCACAGGGTGGAGCAGTTTGAATGGGGAAGATCGAATAAACTTGAGAACCAATGAAAAGTAAGATAAGAAATCACAGGGTACTTTCAGCGAAAGGGAACGGTTTTCAATTAAAAGGGAAAACAATAAATGTTCAATTAAGAATTTGACCACATGTAACTAGCGAACTCTGTTGGAGAACCATCAAACTGGATCACAGGGTGGAGCAGTTTGAATGGGGAAGATCGAATAAACTTGAGAACCAATGAAAAATAAGATAAGAAACCACAGGGTACTTTCAGCGAAAGGGAACGGTTTTCAATTAAAAGGGAAAACAGTAAATGTTCAATTAAAAATTTGACTACATGTAACTAGCGAACTCTGTTGGAGAACCATCAAACTGGATCACAGGGTGGAGCAGTTTGAATGGGGAAGATCGAATAAACTTGAGAACCAATGAAAAATAAGATAAGAAACCACAGGGTACTTTCAGCGAAAGGGAACGGTTTTCAATTAAAAGGGAAAACAATAAATGTTCAATTAGGAATTTGACTACATGTAACTAGCGAACTCTGTTGGAGAACCATCAAACTGGATCACAGGGTGGAGCAGTTTGAATGGGGAAGATCGAATAAACTTGAGAACCAATGAAAAATAAGATAAGAAACCACAGGGTACTTTCAGCGAAAGGGAACGGTTTTCAATTAAAAGGGAAAACAATAAATGTTCAATTAAAAATTTGACTACATGTAACTAGCGAACTCTGTTGGAGAACCATCAAACTGGATCACAGGGTGGAGCAGTTTGAATGGGGAAGATCGAATAAACTTGAGAACCAATGAAAAATAAGATAAGAAACCACAGGGTACTTTCAGCGAAAGGGAACGGTTTTCAATTAAAAGGGAAAACAATAAATGTTCAATTAAGAATTTGACTACATGTAACTAGCGAACTCTGTTGGAGAACCATCAAACTGGATCACAGGGTGGAGCAGTTTGAATGGGGAAGATCGAATAAACTTGAGAACCAATGAAAAATAAGATAAGAAACCACAGGGTACTTTCAGCGAAAGGGAACGGTTTTCAATTAAAAGGGAAAACAATAAATGTTCAATTAAGAATTTGACTACATGTAACTAGCGAACTCTGTTGGAGAACCATCAAACTGGATCACAGGGTGGAGCAGTTTGAATGGGGAAGATCGAATAAACTTGAGAACCAATGAAAAATAAGATAAGAAACCACAGGGTACTTTCAGCGAAAGGGAACGGTTTTCAATTAAAAGGGAAAACAATAAATGTTCAATTAAAAATTTGACTACATGTAACTAGCGAACTCTGTTGGAGAACCATCAAACTGGATCACAGGGTGGAGCAGTTTGAATGGGGAAGATCGAATAAACTTGAGAACCAATGAAAAATAAGATAAGAAACCACAGGGTACTTTCAGCGAAAGGGAACGGTTTTCAATTAAAAGGGAAAACAATAAATGTTCAATTAAAAATTTGACTACATGTAACTAGCGAACTCTGTTGGAGAACCATCAAACTGGATCACAGGGTGGAGCAGTTTGAATGGGAAAGATCGAATAAACTTGAGAACCAATGAAAAATAAGATAAGAAACCACAGGGTACTTTCAGCGAAAGGGAACGGTTTTCAATTAAAAGGGAAAACAATAAATGTTCAATTAAAAATTTGACTACATGTAACTAGCGAACTCTGTTGGAGAACCATCAAACTGGATCACAGGGTGGAGCAGTTTGAATGGGGAAGATCGAATAAACTTGAGAACCAATGAAAAATAAGATAAGAAACCACAGGGTACTTTCAGCGAAAGGGAACGGTTTTCAATTAAAAGGGAAAACAATAAATGTTCAATTAAGAATTTGACTACATGTAACTAGCGAACTCTGTTGGAGAACCATCAAACTGGATCACAGGGTGGAGCAGTTTGAATGGGGAAGATCGAATAAACTTGAGAACCAATGAAAAATAAGATAAGAAACCACAGGGTACTTTCAGCGAAAGGGAACGGTTTTCAATTAAAAGGGAAAACAATAAATGTTCAATTAAAAATGTGACTACATGTAACTAGCGAACTATGTTGGAGAGCCATCAAACTGGATCACAGGGTGGAGCAGTTTGAATGGGGAAGATCGAATAAACTTGAGAACCAATGAAAAATAAGATAAGAAACCATAGGGTACTTTCAGCGAAAGGGAACGGTTTTCAATTAAAAGGGAAAACAATAAATGTTCAATTAAAAATGTGACTACATGTAACTAGCGAACTCTGTTGGAGAACCATCAAACTGGATCACAGGGTGGAGCAGTTTGAATGGGGAAGATCGAATAAACTTGAGAACCAATGAAAAATAAGATAAGAAACCACAGGGTACTTTCAGCGAAAGGGAACGGTTTTCAATTAAAAGGGAAAACAATAAATGTTCAATTAAAAATGTGACTACATGTAACTAGCGAACTATGTTGGAGAGCCATCAAACTGGATCACAGGGTGGAGCAGTTTGAATGGGGAAGATCGAATAAACTTGAGAACCAATGAAAAATAAGATAAGAAACCACAGGGTACTTTCAGCGAAAGGGAACGGTTTTCAATTAAAAGGGAAAACTATAAATGTTCAATTAAAAATGTGACTACATGTAACTAGCGAACTCTGTTGGAGAACCATCAAACTGGATCACAGGGTGGAGCAGTTTGAATGGGGAAGATCGAATAAACTTGAGAACCAATGAAAAATAAGATAAGAAACCACAGGGTACTTTCAGCGAAAGGGAACGGTTTTCAATTAAAAGGGAAAACAATAAATGTTCAATTAAGAATTTGACTACATGTAACTAGCGAACTCTGTTGGAGAACCATCAAACTGGATCTCAGGGTGGAGCAGTTTGAATGGGGAAGATCGAATAAACTTGAGAACCAATGAAAAATAAGATAAGAAACCACAGGGTACTTTCAGCGAAAGGGAACGGTTTTCAATTAAAAGGGAAAACAATAAATGTTCAATTAAAAATTTGACCACATGTAACTAGCGAACTATGTTGGAGAGCCATCAAACTGGATCACAGGGTGGAGCAGTTTGAATGGGGAAGATCGAATAAACTTGAGAACCAATGAAAAATAAGATAAGAAACCACAGGGTACTTTCAGCGAAAGGGAACGGTTTTCAATTAAAAGGGAAAACAATAAATGTTCAATTAAGAATTTGACTACATGTAACTAGCGAACTCTGTTGGAGAGCCATCAAACTGGATCACAGGGTGGAGCAGTTTGAATGGGGAAGATCGAATAAACTTGAGAACCAATGAAAAATAAGATAAGAAACCACAGGGTACTTTCAGCGAAAGGAAACGGTTTTCAATTAAAAGGGAAAACAATAAATGTTCAATTAAGAATTTGACCACATGTAACTAGCGAACTATGTTGGAGAGCCATCAAACTGGATCACAGGGTGGAGCAGTTTGAATGGGGAAGATCGAATAAACTTGAGAACCAATGAAAAATAAGATAAGAAACCACAGGGTACTTTCAGCGAAAGGGAACGGTTTTCAATTAAAAGGGAAAACAATAAATGTTCAATTAAGAATTTGACCACATGTAACTAGCGAACTATGTTGGAGAGCCATCAAACTGGATCACAGGGTGGAGCAGTTTGAATGGGGAAGATCGAATAAACTTGAGAACCAATGAAAAATAAGATAAGAAACCACAGGGTACTTTCAGCGAAAGGGAACGGTTTTCAATTAAAAGGGAAAACAATAAATGTTCAATTAAAAATTTGACCACATGTAACTAGCGAACTCTGTTGGAGAGCCATCAAACTGGATCACAGGGTGGAGCAGTTTGAATGGGGAAGATCGAATAAACTTGAGAACCAATGAAAAATAAGATAAGAAACCACAGGGTACTTTCAGCGAAAGGAAACGGTTTTCAATTAAAAGGGAAAACAATAAATGTTCAATTAAGAATTTGACCACATGTAACTAGCGAACTATGTTGGAGAGCCATCAAACTGGATCACAGGGTGGAGCAGTTTGAATGGGGAAGATCGAATAAACTTGAGAACCAATGAAAAATAAGATAAGAAACCACAGGGTACTTTCAGCGAAAGGAAACGGTTTTCAATTAAAAGGGAAAACAATAAATGTTCAATTAAGAATTTGACCACATGTAACTAGCGAACTATGTTGGAGAGCCATCAAACTGGATCACAGGGTGGAGCAGTTTGAATGGGGAAGATCGAATAAACTTGAGAACCAATGAAAAATAAGATAAGAAACCACAGGGTACTTTCAGCGAAAGGAAACGGTTTTCAATTAAAAGGGAAAACAATAAATGTTCAATTAAGAATTTGACCACATGTAACTAGCGAACTATGTTGGAGAGCCATCAAACTGGATCACAGGGTGGAGCAGTTTGAATGGGGAAGATCGAATAAACTTGAGAACCAATGAAAAATAAGATAAGAAACCACAGGGTACTTTCAGCGAAAGGGAACGGTTTTCAATTAAAAGGGAAAACAATAAATGTTCAATTAAGAATTTGACCACATGTAACTAGCGAACTATGTTGGAGAGCCATCAAACTGGATCACAGGGTGGAGCAGTTTGAATGGGGAAGATCGAATAAACTTGAGAACCAATGAAAAATAAGATAAGAAACCACAGGGTACTTTCAGCGAATCGCTGAAAGCTAAGAGGGTTGGAGATCTTTGACTTTGTCGATTCGCGCAAGCCCGGTACTAAGTGGTAGCCGATGAGCTTCTAAAGTGGTACCCAGAAGGTGGTTCCTTTCACTTATTTAAGCAGATGTTGAGGCCAGTTAACTTATATGTCCAATATTGTGATGAGAATATACCGCCTCATCTCGTTATTATCCCAAAGCAAGATATTCATGTATGATAATCAACATTCATAGTAGATACACTACTATTCACTTGAAATGAACGGCAACCAACTTGTTGAACAAGCTGGGATCTCCCATGGTTTTGTTACTACTGACCATCTCATCACAATACAATATTTCCCTCTATTCACCATTTATACAAAGAAGGAGATGTTTTAGATGTGAGTATCCACCTCATGCATATAGAAATTATCCTGCAAATGGAGAAATATGTTCAAAATGTAAAGTTAAAGGTCATTATTCCTAAATATGTAGTGTTAAAAGTTTAGAAATTGACCATGAAACTTTGGCTAACTTAGCTGAAAATATACTACATAATTTTTAAAAGATTACCTTTCGGCATTTCCAGTGGTCCAGAAATTTTTCAAAAAACTTTAAAGAATATATTTTTTGCAAGAAGGCTTGAACAATGTGCTTGTTCATGCGGATGATATTTTGGTTAAATGACGTACAATTTCTGAACATACCTAATGAAAGTTTACAGAAAGTTATGATAATTTTACAAAAATATGGACATTAAATTTTAAAAAATGCGAAATTGGTATAAAAAAACTTAAGTATTTGGGAATATGTAGGTATAAGGCCAGATAATTCAAAACTGGTTTGAAAATTTGAAACAGGAAATTATTTCCAGTTCTCGCTTATCAGTAGTAATATAACAAGTGCAATGAAAATTATCGATAATTTTTGGGAAATTTGCCTGAATGCATTTTTAGTTGAAAAGCTTGAATGCCTTTTTCAGATAAAAACGCATGATTGCAAATTTTTCAAAAATTATAGATTTATTTTCATTGCACGAGTTATTTTTTTAAAGAAAATTTCCTGAATCATTATAATTGTTCACAGTATTTTACTGGGAGCCTTGTTTAAAACAATCATTATGTTAATGATCTAAATTTCGTCCACAATTCAGATTTAGGGTGCTGATAATTTGTGTCTAATTTACTGTGTACAAACCTGGTAATAACTCGTTGAGTGAGGTAAAAAATACCAGAAAAAAATTATCGGCAATTAGCACTTGTGCAAATTATCGATAATTTGCACTTTAAGCAAAATTATCGGGGATAATACCACGAGAGCTTCAAAATTACCGATAATTTTTCACGATTGCGTGTTTTCTATAATTTGCAGAGAAAACACGCATGAGTGAAAAATTATCTGGTTCATTTTAAAACTCAAGTGGTATCTAGAGGATTATTTCACGTATGAGAATGCAAAAAATATGGAAATAAATATGTATTAAACGATTTGAACATCTTAACAATCAATACAAATAAATGGTTGCTATCAGGAACCATTTGTTTGTATCAAAAATTAACATGACAACCATGTATACAATAACATGGGAGAATTATCGCTGTAATTTTCTCTAGTTAAACAAATGGGAAAGAGAATTTTCGCTGTAATTCTGAAAATCGTAACTTGTCTTATGGGATTTCTAACACATGAGTGGAATAATCGAATGTAATACCACAAGAGGTTTTAGGATTACCGGATAATACTTTTACCTGTCACGAAACGCGTTACGCAGCAACACCACGACTCCGAAGGAGGAGTGGTGTTGCTAGTAACGCGTTGAGTGTCAGGTAAAAGTATTAGGTAATCCTGAAACATCGAGTGGTATTCAAAAGGTTATACAATGAACTAAACTATAATACTTTAAAATTAAAAAAAAAAATCTATAACAGAATTTGTCATAAATGCCACCAAGCGTGATAATCCCAAAAGGCTTATCACTTTTTAAGCCTCTCATGTCATATGGGAATAATGTACAGTGAATTGTATAATCGATGTAATTCGCTTCCTATTGGTCCAAAATTGCCAGACGCCTCTGTATTTTCACCTGAATATTACCTGAAGGAAATTTTCAGACTAATTTTCTTAACAGAATGAGTACAGACGCTAGTGCATATGGGATTGGAGGAATGTTGGAACAACAACAAGAAAATGGATTATGGAAACCTGTTTACTTTTGTTTGAAACCTTTAAGTGAGGCAGAGAGAAGATATGCACAAATTGAAAAAGAAACATTATTAACCTGGACAACGGAGAGGTTAGAACAATTTTTGTTTGGAAGAAAATTTACTGTAAGTACTTACTAATCACAAACCTTTGGTAAGAATACTGAAAGATAAGCCAATTGGCCCATGTAGATGTAGAGTATGTTCCTGGAAAAGAGTTTAATTGTCCAGATGCAATATTAAGAAGTCCTTTAGATGAAGGTCAAAATGATAAAGATATTATATTAACAAACGTCTCCATTATAGAGTCAATATCAAATGAATGTTGACACATGGTTAGAATTTAGTACAACAGAATTTCGACAAGACCAAGATGAAGTTTTAAAAACGGTAAAATCATACATTTGTCAGTGAATGGGCTTCTAAACAAGATTGTCCTGAGAAATGTCTGATCTATTACAAATGTAAAGAAAATTTTGCTGTAATTGACGAAATTTTAGCCCAGCGTACTTTTAATAAATTTTTTAAGGTTATGATTGGATTTGTTCATTGAAAAACACGATAAAATTTCATGTCATTAATCCATTTATGCCGTAATATGAGAACTCCGAGTCTATAAAACCGTCAGACGAAAATAGAGTTCTAAAATAAGTTTAAAAAATTGATCCTTACCTAACCTCGTCGTCCGCCATTGTGAAAGGTTTTGTTGTTCTGAAAATTGAAAAAAACAATTCAAGTTAATTTCGGAATTAACAAAGCATTTGCACATTTGTTTATTTAAAATACGAGAAACTTTAATCAAAAATAATAAATCGAAAACTAAAGTATGTAAGCATAAATGAAAATGAAACTTTCCATAAGAATTCGCAGGTTGAATCGAATTATTATTAAAGTCAGATAATTGAAAAATAAAAATAATCAAGGTTGCAAAAAAAAACCTAAATTATTATTTGTTAACCCTTCGTATTTCGAATATAATAGCGAAACCGTACCGGGTGTATTTTTAGAAACGAGATGAACTGAAAACGCACGATCCCGAAAATAGAATCTGGATCGCGTCCAGGAATTGTGTTGCACACGGTCACCTAATTTGGTTTCATCGGCAAACAAATTTTATTTTTTCACTCTGGTGGGTGTTATGTTACAAACCGAGATTTCTGTATAGGTGGTAATTTTTGATCATGATGTTGCAAAAATATAGAAAATTCCTATACAAATGAATCATCTAATATATATTTTTGCTCGTCAAATTCAAATATTGTGATTGTTCTTTGGGTGGTTCCAAGTTGTTTCAAAATTTTTTTCTGTCTGAGAATAATTATTATCCCAGTTCCAAAGTAAGCACAACATCATTAAATAATTTCAATATAATATTATATTAGTGAAGCAATTTGATGTGTAGGTACTTTATTGCTGTGATGAGATGAAAAAAATGTTAATTTGAGCCACCCTCAACCACCCACGCCTGCACGCTGGAAAAAATAAGTAGGTACCTATTATGAACGGAAAATATTCCACTACTAGTACCCTATAGCAGTTAAAAAAATGTAAATGTTATCTGTAAGTGTAGGAACCCTCTCACCAAATATCCAAACCTCAGGTTTCACTAGATCACACCAGAAAAAAATCACTTAATAAAATCACTATATACTTGTAGCACTATTATAGGAAATTCCAAAATGGCCAAGCTCTCCTTACATAAGACCAATATTTTTCAAAAATTTAGACGTACCTGTTTTACCGATGGAAAATATGAGCAGCTTCTCAGGGGTGCCTGTGCTGACTGTCTAGTTTTCCCTCCACGAAATTTTCACCAGGGCGTCAGAGATCAGGGTTCCCCCACTTTTTGAGTAGGTGCCACGTTCTGCAATTACTCGAAAATTAAATTTGGATCAGACTACATTATCCGAAAATAAATCTCACACGGAGTGGAAAAATAAAAGAAAATCCCAAGTCGCGAACACAGTGTTTTTAGTGAAACCAATAAGGACGCGACCTGCCTACGAATTTAGATCGCTTGATGCTCGAAATAGGATTTACCGAGACTTGATACTGTTTTTCGTTTTTTTTTTTTTTTTTTTATTAGTTTTAGGACCCGATCTATGAATATTATAATGCCTAGCCTAATGGGAACATACGAAATTGTCTTTGGTATGGTGTTAAGCAATTGGGGTGATTTATCAATTTTTCAATTATTCTGAGTGCCTTTTCCATAGATTTCGGCTTCAAATCTGAGAATAATTTAGTGTATGGAGTTTGGGGTATTTTGATTGACCATTAGGAAACAAAATCTCGACAAAAAAAAAATTGAAATTTCATCGTTTTAGTAAGAAGGTACTCCCCTTTTGATTTTTTTGGAAAACTTTGAAAGGTCATAACTTTTTTTCTATCATAGATAGAAAGCTGAATCTTTCACTGAATTTTATCCCTTTCAAAGGACTACAATCCCTGAAAATTTCAGCTCATTTGCACTTATAGTTCCTGAGATAAAATCGTGTTAAGCAATTGAGTTGATTTATCAATTTTTCAATTTTACTGAGAGAAATTCGAAAAAAACAAAAATTGATCGATTGCCTTATCAAATATAGTGGATTTGTGCCTGATATAGATATAACTTAATTAAAAAGACCTTAGCATCTTATAGGTATTGAAAACCACATGAAGAATTGTGATTTACGAGCATATTTTTCTCATTTCATTGAAACAACGTTGTATATCCATGTCGGTTACAACGTTGTTTCATGGAACTAAGGCGGTTACAACGTTGTTTTAAGACTAAAAACAAACTAGGGCGAGGTTGCACTTGAAACGTTGTTCCGCAAAAAGGACAAACTAGACCAATTAAAATGGCATCAATAACCCATCAAAAAAAATCCTATGCCCACACTATTAAGTAGGCGGATTATCCAGGGTACATACAACGTTGTTTCACGAAAATACCGTTTTTACACATATTGCCGTTTGCAACGTTGTTCCAGCATTGATTGCAAACAGTATTTCTACAATCTTTTCTCAGAACATTCTCAGGACATTTGCAATGGTTTTGGCGAACATTCTAGGCACATTCCTCCTAAAAAAAGAACATTCTTAATACATTCTAAGGATGCAATTTTGTTATGTGGGAATATCATGAAAAGTAGTTCAATTAATTAGTTATGGATTCAAGATTTTATAACATTTTTTTGAAATTATGCTTAAACACAATTTAATACAATTTTTTATGTTTAGTTTTATTATTTTTTTTTACGTTGCACTACATTCAGTCACAACCGACAACAGCGTATTCGAACCTTTACGTATACTTGCTGTGCTTTTACAGAGCGCAACATAGCCGAGCCGGTCAGCTTCTTGCAAGAACATGAGCAAAATGGAAAATATTTATGTGACGTCAGCGAATCGGCGCGTTTTAAATGATTTTGAATTTTGCGAGTTTCAAATGCCTGTAAAAAACTTATTTAACCTTGTGGAATTTTTTTTTTTTGGTATATGTATATGCCTAAAATAGTACCTTTTGTTGATTTCTTTAAAATAATGAGAGTGGACTGTATTAATAATATATTTACATTTATTTACACACACGACTATTTACACTATTTACAATTTGCATTTTCTCGTTTTTGTTTACGTTTTTAGACTTATAGAGTCTGTAAAAATGGTCATATAGGACCTGCCCAGAATTATCTGGTGCGCTCGGTGAGGTTCGATTCGACACTGACTGTTCCCGTTGGTTCACTCGCGTAGATGCCGGAAGCCACTTTACCAAAAACTTTGACAAGTGATTTTTGACACTGTTTGACACATACGCGCACACTTCCGGTACATACCGGGAAAATTAAAATTTGAATTTTAAATTTACTGTTGGAATATTGTTTCCAACAATATATGCTAGTCCTGCTACTAAACAAGTCGATGTTTTTAATATAGTGGGCTTTTATATTTTATATTATAAAAATTAAACGCCAGCAGTTGGCCTTCCATCCTCAAGTGGCCCGTAGGACATGACCTAATTGTCCTAACGGATAAAGTGTCCCTGATTCCTTTGACTCGGGACATTTTTACCGACAAGAAATGGAAAACCAACGAGTGACAAATAATTGTACAAGTAACCCACTCACACGATATGGCAAGTATACGCAAGTTACGATTATTCGCCAAGTACACGAGTCGTTTGAGCCCGGCTTAACACGTCGTGTGAGCGCCCTGCATGCCATCGCAATTCGCAAAGCTCGTATACTTGCCAAGTAACCGAATAATTGTGTATTCGCCAAGTACACGAGTCGTCTGAGCCCGGCTTAAGAAATTATGCAACTAAAGCGCAGAATCGTGACGGCACTTAGTACGGTTTTCTGCTGTGTTGGAACAAAGCTCATATTAGCTCATTTCCAGTCGATCAATCTATTTGCCAATTAGGATAAACGTTCAACCTATTATTGTAAAATAGGTGGGCAACTGGAAATAACCGTTCCAGAACGGTTCTCATGGCCGTTGGAACGGAGCTATTGACTGCGACAGCTTGTCAGCCTGGATGTGTAGCCATGTCGTAGCAGAACGCTAAACGTTATTAGTTTTCCCATTTCAAATATTTTCGTCCGGAAATTCCCACGAAAAAGTTTTCCCACGAGTTCAGAGAGTTGGCATCACTGTTTCCATGGTTCTTGGTTTCGATTCCAGATATCAGTAATTTCGCGTTACGTAAATAGGATATTTTTTTATGTAAAATAGAAAGTTTGTAGGTAGGTACCTATTAACCAAAATCGCAAAAAAATATTTTTACCGAAAAATTCTATATACTAGTGCTAAATTTCGGGGGGGGGTTTTAACCCCCAAACTCCCCCCCCCCCCCACTGGATATGATAATAGACAAAAACTATAACTGCTATTTCTAATAGTTACTGGCTAATTAAGAAGTGCGGCAATTTCATAAACAACCGTGTTATTTAAGTGATTTTTTTTTAAAACCACCCAATACTCTCTGGATCAAAACAGCATACATTTGAGCCTCGTCCAAGAATACTTCAATTACTTTGTTGCACAGACAATTTAGGCTGTTGAAATAAATCCATTCTCAGTTTTCCAAATAATGGTTAATTTACTTTAAGCAGTTTATTTTTTATTCAATTTCCTCAATAATAGGTACAGTTGAATACCTGGAAAGCTGTTCTGCAAAGAATTCGTTCCCTATTCAAAATTGAAAAACTTTTCATGTTAATCTTATGGGTTAGTTGTTTTTTTTTTTAAAATATAGATCCGACCATTGCTTTTTATAAGTATCATTGGAAATATGTTTTTGCTGAAGCACAAATTAACTAACTTGGTGAACAGATATCTATTAATACTTGAGCTATTGAAAATATAGGTTTTTAATAAGATTCATACTAATCATACCAAACAAAAATCCTTGATGAAATCAATCACTAAAACAGCATGCAACATGCATAAAAAAATGATCTCACAGCTTTTCATTTCTTCTACAGGATCTTTTTTCATGAAATCATTTTGCTCTACACTAATTTATCTTCATGGCTATTCCAGAAAACTTTAATTCATTCTTATTGGATAATTATTGCCTCAGGGACCTTTTCGAGTTACGTCAAAATCGAAATCACTGAAAAAAACATTGACATTTATTTTAACATAATGAGTTAGTGAAAGAACTGGCTACTACTGTGGATTGCATGTTGAGCCAATTTGCGTAGTCTTCCATAATTATTATAATTTTTTTAACCTTCGCTTTTGCATTTTAACAAGAAATTCATCCCGTGTCGGTGGCTATTTTTGTTTGTTTTTTCCCTCTCCCCGCGTCTTTTGCCGCATCCCGATTCATCCCAAAAAGCCAGAATGGAAGTCCCGTCCCGTGTCCTCGAAGCCTGCGAAACGGGGCATCGCACCCTGCGACTGACCCAATTTCACCCCGTTTTGCAGCGGCCCGATGACGTCACGTTTTGCGTCATTCCGCCGATTTCCAGAATGAAATATTTGCCGGTGTGCCGTTTCGCTGTGAAGAATATGGATCGAGAGCATACACTTCAATGGATAATTTAAACGTTATTGTATCCAAATTACATAAAAATATTCATGCTTTAAACATTGTTTTAAGATTAATCCTACATGTCTTGGCACTGGTTCAAATACGGGTCCGTCCAAAATTCGCCTCTCGGCTGTCTATTTTAGAAATGTTTATTATAAACATATTCCTGCATCGGTCATTAGAAATAGGATAACTAACTCGGTCTATTGTGCTTTGCAAACGATAAAGAAAATAAAAATAAAATGCTAGAAACAAGTAAAGATAAAATGTTTAATCTTCAATATCTTAAGGAATCTTTTGATTGGTTATATTCTTTCACCAATGAGTCCTTCAATTAAATATAGCTGTTGCGTTTTGAAACAAAATAGTGAAGGAAAATCTCCAATTAATCCTAAAATAGATTGTAAATTCTACAGACGAGACAGGAGGGTCAATTATTGTGGGCGTACATTATTTGGGACTAGCAATTCTCTCACCGATTTCAATACCTACCTATAGTGGCTATATTCCTTTTAATTTTGGTGAAAACGATCATCAAATTAATCGTTACAGAAGTAGAGGGCAACTGAAACTGTCTTCCTAAGGTAAGCCATTATAACTGTAACTATGAGTATTATAACTATTTTTGAGCTATCAGCTTTAGCTCTATTAGCGCATTGAGCAGTTTGATCCTCAATATACCTTTTTTGTTCTGGTGCAGATTTATGCCGTCCTTCTGTTCTTTTTAAATTGCTGTCAGTCTTGCTGCAGGATAGCTTACTATGTACTCATACCCAACACCAAATTATTCAGTTCAGTCAAAATCACTTATTTCTCCGTTTCTTTTCTCTATTCTAAATGCGTCTGGCCTTGGACTCTTCGTCCACCTGTTATCTGAAAAAATAACGTTTAAAATATTTGGATTGAACTCTTTCTGTCTTTTCCTTAACATCATCCAGCCAACAACTTTGAATATACCTACTTACACTCTTAAAACGATGAAATTTCAATTTTTTTGTTCTTTAGGACCCCCCAAACTCCGCTTAACGCGATTTTATCTCTGAAATTATAAGTCCAAATGACCTGAATTTTTCAGGGATTGTAGTTCTCTACTGGGATAAGAATCGCTACAAGAGAAAAGTATGTTAATTTAGCAGCCTCTGGACCAATCTCGCTTGCTATAACCTCTAACAGCATCCATATCAATTCCAAGAAATTTGTTACAGTTATTAATTTCAAAGGTTTGTCTTGTATATTTAAATTGGAAGAAAGAAGCTAGGCATCACACCATTACTTAATCATTACTAAATCTTCTGATCTAATTCTCATTAGGGATTCATACTATATAGTTAGGGAAACGACCGCATTTTTCCTACCCCGACCGAGTTATGTGTCGGCACTATTATCAATATATAGTATTATGTGCATCTATTAACCAGTATTCCTGCCTGAGAGCAAATGCTGCCGGAAATATCTTTTAACAAATTATTAACAAATTGAAAAAAACGTAACACTACCCCCATCGAGTTATGCCCTAAGTAGGGAATCAGATTGAAGGTCTCGATGTCCCCTATCTAAAAAGTCGATCCTGCCTCTTGAGAACTTGCCGAAAAAGGGTGGCAGGGCAGCTTATTGGGGCAAGGACCCGCGGTCTCAGCTTTGACACCTATCAAGTTTTACCCTGAATGATGTTTCAAATTAAAGGTGTTAATAAGTTGATTTAAGGTCTCTTCGCACAGAAATCCCAAACCAGAAGGAGACTAGCGTTTAAATTCTGGTACAGGCAATTGGGTACCGACCAATAAGAACAAAGCGATTTGACGTTACATTTTAGAGGTTATGTTATTTGTTATTTTGTATGATATTGCCGGTCGGTATGTGTTTGCTATTATCGCTCTTTTCGCAGTTTTCAGTTTTCGCTCTGAGTTGAAATTTTGTATTTTGACGATTATATTAATTATTCAATTAATAAGGATAAACACAATATACCTACAAGCAGATATGGCTAATTTTGAGTGCAAAAAATGTTTGCGTACGTACCTTCAATTTAAGACTCTAAGGTAAATTCTGGCGTAGTCTGTTTTTATTATGTGAAACAAGAAATATTTATTTGAAATATTTTTAGGAGACATAGGGTGAAAGTACCTGTTAGCCGGCCACCCCCTGTTGTCGGACACTTTACGACAAAATATCCAATAAATAGGAAAATATTATATCAAAACCTTTTTTAAAGTAATACCTACTTTCAGACACTATTTCCCCATCAGTTTTTGTAATACTGCCCTTTTTACGGGCCTAGATCAAATTTAAAAAAATAATAATATGTCGGCTGTTTTTCCCAACACAGCCCTTTTGATCAAGTGAAAAAATTTGCTAGTGTGAAGCTAAGAAGGAAATAGTAAGTAAAAATGTTCCTACTCCATTTTTCGATACTTTCTTGATGTTTTTAAGTTTTAAACATGTTAATTTACAATTATAAACATAAAAATTAAATGAATATTAATATTTTGTTTATTTTATTAAATGTCCGGATAACCGGTCCTATAAATCGGCAGACTCCTCTTCTCGGCCACTCTGTCCGACAATTGGTCCGGCACGTTGAAACTATATGTATCTTTTTCTAGCTTATTTGATTTCCAACTTAATTTTCCTTATTAGTTACATTTAGACGACTGTATCGAGATTCTATGGACCAGTTTGCGGACACTATAAACCACAGAGGCGTCAAATTGTAGTATACCTGAAAAAGTGTCCGAGAAAAGGTAGGTGTAAAGTTCTCGGACATTTTACATTACTTATATGGGTATGGGGTATGGGGTAGTGCTTTCTGCTTTCATTTTATTAAAAAAGTGTTACAAGTGTACAGAGAATAAATCTGATAAAAGTATTTATGAAATAGAAATTGAAGAAGCAATGGAAAAATCTCCTTTTAAAGATCAAAGCCATTTTCCTGGAACTGAGAAACCTGAAAAAACAACAGACATAGGACTGGAGGCTCAAGAAAAAACTCCCATTAAAATGCAAAATGTTGCCGTTGCTGTAAGTCCTTCCAGTCGCCCACCTCCAGTTTCCGGAATCTATGAAATAAGAGCCAAGAAAACAAAAAAAAAAGAGAAATTACCAAGTGCAATCTTATCGAAGGCATGGAGATAGATCATATTATGAAAGAAAAAAACGAGACAAAGAAAAAAAACTTGAAGCACAAACAAAGAAAAAAGAGGAAAAGACTATAGAGATACAAAATACCAAAAAAAGTTCAATCAATGATGGAAGAAAAAGAAAATTGACTAAAAATTCCAAAATAAAATATTGGCTGTGAGAAGTGCCCAAACTGGTACCATTTAGCGTGTAATAGTTTATGTGGACGAAAAAACGTATTTCTCGGACACGCGTCCGACAACGGGTCCCTTTGTGTCCGAGAAATGTGATGATTGTCCGACAACCGTTAAAATGCACGTTTTTGAATAAAAACATTTTTCATATACTATAAGGTATCATAAAACATAATTTAAATTCCATTCGCTCTATCCACTAATTTTCAATCGCCATTTTATTCCAGAATTTGCCTTAAGTGGCCGACAACAGGTACTTTCACCCTATCAAGCAAAGTCATCCTGATGAAATTGGAGAGTTAGCGCCACTACCCGAAAAAAAGTTTACTTGTGAACTTTGCCCAAAATCATATAACAGCAAGAAATCCTTGAGTAATCATGAAAGAACATTGCATAATGTGGAATACGTTAAAATTCATTCTCTGTGCAAACATCAATATTTCCAAAAATCCAGGCTGTTTGAACACTTCAAGAATCAATTTGCAGAGGTATCAGAACATGAATTTGAAACATTTCAAGAATTTGAAGTTTGGAAGGAAGAGATTCAATTGAACACAAAATCAAAGTTTATAAAAAATGGAAATGGTGGTTGCAGTTCCAAAAGAAAAACTAAATTTATGTATTACATCTGCCACAGATCTGGACAATTCATTAACGAAAAGGATAGGAAACGGAATCTGAAAAATCAAGGATCCAATAAAATTAATGGAGTTTGTCCCGCATCCCTAACAGTTAAAACTGAAGAAAGTGGCATAACATCAGTTAGATTTGTACAGACCCATGTTGGTCATGAAAATGATCTGGGCCACTTAACGCTCAGGGTGAATGAAAGAAAATCAATTGCTAGAAAAATTGCATCAAGTGTTCCATTCGATGCCATTCTAGACGAAGTCAGAGAATCAGTTTCGCAAGATGAAATACAACGTGTACATTTACTAACAAAAATGGATTTAGCCAACATTGAAAAAAGTTTTAAGCTGGATGCTTGTGAAAGAAAAGATGAAAGTGATGCAATTAGTGTCAATGCGTGGGTGTGTGAACTAAGGGACACGAAAGACTGTATATTATTTTATAAACCACAGGAACAGTGCTGTGAAAGTTACCCAGATTTACGTCCAAATGACTTTGTATTAATTATTATGAACAATGCTCAGGTTGAAATGCTTCAAAAATATGGCAACGATGCTTTGTGTATAGATGGAACGCATGGATTAAATAAATATAATTTCGAGCTGGTTACATTATTGGTACTCGATGAGTTAAGACAGGGTTTTCCCTGTGGCTTTTTAATCACTAACCGCTGTGACAAAGATGTTCTTTCAGTTTTTTTTAAATGTGTCAAAGAAAAATGTGGTATTATTCGACCCAATGTTTTCATGTCCGACATGGCAAATTGTTTCTTTAAAGCCTTCATTACTACTATGTCAAACCCCAATCAAAAATAAAACTGAAAGAGAAACAAGTTGAAACTTACAAATTGCTGAGAACTTTAATGGAAGAGATAGACCAGAATACATTTGAAAAGATGATTACTAGTGTCGTTAATCAGCTTATTGAGGATCCAGTTACTAAAGATTTCGGAAGATATTTTCAAAATGAATATGTTAGCTGTGTTTCGGCATGGGCATTTTGTTACCGACTTAATTGTGGTCTGAACACGAATATGCACCTGGAAAGAATGCACAAAACAATAAAATATGTGTATTTCCTTGGCAAAAACGCAAAGGGGTTAGACAAAATGCTATGCACTTTAATGAAGTTTGTGAGGGACCGTTTATATGATAGAATTATAACACTCCATAAAGGAAAAATTACCAAGAAGGTAGCTGATCTTCGAATTCGCCACAAAAATAGTCGGTCTATTTCTGATCGACACATAATTGAAGATACTGATGGTTGGCTCATACAGTCCTCAAATGGATCAAATATGTATTCTGTCCAGAGAATTTCTGAACAATGTTCCTGTAAGCTAAAATGCCAAGAATGCGAAACATGTATATATACACATTTTCCCCTGCAGTTGTCTCGACTATAGCATAAAGTGAAACATGTGTAAACACATTCATCTGCTGTGTCAACACTTAGGTATGCCTCAATCTAGTCATGAATCAAATGCAATGTGTATCAGTTCGACAGACCTAACAGAAGAAGTAACCTTTTTAACTACAGAGATTTCAAAAACTAAAATGAAGTCTCAGATATCATTGAATAGCGAAATTAGTGAGTTGAATTTAGAATGGAATCATATAACCCAGATGATTAAGTCTAAACAGCACCTTCAAATTATAATTTCCAACTTATTAATAAAATTGCAAACAAATCATTAAGCAAAAACGACAAAGCATGAATATTCTTTTGAATCCGGAGCAAATTTTTATGATATAAAAAAACCTGAAAAATTAATTTCCGCCCTGCTGGCAATATTTTATAGAATGAAATTGCCCTCGCTGTATTTGAATATTAGACCTTACCTAACACGGCAATGACGTCACTGTAGACGTCATTCAGCTAGCTGCAACTGGGTCAACCCCGGGTGCAGTGTCCCGGTTCATTCTAGATTTTTGGACCAATCGCATTCTTCGATCCATTATCAATGCCCTTTTAATGTAAAAGTGGTAAGGGAGGATAAAATACGTAGGTACATACTTTAATTACTAGAAAAATTAAATTATTATTGTTATTTACCTGTTTTTTAATAAAATTCATGCTAGAAAAACCAGCATAACGATATTTAATTACTAGTAGGTATAGTGAATCTGAATCTAAAATATGAAAGTTTATTTTTACGAGCCTCTGATCAATAGGTCTTTATGGAAACGCTGATCCGATTAACCCGATCACCAGCTGAAGTAATTTGTCTTTTCTCAATCGTGTTCATTGAAGAAAGATGAAAAACAATCAGCTAGTGATCGGGTTAATCGGATCAACGTTTACTTATGGCCATTTCCATCAACTATTTTAGGGGAGCCCTAACGATAAGTATACCCTAAACTGACATTTCTGCATGTAAAAATGTCAGTTTAGGGAATACTTATCGATAAGGCTTCCCTAAAACAGTTGGTGGAAACGGCCATGTGATCTCGCCCGTTATTATCAAAAATATCAATGACGGGAATGACATTTGACATTAAATTTTCATGGCCCTTTGACTTTTGAGCTGGAATTAATTTTCGAATTTAGAAATAATCTCAATTTTTCCGGCACTACCGGTTTAAAGCTTAGAACTCATAACTGCGAAATTCGCATTTTTTTGACATTGCGTCGACAATTTGACGTTTGATTCACGCATAAAACGTCAAATTGTCGAAGCAATGTCAAAAAAGTGCGAATTTCGCAGTTATGAGTATTATGAGACTTTATATGTAATGTTTACCTAATTATATTGCGGCCATATTGGTATATCACCATTGCCGACGTCATTAACTAATTCGTCAGCTGTTTGCACCAGCGGTCCTAGTTTAGAATTTAAAGGATAACGCACTACTGACATGGGATTTTTGGGCTCTATAGATTTTGCCCATTTTTTGATATGTTGTAGAGGATTTAATCCTTAACAACCTTTGAATGGGACGAAATCTTGTAAATATTACCACAAGTATTACGGTCTTTGAGATATGAGCGTTGAAAGATGAACTTTTTTGTGTGGAGAGTATACGAAAAACTGGTGCTAGAGTAAAAATCAAATGAGAAGAAGCCACTGACGTCATCGCTGACAAAGAAGTCCCTCTTATTTAAAGTGGGACAAACGATAACGCGTGTGGCTTCTTCTCGTTTGATTTTTACTCTACTAGTGTTTATCAGTCAAAATATTGACAGGTCGACATATTTCACGTCACTAACAAATGTCAACATAGACTAAGGCCGGTACCGCACTGGCGCCAACATTGACCCCAGTACGATCTCGGCCTTAACCTATGTTGACATTAATTTATAAGTGACGTAAAATACGTGAACCTGTCAATACTTTGACTGATAATCACCAGTATTTCGTATACTCTCCATATAAAAAGTCGCAAGAAAGTTCATCTTTCAACGCTCATATCTCGAAGACCATGATACCTACAAGATTTCGTCCCATTTAAAGGTTGTTCAGAATTAAATCCTCTACAACACATCAAAAAATGGGCAAAATCCATAGAGCCCAAAAATCGCATGTTAAGTGTGCGTTATCCTTTATGATAAAAAATATCATTTAATTTTCATTGACATAATGAACAAAGAGGAAAATGCGAACGAGATCTAAAAACGGCCTACATTAAGGCGAGAAACGACATACTGCCCACGTCACAACTGGTGATTTGGCGTGGTAGGGGACTTCAGCTTTGTCCACACAGGCCTTAGTATTGAAAAGTGCCGTTTTTTAATGAAAATGAATAACGTAATGAGCTTTATATTAAATCACTAGAAATAATCGGCTTTGAAGGTTTTCGAAAATTTGACACAAAAGGCTCAAGTTTGAGAATCAACATCTCGAAAACTCTATTTGAGATTAATGATTCAATTTTGCTTTATTTCAAAAGGCATTTAATTCCGATTAAGAATACATAAATTATGCATCAGAATTTGGAAAATATTGAGTTAAGTGGTAATGTGATGTAAATCTCCATTAGATCTTCTTGATGACGTCATCATAGTACTTATTGTATTTTCTTGCCAAAGTGGCGAAGGAATATGTGAAAAAAATCACAGAGAAAATCTATAAATCCTGATTCTGTAAGTTATCAGTTGAACCTTTTTTTTAGTTTTTATATGTACCTCCTCTGAATATCCAGAAAGTAGAAGGTTTTTATTTTGCATCTTCATGTTACCAGGAATATCCCTGAATAATAAATGAAAAATAACAATACAGTAATATCAGAACATGAACGATTGAAAATGCTTGTCATGTACTGATTTTCATTATAATTTTGACATACTGAGCCTAGGGATGAAACTGCATTTATCTGGGATAAATATTTGTAGTCGTATAAGTAAGTATACAGTCTTTCCAGATAATTTTTTTTTATGCCGAACTTTAGCTATTATACTGACTTCATGGCGGACGTGAACGTGCTTCATTGTTTCCAATTTATTTAGGGCCGAATTTATAGTCGCTCCTTGAGGTTTCCTTGGACCCTTAAGGAAGCCTTGAACGTTTAGAATTGACATGACTAACTTGTCAAATAGTACCAAGTGTCCATTCTGAACTCACGACCTTTAAGGCAGACTCAAGGAATGACTATAAATTCGGCCCTTATTGCTTACCTACTTTATGTGTCAGAATCAGAAATATGACGCAAAACTAAATTGAATATTTACTATAACACCCATGTTCTATCTAAATCACATAAGATTCGATTGCTCCAATTTTTCAGTCAACTTTAATAGGTAGTGTAGGTAGGTACGCCAAGACCCAAATTGGGCTGAGTTGAAAAATTAAAACATACAATGCATTTTTGACTAATTTTTTGCCAATTGCAAAAGTAGTTAGTTGCTGATTTAGATTTGGAGAAACTGAATTGGGAAAGAGTTCCAGCACAGAAATTGTTGATTATTCTCCTCAGGCTTCTCCTATACCACAGAATATCCTATACCCAGTATTGCCAGGTCATATTTTGTTTTGTCAGTAGATTATCAGTCTAAATATCAGTAGAAATCAGTAGACAGATAAGTTGCCTTTTTAATGGGGTAAATCATTAGGGTATACTCAATTAATTATTTTAAGTATGTTTTTTCAAATCATTAAATCATTAGACTGTGTATTAGACTATGAAAACTTGCATTAGATTATTCCACTCATGTGTTAGAAATCCCATAAGACAAGTGACGATTTTCAGAATTACAGCGAAAATTCTCTTTTCTATTTGTTTAACTAGAGAGAATTACAGCGATAATTCTCCCATGTTATTTTATACATGGTTCTCATGCTAATTTCTGATACAAACAAACGGTTCCTGAGAGCAATACAATTTATTTGTATTGATTGTTTAGATGTTCAAATCATTTAATATATATTTATTTCCATATTTTTTGCATTCTCATACGTGAAATAATCCTTTAAATACCACATGGGCTTTAAAATGAACCAGATAATTTTTCACTCATGCGTGTTTTCTCTGCAAATTTCACTCGTCCTACGGACTCGTGAAATTATAGAAAACACGCAATCGTGAAAAATTATCGGTAATTTTGAAGCTCTCGTGGTATTATCCCCGAAAATCAAACACCAATACTACTTATGAGAAATAGTTTATTAAGATTAAGACTATTAAGACACATGAGATATTCCTATTAAATATGCACTACCTATGAGATGCCCTATATTTGGTTCTATATTCTTGAAGAGTACAATTTCCCGATTCCAAATGTAGTTTGTCTATATTTGGTTGAGCCGGCTCCAACATATTTGGTTTTAAAAATACTATCAGAAAAACCAAGTACCTACTTCAAATTTTACCTGCAGCTTTCACCTGTACAGGTAAAATGGTTCACAAAATCAGTAATAGGATAGTATTTTTACAATTTTTGGAGCCGAATATATCAGAGACTGTTCAATCAAATATAGACAAACTATATATTTTTGGAATCGGGGCATTGTGCTCTTCAAAAATATAGAATGAAATATAGGGCATTACATTTGAAAAAAGTTGGAAGGATGCAAAATTTCACATTTCTGACATTCAAATTTTGTTTCTGACCATGGTTTCTAAAAATTCAGCCAAAACTGTACAACAAGGAGGTAGGTGGAGTGTCAATATATAAAAAAAACACCTTGTACAAATAAGTGGATTATTACGGAACTCATGGGTGAACCTCTGCGGGACGAGCGCAGCGAGTTCCGCAGCCATCTACTCACCAATATACTTTTGAACTTTTGAACACTCTCTTGAAACGTGCAGTTTTTGAACTAATGAGAAAAATTCATAACTGAGTGAATCAGGTTAGTATTGTACTTGAACAACATATTGGTGAATAGATGACTGGGTCCACCCATCAGTTCCACAACAATCCACTCATTTGTACTTGAATAACTTGTCACAATATATTACTAGTTTGATAAAGTAACATTACTAATTCCTGTTGAAAGGCGAATTGACAAAAAGTGAATAATCATAATCTTACAAATTCTGACTATATAATAAGTTATTGTTCAAGTACAAATAAGTGGATTGTTGCGGATTTTATGGGTGGAGTTTCGCAGCCATTTACTCACCAATATACTGTTGAACTGAACCAATGAGAATAACTCACATTTGAGTGAGTCAAGTTAATATCGTAATTAAACAACATATTGATGAATAGGTGGCTGCGGAACTCGCTGCGCTCGTCCCGCAGAGGTCCACCCATAAGTTCCGCAACAATTCACTCATTTGTACTCGAATAACTTGTCACAATATATTACTAATTTGGTAAAGTATCATTACTAATTCCTGTTGAAAGGCGAATTGTCAAAAAGTGAATAATCATAATCTTACAAATTCTGACTACATAATAGGTTATTGTTCAAGTACAAATAAGTGGATTGTTGCGGATTTTATGGGTGGAGTTTCGCAGCCATTTACTCACCAATATACTATTGAACTGAATCAATGAGAATAACTCACATTTGAGTGAGTCAAGTTAATATCGTAATTAAACAACATATTGATGAATGGATAGCTGCGGAACTCGCTGCGCTCGTCCCGCAGAGGTCCACCCATAAGTTCCGCAACAATTCACTCATTTGTACTCGAATAACTTGTCACAATATATTACTAGTTTGGTAAAGTATCATTACTAATTTCTGTTGAAAGGCGAATTGACAAAAAGTAAATATACATAATCTTATAAATTTTGACTTAATAAGTTATTGTTCAAGTACAAATAAGTGGATTGTTGCGGAACTTATAGGTTGCCCTCTGCGGGACGAGCGCAGCGAGTTCCGCAGCCATCTACACACCAATATACTGTTGAACCAGCGTTGCCATTCCTCATGATTTTACATGAGATCTCATGTTTTCATTGTTCATCTCATGCTCTCATGCTTTCCAAGTAAAAATCTCATGATTTTTTACCTTATGGTTTGATATCAAATAATGTTGATTTTTTGCATTTTGTCGTGAATATTTCTGGTTATCAGTTTCAAAACTTAAAAGAGGTGATACTAAATTTATGTAGTTTAAACCACACTCAAGTGCTACATGTGAGAGGATTTTTTCACAAAATCCAAAAATCGCCTAAACCCAAAGTACAATAGCTGGTATTTTAAGAACGAAACAATATATTGGGTCCAATATACTGTACTAAATTTTAACATTAATATTATTGATAACACATTTATAAATAAGAAGAAACCCACTATACAGAGTGTCCCATAAGTCACGGTCCAAACTGAAAGGGGTTATTCTTTGGAATATTTTATAACTAAAACTTCAAATAAACATAGGTCTGCAAACGCTTCGTTACCGATCTACAGGGTGATGAAATTATAATGTAGGTATTCATATTGAAAATGAGCAAGAATATGGCGGCAAGGGCGTAGCTTACTTCTAGATTGCTACTGAAAATGATCAAGAATACGGCGACGGGACCTCTATTGTCGCCACTGTAGGTAGAAAAGGTATATTGAGTCACTGTACTCAGTGATGCCAACTCTAGGGAATTGTCCCTAGTTCTAGGGATAAATATGGAAAAAAAAAATTGTCTAGGGATATAGGGAAATTCTAGGGGTTTTCTGATATTTTTAATTTTTCTTACACAATTTAATTAATTCTGAAAAAATAAACATAAAATAATATTATTATAAATTCTTCAAAAAATCGGAATTCACCTTATTATTGGTTAGTCTGAGTAATTACATACAACATACACTTGGCCAATCATAAAACTGGTACGCTTTTCCTATTGTGTTGTATTGTGTAAATCGACCTTTTTTATCACCTCAACAATGACGAGAAGAGTCAAGTCATTGTCATATTTGAACCAATCATAACATAAAAACATTTTGCATTTACTTTTGTTCAGCTTTGTCGTTGACAAAAAGTGTCTGACCTAAGTTTTCCAGAAGAGACTGAAAACTAGTTTCAACCAATGAAATTCACTCTGACTGGTTTGAGATTTTTGCAGAAACAGACCTATTATCGCTACCAGTGACGTCATGACAATGTTTTATTGCTTTTGGAAATTTTGTGTTGTTTTTTAAAAACTTGAGGATTAGTGCGATTGGTTTAAAAAATATGATTTTTTTTCTTGTAAATTACAAGAATTATAATACATATTACAATTATTATTGAGCTGTAATAATAAATCTGAAATGAACTTGAAAAAAAATAATTCTAGGGAATTCTAGGGATATTTTTTTTTCAAATCTAGGTATTTTCACATCCCATCAGTTGGCAACACTGACTGTACTTTTATCTAGCTAATTACAAAGATTTGTTTTTTAATTTTTTTCTTGATAAGGGTCGGTAATTGGGAAAAACTACAAGAGAACAAAAAGTTTCTAAATAAGGTAGAAAAAACATTTAGTTCTTTAGGATCTTCCAGCGGCGCACCGCAAAAAAGTTCAGGGACAGAAAAGGGCATATGACCCCTGAAAAAATATCATTTTGTGAATTCTGGCAAACGTTTGAAATGTGCAATCATGTAGCTCCTATTGCGTCACCTATATTCAAAATTTCAGCTAAATCCCTCAAAAATTGCAGAAGCTATAAAGAAAAAAACAAAAAAATATTGATATTTCAACACCCTGTAGATCGGTAACGAAGCGGTTGCGGACATATGTTTACTAAAAATTTTAGTCATAAAATAAACCAAAGAATCACTTCGTTCAGTTTGGACCGTGACTTATGGGACACCCTGTATACAGCACCAATGTAGTGGAAAATTATAGACATTTACTACTTAAAAATCTTTAATCAAATAGAATGTAGCTGTGATTGAAGAAAACACAAATCTTCCTTCTGTCTTCTGTACTGAAGGCGGGTACAGGCATGCGGTATTCGGCGAGTCTCGAATCACAAATATTTGCTATTCGGCAAGTAGTGATTAGTGTGTATGGGTTGTTCAGGCAAAAATTCGCTATAATTGCCCGAGCAACCCATACACTAATCGCTACTTGCCGAAGAGCAAATATTTGTGATTCGAGACTCGCCGAATACCGCATGTCTGTGCCCGCCTTCAAGATAGGTTCCCTTTTATTTGTGATGTGATGTATTTTCGTCGATAGTTTGTTTTATTTTGATTTTTTTTTGATTAAAGATGGTATGAAACAAGATCACGAGTTTTTATTTATTTTTAAATGGCCTCTCATGTTTTCAGCTATTTTAAAAATCTCATGTTTTCTCACGTTTTTAATGACTCAAATTTCATGCTATAGAAGTTTTAGGCCTGGCAACACTGTGTTGAACTGTTCAAATAAGACATTCACCTGAAACATGTAGTTTTTAAACTAATGAGATAATCAGGCCTATGATGTATCATTTTCTGTTATTTTAACAGCAACGTTAAGTTATCTGTCACTGTTCATTCTACACGTAAAAATAGGGACAGGTATAGGTTTTGAGCTATAACACAACTGTTAAAATAACAGGAAAGGATACATCATAAGCCTGAATAACTCACATTTGAGTGAGTCAAGTTGATATCGTCATTAAACAACATATTCAGAAACAAAAATTGAATGTCAGAAATGTGAAATGTTGCATGTTTTCAGCTTTTTTAAAATGGGAGTACCTATGCAGTAAGTAGTCTAGTAGTCTTATAAAAACAGGTAAAACAGGCTGCAGCTAGTTGTACAGCATAACGCTATATGACCAATTCCAATTGACTAACCAACAACAATGCATGCCTTTACGCAACTGACAAGATAAAAGGCAAATAAACGAAGGCGTTTTCTCGCGTCCACTTTTTTCGAAATACAATCCAATCCACGTTTTCAAACCATTTTCTCGCGCCGAGAGATTATGACGTCATGGTGACATTACTTAAACCAGTTTTGAAAAATGTTTTGAAACATTTGAGAGGCGAGAAAACGCCTCAGGACAACAAAACACAACCAAACACGCACGAACGTCAGGGATTCCCCAATTAGGTTGAGTGCAGCCGCTGCAGTAGACCAGTGGCCAAATCAGTAGATCTACTAATAAATCAGTAAACTTGGCAACACTGCCTATACCTAAACCAGATCTACGGTAATATTGATGTTGTGTACTTCTTACCATGCTTCTTGTTACTGGTGACTTGGTAGCCTTTCTTTGGAACGACCAAGTGTTTTTCTCAAGTCCAAATAATCTTTTGCCCACTGGAACAAACTGTAAGGTTAGATGATCGATTAAAAAAATCCATCTGTTTTGCTATACTTAGATATATTAAGGTCTGTTTCTGCAGAAATCACAAACCAGTCAGAGCGAATTTCATTGGTTGAAAACAGTCAGAAAACTAATTTCAACCAATGAAATTCGCTCTGATGACTGGTTTGTGATTTCTGCAGAAACAGACCTGATTCAACTCCTGGTAGAGGTAGAGGGATGCGAAAAACCAATTTCCTTCCGAGAAATGCATTCAAGTAAATAACATTCGAGTTATTTTTATTATTTTTTTTTCCAGATCCATTTTTTTACACAAACAATCCGTACTAAGAAAAAATCACCCATCGTGGGTAGGAAAAGTCAATCAAAAGATACCATATTCGGACCGGCTTCGGCACGCTATTGACGCTATATTTGTCCGGCATTCTTTTGACCATATTTGACATCGCCCGCAGTCCTCCTGTCCTAATTTATTTTGTGAGATTGATTTCGATTTTCTATTAAGAGAATCGGAAGCTTTCTTTCTGATTCGTTTCGGTGACGATCGATTACGGCCACACCATGCATTAAACAATTATTTCATCAGTGTGGCAGCAGGATTAAAAGTGACGAATACCTATATGGTTAACAACCCTGACCCCTCAGAACAAGATTTTATAATTTTGACCCTTTACTTTTGGAAAACTTGGAGTGAGACTATGATGGTCTGTAGCCAGAAGTGGAATCCGAGTTTCAAACTCACTGTTTGAGATGAGAAGTGATATACCTACTTAGTACACATGCCCCCGAGAATAAACACTTAGAAACCGTTTCAAACCCAAATTAACTGGGAACACAGTCCAGAATGGAAAGTTAGTATGGCACACTAATGATGATTCTATGATTTGAAAACTTAAAGTATGACCCTTATGGTTTGTATCAGTGTATGTGTATCAGGTTACAATAATCATATTTGAAATAACTTTTATTTCATAAAACTAGCCCAGGAATGATGAATAGGTAGCAGGAAGCTTTTAAATTTCAAGTACCTATTTAGTTATACATACATATTATGTACGTTTAATTATAATTTGCGGTGAAAAAGTCCCAATTTTTTTTGACTAACTCTACCGATATTCACCAGTATTATTCTCGATAATACCCGACTTATTCCGGACTAATATAAAAAGCGCGCAAACACGCGCGGTTCAAAGTCACGTTTGAAAAACATCAATGCCATAGCCCGCGTTGCTCGGCCAGCAAGCAAGCAGATCGCACTTATCTAATTTCCTAAAACAAAAAAAAAACCTTAAGAACATTCAAATTTCAAATTCATCACAAAATCTATACGAAAAATTCCCGGTTGTCATTAACCAGTGTGATTGGTCTATTGTTTTTTTGAATGAATGCGCGCATCACGTAGTGAGAAGATTTGGACCAATGAGTGAACAGAATGAAGAATGGTAACCGAGTGAGTAATTTTGAAAATATGGTAAGTGGGTTTTAGTTCTAGGGATTTTTACCACATAGCTGTAATGAATAGAAATTATATTTAGTGATGCAGTTTCATTGAAAGTTATTATCTTTGTTATTTTTAACTTTTTGATAACCTTTAAAGCAAATTTTGTAATTTTAAGATTCTGGTGTAAGGACAAAAGTTTCGGATTATTTTAAATCTTCTGCATAATAGTGTATAACTATGGAGTACAATGACACAACTTTCATAAAGGATATGATGGATTTGTATTGTAAAGTGCAACCTCTTTTATTAATAATGACACATTTTTTTTTGTGAATTTACATTGAAGATCTTCATCAATTTTATCTAGTTTGGATTTTGACAATCTTCTATATTCTATATCGCCTTGAAAAATTTCAATTCAATAATGCTTATTAATAATTTTCTTCTAAAAAAAATCAGAAGATGCAATTCCCTAGTAAACACAGCTACATAATGTTAAGGTAGGAATGTACGTAACTACTTACATACTTATAATACATCAATTTGATATAAATTTTACATCTATCCGAGCAACGAGCATGGACATCAGTGACGGCTCGTCAGAGGAGCCATCAAAAAATTGAAAATTCAATCTCAGTTTTTTATTCCTGATTCCTAATTGAAATAATAATTTACAAATTTCGATATTTCAATATGTAATTTAGAAAAATCTGACAACATTATTTCAATCAATCCCGCGCCTCCACGACAAAAATCTGTGAATCTGGGATACTCAGTAAAAACGAGCCCGAAGGGCCGGAATTTTATGCGAGCCTAGAGGGTTGGAGTAATACAGGCCCGAAGGGCCGGACCGGAGTTATACGCGAGCCCGAAGGGCCGGAGTTATACGCGAGCCCGAAGGGCCGGAGTTATACGCGAGCCCGAAGGGCCAGAGTTTTTTTAATCACGAGGCTCAGTCTATAATTTTATTGGTCAGCAGATAATTTAAAGCCAATTAAAAACCGGGAGTATTTAAAATGCGATTTTTACCGTCCAATCAAAGAGCTGGGAATATTCGAAAACTTTAGTTTTATCAAATTGCCTTTGGAATGTTGGTTTTCTATGAGTTTTTTTTAAGATTTTCTTTTTTCAGAAAACGGTGGTTTTTGCAAACATATACTACTTTATCGTTGTCTTTGTCTTACTCACTATAATCAATAAGTAAACCTTACCTTCATTGAAATTGAACTAAAAACAAATTTCCTATGATTTATTTTGGGAATTTTAATTATTATAATCATTATTAATTAATTATTAAATGAATTAAAAAAAAAAAACTCTTTTAAAATGTTATTTTTGTTTTCCGAGATGAGATGTGGCAACGTTGCTTGCTTTTAGTTGGCCATTTTGAAGTGACGTCTTATGATTTTTTGCCAGTTTTTTCTCGAATTTTCGACTTTTCCGGGGTTTTTTAATAGAAAAAAGCGATTTAACATACGAGGTTTTGAGTTTTCTTCATTTTTTAGTAAAAATTTCTAGTTTTAAATGCCATAATTAGCAAAATCCCATTTAAAATGCTTTTGATGTGGCAACATCGCTTGTGGCTAACTTCAATCAGAGAAGCATTTTTGACAGTCGGCCATTTTCAATTGACGTGTTTACATTTTTATTCAGTTTTTCTTCGAATTTTTCACTTTTCCGGGGCTTTTTCAGTCGGGAAAACTGATATAAAGTACGAGGCTTTGAGTTTTCTTCATTTTCCACCAAAAATTTCCAGTTTTTCAACGGGGTAAGTGAGAAAAACTTTCATCAAGTAGGTTTTGGAATGTCATTTTCGTTGGCTTTTTTTTTGGAATTTTTATTTAGGGTTTTTGGGGTCCGGGGATCGTTTTCCACCACTTTTTTTCTTGAAATTCGCAAAATAAAAAAAAAAACTTTTTTTGACGTTGACAGCTTGCAAATATTTTTGACACAAATCGATAGTTAGCGTCGTGAAATTGCCTTGTACCGGGGTTTGATTTACGTAGATTTTATAGTAGACCGGGGAAAAAGTCGAACATGTGTCAAATTTGACAGGTGACATCTGTCGATATCGACAAAAGTTTTATCCGTTCATTGTCAACTGATTTTAATACACCGTTGAAACAAAAAGACCTCATTTTGTATCGATTGTCAAAAAAACCAAAGTCTACTTTGAAATTTCAATTTTTTGACGTTTGTTGTATCATGAGCAGTGTTGCCATATGTTTTTTTTCAAATCTCGAGCTCGAAGGGCCGAGATTATAGGTTATTTTAAACCCAATCAAGAGCCGGGAATATTCAAAATTTAAAGCCAATCAAGAGCCGGGAATAATCAAAATTCGATTCCCTAAACCTAAACCAATCAGGAGCCAAGAAAATTCAAAAATTCGAATTCCAAACCTAACGGGAAATTGAATTTTTTGTACCAACTGTTGCTACAAATGAATTCATTAAATTTTCATATAAGTGTTGCTACATGAAGGGCACTTCACCGATAAATTGACCGGTTAAATCAACAGGTAGCTGTCAAAAAATTCCGGTAAAAGTCAGATGCAAGTTCGGTTACAAGATTTTTCTGATGCATTTTGGAACGCTTTGGTGTCAAATTTGGGTGGTGTCAGGGGCGCCGACTACGTGGGTGCTCTGGGGCTCGAGCACCCACGAGACGTAAACAGAGGGTGCCGAGCACCCACGAGCATAGACATAAAAACTGATAATCCTATAATGGTTTCATAGATAAAAGTCAAAATGACATTAGGTTGGCAATACATACAATGTGAAATTGTCAATGCTTTCAATTTTTTTTGCTCTGGTTCCTGAAAAAGTGGTTACTTTTGGACCTCGATTTCCTGAAATCTGGTTAACCAAATGTCAAAATAGTTACTGGCCATCAGATGTCGGTTCTATTGGTTTTATCTGTAATTTCTGTCAATTTTTTTTATTTCATATTTTCGGTCTCCAAGGAACAGGAATTTTCAGTAACCATCTTCCACCCCCTCCCAAATGCCCGTGCATGAGCATCAGCACCCACGAGGTTTTCTAAAACCCGGCGCCCCTGGGTGGTGTTGCTTATTGTTTTTTGGAATGGGTTTTTTTTTTGGGATGCAGTGCGGTTGGTATTGTCCGTCCATTTTAATCTGATACTCGGACGGAATGTGAGCTGGTGGATCCCTACATTAGAACTCCAATAGTTACCTGACGTCACACCTGTTTCTGCCATATGAAACACCCCCTCGCTCCTCATACGAAAAGTGTCAGTTAAAAATCGACGAAATATACCACCTACTTTTATTATTTTTAACAGTCAACAAAAGGTAGTTTTCAGTACGATTTTTGTAGGTTATGTAAGCTGAGTATTTGGTTTGTCGAGTTCATAATAAATAAAGATAAAATTGTTCACGTCGACGCACAAACATTTTTTTATTCTGCAATCTGCAAGCAGCAATTTAACGATGGACTGACAATAGTGTCCATTCAAAGCAATTAAATTAATGTACGTCAAAAAAAAAGTGTCAAAAAACTTCCTATTGAACCGGTATTGCATCGGTTCAGAAACCGGTGAATTTTGGAAAGTGCCCGCTGCTACATAAATCTCACCCTAAAACCCACTAAAAAACGACTTGTTTTCTAACTTTTTGAGATTGACAGCTGTCAAAATTTAAAAAAAACCCACATGAACATATAGATTTAGCCTCGGCGAATACGTAGGAAGTAACCAAACAGGGGACCGACCAATTTTTTGACGTTTGTTGTATTATAAGCAATGTTTGCCATATTTTTTTTTTTTTCAAATCTCGATTCTGAAAGGCTGAGGTTATCTCAATTATGATCTCAAAGGGCCGAGGTTATACGAGTCCGAAGGGCCGGAGTCATGCGAACCCGAAGGGCTGAAGTTATACGAACCCGTTCGTTGTCAACTGATTTTAATACTTCGGCCCTTCGGACCGTAATCTTTGAAACAAAAAGGCGCCATTTTATATCGACTGTCAAAAAAATCAAGGCCTACTTTGAAATTTAAATTTTTTGACGTTTGTTGTATTATCAGCAACGTTGTCATATGTTTTTATCCAATCTCGATTTATAGGTTATTTTAAACCTAATCAAAAGCCGGAATATTCAAAATTCAAAGCCAATCAAGAGCCGGAAATAATCAAAATTTGAATCCCCAAATCAAAAAAAACAAAGGGTCAGAGTTATATGCGAGCCCGAAGGGTTGGAATTATATACGCGAGCTCAAAGGGCCAGAGTTTTACGCGAGCCTGAAGGGCCGAATATTCAAAATGTGATTTTTAGTCGATATTCCGAGTTTCAGTTCTCTCCGATGTACCGGATTATTGAGGGCATGGACACCCCAAAACAAATTTTACCTGCTGCGCAATGGTTACCTTACCGTAATTCATTATTTTCTAGCCTCCTCACTTGAAATAGTCACGAGCCGCCACTGATGGACCTGGTTTAAGTTACATACTTTTTTGTATAAGTACCGTTACCTATATGGAAAACTGTGAATATACTTCCACTCTATATAGAATCTTAATCATTTAAGGTTAAGTATCGCTGATCATAATATACTGATTATGATAAATAGACTCTAAAAATTGCTACCCTTGATAGTTACCTACTCTTCCAAAACTTCATCAAGAAGGTGTAAAAAAATCTTTTAGAAAGTTCCAGAAGTTTTACAAATTATTATATGGCTCCTGAAGTAAATTATGTTTCTCTTCACCGTACACATTCACATTACAATAAAACCAAAATAGAAAACATATTTTGAAAAGTTATGACCTATAGCAGGAAACGGGGTAACAGAAGCTATTTGGTTTTATTATTAGAACTCAAGCATCTAATCTATTGATGCACTGGGTATTTTGATTTAAAGCTGACAGAGGGACAAAATCCTGCATATTGAATCTGAAAAACAATAATAAATCAGGAGTAAATTAATCCGAAACCCAATCCTATTGTGCCTACATCAAACACGCCCACAGTGTCATGTTACTGCACCTGTATATCTAGGTATCACCTTTTAGTTAAAATGAAAAAAAAAACGATTTTCTTTGCAGGAAAAGGGTCAAGGCAACAATACGAACCCACCATTTGACTTTGAATTTGAAAAAAAAAATTATTTTATAATTCTTCATCCATTAAGTACTCTAGTTATTTCCATCCAATTAGTGTAAAATGTCACCTTAAAATTACATGAACTTCTTGATCTTTTGATGTAAACCAGCTGGCTATAAAATAGTGAATAAATCGAGATTTGGAGCAACAACTAAATAAATTCTAAAATTAAGATTATTTACATCCTTGGACAGTTTGTGTACGTGTTCTTTTTTATACAAAGTATACGTTTGCGAAAGATATTTACTTGTAATGATGTTAGTTGCGTCAGTATTTGCGGTAAAAATAGAGAAAATGTAATTATGTGTGTGATGGAAAAATGATTCAGTTCATATTTTTCAGAATTTTCTCTAACTACCTACTTAACATTGCATAAAGATCAGCTCAAAGACTGGAATTTAATTTCCCAAAATTATTTACCATATGGATGAAAAATGTAATGAGATAGTAGGTGCATGGAGAATCCCCAGTCATAAAGATCACAATTAGATCTAACCTTGTCTGGATTCAATATCTATTAATAACCATCATTGTGGGCATTGTTATAACAGTGCACTGTGCAGGTACCGATGTGAAATTTCCCACTTGCTTTGCTTTATCGTTAAATAGAAATCCTAAAGATTTATCCAGTGGGTGAAAATCGACTTTTATCTTGTATTCCCAGACTAAAATCGCCATAGCAGCAATATCCGATATTCCGCAGTCGCTCCATCATTATATTTATTGGCCTTTAAAAACCGTTTCGGTAAGGCCATCAAATCGACGCCCACGCGAAATATCGTGGCATTTTTACCTGGGCTGCATAAATTTCTGGTGGCTCTTTTAAATGTTAGCAGAGTTCCAAAATAGCCCGGTTTGACCTAGTTAAATCTTGAGGAGTTCCACCATTTCCGTGTGGTGGAAATGGAACTTTTAACCAAATTAAAAAAAACTTCCTCGTTATGTTTACGTAATACCTGTTAATAAATTTGTATCCTTGATAAAAATCGTTTATCATAAATTAGCACCTTATCATCAGCACCTAAAAAAAAAAATGGGTTTAATTTTGGTATTGCTGAACTAAAATTGAATATTGAAACTAATAAATGCGTAAAAACCGTAGTTATAGTTGATAAAAATTAGAGGGTCAAGGCTTTACCATCAATATTATAAAATAGTACGTCGTTCCGTTGTTGTAAATTTGTTGGATAAACCCAATGTGATAATAAGCATAAATTATTCTAGCTGATAGCATTGTTAACTGATTTGTAGAGTAAATTGGTAGGCATTTATATCTGTAATCTGTATCAGATATAGTTTGAATCGTTGAGATCTAGATCCTGACTTATTTTGCAGCAATATTGATAGACGAAAACTTCAGACATCAGAATCAGCTCAACACAAAATTAAAAGGAAAATTCCGTTAATAAGATTTAAATTATGAATCTTAACATGTCTGGATTCCTTCATTGTATTGAATTTAATGCCTTTCATTTTTGCTTTCACGTACGAATTCAAAGGAGAATTTGAAGAATTTCCTCTCCTCCAAGTTTCAGGTCCAGGTCTCCGTGGTATGTGATGTAAAATGTAATGTTTCAACCAAATAAAGTTTTTTCAACCAAATAAAGTTTGCGAGACTCTGTCTCTTTTAAGTTTCATCATTACTCCTCCGATTCAGATAGCATTACTGAATTTGATTCCCCAAGCTAAATGATGATAGGAGGAATTGTCAAAAGGTAAGTAGGTACCTCGGTAAATACCTATCCCATATGTTTTGTCTAGTCTTTCGAAATAATCATGGTTTCGCAATATGTACAAAAATTGGTCAACATATTATGTCCTTAGATACATCTTGAAAGAGACACACGCCATATTCTCGACACCCTATGCTTTGATGCTGAATTTTCTAAATAGTTGATAATGTTGGTATTAAGTCCCATAGTTGTATTTCCAATCATGTTTATCGTGTCAGTCAGAGATTATATCTCATAATTGGTAAACATAAGGTTTTTTTGAATTATATTGATTACCAACAGCGACAATAGGTATTTAGAGATATCACTTCTCCTTGTAGAGTTTCTCTGGTTATTCTTTTCCATAAGGTATAGCCACCAATTTCTGAAATAATAATTCCGTTTTCCAGCATTTTTATTATCCATTTTATGATGACTCGTTCTACCACTTCAAGTGCTCCATGGATTTTTCAATGGACTCAATCATTACATTATTGAATGCACTCTGTAAGTCAAAAAATGCACCTATAGTGTATATTCCTTATTTTCAAGAGATCTTCCATTTGTTCCACCTACTTCATGCAGTGCACTTTCAACTGACCTTCCTTTTAGGTAGATGCATGTTGGTCTAGGCATTGCGTGTTTTATTCCTGTTAATTCTCTAATGTGTAGATCAATCATCAATAATGATGAAAACTAATTGGTCTATAGTCTTTTGGGGTTTAGGTATAGAGACGAAAGACGACCTTCATTTCCCTCCATCTTGCCTGTGTATGCCCTAGTGTTGATCGATCAGCAAATATATTAGCATTGGTTCTAGAATGGATTTTTGTAGCATAACTGACATTACCCCATCCGGTCCTGCATACCTACTTGTAGGGGTGAAATGTTTTTACTGGCATTTTTTCTCTCGTAATTATTCTTTTTATCGCTTCTGCGACAGGTTTTCAGATCGATTATAATTTCTCTTCAAAGCTGTTGGTATCTGCTTTTGTACAACCTGAAGTGTGTCTCCACTAGAAGCCAGAGGGTTTTCTTTGCTGGATTCTGTCCACGTATCGTCAAGCCGTTTGACTCCTCCAGGGACGATCAAGTCCCTCGAAAGGAATTTCCTATGGCCTTGCTGACTGATGAGTGTCCATAATGGACTCACAAAATTCCTGCATTAGCTCCAGATTCTTGTCCTTTTCCATGAGAAGCGAGAATTTTTTCCAGTCTATTTTTTGTTTTTTTTTCGAGAATATCAGACGATAGGATCACGTGATTATGTCACAGCCCAGAAAACGTCATTTTATGACGTGATTTGATGACGATTAAGGTACGTGATTTTATTATTTGGAAAAGACGTAATTCACAAGAGTAAAAATGCCGTAGGATTACATCAAAAATAGGTCAGCCATGTCGGATTTGAAATATGCTACAACCACAACTGTCATGGATTATGTCAGTTTGATCAGCGTCTCCATAATAAGGTTTGCTCTAAAATCAAAATCTAAAAATAACTATTACGACAAATGCATTTGATAATACTTAGGTACATTATAAAAAGAAAATCAAAACTCAAATGTACAGGGTGTCGCAATTTGATGGTACATAAAGGGATAACTCGGAATGTTGTTTTCGCGAAAGTTGGCTACTTTTCCGTCAAACGAAAAATGCCAACAACATAATTGTCATCGTCTTTTTTGTTTTTCAGATACAATTAAGGTATTTTTGAAAATGTTGCATTTTGGGAAACCCCTGCTTGTATCTTGGCTGTTTCATGGAGTGATTGAAATAGAGGTGACAATGGGTTCTTATAAACCTTTTTACGTAGATTGCATTGGCGTAGTAAAGATTTCTCTTTCTCTAGAAATAATACTTTTTAAATTATTAACTACACATAATGTTTTTCAAATTGAGACACCCGGTATCTTAATAACTCATGGGATAGCTCTGCTTTTGGTGATTTCAGCGATATAAAGTTCGATAGGGATATTATGTCTCTTTTTGTCATAAGTTGTGTCAGAAAAGGACTTTATCATCACATCTATGGGGAAAATGAAAAAGGTCTCTTTCCAACACATTGTTCCTTATGACAAAAATAGATAATTTTTTTTGCTCGGAAACTGTTATACAGGGTGGGGCACGAAAAACTTCCCACCCAGGTTTTCTCAGGTGTTAGGTGTTAAAATAAAAAATCGCTCGAACACTTCAATTTTTGTTTTTTAAGGGACACATTTTATTAGTATTTTCATCCCCTACCTGTCAATTTCAAATGAAAAAGGGGGTTATTTGATAGCTATTTTCATTAAGATATTAAGTTGCTACCTCACCTCGTCGAAATGGCGGCTTGTCAAAGTTAGGAAAAATCAGTGGAAAAATGCTGTATGGTTTTTACCTGTTACCTACGCATAGGTGTGACAGGTAAAAAACTATACTATTTACATTATCGAAAAAAAGCATTTATCCTAACTTTGACATGCCGCCATTTCGGCAGAATAAATAGTAGCAACTTAAAACTTCGGAGATATAATCTTAATGAGAATAGCTACCAAATGACATATCACTCGACCCTTCATTTCATTTGAAACTTTGGGGGTACCTGTTACCCCCACTTAGGGGTTGATATGTAGGGGGTGAAAATACCAATAGAATGTGTCCCCCAAAAAACAAAAATTGACGTGTCTGAGCGATTTTTGATTAAACACCTAACACCTGAGAAACTCTGGGTGGAAAGTTTTTTCGTGTCCCACCCTGTATAGATCAACCTACAGTGACTCTATTACCACAGTGGCGACAATTGCTGTCTTTTTTTTGATTGGTTCTAAAATCCCATATATTTATATTGAAAACGCCGCCATCTTGTTCCCAACCTCTTGTTACTTTTAAATATGAATATATGGGATTTAGGTGAACATCCATCATAAATCATGGAAAACAACATATTTGATGGACCTAATAATGGTCATCAAATACGTCGATTTCATTTTTTTATGATAGATGTCCATTTAAATTCTATAAATTATATTTAAAAGTAACAAGAGGTTGGGAACAAGATGGCGGCGGGACCTCTATTGTCGCCACTGTATGTAAATGTTTATTTAGCCACTGTAGATCAACCCATCGAACTCTATATCATTGAAGAGTTATTTAATGAATTTATAATACATAGGATGTCTCATTTGAAAAAACGTATGTTCGGTTCCTAGGTTCCTAAGGGCCAAATTAATAGTGGTTTCTTGGGTCCTCCTTGGAGCTCGTGAGTTTAAAACGGACATCAGTTATTGCTACTATTTGACAAGTTAGTCATGTCAATTCCAAACGTTCAAGGCCCAAGGCCTCCTTAATTTCTGAGGAAACCTCAAGGAGCGACTATAAATTCGACCCTAAATAAGCTCATAGGTCGTCTGGTAATTGAACAGATGACATCATCTGGGAGTCTTATGTAGATTTGCATTTTGTTGAGGCAACCCAAGGTTTCTATAAAGTTGATAGGTTGGCTGGTAATAGGTAACTGGATGACGTCATTTGGGGTGCCTTATGGAGATTTGCATTATGTTGAGGCACAGTTGAAAACCAATATGGCGGCGAATACCAAAAACGAGGCCTATAAGCACTCCTTAGAGTGTGTATTCTCCTTGGAGGCAACCCAGATAACGTCATAAAAGTTATTAGGCAACCTCGAAAACAACCTTGCAGGCAACCTACCTCTTTCAAACAACCTTGGTTTGGTTCCTAATTTGAAAACCACCTATCATTTCTCGAGAAAAAATATGACTATATACGCTATTGGAATCTACGTAAAATTATAAGAACTCGTTGTCACCTTTTCGATCACTTATGAGAGATACAAGAGTCAGAGTGAATTTCATTGGTTGAAACTGATTTTCTGCAATATAGAACTGACTTATCCCTTATGTACAGTTGTTATGAAATCGTGCATAACAACTAACAATCCTATCAAATTATATGTAGGTACATTTATATTTGTCTTTAAAAGCGCTTTCCAAAAATATGAAAATATACAGGTCTCACACTTTTTTGACACCCCCTAGTATATGCGCAAATACAGAAAAATAAATTTAATGTTTTAAACTGTACAGGGTGATTCATTAAGAATGGCACTCGGCCATATCTCAAAAACTATTCATCGTGGTCTTGTCGGAAAAAAATTATCCCGTAAATATGGCCAAGAGAAAATGTTGGAAATATATTTCAGCTTTCTAAAATGACCGTAAGGGGGCGTAACCCAACTGTCAAAGTACAAAAATGGTTTTATTTTTTAAATTTCAAATGAAAACGTATATCAAAAATGCTAGCAATAGATTTTTGATGAAATTTAACACAATTTTGATTTATAACTTTTTACCATAACTTATCGGATAAGATAGTTACGAGCTGTCAAATATTGCAACTCAAATACACGAATAACTTCAAAACGACTCAACGAATTGGGTCGATCTTAGGTTCATTGGAAAGACAAGAGTCTGTTCTTTAATTTTGTTATGAAAAATTCAAATTCTGGTTAGAAGGACTGACGCTATTGGTCAATATTTGAAAACAATTGAATATTTCCAATTTTTCTCAAAATTTTCAAATGGAACGGTATATTTAAGACATGTTAAATCGATTTTTGAGGATGTTTTACATAGTGTTTCTTTATTATACCTTCTTACAAACGAATTCCAGAGAGTGTTAAAATTAATTTTATTAAAAATAATCAGTATTTATAAAAAAGCCCTCGTAAATTAAGCAGATACCAGTTAAGTATGTCAGGCTGACACATTTTTGAAACTTCAAACGCTATTTTCTAAAGTCAAAATGCATTTTCCAAATGGAGAAGCACAGGACATCCTTGAGGTTCTGCGTGAATGTAATGGAAATGCAGCAAATAAACTGGTTTTGGATTATCTCTGTTAGTATTTACAGAAAGAGTCGAATGAAAAATGAATAAATGCACAGTACGCGGGTGCCGAATTTATGCGGAAATGACGTCTAGATTTTAATTTCCAAAATTAATAATAGATGGCACCACCACTTGAGTAGTTTAGTATTCTCAAAATAAATATTATAATTATTTCTTCTTCAAATTTCGTATCCTACAACATGCTCGTCTATTAATGGCTATTATTAGATGATCATTGCATAATATAGTTACTATTATAATAGACCTATCTATTTTTACCTGGTATGCGCGCGCAACACGAGGCAATGTCTTTTTATTGGCCAGCTAATACAGGTGTGAGGTGATCGTTTTGCACGCTGGCATCTCTTTATCCTTGTTCATTGCACGTAGTCTGACAAGAATAAATCTAAAGTTGATATTCAAATTGACAAGTGTCATTCAAAAGTTGTTTGACATTTTCATTGACAAATACGTTGCACAACAGGTTTTTCTCCTTTCCTTTTTATCCTGTGCAAATAAGAAAGACGGATTGCTATACGTAAGTCTAACATAATTTTATACGTTTTGCCTCGTCTTGCGCAATGAGCGTTCTGTGTCTTTTTTTATTTAATGAAATTTTCGTATTATTACCTCTTTGTCTGGTAAAATAGATAGGTCTATTACCTAACGCACTTTTTCCATTATTTGACATTCATCAATGATGACAATCAACTGTCAGAAAAGCGAAGTCATGAGGGCTTTTTCATAAATATTGATTATTTTTGATAAAATTTAATTTAACACTCTCTCCATTTGAAAATTTTAAGAAAAATTAGAAAAAGTCAATTGTTTTCAAATATCCACCCATAGAGTCAGTCCAACTAACTGAAGTTGGAATTTTTTACAACAAAATTAATGAACAGACTCTTGTCTTTCCAATGAACCTAAGATCGACCCAATTCGTTGAGTCGTTTTGAAGTTATTCGTGTATTTGAGTTGCAATATTTGACAGCTCGTAACTATCTTATCCGATAAGTTATGGTAAAAAGTTATAAATCAAAATTGTGTTAAATTTCATCAAAAATCTAAAGCTAGCATTTTTGATATACGTTTTCATTTGAAATTTAAAAAATAAAACCATTTTTGTACTTTGACAGTTGGGTTACGCCACCTTACGGTCATTTTAGAAAGCTGAAATATATTTCCAGCATTTTCTCTTGGCCATATTTATGGGATAACTTGTTTCCGACATGACTACGATGAATAGTTTTTGAGATATGGCCGAGTGCCATTCTTAATGAATCACCCTGTTCAACTTTTTGCCATAAAATATCTAAGTAGATTTCTATGGGACAAAATAAACAGGCCACCCTGTACAATCAAAATGGGACACCCGTATACACATACAAAAATTTAAAACTGCTCACAAACTGCTAAACTGCCCAAAACCGTTGCCAAAACATGATTGAAACAACACATTGATCGTGGCGCCATCTATGGCCCAGTGACTAAAATAAAATAATTTGTGCAAATTATATGCGTCTAGAAATAAGATTTCTTCAAGAAATTATAAAGCCTTCATAAATTTTAAATAAGTGAAAGAATATTTAGGCACGGTTTATTCATCGTCAGATAAACTGACTGGAAGATAAATTCAATCTATAATCCTATTGGTCGATGAAAAACTGGCCGACCAATAGGATTATGGTTTTATTTGTCAGATTGCACTACCTGACAGTTTATCAGAAAGTGAATGCATAAACCGGCCCTTAACATAATTTAGACGAAAATAATAAAGTTTTCTCATTTATAACTACTACTGCTATGTGTTTGCTTGATATATCACCAGCGAATGAAAACACTGTTTTACTAATTACTCGGTTTAATTCTGGGCACTGAACATACAAATAAATCGAAATACTTTATTTTGTTAACAACAACAACACGATATCATAATTGCGCGGCAACAAGCTGACTAGAAGTAAACAACAACCTGGGACAGCTGTCTTCTGTCACGTCACGTCAGGCCGCCAGGGTTGTACACAATAGTTGAGCCATCCAGGGTTGAACACAACGGAATCGCGGAACAATGACGCCACACATTTGTTAGTTGTCGCGCCATCTACACGTCTAAGCCAAAACCACTGTAAAAATCTCGTATAGACCTCTATACGAGAAACAAAAAATCTCCATCAGCTGATAGTGACTAGTTCGTTTCATGTAAAAATCTGACCCAGTTGAGGTCTCGAGCTGACCTCAACAAATCAAAAAGCGTCTTTGACAAAAAGTGGGTGGATCGGGTTCGTTGAACAACGAAACGATCGCGATAAATGTGTCAGTGAGTGTCAAATGTGTCATCGCTTTATTTTATTTTTCCACTTTCATCAAGAATTTTTTTTGTTAATTTCCTCTTTTAAAACGAAATCGATTTCGCAAGTTTGTTTTGCCTACTGGAAATTGTAACAATAGAGATCTTGTTCGGCTGCCTGCGACGCAATTTGCCAATAAATTAGTGCACAGTTTAATTAGTAAACAAGTAGTTGAATTACTCACTAAACAAAAAAAAAAAACAGGTTAATTTATTCATTTAAGCTGAGTATCTTCAATTCGACCCCACACATTTTATTTAATAAAAAATGTCCAACTTCAAAGTGAGGGTTCTTTATGATTTCCAAGGGGAGCCTGGGACGGCGGAAATGTCTGTTACCGCAGGGGATGTTCTGACTGTTACTAGGACGGATGTTGGCGAAGGATGGTGGGAAGGACTTAGCCCCAAGTAAGTATACTATACTATAACAATTTTACCTTATAAAAGATTCGTATTGTCCTTAAAAGGATGACAAGGATTTTTGCTTTGAGCTATAGAATCAATGAGGTGATATAATGATGACAAGAAAGCCACAAGTGTTTTAAGTATTTTTGAATATATTTTCTCCCTAATAACTAAATATAGTTAACAAAAGAGTTGAGATACATTAATTTTCCTACGAGCGTGCGCAAAGTAGTACTTTTCCGCACGCATTTCGGTTCTCAAAGTTGCACTTTTCCGCACTCAGTGCGGATACAGGCCTTATCCGCACTGAGTGCCGAAAAGTAAAAATAATTGTCAAGCAACAATAAGTACACCTGTCGACTTTGACACATGATGACAAATTTTTCCTCTGTTCCTGTTCCAGCTAACATCTATACCTACAAACACCAAATTTAATTAACTTCAACACATTGTCAGATTTGTTTTCTATATATATGCATCTACAAACTTTCTCATCAAATTTATAGCATTTTCCATTTGTCGAAACAGGGCAAAAAAATGTATCCTTATCCTTACATGTTACATGCTTTTAGAAAAAGATGCGGATGCACTCAGTGCGGCACTGATGACAAATGGAAATCGCCATTAAACGCTTTAAGATGAAGAGCTCTGACGATGATTTTCTGTTATATTTTTTTTTTGTTATGTAATTTTTTGATAAATGCATAGGTTCCCTTCAAGTTAATTAAAAATAATTAAACAAATTATCGTTTTTTTTTTAAATTTTTGTTGTTACCTACCTGATATGAAGCTCGTAGGAAAAATTTTGTTCCTAACACGTGCGCAAAGTGTCTTTTCCGCACGCAAACACGTATCCGAACTCCGCTTCGCGTCGTTCGTATAACTGTGTTTGCGTGCGGAAAAGTAACACTTTGCGCACTTGTTAGGAAAATAACTATATTATTGAATTCAATAACATCATTAGTAAAGTAAAATTAACTATTTTTCTGCTAACTTCATGATGCATTCTTAAATATACTCCTGGACAAAATTATCGCACCATTGCACATAGGCATCACCATAAGCAATGGTACAATAATTTTTTCCAGGAGTATATTATTGATGTTTCAAGAGTTCAGATGGCATTTCTAGGATTTAAGTCACACTAAAGTTGTACAGCGCTAAATAGAAAAAAACACACTTTGACAATTTATTCCTAAGTAAAAATAACTCTTAACACATATGGATATAGGTTTGCAGGGTCCTTGGGCGAGGGGTCCCAAAAGATTATTCACCTAGAGACAAGCTCTCTAATACCTACTTGATAATATCATCATTTTAGTCCTAATAGTCGGGAATCTGAGTTGCTGAATTCGACCACCTCTATACAAGTCGCGAACATCCACCTAAAAAACATGAAATCCTATGTAAAATGACCTGCCGGATTCGAATTTCTTGTTCGCCCTTTGATCCGGAATTGCGAAATGTGTCAAAACATGACATTTTTGAAAAAACTGAAAATTTCCAGTAGTAATATAACTAGTGCATAAAATATTTCCGGAAATTTTTGAAAATTTTGTCTGAAGCCAATTTTTTAACAAAATCATGAGTGCATAGCGCCTGAAAAAATCCCGAACCCGAAGGGTGAGGGATTTTTTCTTTGGCGCTATGCACGAATGGTTTTGTTTAAAAAAATTGACTAAAGACGAAATTTTAAAAAATTTCCTTCAGGAAATATTTTATGCACGTGTTATATTTTGATAGGAAATTTCCCGAGTTTGAAGTTTATTTACTATAAGTTGTGTCGAATATTTTAATTATGATGATGTGTTCTGTGATGGTGATTGTTATTGATCTTTCCCATTTAAATTGCGTTTGTCAAAAAATATACACTTTGACAGATTTCTGACATCAATGCACGAATGCTTTTGTTTAAAAAAATTGACTAAAGACCAAATTTTTAAAAATTTCCCTTAGGAAATATTTTATGCACGTGTTATATTTTGGTAGGAAATTTCCCGAGTTTGAAGTTTATTTACTATAAGTTGTGTCGAATATTTTAATTATGATTATGTGTTCTGTGATGGTGATTGTTATTGATCTTTCCCATTTAAATTGCGTTTGTCAAAAAATATACACTTTGACAGATTTCTGACATCAATGCATTTTAAATGGAAAAGCTGGTCTCAATGCCAAAAATGACAATCTAAAGGTGGGTTTCCAATGGACGCCGCGCGGCATTGTCGCATTGGAAATTGCACCCGGAAATATCCCTCTCACCAGGGATATTTCCACTTGTCAATTTTTGAAAATTACGAGGTAAATTTCCAGTTAAATATGCACAAGGGAAATTTCCATTGAAATATTTTTTTTTGAAAACTAGTGGATAACTTTGTTAATTGATGTCCGATTGTTATGAATTTTGGATATGATATTTTTCAGTACTTCCCTGACATAGTTTCATAACAATCAAAAACATAGAACGTCACATAAAAGCTACGTAATTTTTTTTTCGCCAGATGACACAAGATATCGTCATTTTGCAGCGTTAAATGGTGAGTCGAGGAAACTTTTTTATCTTTAGAAATAGATACCTAGTATAAGCGAGAAAAATGTTGCCAATAGAGTAAAGAAACTTTTTTACTAAAACTTTTTTTCCATACGACGTTTAGATTGAGGTGTATTCTTTTTTAAAAACCAAAGAAAATTGAATCGCCTCAACTCTCGGCATTGCTGGTGAGCGCGATCTTAGGACGCGGTGCAGTGAATCAGTGTGTCAGAGAGAGTTAACACCACAGCTTTCTTCATACGTGCAACAAAGACACGCATTACGATATTGTTATAATATTGTAGGGAGTATAGGGGAATGGGGGATTTATTGGTTTGGTTGGGTTGGGAAACAATATGAATAGGAAAAATATTAATAATAAATTTTTTTACAAGTATAAAAAACAGTATTATCCACCAATCAAAATATTTATTTCACAATGCATTTTCTCTCAAACACTGGCAAAAAAGGACAAAAAAAAAAAAAAAACGTCACATAAAAGGTATAAAAATTCCATTTATTTATTTATTAATTATTTCCAAATATGGAATCTATTTCTAGGGAATCCAATTTTTATTTATTATTTATTTATTTATTGATCAACAATAGTATCCTTAAATAATAACAAAAATACCCAATATAGTTTACCTATACTTAACACTATTGCCTAATGTGGGTGCACGATGGTATTTGAAATACTGTGTGTGCCCCTTTTTTCCTATATCAGTCTATCCCTTGAGGTTCCTAATTTGACTCACTTATGTATATAAATATAAACAATAATAATGTTATTATCTTTTACTATTTTTAAATTAGGTAATGTATCTTGTAATTACTCTGACGAATCCACTGTTTTATTTCTCTTTTACATCTATGATATGGCTTGTTTCTAATATTATTCGGGAGGCTATTAAAAACTTTTGGTCCTAAGCTAGAAATGTGATATTGACAGATTGTATGTTTGGGGTTGTGTCTTGTCACATTGTTCTTAGCAGTGTTTCTCGTATTTACTCCGTGGCTAATAGGTTCCTTATAATAAGGCACTTTTAACATAAATCTAACTATTGCCTTAAGGTGCAATTGTTGGATATCTAACAGTTCACTATCTTTGAAAACCAACTCAGTTGGATATCTTTTATTTTTAAATAACATAATTTTTATTATGTATTTCTGTGCTACTTGGAGCTTGTTCAATGTAGTCACACCTGCACTACCCCAAACAACAATGCCATAATTAATTATGGATTCGACGAGCGCATAGTAAACTACTTTCAAGGTAACCAGAAGGAAAATAAATAAATAAGAACATTTCTGCTGAAGTCCTGATGGACTTGTGTGCAGACTTTTCTTGTTATTCCATTCAGTTATGCAGACCGCGTTTACATGTTGAAACAAAATAATAAGTAGTCATAGGAAGTACTTGAAAACACAAAACAATCTAAATTTGACCCTTAGCATACCAGGGAGCATACCCATTTCCATAAATTTACAACAATAATTATAAGTATATAAATAATAACAAAACAAAAAAATACCTCAGTAGCCCTATGTTGTATAAATCCATTGTCACTCTGCACTTCAAAAAAACAAGATTCATAAAGAGAATTTGCCTATTTTAAAGAAGAATTCTTTGAACCTAAAGATTGAATATGCAACTCGATATGCAAGTAATGTTATTTGAGTTTTCCATTTATTAGTTCATTAAAAAACGTACGGGGAGTTTCAAGAATCCATTTCTTCAAAATACTTCTAAACAATTTCAATATAGTGACATCCTTAAGAAAATCTGGCAAAAATCTATAGATGTAAGGCCCGAGAAAGGAAATTGTTCTTTGAGCAATTGTCTTTTTGGTTTTAATAGTTGCAACCCTCAGTTTCAACTTTTGTCGGGTATTATGTGGGTGATCAATCATATTTAGTTTGTGCCTATATCTGAATTGATATATTAACAATTTGAAGGTATATAATTTATTAATGTCCATTAGCTTACTCTCTTCATATGTTTTGTTACTTGAATAAAGGCGATTTTTATTGATCATTATCCTTAGGAAAACCTTTTGAATTTTTTCTAACTTTTCAATATGTATTTTATAGGCTCCACCCCACCCAACTATCCCATACTGAATTAAGGATTGAACGAGTGCACAATACATAATCCTAAGTTGTGAAAAGCAAAGAATTTTTTTTAGTTTTTTAAATTTAAAAAGTATAACACGTAGTTTATTTATTAGGTTGTTGATATGTACGTCCCATTTCAAATATCTATCCAGTACTATTCCCAAATATTTTATATTATCTGTCCCTTTTATAGTTACTTTTGAGTTATTTGCTTGTGTTACGTTAATTTCTGTGAAATTTGGAGCTTTTGCCTTACTACAACTGAAAGGTATGTATTTTGTTTTCTTAAAGTTAATTGTCAGAGACATCTCATCAAACCAATCCTTTATCTTTGCTAAATCCTTTTCTGCTTGTAGTTTCGTTTCTTTCCATGTTTTTCCACTGTATATAATAACTGTATCATCAGCAAACGATGCGATCAGCCCAAATGTATTTATGTTTAACAAGCCATTTATATACATTGTAAATAGGATTGGGCCTAGTACGCTTCCTTGAGGAACACCGTACTCCACAGTTGTTGGTTCACTAAATGTTTTACCGATCTGGACATATTGCCTTCTTTCACTTAGATATGATATTATCAGTTTTTCTGTAATTCCACGAAATCCTAGATTTTTTAAGACAGTTATCAGCATGGGGTGATCCACAGTGTCGAATGCCTTTGCAAGGTCTAAAAAAAATACCATAACATATTCATCATTATCAAGTTTTCTGTAAACATTATCCGTTACGTATGCTATGGCATCTTCTGTGGATAACCCCTGCTGAAACCCAAACTGTTTGTCTGATATTAATTTATATTTAGTAAGATAAGAAACAACCCTTTTTTTCATTATTTTTTCCACAATTTTTGAAAGCATAGAAATTAGGGTTATTGGTCTATAGTTTTCTATCTGTAACTTTCCCCCAGATTTATAGAGAGGTTTGATAATTCCAATTTTCAGCCTACTTGGATAGTATCCCTGTTCAAATATTTTATTTATTATATGTGTAAGTGGTGTTTTTATGTATGGAGCTAAAATTTGAAGAGTTTCTGTAGTAATTGTATCATATCCTGGAGATTTTTTCTTTTTCAAATGATTTATTATTCCTTCAACTTCAAGTTCATTTGTTGGTTCCAAAAAAAATGTGTTTTCTTGTATTTTTCCATTAAATTTAGTTTTTCCTGTTCTTTTAATTTTTTTCGCTAGATTTTTTCCCAAACTTGTGAAGTATTTATTGAACTTGTTTGCTATTTCTTTTTTGTTCGTAATTGTGCGCTCGTTTGATTTGATTTGTTTTATTTCTGTGTTTTGTTGTTCTTTTCCCAAATATTTGTTAACACTGTGCCAAAGATTTTTGCTGTTATTGCCTTCTTTATTTATTTCTCTTTGAAAATAGTCTTTTTTAGTTTTGTCTAGTAATCTTTCAAATATTTTTTTATACTGTTTGTAAGCTATTTGTTTTTGAATATTTTGGTGGTCCAACTGTGATATTTTATATAATTCATTTTTTCTTTTTGATGAAGTCATTAAACTTGGAGTTATCCACGGATGCCGTTTTTTTAAATTTTTTCTGTATTTAATTGTGTCTGTAGCCGAATCTACTGCTGCTTTCAACTTATTCATAAATAGATCCATTTTAATGTCCAGATTCTCAGTTTCGTAATAATCCGTCCAAGTTTCATTTTGTATAATATGTACAAGTTTTTTTGTATTTATTTTTTTATATTCGACATTTTTATTATTATCTAACAGAGATTCATCGATTTTTAAGACAGCTACTACTGGGTAATGATCAGTAATATTCCTTTTTATTATAAATGACATCAACTCCTGATTTAATTCACCTCTCATAAAAATATGGTCTATGCAGGACTTTGACCCATTTCTTTCTCTAGTGTATCCATTTATTAATGATTTAAATCCATGTTCACTAAGCAAATTTAGGTATTCATTAACATAATCTACGTTTTCTGATTTAATATTAATATTTGTGTCTCCAACAAAAAATGCTGTTTTGTAATTTTGCCAAGGGGAACTAGTTATGTAGTTTTGTAAGCTTTGAACCAAATCTTGAGGTTTTATGGCATAAGGCCTGTATAATGTATTTATTTGTATTTTTTGCCTATTAATTAAGAGATGCAGTTTAATCATTGTAACATTTTCTAATAACACCGTTTCAAATCTAAAATTATCCTTATATTTTTCTTTTATGTAAATGATTAGGCCATCATTCTGATTAAATCTACCCTCATTGTAAAATGATTCATAACCCACTATATTGAAGATATCCTTGTCCAAAATTTCCCAGGTTTCACCAAAGATAATTATGTCAAAATAAAAGTTGAAATCACTCAAAAGCAATAAAGCTTCATTGAAATTTTTATTAATGCTACAAACATTCATGTGAAAAATTGAAAACGTATGTTTGTAACCCTTCTCAGTTATGGATTGAAAAAATTCTTCTTTGTTGCAAACCTCCCTGGACTTTATGAGTTCCCGATCTATATTTTCCATATATTCATTCATGATTCTATTAAAATTTATTCCACTTTATTAATAAAACCCAATGGAATGCAAAATCTATTGATATAGAGAAAAAAAAAAATGACAATGTTAAGTTTAAAAGGTATAAAAACATTTAGTTGGTTTCAACAAGATAAGATATAAATAAATAGGGACGGACACAGACAAACCGCACAATAGTTTCGAACCTATAAGTACCTAATATTAATTGATTGATTTTGAGTTGCCTTTTGGAGTTTTTGGAGTTACCTTAAGTTTTTTTAAGTCCTTTGAGCTTTGCTCTCGGCCAATACTGTCCCTATCCCTCTTCTTAACTTCTTGTGTAGTATTTCTTAGTATTTCCTGTTTTTGTCCAACTATTGTTTCTTTTACTTCCTGATAGTTTTCTTCAAAAAATTTATTGACGGCATCCAAAGGTATGGAGGGCGTATTAGGTACACTATTGGACTTCTGCTCAGCCGAAGCATCTTCCTCAATTTCTTGCAAGTCCTTAGCTGTATATATATCTCCGTTTATCACTAAACGATTGCCTCTTACAATTTTCGCATTTTGATTTTTTCCTCTTGCCAACTTTAAATGCTGTTGCAAAATCTTATGTTCCTGCCTATCCTGCACACAAAGATCCTGTGCAATAAATATCTTTGTGTTTTTCAATTTCTTAGCATTTGTTATTATGGAAATTTTTTTAAGGTAACTTACAAATTCCACCTTGATCGGATAGGACTTACTGTTTTGCTCAGTGTTCTTACTTAGTGCAAACACATTATTGAAGTCGTTTTCCTGTGTGTCTACGTTGAGAACGTTTTTAAAAAAAGTACTGACTTTTGTGACCAAGTTTTCATTTTCTTTTGGTATTTCTAATCCATAAATAATAATATTATTCTTTCTCAATCTTCTTTCAAGAACTAACACTTGATTCTCCAAACTAGCACAACGGTTCTGTAATACCTGTATGTTCTTCTGTTGTTCATTTAAGGAATCGAACAGTTTTTCATGTTCACTCTTTATATATTCCCTAATTTCAGTACTAGTTTTGCTTGCTGACTGGTTTATTGCCTCCAGAAGTTTATTATATTCTTCATTTGTAAAGTTTACCATACTTACAAATATTGGTGATTGGTGCAATTGGTCTTGTTCCAAATGTCTCAGCACTTTTTGTTGTGAACTTCGGAATTTTGGGTATTGTTACTTAACCCAGTAGTTTTCACAGTCAATTACAAGATGTTCACAAAATACGAATTTTTACAAGTCCGGTAATGTAAAAATTATAAAAAAACGACCACTTTATACCAGCAAAACTTGAAAAAACGCAGCGCGTCAACAAATAAACATCTGCATGCTACGATAATAATCATATTTCATTCATTCAGTAAAAAATAATAGCAACAAGATTTCTTTTTAAAAAAAAAGCATCAGGCTCAACTCAAAATTTTGTATTAAACGGCTAATTCCACATGTTTTGGTGTTTTCATTCCAATTAATACAAATAAAAAATCTTGACAAATATCCAAAACCTTTTCTTTAAGCTTCTCTTCCAACAGAACTTTTCAATCTTTGTCAAAATTTACTTCTTTTTCACTAGTTTCTCAGTAAGTAGCCACGAAAAAAGTTGTATAATGACTTTGGTATGATATTAGGATGCACATTCTTCAGTAATTGTCAAAGTGTCTTGCTGCACACAATTTTCAATAATCCGCCCTCAAATATTAAACATTTGATTGTAGTTTATAAGGAGAATGGCCTTCATTGAAAAATGTGGCGTCAGCGTCAGAATTTGAAGAACTTGAATTCCTTACAGCGTCTTATTTATTGATAATTACTTTAGTAGAGCAAAGATAACTTGAAAGTTTTCCATCTCGGAGAACAACCATAATTGTTCTCTCAAAAAGACTTTGCAGGTTATTGATAATCTCTCCTGACGATGGATATTGTGCAGTTCACTCAACGTTCCATAACTTTGCTTCCTGGCTTCCCTATGTAGGATGATTTCTATTGTGAAGACCCTATTTTCTATAAATAGGGCATTTTCTATAATAAGATTGAATTTTAATAAAAATAGTTCCAAACGAAAGTACTTCAGATTCTTGTAGGGAATTTACTTCTGATTTTGATTTTTGGAATAGTTTCAAGAAACACAGACTATGATACGATTGATATGCACATCCGTGAGCAATCATGTAAATACAATTATTACCAAATCCTTGAATTCAATGCAAAACTTGATGGTTGTTTTTGCCATGTTCCATATTTCATTTTGCTTATCAAATGTCAGTATTTGATTGAGTCTTCTCAAACCCCTACTATCGCGAATTTTATTGCATATTATGCAAATCTTTGAATAAGAGGATTTAATTCGCTTACTAGTACATTTTGAAGCACCTTCTTCTGGTTCAGGTCTTTTCTTGTAGGCTTTCCGGGTATAAGCTCGTTTACATTTAGAATTTAGGGTGATAAACAGGATTTAATGATAAAAACAGTTCTCTTTTGTCAGCATAGTATCTAACGGCCAATTTCATAATAGAGAATTACTTAAAAGTTACTTTAGCTAAATAGACTTTTAGGATAGGATTTTTCAACTTCAAATGGAAAGTTTACTTTAAGTTGATCATGAAATTAGCCGTAAGAGCTATGGAATAACGATCGCCTTTCTCAATGACAATACATGCTTGAAACAGGAAATGTAGGTACAGCTTTTTTTGTGACACTCTGTACCGTTTCCTAATTACTTGATTGACACAAAATACACTCGTTGAAATTGATATTTTGACTTATGATAGGTAAATACACAGATTAACAGATTAGGACGACTTAATCTGTGGGTAGGTACTTCATGTCTTTTACAATAACAAACATAAGCGGGAGAAAAACAAAATGAAATTCAAAAGGAACGCTTCTGCCGTCGGTGTCGTCGCGTTATCTTTCTTGCACATGTGAAGAAGGCTGTGGTGTTAACTTTCTTTGACACACTAATCGCTTTAGCTGCTCACCGCGTCCTGAGTCCGCGCTCACCGGCAATGCCGAGAGTTGAGACGCGGCGATTCAATTTTCTTCGGTTTTTAAAAAAGAATACACCTCAAACTAAACGTCGTATGGAAAAAAAGTTTTAGTAAAAAAGTTTCTTTACTCTATTGGCAACATTTTTCTCGCTTATACTAGGTATCTATTTCTAAAGATAAAAAAGTTTCCTCAACTCACCATTTAACGCTGCAAAATGACGATATTTTGTGTCATCTGACGAAAAAAAAATTATGTAGCTTTTATGTGACGTTCTATGTTTTTTATTGTTATGAAACTATGTCAGGGAAGTACTGAAAAATATCATATCCAAAATTCATAACAATCGGACATCAATTAACAAAGTTATCCACTAGTTTTCAAAAAAAATTATTTCAATGGAAATTTTCAGTTTTTTCAAAAATGTCATGTTTTGAGACATTTCGCAATTCCGGATCAAAGGGCGAACAAGAAATTCGAATCCGGCAGGACATTTTACATAGGATTTCATGTTTTTTAGGTGGATGTTCGTGACTTGTATAGAGCATCTTTAAAAGGCTTCCTAGGAGACGTCAGATTCCCAACTATAAGGGGAAGTCTTTTGATTAGGATTTCCCAAAAGATTTTTAGAAACTCAACCCAAAAAATCATATCACCAATTTTACCTATTAAAGATGAAAAGCTGAAATTTCTAATAAATCTTGTTGTACTAGAGGACTACAAGCACAAACTCTGGAAATTTCAACTCATTTGGACTCAAGACAGAAAATCTTCGATAAAAATGCCTTAAGGAATGAGAATTCTTAACATTATGTGAGTTTATCTTAAATAAAATGCAAAAGAATTCCTATTCTCACACTCACTTTAATTCTCAATTTGTCTGCCCTTGTTTTTTGAAACATTTCAGCTTAAAATCTAACAATAATGCACTGTATGGAGTGATAATTTAAAGGAAGCTTAACATAAGGATGAACTGGCAACCCCTCTAGCAGGAAGCACTCAAAACGAAATTGAATCCACTCGGGTATTATTTCACCTATGCTCCTACCATAACCTTTTCCCGAGCCTTTTCCACATAAACACAGTAAAAAACAGTTTTTTGGATTTAGTGTTTTTGCAAGAAAGGCAGACGTCTCCCTAGTTCAGGCAGAAAACACTCTACTGCCAATAGACCTTTATTATCCACCATTCTCCTTCTTCATAGAGTGTGAATCTTTACATTTTACCAGCTCTGGCCTGAGGGGCGATGGCTTTAATAGAGACTTTAAATCAATGGACATAATTGCAACAGCTGATTTTTTATCTCAATTTGAATGGGACAAGTTATTTATTAATAGCAAATCTCTTAATGAAATGGTCAATATATTTTATAATATTGTTCATTTAACAGTTGATATTATTGTTACTTTAAAAAGGTTTTCAGCTAAGACGTTTAGGTACTCTTTGCTTCCTCAAGAGCTTGAAAACCTCGTTAAAAATTATTTCACCAAAATCAAAAAAACCCCATTGTTTCTTAAAGGATCAGAAATTTTCATTATTTCAAAAACCTTCTTGAAAATTGAAAAAAAGAAAATGCACAAAAATATCTTAGTTCTGAGTAAGGTATATTCAGATTATGATAAATTTTACATTTTAAGAACAAAGTGTAAATCTTTGAAAAATAATCAAATGATCCCAGAATTGGCGCAAACAATTCCTCAAAGGGGAATTTTTTACGCATAATTCCTACAAATTCCTCCAAATTTCCCATCCCAAATTCCTCCAAATACTACACCATAAACTTCTTCAAATACCCCACAAATTCCTCAAAAATAAGGGAAAATTTTGAAACATTTTGTATGTAAAGAGGAAGGTGAGTAGCTCATTTTCCCAAAATTTCAAATGTTTCCAGTGGAAAACAGCAACATGAAAAATCTTGGAAATCAACCTACTAAAACTAAATTAGTTGAAAATACAGTCTCACACATTTTAAAGTTTTTTTTGAAACTTTTTGCATGTAAAGAAGAAGGTAAGAAGCTCATTTTCCCAAAATTTCAAATGTTTCCAGTGGAAAACAGCAAGATGAAAAATCTTGGAAATCAACTTACAATAACTGAATTAAATGAAAATACAGTCTCACACATTTCGAAGATTTCCTGGAAAACTAGTGATGGGAAAATTTTGAAACTTTTGGCATGTAAATAGAAAGGTAAGAAGATCATTTTCCCAAAATTTCAAATTATTCCAGTGGAAAACAGCAACATGAAAAATCTTGGAAATCAACCTACAAAAACTGAATTAATTGAAAATACAGTCTCACACATTTCAAAGATTTCCTGAAAAACTAGTGAAGGGAAAATTTTGAAACTTTTTGCATGTAAAGAAGAAGGTAAGAAGCTCATTTTCCCAAAATTTCAAATTTTTTTAGTGGAAAATAACAACATGAAAAATCTTGGAAATCAGCCTACAAAAACTGTATTCATTATTCTTTTGAATTTTTTAAATTTCTCAATTTCCTTTAAATTCCTCACAAATTCTCTCAAATTCCCCACAAATTCCTCCAAATTCCCCAAATTCTCATAAATTCGGATAAGTTCCTTCAAATTCCTCACAAATTCCTCTAAATTTCCCACAAATTCCTCTAAATTCCCCACATTTTTGGCAAATAATTCCTAGGTGGTTTGTCCCTTGAAAATAATGTTACCAAAGTTACGTAACTTAAACTGAGTCGGCTCTCAGAAATTATGAATTTTTGGAAATTTGTTACAAAAGGAAAATAGTAGTATTATCATCAGTTGTTTGAGTTCTAGGGAAGAAGATATTGTTAATATGTTTGCAAAATACATTTCAAAAGTACAGTGATAGAGACTGTTTCTTGCAGGACTTGTTCCATTCTGGGGACATCAATCTTTCACTTGATATTGATCCCATCAGTTTATGAAAAGTTATCAACCTTAGATATAGACAAAGGACCTGGTCCTAACGGCCTTCCTGCATATCTTTTTAGACAGTGTAGCTTTATGTTTTCTCAACCACTTCATATCATTTTTAATCTATCTCTGAAAACCGGAAATTTTTCCACTTTTTGGAACTGAAGCTCCGTTACTCCAATACTTGAAACAAGTGATAATTCTCAAGTCAGTAATTATAGGCCCATCAGTATCTTGAGTTGTATGAAAAGTATTTGAAAGTTTAGTAGGTATATGACTACTTGTCTGCTGGTAACGGTTTCATCAACCATCAATTTGGATATCTCCCCTTTTGCTCCACTGAGTTAAACCTCTTACATTTACAAATTTTCTTTTGGAAACCTTTGGAAGTAGGGGTCCCACATAATATTTTATATACATTGACTTTACAAAAGCTTCGGACAGAATTCCTGTTATAATTTGATTTATTAAGCATAGCCCTAGTAATCTTCCAAAATTTAATATAGTTGAAATATTAGAAGGTGTTGGTTCAAGTTTAATAATTTAAATTCTACTTTTAATAGCCCAAGCATATGTACAGAATTTGGTTAACAAATATTTATATGGGGTGATACGGCTTTTCTGTCACACAGTATAGTAGGACTGCGGTTTACCACTATAATAAAAATTACCCTACTACTCAGTCTACTATCATAATTTGTGTTTTTGTTTTGTTCAACATGTTTTCTGCTAATCCAGATCCTGTCCAACTTTCTTATTATTGGATAAGTTCTTCTGAGCACGCTAGAATTAAGATGACGTCACCAAATCTGAGGTTCGTTATTTATTTTTTCCTTCTATCGTTAGTCCCCCTTTCGCCAACAGGGTTTTACCAATAATTTTGTTTGGAAAAGCCGCAACAATTACAGCATTGCCGATTTTTTTAATGAAAAATGTCAATACATAAATATCTAAAACATACCTAACTCAATTTTAGAAAAAATTATGGTTACGTCGATATTCCTCTGCAACACCTATATTTAGATTTTATTAAGAGATATAAAATTATGTAGGCTGTCATCATGTTATCAGAACTCCTGCTACATCAATAGAAATATTACTGCACCCCTTGAAAAACTTCAAAACTTTGCCAATAGAGGTTTTATAATTTTTATTTTAATTTCATTATTCTAGAGGCCAATCAGGTCTATTTCCAGAAGCCTACGTTGAAAAAATCGAATCCGGTCCGCCCAGTATACCTCCTCCGGCTTTACCATGGAGCTTGCCAGGAACAGAAAAAGCCCAACAAGAACCTGACAAAGGTTCCGATGACGGATGGGACGATTCCGATTTTGAAGAAAATACTTACGAGGTTCCACCCTATCATGGCAACAACGATAATTCAACTGCTCAAACTCGTAACGAAATCTATCAAGGTATAATTTTTGTTTGAGTAAGTGAAGCATTGGTTTTTTTTTGAAAATTGGTTTATTTATTTAGGATATCCAGCATCAGAACAAAATCACAATTATCAACAATATGCCAGGCAGAGTACTCAAAGTGATACTGTGTCTTTGAGTGGCAGTACTATGGGTGATGGTAAAGGAACAATTGCAAAGAAAAGTTTAAATATTTTTTCAAGTGCTGTCAGAAGTGGACTAGAAGGATATATTTTAGGTAAGAATAGATTTGTGTGGAGTGCATTTTTGGACAATTTATGATGCATGGCTGAATGATTTGATTTCTGGTGCAATGACTATCCTATATTTGGTTGGATTTAATCGAGAAAATCAGGATTCGGTAATTTTGATGAAACGTTCCAAGCAATGAATATTAACAAGCAATCAGTTCATAATAATCAATTTTTCAATTATTAGGGTTTTAAGACGAGGTTCAATCAACCAGAATTCTCAAAAGATGTAGAAATTGACAATATTTGGTGAAAAGGATACAAATTAATTGTCTGCAATATCCTTGACAATTTCTTCTTAAATGCTGCTTATTTATCTGAGAACATATATTGCATATCAGTTTTCGAGGAAACGTTAAAATACATAATATTATTATATCCTCCAATAAGTTTTCCGTAGGATACTTTTTATCAAGAGAAAAAATACAAGCCATAAAATCTAATAGCACGTTATTCGTGCCTTATCAGTAAAAACAGTGGCCTGTTGACTATATTAATTTCGAAAATCTGTGTTTTTATGAATCACCATATTATTGGTGCTGATGAATTTTATGTTGAAGTTCTAAAATTATCAAGAAAATTATACATATGTGGGGCAAAATTTGAATATTTATCCTAAAGGAAATTATATTATCTGATGAATTTTGTATTAAATGATCAGACAAAAATGAAAAAAAACGATAAAATGGTATTTACTCACACTTGCAAAAAATATTTTTAGCATTAGGAAGTTAACAGAGCAAAATATTGAAAGTATGTAAAGCCATTGAGGTGGATTTGGGCCAGGGCCGTAGCCAGGGGGGGGGGGGGCATTGGGGGGCAATGCCCTATCTTTCAAATGATCATGCCCTACCTTCAAAACGCAACGTGCGTTAAGGTTTCTCTAGGAAATTTAAGAGTAGATAATGAAAAGGCCTGAAATCGAGTGAGTGCGAGGATAAGTGTTTCCAAAAACTCCTATATATGTGCAACAATGTTTGACGTTTACACAGAGGAAGTTTTTCGTTTCGAAAGAGTACAAATGCAAGGATGTTTGCGCAAGCAGTCATAGTTTAGAATATACATTTTTGATGAAAAATGTTATCATGGAATCATAACCTGTGGTGAAAACACCCTACGTCAAGGCGAGAAACGACACGCTTCCTATGTAATCACTGGTTTTTTGGTGTGGTGGGGGACTTGAGATTTGATATACACAGGCCTCATGATGATAAGCTATCCTGTAATAGTAGTAGTAGTTATCACTGGCGGCTCGTGACTATTTCAAGTGAGGAGGCTAATTACAGTATAGGATTTCATGAAGGAATTCCACTTAGATTTCAATTTCAAAATTCCATATATTTTTCCACTAAAATATCCTAGAATTCCACAAAATTTTCATATTTTTTTTTGGAATTTCATGTAATTTCTCAAAAATTTCTCAGAATTCACTAAAATTTTATGAGAATATCCACGTTCATAACCGAAAATTTCTCGAAAGTCCAATGAAACTTCAAGGAATTTTCAAAATTTAATTTATTTTCATAAGAATTTTTCGGAATTTCACTGAAATTCTCTTTTAATAGCCAGGAATTTCTGGGAATATTAATGAAGTTTCAAGTAATTTCTTAAAAATTCATCGAAATATATTGAAATTTCATGTTATTACATGGTAATTTTTCGGAATATCACCGAAATTCCATGTTTTTAGCTGGAAATTCCTCGGCATTACTAAAATTCAGTAAAAACTGAAATTTCATGTAGAGAATTTCGGTGTAATTTCATGTAATTGTTTGAAATTCCTCCATGTAATTTATTTAGGATTTTGTGTAATTCGATCGGAATTTCACTGAAATTTCAAGTAATTCGAAAGGAATTAAAATTTAATGTGAATTCTATGGAAACTCCGCAAAAATTTCACCTTTAATTCCTTTTTCAGAATAACATAATTATTCTACCGAAGTTCCACTAAATTATGGAATTCTGAGATTTTAATAGATTTTTGGAAATTCTAAAGGATATTTAGGAATTTTAAAGGAAATATTTTTCAGAAATGTCAATGATTGGGTTTAAAATAACCTATAAATCGAGATTTGATAAAAACATATGGCAACGCTGCTCATGATACAACAAACGTCAAAAAATTGAAATTTCAAACCTTGGGTTTTTTTGACAATCGATACAAAATGACGTCTTTTTGTTTCAAAGATTACGGCCCGAAGGGCCGGAGTATTAAAAATCAGTTAACAATGAACGGGTTCGTTCGGATAAAACTTTTGTCGCACGACACTTTGGCAATATTAACAAATGTCACCTGTCAAATTTGACACATGTTCGACTTTTTTCCCGCTCTACTATAAAAGCTACGAAAACCAAACCCCGGTACAAGGCAGTTTCGCGACGCCAACTATAAATTTGTGTCAAAAAAAAATTGACAGCTGTCAACGTCAAAAAAGACGATCCCCGGACCCCAAAAACCTTAAATAAAAATTCCAAAAAAAAAAACCAACGAAAATGACATTCCAAAACCTACTTGATAAAACTAAAGTTTTTCTCACTTACTCCGTTAAAACACTGGAAATTTTTGGTGGAAAATGAAGAAAACTCAAAGCCTCGTACTTTAAATCGGTTTTTCCGACCAGAAAAGCCCTGGAAAAGCGGACAAATTCAAAGAAAAACCTCTAAAAATGACATTCCAAAGCCTACTTAATGAAATTTGAGTTTTTGTCACTTACCCCATTGGAAAACTGGGAATTTTTAGCACAAAATGTAGGAAATTCAAAGCCTCGTATTTTAAATCGGGTTTCTTGACTAAAAACGGCTTGGAAAAGTGGAAAATTCGAGGAAAAACTGAATAGAAATGTAAACACGTCAATTAAAAATTGCCGACTGTCAAAACTGGCAAATGACATTTATTACAAAACCTATTTGAAGTTGGTACAAACGGTGTTGCCACATCAAAACTTCAAAAAAAAAAACATTTTAAATGGGATTTTGTTATTTATGTCATTTTAAAACTGGACATTTTTGCTAGAAAATGAAGAAAACTCAAAGCCTCGTATGTTAAATTGCCTTTTTCCATTGAAAAGCCCCGGAAAAGTGAAAAATTCGAGGAAAAACTGGCAAAAAATTACAAGGCGTCACTTCAAAATGGCCAACTAAAGGCAACGTTGCCACATCTCATTTCGGAAAGCAAAAATAACATTTTAAAAGGGTTTTTTGTTTAAAATTCAATTTAATAATTCATTAATAATGATTATAATAATTAAAATTCTCCAAATAAATTATAGGCAACTTGTTTTTAGTTTAATTTCAATGAAAATGACATTTAAAGGTTTACTTATTGGGTCATATGCATAAAACACGAGCATATGCTTTTGCTTGAGTTTTTTGGGATAAACATATTCAGCTTCAATGTAGCAAAAAGGGACGGAGATAGAGTAAAAGCAATTGCTCCACTTTATGCATACGACTGATCGATTATAGTGAGTAAGACAAAGACAATGATAAAGTAGTATATGTTTGCAAAAACCACCGTTTTCTGAAAATACTAAAAATCTTAAGAAAACCAACATTCCAAAGCCAATTTGATAAAACTAAAGTTTTTGAATATTACTGACTCTTTGATCAGACGTTAGAAATCGCATTTTAAATACTCCCGGTTTTCAATTAGTTCTAAATTATTGCTCACCAATAGAATTATAAACTAGGCCCCGTAATTAAAATAAATCTAGCTCTTCGGGCTCGTATTACTCCGGCCCTTCGGGCTCGCATATAACTCCGGCCCTTCGGGCTCGCATATAACTCCGGCCCTTCGGGCTCGCATATAACTCCGGCCCTTCGGGCTCGCATATAACTCCGGCCCTTCGGGCTCGCATATAACTCCGGCCCTTCGGGCTCGCATATAACTCCGGCCCTTCGGGCTCGCATATAACTCCGGCCCTTCGGGCTCGCATATAACTCCGGCCCTTCGGGCTCGCATATAACTCCGGCCCTTCGGGCCGGTATAACTGAGTATCCCAGATTCATAGATATTTGTCGTGGAGGCGCGGGATTGATTGAAATAATGTTGTCAGACTTTTCTAAATTACATTGAAATACCGAAAATTGGAAAGTGTAATTTGTTAATTATTATTTTAATTAGAGGAAGGTTCAGCCTCCCCTGCCTCCTTTGATGAGCCGCCACTGGTAGTTATGGCGAAAACCATTGGTGAAATTAGTGCAAAAAACATGTATTTCTGTCACTTTCTTTTACATCATGCTAGTAGAAAAGGACACGAATGCACTCAGTGCGCACTGAACTTACAAATGGATTTCAGTTTTAGTGTGTATTATCCTTGGTGCGAATGGTCCAAGGCGGCCCGAGAATCAGCGCCATTTTGTTTACTTGCCAAAGATATTATTTATTGAAAACTTTGCCTTCGGCGCCATTACCACCGGATTATTTACTTATAATTAAAGGGAGGGTGCAAGTAGCAAGTAGTGTATACCCTATGTCAAATTTGTCATGCCCTATCACAAATTTGACTCTAGCTACAACCCTGATTTGGGCATGTTAATAGGGCTGTTCGCACAGCAATCACAAACCAGTCAGAGCGAACTTCATTGGTTGAAAACAATCAGAAACGGTCAGAAAACTAGTTTCAACCAATGAAATTTGCTCTGACTGGTTTGTGATTTCTCTGCGAACAGACCTAATATTTGATGGAGATTTTTGTATATTTTTTCGAGTAGTTCAACCACAGGTTACAACAAACCTATCTCATGAATAAATGAGTAAATAGTTACATGTAGCCATACCAATTTATGTTCTTTATCATGTACAGATCATTTAGGTATGCCATTAAAACATTGAAAAAGCTTTAAATTATTACCAAAACCAATTTGTAAAATATTTTGATCAAATAAATATGTATTATTATTATGGATTCTAGGTCTAACCAAAGATTTCTCGAGTACTGCCTCGAAACGGATTCACATATACCGAGAAGGAGACGAACAATTAGGCCGTTGGGAGAACATTTCGAATCCTTACACAGTCCAAATAGCTTCGCCAAAGAAAGCCACGAAAATGGGAGGCCTCAAATCGTTTATAGCCTACCAATTGACACCGTCGTTCACCAACATAGAGGTGTCCAGAAGATACAAGCATTTTGATTGGTTACACGATCGGTTAACGGAAAAATTTAATTTGATTGCCATACCACCTTTGCCAGATAAACAGGTATTGCAAGGTTTTATATTTACTACAATTCCTGAGAAATCATTCATTTAATGAGTAATACAAAAGGAGAATATCCTTGGTTTATACTTGATTTTTATAATTATGTATTATTTTGTAGGTTTCTGGAAGATATGATGAAGGTTTTATAGAACAACGAAGAGCACTGTTGCAAGAATTCATCAACTATATGTGTAGGCATCCAGTGTTGTCAACTTGCGACGTTTGGATACACTTTTTAACATGCACAGACGAAAAGCAATGGAAACAAGGCAAACGTAATGCGGAAAAAGACCAACTGATAGGTGCCAGTTTTTGTTTAAGCGTAGACGCACCCGAAAAAGAACTAATGCCTTCCCTGGTCGATGTTAAAATAGACGAAAATATCAAATACATAGACAAAATGGATCAGTGTATTAAAAATTTGATGAGCACTTCTCAAGATCAGCAGAAAAAGTGTATTAATATGTATAAGAGGGAATTTTCAAGAGTGGGTGCCGCTTTTCTTGCATTGGGTAGCGCGTTCGAGTATAATCAACAAGGAATGTTTACTAAAGCATCACTTGGTAAGGAATTGGTATTTGAATTATTTATTTATAGTGGAACGCAACAACCATGTCAAAAAAAAATTACCTTATTACCTAACTAATTAGTTCATTTTATATTATGAAACTGATTGAATTTTTATCTTAGGATATTTTGCACGCCACTTGAAAAATCTCATTTAAATTCTCAAGTGAAGTAGTTTAACTTTTTCTAGACGTCAAAAATATCGGATCAACGTTCACAATAATAGGAAAGCTCTACGAGGACCAAGCCAAAATCGACTGGGAACCTCTAACACAAAAACTCTACATCTACAAAGGCATAACTTCTAGTTTACCGAACATACTGCAAATGCAAAAAATGGCCGAACAAAAAAAGAAAGATTGCGAACGTAATAATCAAGTGCCGCAGTTGGCTTTGACGGACGTCAGAAGACGATCGGACGTCATCACTTACACGGTGTTTGCGGAATTGGAGCATTTCCAACAGGAAAGGGATCACGATCTAAAGTTGGCGCTTAAGGAATTTTTACAAGAGCAATTGAATTTTTATAGGAATGTTGTATCAAAATTGGAAAATACTTTAAATAATTATGAGTAAGAATGCAGGGTAATTTGGCTATTAATACAATTTGCATTTAATAATGTTCCTTTATTTTAGCACTTTATTTACTCATACTATTTTTTTGGAACACTCTGTATTCTTATTTATGTATTGCCTTTCTAAAAGTGATTTATACCAAGTATTTTGTGATCGATATAATTTTATGTATTTTGTTATTGAAATTATTAACCAATTTTTTTTACAAGTATTGTAAATATAGGTCAATTATTATGTTTTAGTTTGTACAAATTTTTATATAATCTTCTAGTTAGGATTAATAATGAAAAAATGTATTTGATGTAATTAGATATTATACTGTGTCCAATTAACCTATGGAGTGACAAACAACAAAATCTTCAAAAAGGTTCGTTGCTATTGGTCATTTATCAGCCCGCTGTACACTGTAGAGTGACGTTTTGTAAGATTTTGGAATAAATAAATAGCATAAATCAGTGTTCACTGGTCGCCAATCTTACTCCGTAGGTTCGTTGGACAGAGTGTAGTTGTTGATTTGCAAAAATTCGTTTTCAATTTTTGCAAGTTGAAAACTTCTAGCAAAATTTTATTTTAATGATTTATGCATTCGTCTCTATTGTTTATTATAGGATTCTATATTTCTATATGGTAATTATTTAAACAATAAATAAAATCAAAAAATTGGGATTATTTGTTCGTTTTTAGTTTAGTAATAATTATGTATTTGTTTTTTCAGATTTTTTTGATGGACAATTTAGGTAAGTTGTCTACAGGTTGCTAACAAATATAATGAAACTGCATCTCTGAAATTCTTTCCAGATTATTTTTAAATTTACATTTTAGGAGTAGGTTGAGTGATTTTGGTTTTTTAAACAAACCTTTTGTATTTTAGATTATTACCATGCAGTTAAAATTTCGATACGTGGAATTCATCGTTTTGGAATAAAATAAACGAAGATGAATGACGATGGCTGCTGTCGTATTTCTGTTATCAAGGCTATTTTATATGCCTACCAATTTGTGTTCTTGGTAAGTACAGGTTACAAATTCTATAGGAAAGACCGAGGGACAATGTGTTTTAGTCATGAATTTTGTAACTTCTTTAAATGATCCGTGAAATATTTCTGTAGTAAGCTTTTATCTTTGGATTTATTCAACTCTCTAGAATTTTATTTTATAAAAAATCCTAGAAATATTATCTATTCACAATCTGTAGTCCAAAGGTACAGGTGAAATTTATCACCTTTCAATGCTATTTGATAGGGAAAGGTGATAAATTTACCTGTGCCTTTGGACTATACAGATTGTGAATAGGATATATATTTATTCGTTGTCAACCAATGAGGCTTTTCTCGTCCTAACACAATTAATTTAAATGAACAAAAACTAATTATTTCTATTTCTTTTTCAGTTAACTGGTGTAGCCATAATCGTTGTGGGAGTATGGAAATATCTGGAAACCCACCATTACTTTACTGTGGCTGATCTGAATTTATATTCCGCCATTTTATATTTATTTATTATTACGGGTTGTCTAGTCATTTGTGCCTTCATATTTGGATTCTGTGCCATACCAAAGAATAGGACTAAGCTTATATTTGTTGTAAGTAACTTTTTTTCCTCATTAAGCCCGTATTACATCTGTGTATTTCTTCATGTAGTTTAAGAGTGCCAAAATTATCATGTTTTTCATAATGCTGATTTATGTTGCATTTGAAGTTTTTCGGTTGTCACTCTGAACTGTAATATACATGAAGAAATACGCAGATGTAATACGGGCTTAAGGCTAATTTCGGTACCTATGAAACAAATTAATATAGAATTTTTTTTCAAAGTTTATTTTAGTGCTGGTATTCATATTCCTTCTAGAGTCGCTGGTAGCAATTTTGGCCTATTTCTACCAACACAGCGTAAACGAAGACGTTACATTACGACTAAATTCCTCATTCTTGGAAAACTACAATCGAAATTCGAAAACTGATTCTGTGGATTTTATTCAGGAAAATGTAAGCAATAGAAGTTTCAAAATTATTGTCTCACTTTGAATCTTTAATTTTTAATTTCAATCAAGAAAATGAAAAATCACCTTGAACATATTCTTACTAAATCTGATAAAGAATAAATAGAAATTTATATACATATCTTTACTTGATACCTATTTTTAGCTTCATTGTTGTGGTGCCCAATCATTCTCCGATTGGCAATACAGCAGATGGATAAAAGGTTCTCCAGGAATCATGAACAAAGTGCCAGATTCCTGCTGCAAAACGCCTACTTTTCTTTGCGGAAAGAGAGACCATCCATCAAATATATTCTATGCGGTAAGTGGCATTTTAACAAGAGTTGGCAAGAGCAATATGTCATTGATATGATAAATATTTTATTCTAGGGTTGCGAAGATAAAATAACAATCATCCTCAAACTCGGTCTCTGGATAATCTGTGCAGTTTCCTTAGGAGTCAGTGTACTGCAAGTAGTAGGGGTAGTTTGCAGCATCAAATTATTTCTCAAACTAGAAGCCGAAGATAAAAATTACACTCCTCGTTCCAACGGCAACGAATCGCTGATACCTCCCTAAAAATTATTGGATAGTTAAGGGGAAAAACTTTTTGAGAAATGAGATTTTTGAAGAAGAACCTTTTAGAATTTCCATAATCGGCCAGAAAAAGTAAACGTTATATCCACCAGTGACAAAATATGTGGCTTAAAATCTCTCTTTAAGTAATTTGTCCTTTTATTATTGGTAATTATCAAAATCCAATTTACTAGTCATGATATATGTTACAATTCCTCTAGGGTTAGATTGTGATTTTAATGCACAAAATTGTTATTTCTGTTTTGGGTTTAATATTGAAGCTTTAATTATTGTAAACTTGTCTAATTATTACGAGTAGTAGGTACTAATAATAGTTTAACGCCAAAACTCTTTAGTATTTAGGTACACAAGCTTTAGTTGAAGAAATTTATTGTGGTAATTTTCAAGGCCTTTAATTGTTATTTATTGAAAGTGCAATAAAATATATTCATAGTTTATTTAGTGAGTTTTGATGTAACATGGAGAAAAAAAGGAAACACAAAAAATTTAATACAGAGATACCGTGCAATATGTTAGAGGTTAATAATGATAAGAGTTTCAACGGAAAACAATAACTTAGTAAACATAAAGGACCAAAACACTAAAAAAGACCTTTTAAATGAGTTCAATGATGTCTTCACCAAAGCTCCAAAATACATGGGCAAGACAAATTTAATATAACACAGAATTGAAATAGAGACAGACACCAGACCAATAAAAAGGCGCCCTTACAAAGTATCACAGCTAGAAAGTAAAAAAATGGACGAGCAAATAAAGGAAATGTTAGAACATGAGATCATCAGGCCATGTCATTCCGCATGGACAAACCCAGTGGTGCTAGTAACCAAGAAAGACGGATCTACAAGATTTTGGAAAATTCAAAACAATACACGGCTTTCGTGGCACAAGGCCATAACTCGTACGAGTTCAACGTCCTGCCATTCGGCTTATGTAATGCTCCGTCTGTTTTTCAAGAACTCTCGGATATAGTTTTTGAGGATTTAAAATGGAAGGAAATATTAGTGTATATGGATGACATTATCATTTTTTCAAAAACGAAAGAAGAACACATACAGAAATTAAGAAAAGTATTCCAGAGACTAAGAAGACGTAAAGACGAATATGCTACAACTAAGAGAAAGAGCCTTGAGTATAAGAGCCATAGCAACAGAAAACATCTACATAAAAGGCAAGGAAAAGACAAAGTGAGGTTTGCTAGCAATCACATCAGGGATTTGCAATTTGATATAGGAGATAAAGTTGAAATTTTTATACCAATAAGGAAAGTGGGCAGAAGTGAAAAGTTATTATTGAAATGGTAATGAATATAGTAAAAAAGTTAGGAAAAATAGATTATGAAATACAAAAAGTTGGAGGGAAAAAGAAGGACACAGTCCACGTTAGTAGGATATTACCCTACTACGACCTGTGGACCGCAAAGTCCCCAATTTTAGAAGAGTTACTAGAGGAAGATCAAATAAGTGATATCGACGACAATGAATTAAGTACCTAATCAAGGAAAATTAAGGCAGGACAATTGATTAAACCATAGGACTACAATCCCTGAAAAATTCAGCTCATTTGCACTTATAGTTCCTGAGATAACATCGTGTTAAGCAATTTGGGATGATTTATCAATTTTTCAATTTTTCTGAGTGCCTTTTTTCATAGATTTCGGCTTCAAATCTGAGAATAATTTTGTGTATTGAGGTTGGGGTTTGTTGATTGACCACAAGGATACAAAATCTCGACAAAAAAAATTTGAAATTTCATCGTTTTAGTAAGAAGGTACCTTTTTTATGATTTAGATTTTGGAAAACTTTGAAAGGTCATAACTTTTTTTCTATTATAGATAGAAAGCTGAATCTTTCACTGAATTTTATCTTTTCCAAAGGACTACAATCCCTGAAAAATTCAGCTCATTTGCACTTATAGTTCCTGAGATAAAATTGTGTTAGGCAATTTGGGCCCCACAGACTACAAAAATAAAATCAATTTGGCACTCGTATACTACCTACAGAAAATTAACTGAGTCCAGGGCCGTAGCGATATGAATATCCCTAGGGGGGGAAGGCTAAGATCCGGCGCTCCTTAAGCGCCGCGAAGGCAATCCAAGGGTGAAAAAAAATTATATATTTGGTGACCACATCCAAATTTTGCCAATTTTAAACAAATGTGGTTCATTATTGACTATTGATCGATCAGTATCAATAATACGTGATTACGTCACCGAAACCAAGAGTGACGGGACACCGACTTTCCGTTATGCCGTTTGCATTTTTCCGTTTCCTATTTGGTTACCGCTAGGTGGAGCGCTAATCCTTTAGGACTTGTAAAATTATATCTGGCATTGCGTTTTCTATTAGGCCAGCGCACATTGTCTACCGCTTCATGGTGCGCAGCTCCTATAGGACTAGGACTTGTTAGATTATATCCGACGTCGCGTTCGCTTCTAGACCAGCGCACGTAAATTAAATAACTACGCTCATATTGCCAACCATTGGGTTGGTTTTCAATAATAATTAATAAAACAACTTGCAGAATTTAATTTTTTTTGTAGCAGTGAAATTTTCTCCAGTAGTAATAAGAAAAAACTTTGAAACACTTTCTCATAGTTCCAGCCAAGCACTTTGCCGCGGTAGCAAATATAGATACTTATTAAAAATAATAGTTTCTACTGTAACAGGAAAAAAGTATTAGTGGCAGTAAAGAATGTTACTGTTACAACCAAGGTACTTTTTGATAACTTAGTAAAGTGCGTTCTACTACTAGTTAGAATAGGATCGTTTTGCAATTACAGCTAAAATGTCTGCTATGATAGCCGAAAATCCATTAGTAAAGAACTTTTGGCTAGAATCAACAGAAATAATAAAACGAGACAACGAAATGTCTGCAAACGATCGCAGAGTGTGTGCGTTGGTCTAATAGGAAACGCGACGTCAGATACAATTTAACAAGTCCTATATGATTAGCGCTCCATGTAGCGGTAAACAATGTGCGCTGGCCTAATAGGAAACGCGATGCCAGATATAATTTTACAAGTCCTAAAGGATTAGCGTCCTATGTAGTGGTAACCAAATGGGAAATGGAAAAATGCGTCCCGCTTTGATGGAACTTTTGATTAGGGCGTGTTCAGAGAGAAATGGAACTCCTGACTGGGGCATGCTCGGGCGCCCTCCAGCCCAGCGTTTAAATGCATGCTGAATTAGCATTAAAATACTATCCATTCTGAATTGTAATATTTGTAAAATAGTATACCTACTATTTAATTACCTACACGGAAACTTTTTTTTCCCTTGCCGTTTGGCTAAAAAAATTATTTATTTTTTACACTTCGGCCTATTTTGGCGCTCCTATTCTCCCCCCCTGTTGGCTACGTCCCTGACTGAGTCTGCTGACGGTAGCTATAATTCTTGTTTAAATTACGCGCACCGCAATGCAGTCGGGCAGAGGTTAGTCTCCACAGCCTCAAGCTCCTCGAGGGTACAGGCTAAAAGACTTTCTTTCCAAGTTGAGTGTAACTTGCTACAGTTCGACTAAAATCCTAAGGTGAATGTCATGCAAGACCTATGGAAACTAAGCTCCTCGAGGGTACATTTTCATAGGGCTGTTTGGGTACTATTCAGTGTTGCCACAAGCTCTTTCTTTACTGGAGCAGATTACGGGAAGAAATTTCACCTACGAGCGTGCGGAAAGTAGAACTTTACCGCAGAGTGTGCGAAAAGTAGTACTTTACCGCAGTGTGCGATAAAGTAGACTAAACTTTGCTAAATAATATAGGATATAGGTGAAATTTTGTGCCCATCACATGCGTAAAGTATCACTTTCCGCATTTATTAGGTGAATAACTATAATGTTTTTACATAATTTTCTACTTGAAGGGACAAGGGAAGGGACACCTAAAATTCAAAGGAGACACTGAAAAAATCCAAGAAACCTAAAATAGAGAATATACATTTTTTTGTTAGGGGTACTATGCTGGCGCTAATGTTGGAGGAATCTGTAAATGATGTTGTATCATAGGCGTGGACAAAAAAACTCGTTGCATACAGTTCAAATAAATAAATTGTTTCTCACAATTTTGATTTTGTCAGTATTTTTTATTAGCAATAAGCATTATTTTTGTGTTATAGCATTGTATTGAGAGCGGGGTAGATTTAGTCGAGGGGAACAGCAGGGCGAGATTGTTTTCAAAAGAGGTAGATCTACCCCGAACGGGGTAGCTTTGGCAACATTGATACTATTGATAGCGCAGAGGGCTTTGCCTAGAAACGGGCATTCCAAGGAATGTATATGATAGCAATCCAGGGAAGAACATTTACTGCTATCTACTTTTGATAAACCCCTCTTAATCATCTCCTACATAAGTTAAGGTGTAACATTAGATGTATTAACTAATAGTTGGGAAATCTTTCTTTTCCCCCCATAACCTCTTTTCAAGATAAACCCTTAGCCGATGCAGCCAAGTGTAGATAAAGTGATGGCACCCAGTGGCGTAGCCAGGATTTTGTCTTGGGGGGGGGCAAATTTGCAGGAAGTATTTCTTGCGGTCCCATAGCGATCGTTGCCGGAGGCAAAGCGCCGCAGGCGCGAAATCTTTGGCTGCCACGCCTCTTTTTTAGGTTTCTTTACGCTATTTTTGGGACTCTTTATTTTAATTCTGAAGAATTATTCATGAAATTTAAGGGTCTTGGGGGGGGGGGGGATATTGAATTAGCCAATATAGAATCCGATAACATTCCGGCTTCAAATCTCACAATAATTTAAAGTATAGTATGGAGCTGTATATTATCCACTGTCCTAATTTCTAATGACACAATTTATCTCCACTTCCAATCGATAAGTCCTTATCAACATTGCAAAAGGTTTTAATTTCCAGCAGAACCTAAGATAAGGAAAACTCAATTATTGCCAGCACAAATCCACTTGTCGTTTTGTGTATGTATGTATGTACCTGCTAGGAACTTTATTTATTGCCCAGAAAAAATAACTTGTCTCGATAAAACACTAGGGAGATAAAGGAAAATGAGATAACTATGGCTAATTAGAGATAAGTCATGTGTACCTATGACTAATGATAAAGACCTAGCTGGGAAAATGCAATTTGAAATATAGTATAGGTATAGTATTTCTTCAAACGGCGTCGAACAATAATAATTACTCTGACTTACGTTAATTTAAAGTAAATTTGTGTCTTATTAGTGGCGGTAGCTTTAGTTAATTACCGTCTGCCCACGGGTGAAATGGTATTGGGGCGTTTGGATCGTTAATTTTTAGAGTCAAATTGCGGTAATGCAACGTACTTTACAGTTCAAGAATAAGGAACTTATACGGAGTGCGTTTTCAAGTGTGTATTGTTATTTCTGATATTTTTTGTTTAATTGAAAAAGGTAAGTTTGAATTGATTTTATTTAGCAGCTTTTTCTTTTACTGCAATTTGAAACAAAACACCTACACACGTGAATAAATGTTTTGTTTACGGGCAAATTTTTCCAAACATTATTTGTTTGTGAGCAGGTATTAGGTCTGGACTAGGCTTAATACTACCCTACGAGGTATTGGAGCAGGAGCTACTGATGTGAAGTTATCAGACAATTTTTCAGAAACAGCCGAAGGCTCAGTGGCGTCGGGTTTTTTTTTATATGTATATTTTACCTTTGTTTTTTGTAGCATCGACTTATTAGGTGCTCCCCAAGGATATCACATGAAAATTCTCAATTTTTTTTAATTATTAGTAGGTACATATCCACGGTCATTGAAATTTTTGAAGGTGAAACTGTTTCTTAGCATTTCTCAAAAACTGTCCGTACTGACAGGTTAAAATTATTACTAGACATTATTTGGATCACAAAAAACATTAAAAAACATATACCACACCCCTGCGCCCCTACGATCTTTGAAATTTTTAAGGGTGAAATATGTTTTTTAGCATTTCTCGAAAACTGCCCGTACTGACAGGACAGGTTGAAATTGTTACTTGACATTATTTAGATCACAAAGAATATTAAAAAATATATACCTACCACACCCCTGCGCCCCTACGGTCTTTGAAATTTTTAAGGGTGAAATATGTTTTTTAGCATTTCTCAAAAACTGCCCGTACTGAGAGGTTCAAATTATTACCAGACATTATTTAGATAACAAAGAACATTAAAAAAAATATACCACACTCCTGCGCCCCTACGGCCTTTGGAAACATATTTCACCCTTAAAAATTTCAAAGACCGTAGGGACGCAGGGGTGTCATATATTTTTTTATTGTTCTTTGTGATCTAAATAATGTCTAGTAATAATTTGAACCTGTCAGTACGGACAGTTTTTGAGAAAAGTTAAAGTACATTTTTCACCCTCAAAAATTTCGAAGACCGAAGGGACGCAGGGGTGTACTATATTTTTTTAAATGTTCTTTGTCATCTAAATAATAATAATAATAATAATAATAATAATGACTTTATTGCAACCCTGAAAAAAAAAGTTACAAGTGGCGAAGTTGAAGCCTGGCTTCCTCACTTAACCTAAGATACCAATGTTTTAATCAATACATGACAACTATTTTTTTATATGTATATATGCTAAATCATATAATGTATATTTAAACCTATGTATTTATACAACAATATTAAATATTGTTCAACAAAGAAATAATATTTAATGCAAAACACGATACCATAGCAGACACAATATTTAAATAGTAAGCATAAAGTTGTACAAAAAAAAATCAATTAAAAATTAATTAAGAAACACCCGGTAACAGTAGCATTGACGAACCTGGGACTAATAAGCCAATTTTGTATCACAGGAGGTCAGGTATCTGGTCCCTTATTTTATTTGGGAATTTCTGAGGAGGTACACATTTCAGATCAACAGGAACTTTGTTATACAGTGAATATATGCTATAACTAAATGATCTTTCCTACATTGATGTTCTATGAAATGGAGGAATTATTGTGTATTTATGTCTTAGGTCAAGAGCATCATGATCATATCTGAATTTAATTTTTTGATACAGGTTATTAGGCTGTTTTTTAAAAATAATGTTGTTAAATAAAACCAAACTGTGAAAAAATCTCCTTTCATTCATATTTAGCCAGCCAATCTCCCTCATTTTAGCATGTACCCCTCTATCATACTTGCGTATACCACCAATCAACCGCACGCAGCAGTTCTGGATTAACTGAATCCTCTTTGCATAATGTCTAGTAATAATTTGAACCTGTCAGTACGGGCAGTTTTTGAGAAATCCTAAAAAACATATTTCACTCTCAAAAATTTCAAAGACCGTAGGGGCGCAGGGGTGTAGTATATATTTTTTAATATTTTTTGTGGTCTAAATAATGTCTGGTAATAATTTGAACCTGTCAGTACGAGCAGTTTTTGAGAAATGCTGAAAAACATAATTCACCCTTAAAAAATTCAATGACCGTAGGGGCGCAGGGGTGTCGTTTATTTTTTTTATTGTTTTCTGTGATCTAAATAATGTCTAGTAATCATTTGAACCTGTCAGTACGGGCAGTTTTTGAGAAATGCTGAAAAACATAATTCACCTTTAAAAAATTCAATGACCGTAGGGGCGTAGGGGTTTCGTATATTTTTTTTTATTGTTCTCTGTGATCTAAATAATGTCTAGTAATAATTTGAACCTGTCAGTACGGGCAGTTTTTAAGAAATACTAAAAAACATATTTCACCCTTAAAAATTTCAAAGACCGTAGGGGTGTGGTATATATTTTTCAATATTCTTTGTGATCTAAATAATGTCATGCTAAAAATCATATTTCACCCTTAAAAATTTCAAAGACCGTAAGGGCGTAGGGGTGTGGTATATATTTTTTAATATTTTTTGTGATCTAAATAATGTCTGCGGTAATAATTTGAACCCGTCAGTACGGGCAGTTTTTGAGAAATGCTAAAATAGCTATTTATACAATAAGTTGCGAAATGAGCGTCTTTTAGGCACGCGACGTGAAAATTCGTCGTTAATTTCACTAATGGGCGTGTATTGAATTTCTTAAATTTTACAAGCGTATGTAATATACGCCTTTTAGGAAGATGCATATTTCTTGTTTCAAAACATACGTCTCAAAGAAAAATGTGTATAACTCAGAAATTATTGGCAGTTCATATGCGCCAATTAGAGGGCGTATAAATTTGATGTTTTGCGACATAAATTCCCTGAAAACGAAAAATCGCCTATTTCTCATATACGTCCCTTTGTCAAATTAACGACGAATTGTCCAACAAGGCAAAGCCGAGTTGGACAACACGTCGAGTGACTAAAAGACTTCGTTTCGTAACGTATTGTATACAAGATTTTTTCTACTGGCATTTCATAATAAAAAACACAATTTTATTTCAATGTTTGTCACCTGCTTTTGCCTGACACCTTTCATGGTGGTGATTAATATTCATAATTAATACAAAACAAAATTCAAATCTGTGTTTAGTGTGTTTTTCATTTTTGAACAATAAATGACACTTTTAGGCACTAGTGCTTAAAAGTTACTTTTACGCACTTGAAAGTCACTTTTACGCACTGAGTGCCTAAAAGTCACTTTTACGCACTGAGTGCTTAAAAGAATGTCGTTTCAAAACTAAAATGACAATCGAAAAGTTGCTATTATGAAACGTCAGTAGAAAAAACATATTTCACCCTATCTACATTTTTGTACAGGGTGTCCATTTCAGTCACAACAACTATGCATTGATATATGACAAAGGACTCCGGAATATTTAAATGGAAATTGGTTACCCGTGATATTTGGATGAAATTTAAATATGTTATTGGGGATGCCGTAAGCAACATTTTTTACCATGGGCACAATCCTGTATATATGACAGGTGAGGCGTGGTTAGCTGTCAAATATTCGAATCTTATATCCAAAAACAGAGTAACTATGGCAGATTTTCATTAACAAAAAATCTATTCCTACTAAGTCGACCAAGTTAAGTCGAAAAATGTCAACCATTTTGACATCTGTCAAAACCCTGCCAAACGGCAGCACTCATCTTTTCCATTTTTCAATATTTTATGATGTCATTTGACATTTTTAACTTGTATGTAAATTCTGAATTGAAAAAAAAATGACAGAACTGTCAAAACCTGTCATTTGTTTTAGTAGAAAAAAATACTCCAATCTTGTTTTTTCTCGTTTTAAGGTAGTTTATTGGTGATAAAACATTGAACAAAGCTCATGCACGTCACATTTTGACAGCTGTCAAAATCTGTCAATAGCTTTAATTCAAAAAAGAATCAAATCTAGTTCTTTTTCAATTTAAGTTAGACTTATCTATGATATAACGCATGAAAAAACATTATACGCAGGTTTCAGATTTTGACAGAGATGTCAATTCTCATTTTAAAGTATGTAGTTTTAGTATAAGGGATTTTATTTCATTAAAGTCATTATAGTACCATAGTGAAATCATTAAAGTACTTAAACATTTTGACACTTACAAATGATTTCCACAATGATGTGATTTGTTTCAAATTTTGGATTCTGAATTTACATACAAGTTAAAAATGTCAAATGACATAATAAAATATTGAAAACTGGAAAAGATGAGTGCTGCCGTTTGGCAGGGTTTTGACAGGTGTCAAAATGGTTGACATTTTTCAACTTAACTTGGTCGACTTAGTAGAAATAGATTTTTTGTTCATTAAAATCTGCCATAGTTACTCTGCTTTTGGATATAAGATTCCAATATTTGACAGCTAACCATGCCTCATCTGTCATATATACAGAATAGGGAACTTGCAAGTGAACTAAAATTTTCCAAATTTCTTTCAAATCAATAGTTTATACTGCACAATATTTATATGACCAGTTTTTATTTAACTGATACCGCCCTTGTTACACAAAAAATAACATAAAATTTGAATTAAAAAATTTCCCGCCAAAACAATGCTTTCATGATGGCTACCTTTTTGACGTCACGATTCTGTAAACAAATTTGTCAATAGAAAACTTGCAAGTGAAATAGAATTTACGAAAGCGGTCCTTTACAATATTCTTCATCTATTGCCACAATTTCCACAAAAAGAAAACTTTAACACACTTGAATAACACAAAAATAGCACTGCGTCAGCAGGAGTTCGTTTGCTGCGTTTGTTGTTTACAAAATATTGACGTCATGAGAGCTGTCATATTGAAATTTCGCGTTTTCGCGCCAATGTTTTTGATTTGAATTTCAATAATTTTTTTTTCGTACAACGTACTAATTAAAATGGAAAAAAAGAAAACTGTGTAATATTTGATCACTAGAAGTAGATATCTAGAAAAAAATAAATTGAGAAATATGAAAATTCCCTATTGTGCACATGGTAAAAAAGGTTGCTTACGGCATCCCCAATAACATATTTAAATTTCATCCAAATATCGCGGGTAACCAATTTCCATTTAAATATTGCGGGGTCCATTTCAAAGACCGTAGGGGCGCAGGAGTGTGCTATATATTTTTTAATATTTTTTGTGATCTAAATAATGTCTGGTAATAATTTGAACCTGTCAGTACGGGCAGTTCTTGAGAAATGCTAAGAAATAGTTTCACCTTCAAAAATTTCAATGACCGTAGATATGTACCTACATACTAATAATTTTAAAAAAAATGAGAATTTTTATGTGATATCCTTAGGGAGCATCTAATAAGTCGATGTTACAAAAAACAAAGGTGAAATATACATATAAAAAAAAACCGACGCCATTGAACCTTCGGCTGTTTCCGGAAATTTGTCTGATAACTTTTGTCTGATAACTTCACATCAGTGCAGGAGCTAAAGGGGCCTAAGGGCATACTTATAGTGTATTTTTCTGAAAAAAGTACATATAACGTTGTCAAATTTTAAGCTTTGCCTGTGAACAAAATAATAGAAAATGTAGTTGCCCTTTGTACCTATTATGAAAACAAAAAAATATTTATAATTTTAAACATTAATAAAAGATTCCTGTCACAATTGTCCTTATCTCTTACAACAATCAAGATTCTTATGGTGAGGATCTGAATTAGGACACATTGTACATATTCCTGTTATGTGTTGGCTCAAATTTCTTTGACAATAAATAAAATAATCATTTCACCCTAATAAACCAAATCCTGCTTGCATCAAGAATTCAAATTCAAATATCAAATTCGTCCGCAAACACTATCCGTCAACTATCGCACCCTACCGGCCACAATACAAACTCTCACACCTGTTTTTATCTACCTTTACCTGTACAGGTAAGAGGGGGTTACCTAACAGTGACGTCACTATAAAACTCGCCGTGTGTTTTTATTAGTAGTAGAAAACAAACCGCGCCTGATGACGGCTTAATTAAACTTGGTGGTCCTTCACGAGCCGGACAAACGGTAATTGGATTCAATTTCCAGAATTCTCGTTTTCGTTCAAAGTAATTAATCGATTTAGATGATTAGATAAAATTCGCATGATGGACTACGTATATAGGAATGTCTGATTAGTGTTGTGAAAAGTTGAGAGCGTCGATACACAAAGCGCGAGAGTCGGAACAATGCAAGCAATTAAATAAAAGAGTTCGATTTTTTTTTTGTTTTATATTCAATTAATTAACGATACAAAGGACAAAAGGATTTAACGTTAAAAAAGTGGAAGAGGTAAATACTATAAGCAGGTTTTTTGTTTTTGAAGGACGCTTCAACGGTTTTTTTTTTCAAAATTGAAAGAGAAGCGCTTGTCATTCTCATACTGGACAAAAGGACAATGGATATTGACCATCCATATTTGTTTGCGTCTTTAACTGGATTTCGAAATTATTTATTATCGAACAAAGAAATTAACCGTAAAGATGAAGTACTTATAAGTACTTTCAAATAAAAAGAAAAACATCTTCATGCAATATGCATCTTCCTTAATGAATTGAACGAAGACACAAGAACAATTGATGAATTGTTCTTCAGTATATTGAAAAGAAATCTTCTGATAAAGTACAAATACTTTTCAAATCTTTGTCCATCTACAAGTGAATTCTGCCTAAAGAATCATCAATACTGTTTTATTTCCATATATCATTCATATTTGAAGTTAAGTACTTGAATAATAAATACTTATAACAACTTCCTCTTATTCTAGGTCCAATAATTCTGCTGTGATAAGTCAACTGCCGACCCAATGCCAAATTAACTTCAAAAATGCCTAACAAAATCAATCAACGGACGTTCTTATTACTATTATTAGCATCGATATTAGTCAAATCACAAGACGATGACTTTATACTAAATATTCGGGATACCAGTGACGTTCCTAGTAGTGTAACGGAATACCCGGGCGGTGCGGTGGTGGATCGTTTGGTTTTCGAAAAAACCAAAAGTCCTTATTGGTTGAGGAACGATGTGATTGTGGAAAGAAACGCCGAATTGGTAGTTGAACCTGGAGTCACTGTTAAAGTTGATCCTCAAGTTGGGATTACTGTGAGAGGGATACTTAATGCGCAGGTAAGATGATTTCTGGATAAGTAATTACAATCCAAATCCGAGATTTTTGCAGTACCTACGTACAAAATAAATGATTGAATGACTAGATTAATAAATATTCTAAACTGGCGGAAATCTATAATAGCCATTCGTTATAATATGGTGGCTTCCATATCATGTATCACTTATACCCCACACCCGACATGCATACAGAACAAGTATAATTAGTTATCAAATTCCTGTACAGTGTTTCATTAGAGAATGTGTTTGTGTTTCCTTCTTATAACGATCTTTGATGGTCATTGACTCTATAACTACCTACAGAAAACTATAATTTAAATATGAAATGTTCTTATTAATATTTGACCTACTAGCATCGAAAACCTATTCCATTGTCATTATTTTATCGCGCGTATCATTTTTGGGTAATTGGAACATGTAAACATTCGATTGCACAATAATAAAGTAAAGTGTAAATACCCAAAATAGGATTTTACTGTAATATCGCAACAGGTGGATTATTAGGGCCTTCTTTTCGTCCTTGACTTTATACCTGGGTTCTAATGAACAAAGGGACGATTGCGTCAGGTGATAATGTAGTCAAGTGAGGAACAGGTTTTTGATAAGGGGGTGAAGGAACCCTAAGATTCTATATTGAAGGGCTAGACAAATTTTTTTTTCTACCTTTTATATCTCATTTTTGAGAAGATGACACCAAAGATATACATTAACAAATTCCTAGTTATTTATTATATTAGATATTAGGAACAAAATGACTCATTTGATAATAATGTAAACATAAAATTAGTAACACCTTTATGAGAATGATTGCTTATATTCTGTTAAGCAGGAAACACCTGTTTTTATTGATTTTTCTTTATTAGGTCTATTTGCTTGTAATGACACAAAAACCAAATATAGGTTTTGATAAACTCAGTGTAAAACTACAGATTAACAAGACTGATCATTGGTGAAAAGGTATAAGTAACGCATAGGGGGTTGGGGTAGAAAAAATTAGTAACAAAGTGATCTCTGCGGAAATGAGTAGTCAATAGGGTCCTTATTAATCCCTCAAAAATCGCACTTTGTCGCATTGGTGGAACTTGGAAAAAAATGGCCGCCATCTTGATTTTTTTTGGAATTTATTGCATATTTCGTAAAGTATGCATTATATCAAAAAAACTCAAGAGGACTTTTTTGTGGAGAATCAAAAGTTACCTATAATGGGAGAAATTTAAAGACCATCAGCTGCAAACGAAAAAGTTATTGACATTTATTTCATTTGACAACATGGAATTTTTCAAAACATCTGAAAAAAACTCAAATAGGTATTAATTTTTTTTTGGTGCAGAATTAAAAACTACATTTAATAGAAGAAAAATTCAATAAATTTAATGATCTAAATATTTTTGTTGAGAGAAAGCAAAAACGCCTATGACCAGAAAAACATTTGGGCAGGAAACTACCCAGACACAGACAGCACACAAAGTCTTAAAGACGTCTTTTTTAAGCCTGCATTCTGCATTACATCTGACCGTCTGAAGACCAAAAAAAAAAACGTCTAAAAACTTCCATAATCAGTAGATGTCCTAAATTCACATTTGAAGGATAACTGAACTGAGCCACATTATTTCGTTCAGCCAGGCCTAGAAGTGAATAATGGTTCATGTATTGAAAAGAGATTTGAAGACTTCTTTTAAAAATTTCGTTGGAGACGAAAAATGTCTTAGTTCTAAAGGCGTCTTTATAGGCAGACTTCTGAAAGGTGTTGGGTTTTGTAACATACGTCGTCTTTAAGATGTCTTTAAGACGCCTTAAAGATTTCCCACAGAATTCGTTTTTCATTAAATTTTAGAAGTTACTTGAAACCATTTAGAATCCTACAGAACACTTTAGAACTTCAATAATAAGCCTTTTCGAAAGTTCAAAACACTTAAAATTCAACTCATAATTTCCAACAGCATTGTGTAGCGCTTCAGAACATTTTGAAAACTTCAGAACCATTATTAGAATGGAGTATTTTGGAACAATTTAGAAACTTCAGAGATATTTTAGAACAATAACGATTCAATTTAGAACTGGAAACCTTTTAGAATGCTTTTAAACCAATTCAACTTCACTTTGGAACTTCAACAGGACTCTAAAATACTTAAAAATCTGTCAATCTGTCAAATGAACATTTTGAAATTTAACATGGATCCTTCGAAGAAGCGTACTTCCCAATTTAGAAATTACTGAAAAACTTCTAGAATGCTCCAGAACCCAGTCAACTTGGAACACTTTAGACAAACCTCAGAATTGTGCCAGAGAGCCTAATAAATAATAATAATAAAAATAGAATGAGTAATAAATAATAATGAAATATTAACATGTTCCTCTTTCAATTCAAATTCTTGAATTTTTATAATTTTTTTGTATTCCAGGCACTTGATTTTTCCTTACTACTCATTTTCGCAGAGATGACTTTGTTACTAATTTTTTCTACCTCACCTGCATAAACCTGCCTAGATTGACTATATATACTAGTAGCTTATTTTTCGAATATACTTATACCTACCTAGTTTCTCCCAACATCGGCACTCAAACACTTATAACTTCAAATCACGTGCTGATCTACAACGTTTTCCCAAAAAACATTTTGCAGGCTACAGGCTTTGTTCAGTAACGTCCTTGAATCTTTTGAACACCCCATTCTGTTAACGTATAGATACTCAGAGCTGAGCTGAGTAGGTACTCAGCAAATGTACTTGAAGTATCAAGTATTTCACCAAAAGAAAAAAACAACATAAGTAGCAGTAGATCTATTACTATACTATTTCCAGTAACAGTATTTGCTGTACGTTTCATATGCATTTAAGTACTATAAATACTTCAAGTTTCAATTACTTACTTTATTGCATGTTGGTCAGTAGCATTTTGCACAGCTGGTGATTTTTCATGGTGCTAAATTCCAGCTCCATTGATTCCAACAAGCCTTAAAACAGATTATTCCTTGCACGGTACTCTAAGTGATATATTCCTAGCAATAATAGTGATGAATCAATTAATATAACAAGATTTTGAAGTTAGAGGCAAAATGAATGAAATCAAGGAATGACAGCTATGAAAATTTTGCCTCACATCATAAATGAAATGTATACACAAAAGTACTCACTGAAAGCTATGGCAGCTATAGGGTAGAGTTCAGCAATAAATCCATGGTCAGAGGAACTACCATTAGCAAACAATTTGACATTCAGGCTCGGTAATTTAGTCCTGAAAAGCTTCTTCTGATTGGTGGAAGTCATTGTTACAGTGTCAATAATCACTCGAGATGAAATTTTATATGTATCTCCATCGTGCAGAGAAAGAAAATCTGGAATACCATGGGCCACAGATAAATTGAATAAGTTCAATTGCAGAAAATGTAGTCCTAGTGGTTTAATAATGTAGACACTCCTGAATATCTTACTACAATTTACTGGCTGGTTGTCGTATTTGTAATACAACAAAACTTTTTCTTCTACTTTAATTTCCTTATTTATATCACAAATATCTATAAGACTGAAGAGATTATAAGGAATATTCATTTCCTTCAAAGAAGTAAAACTGGATTCGTCACTTTCTCTACCTTCTCCATTCAAAAACACTATATTGATACCAACACCCAATGAATCATGAACATTGTTGCCTTTCAATAATGCAAAATTCCAGCTCCGTTGATTTCAACAAACCTCGAAACAGATTCAGTTTCTTGCACGGTACTGTAAATGTGGACATCGTGAACTCTATGGGAATAGAGCCGCTGCTCGAAGTCGGGCTCTGGGAATCTGATTTCACTCCAAAACTTGTGTGGTATTGCTGAATTTTGTATGTAATGTAGATCACACCTTTTTGATTAAAAGTTAGCATGACATCAATCCTGAAAAATAGCACACTACTGCGCCACAAGCTTTACCTATTCGTGCTACATTGAACGTCCATTACAATGTCCAGGCATTTTACTTGCTACCTATAAAATTAATTTTCTCAAAAAGGAGTAATTTTTCAGGATTGGTGTAATGGTAACTTTTAATCGTAATCTACATTATGCATATGAAAAATTCAGCCAATTCTGACATAAAGCTACTTTGGGCAGGGTCCTTTCCTGTTCCATCCGTATTTGTATCTGTGACGAATCCCACAGTCTTCGTAACGCTTTTACTGAATTTTGAGAAAAGTAGATTAATAAGTACCTATAAGTAGTATATTATGAGGATTCTTGCTATCTTTTGAATGTCTTTTAAGATATCTTTCAGTCCGACAGCTCTGGACCTCCTATTCAAATCGTGTTTTATCGTGCTCTGGTCACTGCGTATGTGTAAAGAAGAGTTCAATCTCATAGAAGAGTCTTCATCTGTTCTTGTTTTCTAGAGTAGTTCTTCTGGCTGCTGCTCTAGCTTTCACAAGTTCTTTGCCTTTTCTTTTGGAAATACTATCTCCTAAACCTATGGAGGTTACACTTTATTACTGAATGATTTAGGTTTGTGTACGAATTGCTTGTACTGTGGGGCTGGTTGTTTTGGAGTGGTAAAGGTAACAATCTTCCAATTTAATTTGAAAACCCACAGGAAGGGTCTGATAAGATACCAGTAGGTATCTTCATGGTGATTGCGAAGCCATTGTACTGTTGGGTTTTAGGGAGTATTATGTGATCAAAACCGCGCTCACTGTTTTGGATCTCTGTTTTTTGCCGTCACCTTTGGTCCAAAAAACTTTTCTTCGCCACGGTTGGCACGGGTCAAATTCCCAAAATCTCTAGATCGGCGCCTTTGATCTGAAATTTTGGGAATTTGACCCGGGCCAACCGTGGGGACTTTTTCGATACCGTGGAAACTTTTTCGACACCGCGGGAAAATCGGCGCCTTTGATCTGAAATTTTTGGGAATTTGACCCGGGCCAATCTGGTGGACCATTTACGTAGAAGAGGTGGGTATTGATGGCTGGGGGCACTTGAGTCAAAAAAGTGCTCAGGAGCTTTACGGAAGAGGATTTACAGTGGAGGTGGGTAGTGGTATGATGGCTGTGCTGGAGGGGGGTTTTACGTGGTAGAGGTAGGTATGTGGCCTGATAGCTGTGAAAACACTCTACTACTGAGGTATTGTGAATATGGATTTGTGATCTGAGATTATCTTTTGCAATGTCTCGTCCTAATTTTTATGAGACACCCTAGTCGCTTATATTGAGATCGTAAGCTTTACCTAATCCAGTCATTAGTATAAGAAATACTTCTGTGTCAGTTATGAATCTGCTCTGAAGTTTATGTAAGTAAGTACATTTGATTGCCCGCTGTTACAATGCTTTGAGGTCTACTGTCGGTTCTTACCTTGATCGTTTGCAGGAGGCGATTATTCAAAGCTGAGGCATCGTAAACTTGCAAAGTAGTGCTAAAAATTCTATCAGTCACAGCCCCATTAAAGTTCAAAGTTAAAATGTGGCCATATTTAGTTGCAAATACTTTGTTGCAGTTGTGTTCTAAGTGGCTTTATACTGTTTGTTCAGCAAATAAGTAAATCCGTAATACTTGGCTAGAGATTACAGCTACTTGACAAAAATCATCAGAACTCTCTTCAGTATCTTATATCATCTCCGTCATTGTTGTTTATAATGCAACCATCAATGTGGGTTAGTTCATTGCTGGAATTAGGTAGTGACCTATTATATACTTCATTGCTTCATCTATCAACTATGAATTGAAAATAATAATTTTGGTTCATCTCTAGTGCTTCCTACTTAATTTTAAGTTTTCTCAATGGTATTTGCTGCTTTTTTTAATTTTAGACCAAAACCTATTCGCCAATGCATATATTGTTCGTCGATTTTTATCTGACACTTTCCGTATGAGGAGCAAGGGGGTAAAGTATATGGCAAAAACAGGTGTGATGTCAGGTGACCATTGGCGTTTTAATGTAGGGTTCCACCAACTCACATTCCTTTCGAGTATCAGCTTAAAATCGGCAGACTTTACATATAAGCATTCAAAACATATATTGAATTGCACCAAAATTATCCATTGTGTAGCTCTTTCCGGTCACATGGAAACAAAATATTTCTTACTGGGTTGTTCCCAGCCATTTTCTGTTTACAATAACGCGATCTTATTACTTTGTGGTCGGCGTAATCGTTGACCTACATTACCAGAGGAAAATAAAAATCAGGATCGCCCAACAACCATTCAACCAAGAACCAAGTTGAGACTTTCTTTTTTTTGGCAATTTCTTTTATTCAAACCTGAATTTTGCTATTGTAAGTAAAAATGTTTACCAATTTGATAACGATAGGTATCTGTTAAAACAAATATGTATATGAGCAAGTGTATAAGTACGTTATCGCATTAGTAGTAAATTTATCTCAGGAAAATATGATATTGTCTTTATTTGATAAACATAAAAATTCATTCCAAAAGTATTCAAATACCAATTCCTCTAAAGTTTGACCTTGCATCAAGCTTTATACAAAATGCACTTACAATGTAGTACCTATGCAGTAAAAGCCATTTCAAGTTTCTTAAGGCCATTTTGTGAAGGCAAAGAAGTGGTTTCTGCCCAGGACGCCATACTCGGACCCGGTGTAAAAGGAAAAGTCAATAAATCCTTAATTATAGTAATTGTTGTGAAAGTTATTCAAGAGGTAATCTGAAAAATTACATAGACACTGAAAAACAATGAATTTTTCCCAACTGTTCTCATTATTAAAAGTTACGCTTGGTTGATGATGTCATGTCTTCATTTATTGTTGGGCTGGTAATGAAATTGTCCATTGTTAAAGTTTGCTCAAGATATGTTTGCAAAAATATGACAAAATCAAGGTGATTATATGTTGGACAGGACACGAAGCTCATAAATAAAAACAGTAAAAACAATGATACCAACACTTGAATGATGTTAGAATTATGGTAAAAATTCAAAAATTAGTAATGATTGGAACATCGAACGTTATACCGTGATATTGCGAAAGAGTGATAACAAGAGACACATTTTAGTTGTTTATTTTCCTTATTATCTTGCTTTTCCACCATTTTTAGGTTTGTCGATTCTGGTTTGTTCCTCATGTATTAGGGTTTGAATTCGTCCTTTTAGATTGCATTTGGAGTCGTTACAGCTTGTTCCAGCCGCTCAAGCATACTGCTACCTTACCAGATATTTTGAGCTTGTCTCTGCTTCTAGTTGGTGTCCAAGATTTTTAGACTTCTCCCAAAGGAGAAAAACGATGTGAAGCGTTTCAAATCTCTGAGCATAGGTTGGCGTTTGTACCAAACCTGCTGGCTTTTGATTTGAAGCCTTATACCGTTGACACTCGATATAATAATTCTTCACATATTCCGTTACAAAACGCCGTATTCCAGTAAAATAATAACGCTTTGCTATCCGGTGTAAAGTTCTTTCAGAGCCGCTGTTGGTTCATCGTGAAAATTCTTCAAAACCTTTTCCCGTTCATGCGTCGGGAAATTGGCGGAGATGTGAAAATACGAGTTTTAAGTCCTTCATATTTTACTCAAAAGTCCTGGAGAGCACACAGATATCGTCTAGGTACGCTAGCCCTAATACCTACGTTACTGAGTCACGTCGAAACTGATCAATCAAGCCCTGAAAAGTTCCAGGTACATTTTTCAGTCCAAACGGCATCCTTCTAAAACGATAACTTCCGAAATCAGGTCCATGAACACTTATCTGGTAATATGCAGAACGCAAATCTAAAAAGTGTGGAAAGTTCTTTTTGTCGAATGAAGAAGATCATCCATGCTGTCAACAAACACACGCACGTTTTTACCATTTGGACCTTTGGGTACCATAACCACCGGGGCTGCCCATGGGCTCTCGCATTTTTCAATCATATGATCCTCCAAGAGTTTGTCAATTTCAGTTTTCAGAAATTGCTTACGTGCAGGAGATAAACAGTACGGTGGAGCATCTATAGGCAAATGATCAAGTGTCTATATAATGAACTTCATACTACCTATAGGCGTTTATGAGTGTTGAAAGACAGGGTCGTCCAGGATCCCCCAGATGTAATGTTACAATCTTAGAATTTTTCTTGTCAACAGTATATTGGTAAGTAGATTGTAGATTTTGGGGGAGTCGTTTCGGCTTTTCAGCCGCTTAGCACTGATACCTTTGCATATTTTGTACGTGACTCTACATCTCAAATTGTCTCCAGGAAGCGTAGACTTCTGCCAAAGGAAGCTATTTTCCTGGGTGTCAGTTGGCCCACTTCTTCTGGTGACAGTGTTGCCCCCTCGAGGAATTTGAGCCTCTTGCAGAATTGGACTGGACATTCGCAGAGCAGGTGTTCTGCGGTCTCTACTGCGTCTGAGCAGAATCTGCAGAGATCGTCTTCCGCTCTGCCCATTAACCTTAAATGGTATTTTACTGGGCAGTGTCCTGTGAGCAGTCCCACCACCAATTTGGTGAGTAGATAGCTCACCAATATACTGTTGAACTGTTCAAATAAGATACTCACCTGAAACGTGTACTTTTTAAACTAATGCGAATAACTCACATTTGAATGAGTCAGGTGAGTATCGTACTTGAACAGCATATTGGTGAATAGATGGCTGGGTCCACCCATAAGTTCCGCAATAATCCACTCGTTTGTACTTGAATAACTTGTCACAATATATTACTAGTTTAGTAAAGTAACATTACTAATTCCTGTTGAAAGGCAAATTGACAAAAAGTCGATAATCATAATTTTACAAATTTTGACTTATATAATAAGTTATTGTTCAAGTACAAATCAGTGGATTATTGCGGAACTTATGGGTGGACCTCTGCGGGACGAGCGCAGCGAGTTCCGCAGCCATCTAATCAATAATATACTGTTGAACTGTTCAAGTAAGACATTCACCTGAAACGTGTAATTTTTAAACTAATGAGAATAACGCACATTTGTGTGAGTCAGTTTAGTATCGTAATTAAACAACATATTGATGAATAGATGGCTGCGGAACTCGCTGCGCTCGTCCCGCAGAGGTCCACCCATAAGTTCCGCAACAATTCACTCATTTGTACTTGAATAACTTGTCACATTATGTTACTAGTTTAGTAAAGTAACATTACTTATTCCTGTTGAAAGATAAATTAATAAAAAGTGGATAATCATAATCTTACAAATTTTGACTTTATATAATAAGTTATTGTTCCAAGTACAAATAAGTGGATTATTGCGGAACTTATGGGTGGACCTCTGCGGGACGAGCGCAGCGAGTTCCGCAGCCATCTAATCAATAATATACTGTTGAACTGTCCAAGTAAGACATTCACCTGAAACGTGTAATTTTTAAACTAATGAGAATAACGCACATTTGAGTGAGTCAGTTTCGTATCGTGATTAAACAACATATTGATGAATAGATGGCTGCGGAACTCGCTGTGCTCGTCCCGCAGAGGTCCACCCATAAGTTCCGCAACAATTCACTCATTTGTATTTGAATAACTTGTCACATTATGTTACTAGTTTGGTAACGTAACATTACTTATTCCTTTTGAAAGATAAATTTATAAAAATTGGATAATCATAATCTTACAAATTTTGATTTTATATAATAAGTTATTGTTCCATGTACAAATAACTGGATTATTGCGGAACTTATGGGTGGACCTCTGTGTCCGCAGCCATCTACTCACCAATATACTGTTGAACTATTCAAATAAGACACTCACCTGAAACTTGTAGTTTTTGAACTAATGAGAATAACTGACATTTGAGTGAGTCAGCGTTAGTATCGTATACTTGAACAACGTGTTAATGAATAGATGACTGCGGAACTCGCTCATCCCGCAGAGGTCCACCCATAAATTCCGCAACAATCCATTCGTTTGTACTTATCACATTATGTTACTAGTTTGGTTGGTAAAGTAACATTATGAAGTCACAATAAGTTTGATAACTACCAGAACCAAATGGATCGAAAAAATACAAGTCACATGTTAACTGTCACAAAAATGGGAAAGTTTCTACTACAAGAAAAGAGGACAATTATTTGTAACTCTATGAAAGAATTAAAAGTTCCTTTCCCTAGAGAATAATTGAGTAAATCAATAAAAATCTCAAGAGTTGGGAACTAGTTATACTCAATTAAACAATTAAAGCCATTTTGTTCTGACCTGGCAGATAAAGCCTAATTGAACGGCAAAATGTAATTATTTCAATTGATATTCCGACTTACTCTATAATTTGTTTTAATTGTATTTCCGGACGGATTCAAGTCAAAAGGTTATTTAATGAAGGAACTACAAAAAACAATATTACGAAAAGAACATACAATAATCTTGACTCTATCAGGTACCATTTAATGCCTGATTTTTCTCAAAAACTCTATGCATGTATATCTTGATTTCGCCAAAATTCCGAGAAATCCAATCCCATTTTATCACGGTTAAACATCCTCAAAATTATCGTGGTTCATAAATCTCTTTGTGTTTGAAACCCAAACAGAATGGCCTTTATCTACAACACTCCGCTTTTCTCTGTTAAATTCGTTATAAGCTAGTGGTACCGTAGTACCCACTACCGAAGAGCGCCTCGCTTAGGTCATTGGCACTACGCTGGCAACTCTTGTGGAAATAGAACCAGAATAAAAGTACCACTCGATGGTAGATTTTTTTATTGGCCAATCCCTGGGTCACACAGTCACCTTGATTTTATGTGGGTACTTACATGGAAAACTGGAATTTGAATATAATGGGGGATATATTTTTTTTTAAATGGTATTTAATTGCTACTCGTCACGATTGTTCCAGTTTTAATGTAATAATAATAATAATAATGAAGGGAATTTATGTAGGTAGGTACTAGTTTTTTTATACCATAAAGTAGCTTATATACTTTTTACTAGCTAAATAGGGAAATCCCTTGGTCAAGAAATTCCTATAAAATGTATCATAAACGTAACAATTACAAAATTTCTAGGTATACTATGGCATTAAATTAAATTATTAATTTGCAAGGTCAATGCAAGCAAGCCATTCATTAATACCAAATTGAATTCTAGTATTACATGAGTCACAGTGTCGATGACTAGACTATGGTTGACCTTAGAATGAAAAATAATAATTTCTTCTTTGATAACTGCGAAATCTACGAGGCGATTTTTTGTGACGCAAAAACTGAAAGTAGAACGAAAGGATCGGTTACGGAAATCCATAATTTTGTGTTTAACGCATGGAGTGTGATTTCTGTTTCTGGACACGACTTATATTGATTTTCTTTTGGTTCAGATTCTATATAGAAGCAGTTTTCTTTCAGCTAATCGATGTTCTGGTTGTAATGTACCTAAATAAGTATGTAAGAAAACGCTAGACTTTCAACAATAAAAATAGTTTATTTCAAATTCACAAAAATATCAGGACGACGATGCGTTCAACATGCTGTACAAAATGCAAGTCCGTGTCGAAAATCACTAAAACTACCTAGCCTAAAACCTAACTGTTTTTTGAAGAGCCCTTTCAATGTTACCGAAGTTACAATGGGTCGGGTCATAAGCAGTGAATCATACAACCTAAATAATAAAACCAAGGGATCAACTATGGTTTTGGACAAATCCTTTTTGCGTCGCTGTCACGTCTCTATTTTTGGGGTATCAGATACTCGCACGGCCAACCTGACACATAATTCGCTCTCGAATTAACAGGAGAACTGCCAAAATCTGAAACAATAAAAAAAAGACAGCAGCTCCGGTTTTGTTTTGTCATTAAGCAATTATGGAGCTGTGAGCCGACTACGAGGCCGATCGTGAACGACACAACCGAAGATAATGAAAATACGTAGAATTCAAACCATATCTACACAGTAACTGAAAATTAAATCATCGTAGAAATCAAAATATATCATAGTAGAAATCAGAGTATATATCATCGTAGAACTCAAAGTATATCATCGTAAAAATGAGAGTATATATCATCGTAGAACTCAAAGTATATCATCGTAGAAATCAGAGTATATATCATCGTAGAACTCAAAGTATATCATCGTAGAAATCAGAGTATATATCATCGTAGAACTCAAAGTATATCATCGTAGCAATCAGAGTATATATCATCGTAGAACTCAAAGTATATCATCGTAGAAATCAGAGTTTATATCATCGTAGAACTCAAAGTATATCATCGCAGAAATCAGAGTATATATCATCGTAGAACTCAAAGTATATCATCGTAGAAATTAGAGTATATATCATAGTAGAACTCAAAGTATATCATCGTAGCAGAGTATATATTATCGTAGAACTCAAAGTATATCATCGTAGAAATCAGAGTATATATCATCATAGAACTCAAAGTATATCATCGCAGAAATGAGAGTATATATCATCGTAGAACTCAAAGTATATCATCGTAGAAATCAGAGTATATATCATCGTAGAACTCAAAGTATATCATCGTAGAAATCAGAGTATATATCATCGTAGAACTCAAAGTATATCATCGTAGCAATCAGAGTATATATCATCGTAGAACTCAAAGTATATCATCGTAGAAATCAGAGTTTATATCATCGTAGAACTCAAATTATCATACAACATACATCATCCAGTACGAAACCATTGAAAGTTTCGTACTTCATACAAAGCGTATAAGCTTTCAACACAAACATAACAATACGCAAAGCATGCAAGCTTTCAACGTTTCCATACTTCATGTAAAGCGTACAAGCTTTCAACATAGAGCTACACCTGAAGCGTCCGAGCTTTCAACGTTTCCATAATTCATGCAAAGCGTAGAAGCTTTCAACATACAATAACACACAAAGCGTGCAAGCTTTCAATGTCTTAATATACTCAATCTCACTCGCTAGTGACTAAAATGTGCAAGAACTAGACACAAACTACTGACTCATAACATTATCATCATCCCTTCCAATCATTATCAGATGTGATGGCAAAAACAGTGTGACAAAAACAATCAACACCAACACAGTGCTCAAGCTCCAACCAACATACAATTCCTTTGTGAGAAACTCCAGAATTCATGCTAGGCATCTAGCTGGAAAATACAGAAACGTCACCTATGAAAGCCATCCAGTGGAAATCACCTATGACTGCTGCAAACACCTGCCGGTGAATATTCATGTCCCAGAGTTGAAACCTGTTAAACTATCTAAAATCAACATCGATGATCTAAACGTGGCACAGCATAGACTAAACCAATTTTCCGATGAACTGGATAAACTTTTCCAAGAACCATTCGTATCAAGACTATCAAGACACAGTCAATGGTTCACCTCCGCTAATATAATCATCGGAAGCGTACAAGCTTTCAACACAGAATAAGACGCAAAACGTCCCAACGTTCAATTTTTTAGTTTAAAAGCTCACATCTTTAATGTGCAGCAAAAGTTTCACATGGAAGAAAAATATAAAATTTGTAAATAAGTTAATCAAAAGCTGTAAAATTTTTCAAATGTAAAAAAAATAACAAGAACTTTTGATAGTCACTGGAAAAGGCTTTACACAGTCCGCATAGACTACCTGAAAATGGATTGGCTCATTGTCGATAGGATGCTATAAACCCTTCATGGGACCCATGTTGTCTTTGTTTACAATACATTCGAGATAATAATGGTCACATTACATTTTCACAAATTTCAAAATCAGTGATTTTCCGGAAGAATAAATGATTAATTTTGAAAACGGTTTTTTTTCAATTACCAGCTTCACATTCGTCGTGAAAACTGAAAAATCTTAATGGGGCTAATCGACTAACTATTAGCAAGATAAATGGGAGGTTTGTTAAAATCCCGAACATCAAATTCTAGATCTAAAGGATCGAACATTCTAGGTATTATAATATTGCAGTAAACGAATCAATCTATTCAACAAAAATTGGTTACCTGGAAATCCTGGAATAAATTGCGCAACTGTTTAAGTTCAATTTCCAGACTGAACTATTCCCCATGCCATTTAACGTTAATAAAGCTGAGTAAAAATGACCCCCATAAAATCAAGGAAATTTTGTGCTCTTTTTTTTGACTCAGACATTTCTCATTTCTCAATTCTAATATCATTGATAAATAAATCACTGAGTGAACCAATGTTCCTAATTACTACTGAACGCTGTAGTTTTTACGTGAATATTGGCGAATTCTAAAAACAAATTCTAATCTTCTGTCAATCAAAGGATCGAAATTAATAAATGGAAAAACATAATTTTTTTTCAAGCATACCTACTCACAGAAGGATTTCGGTTTAATGGTATAGTGACTTGAAAAGCTTTACTTTTCAATTCCGTCTAGTAGAACAAGGCTGGAAAACTCGCACCCCATGATTTTTCCACAGGCTTTTACATAGAAAACCATCCCTTGGCCTCCTCCAGAAAAACTGGCGGCACTTCGCTTGCTTGCTTCATAAAGATGTCACTAGGAATTTCGGTCGCCAACACAGGATCCGAATTTGGAAAAACTTCTTTTATTTTCTAGAGCGTCGCGGCTAGCACTTTCGCTAATTGCTCCATAATCACAAAACTCGCGCTTGGCAATTTAATTTTCGGCACTAGTAAATTTGTGGTATTATTACTTTTAGTGAATTTATCCCACTTCTGATGTAAGAAAACGCTAGACTTTCAACAATAAAAATAGTTTATTTCAAATTCACAAAAATATCAGGACGACGATGCGTTCAACATGCTGTACAAAATGCAAGTCCGTGTCGAAAATCACTAAAACTACCTAGCCTAAAACCTAACTGTTTTTTGAAGAGCCCTTTCAATGTTACCGAAGTTACAATGGGTCGGGTCATAAGCAGTGAATCATACAACCTAAATAATAAAACTAAGGGATCAACTATGGTTTTGGACAAATCCTTTTTGCGTCGCTGTCACGTCTCTATTTTTGGGGTATCAGATACTCGCAAGTATTTCAAGGTTTAATCAATAATATATCATCTGTAATTTGAGCATAGTTTTCATTGAAAATGTAAATGTAACAATAATTGATTCATACATTGAAACTTATTTTCTCTTCTTTCATGAAGCATATCTATATAACTGTGAATTTTGTTGACCAAACTTCCTGTTTAAATTTTTAGGCATGTGCCCAACACACCGTGTATTTACCCAATTTAATGCAAGTTTCACAAAAGTAACTATTTCCGCTTCTTGCGTCGTTCATCTTCACTGCCTCGAAAAATTATAAATTGTCTATTCAGCATCAGGTATACAAAAGTCCCTTCCTTTTTTTTTTGTCAACCGTAGTACGTAGTACTACAGGTGTCTTCGTAACAAGTGGTGCATATAAATAAGAAAATTACAAGGGGGAATATTTAAGGGAGTTTTTGGAATAACAGTTCTTTATTTTACTGCTATACACATGCTACATTCTTTTTATATTATATTTTAATTACACTTTTTATATGTTGGTTTGACCGAAATGTCATTGGGTTGAACAAAGTTTTTGTGATTATATCAGCAACTTGAGATTCTGTAGACGTTTTGTGTACACTGAAAGTTTCTTCTTAGACAAGCTCTCTTACAATATCGAATCTGAATGTGCTTGGTCCCCATGTGGTTCTCCGGATTTTGTGCTAAACGAATAGCTGCTTCGTTGTCAACTAATAACCCTGGGATTTCTTTTAGTGGTATCATTACTATTATTTCGAAGTTTTTTCGAACCTTCGCTATAGCTGCAATGATATCTGCTTTGGTTGTAGAAATGTCAACTAAAGGTTGTCTCTGTTGTAGTGCATCCAGCTGGGGGACTATGTAACGAATAGAGATCGTTATTTCTATTTCTATATGGCACTTGCTGTCTTCTCCTCTCTTTTCGGAATCAATAGAGAAGGGACGTCAATAGAAATAGAGAAAATATCTCTATTGGCTACATATTACCCAAGCTGTTTTTGTATCCCCTCCATGATCAGCATCACTAAAACCCTATTGTAACTTCTTCTGGTTCTTGGCCTGTAAGTGATACCATAATTCAATGTTCCTTGAATGTAGCGGAAACTTCTGTTCACCTGGATAGTCTTTGTGAGTTGAATTTTCCAAAATTCTTGACGCCACATTAACTGCATATGAAATGTCTGGTCATGATCCTGATATCAGGTGAAGTAATGAAAAAATTTCATTCCTTTTTCCATACTTTTTCAGTCATTGGCTCTGTTACTTGACATAACTTCTAGGTCCGTAGATGGCTCATCTATGTTCATAATGTCTGCAGCAACCATCATATAGCGAAATCTTCAAACCTGACATGCTTTTGTACTTTGATTTCTCTTTCTCATTTGTCTACTTGGTACATCTGGGACTTCTATTACGATGTCAGAAAATCTGTGACTTTCCAAAACTTTGTCCATCGTTTTCTTTAGTTTCTTGTTCAATCTTATAATTGTTTTGCTAAAGAGGTCCAACAGGATCTTCCAACTATAGCAACGTTGAAGCTATAAGTTTTTCGTCAAATGTCACATCTCTCGATCTGACTAGTTTCTTCACACCAAATCTGGTACCCATCATCTTGATCATATATATCAGTAGGTATGCCTTTCACTGCATTTTTATCCATTCCATTTCCTCCTGACTTTTGTACATGAGCATAACAGGATGTTCCAATAATTCTCATATGTTTTCCTCATACCAGAGTTCAAATAGAGATTCTCCTTTGATACTAGAGTTACTAGCACTATTTAAAATGTACGCCGATGTATTTCTTGTTTCAGCTCAAAAAAGTTATGAAAAATCTTCATGAGCATGTATGATAGGTCTAGCACTTTCAACGATGGTGCGGTTATCTCACTTTGTTCTGGTGTATAAGGCATTACGAGTCTCTGTGTGATTCCACTTTCTAGTAAAATTTTTCTCACTTGATCATTGTCAAATTTCCCACCATTATCTGAGAGTAGCTCTTCTACTGTATATCCTACTGTTTTTACTTCAGTTAACATAATTGTCAATTTTTCCCCAACTTCAGATTATTCTTTCAAAAATTAGAAATAGCGATAACGACTGAAATCATACTTAAGTACCTATAGCCACTTTTACAAATGACCAAAGTATTTAACAATCTTACACGCGAAGTTGCACTTTTCACGTTTGGCTCGTAAATTGAATTGGCGGAAACGTGAAAATACGGGTTTTAAGTCATTGATATGTTCCTCAAAAGTCCTGCAGAACAAACAGATATCGTCTAGGTACGCTAGCACTAATACGTTATACTGAGTCCACGTCGAAACTGATCGATCAAGCGCTGAAAACTTCCAGGTGCAATTTTCAGTCCAAACGGCATCCTATTAAAATGATAAATTCCGAAAGAAAAGATAAGGTTCAGGTTTCTCACTTGATCATTGTCAAATTTCCCACCATTATTTGAAAATAGCTCTTCTACTGTAGGTATATCCTACTGTTTTCGTTTCAGTTAACATAATTGTCAATTTTTCCGCAACTTCAGATTTTTCTTTCAAAAATTAGAAATAGCAATAACGACTGAAATCATCCTTAGAGAGCATACGAAGTACCTATAGACACTTTCAGATTTTTCAAAAAGCCCGCAAACATCTGTGTCATGTGTGCAACAGTCCCCTGGTATCTTTGCTCTCTCTCTCTCTCTCTTGTCCCAAACTTCTTTCTGTGCGTTTTACCATAAATACAACCCTCACATATTTTGCTCTCTAAAGTCACTTTGAGGTCAAAATGTCTTTGATGACCAAAGCGTTCATGGTATAGTTGCAATAAGTTTTCATTTGAAACTATGTTGTTACTTCTGGGTTTATGATCTGCAATGCTACTTTGTACAGTCCTCCAAATTGACATTCATCTGACAGTGCGGTTCTTCCACCAACTATGAAACTGCATTTTTTGGTACTTGAAGTAAACTTTGACGTAGGTTGTAAATCTTGTGCATGCACAACAGAAAATAAATTCTTTTGAATCTGAGGAATGTACCATACATCTGATAACGTCAAAACATCCTCTATTGTTTGTACTAAAATGCTTCCTTTTCCAACTATACTCCAAGAGTTTCGCCATTTTGTCGTTATGGTGTGTGTATCTAGAAAATATTCAAATGTTTCTTTGATTTGTAATATGACTTGTGGCCCCATTATCCCAAACCAGCTATTCTCCTCACATTCGCTGAATGAGTTCGTCTCTGATTGCCAAAATCTATTTTTCTGAATCAATACAAGAAATAACTTCTTCATCACGTATTTTTCTCAATATCTATACTAATTACTACTTTTTCATTTTGAAAATTTTCATGCATTATTTTCATTTTCGTCATTCTTTTCTATTATGTTTGGTCCAAGATCTTCTTCTCCATTTTCATTTTGATATTTTCTAAATTCTGATTGCATATTCCATGAAAATACCATCAAAAAACTATTGTCCCTAGAAAGGACAACTTTTTGGTTTTGAGTAGGTATTGTAGAATCTGTAACACAACCATTCTTCTCCCGATGTCCCACCATCAAAGCTTATTGTGATCTATAGTCCATTTGTTTGAGTGAATCATTAAGTATGTAAGCTTATGCAAAACTTGGACCAAGTGTTCAACAGTAAACAAACTAAATTTTTCATTCTTCATGAGAATACTATATATAAATATTATAGGTAAAAATTTGCTTCCACTTGGTGGTATTTCCTTATTGATATCATGCATATTCTCCACCATTATCACTTTTGAAGGCAGGCGCGGATCCAGGGAGGGGCCATGGGGCCATGGCCCCCTCCTAGATAAGAAAAAATAATTTTAAAAATCCGCAACATTAAATCGATCAATTTTTCCGGGTTTACCAGGTCCCGTATATGTATAACAGAATTTTATTTCATGGTGTCATTTTATCACGGACCTCTAGCGTACTCTATTTGTATGTACAGGGTGTCTGGTTATAATTTGACACCCCACCTGCAGCCTTTACCTTTACAGGTAGATGATAGGTGTGAACACAAAAGTTGTTCAGTTTTAACTAAATTTTCAGAATCCATCGTCAAAAACAAAAGTTTATTGTAAGAAATTTAAAATTTTGCGTAGGTACTTTCAACTTTTTTAAATGAAATGCTCTATATTTGCTTCTAATATATAGTTTGTCTATATTTGTTTGAGGCGCCTTCAACATGTTTGGCTCTAAGAATTGGAAATATTCCATCTTACTGACGATTTTGTGAACCATTCTGATGAAAGCTTCAGGTAAAATTTAAGGCACTTGGTTTCTCTGATAGTATGTATTTTTAAAATCTTTGAAGCCAAATATGGTGGAGACGGCTCAACTAAATATAGAGAAACTATATATTTTTGGAATCGGAAAATTGTGCTCTTCAAGAGTATTGAATCAAATATAGGGCATTCTATTTGAAAAAAGTTGAAAATACGCAAAATTTCAAATTTCTAAAGATGGGGTGTCAAATTATAACCAGACACCCTGTACCTTCCAATATTTTGTATGGCCCCCCCTTAATTTGGGTCTGGATCCGCGCCTGCTTCAAGGTACCAATAACCAGTTTTCATTCCAGTCTGTCGTTCCATCTGCTAAAATATAATCTCGAATGATGTGGTCTTCTACGTCACTTTTATGCTTTACAAAAACAGTTGTGAATATTCATGGATAAAGTGCTAAAGGGACTGGCAACATCCAATATTCTTTTACAGGTGTTGCCTTCTTTTCTGGAAATAGTTCTCGTCATCATGGATTTTATGCATGCTTCACGGTCTATGATAGGTCTCTCTTTAGGTAGAATATGTGTTTCAGTAACTGACTTCTTAATTGCGCTGGAGGGACTGCATGTCCAAATTTTCTATGTCATATTCAAAAACGTTTATGTTCAGGTTTTTCTTTTCTTCTGTAGCCATCCCATATATTCCTTATATTCTTGGAAAATTTTTCAGATGGTAATACCCATCCTACTAATTTGTGATTATAATTTCAGTTTTATCTTTTTGCATTTTTATTCCTTTTTATCTCATTTTCTGCCATAACATAGAACATCTTAAATTTGACATTATACAAGGTAATATTAATTAATACTTTCTCGATGGCAGTAAAGCATTGAGACTTAGTTCTCCAATATAATCTACATTCATGACATCATCGTTTCCCAATCGAATTTGACTTTAATTTTGAATTGTATCAAATTTTTGTCCCCTGACATGTGGAAAGTTCCCCTGTGAATGGAGGAAAAGCACAGACTTCTTCATTTTTCTGAGAACATTTGCGTTTTCTTTTTGTTTCCACAATATTCTTATGTATGTCCTTCAAACCATTTTTTTATTTTCTTTGCAATATGAAAATTCTAGGTTTAGAGAATTATTTATCTTATGTTTTTCACTCAGGACAGTATAATCATCAGATATATAATTTGAAAAGGAGGTTAAAACAACTGTGGCTCTCTCAGATACTGTATCCCAAACCCGAAGTAGGACCTCTGCCATCTATGAGATACAGGAAAGAGAGCATAGGAAGGTAAACGTGCTCATATTTGGACTAAATGAAATTGAGGTAGATACAAAAGAAGGCAGGATGAGGAAGGAAATAAGGGGCAGTCGGAGATCTTATAAAGTCGGTGAACCCTAATATACCTCTCGCGAATATTAAAACACTCCGGTTTGGCCAATTCACACCAGAAAAAGTTAGGCCAGTCAAGAGTAAACTGGATGGAATAAGCAAATATTCAAAATACGACCAAACTAAAGCACAAAGAGCTTACTTAGGCACGGTTATACGAGAACTTGAGAAGAGAACAGCAAATGGTAAGATAAATATCATAATAGGGACCCCAAAGATCGTCAAAAAACACTACTTGTTAAGGCAACTAATATCATGTTTGTATCTTCATTTTTCAGTTATGTTAGTGTTATTTCTTGAATTTGAGCTTTTCGGTTTTAGAGATCCACCATGTTCTTTTCATTCTTTGACCTTATGATCTTCTCTTTTGCAATAATTGCAAACTAGTTTTCTCTTATTGATATCGAGTTAGTTCTCTTAACGCCTCCTGAGTTTTATTTGATAATGCCTTCTCATGAGAACAAAGTTGATTTGGTAAACTGTCCTGTCAGATTTCGACATTAGCATATCCAGCTTGATTTGTAGGAGCACTACTCCTCCTTGGAGTAGAGTTTCTAAAATCTCACAGACTAGCAGCAGTTCAGGTAACCCGCAATATCATGTTTTATTTGTAATGAGTTTGTCTTCCGATAACTCTTTTTGCAACTAATTCCAGAGGATCTTGAGCTTCGACGTGTGTGTTGCCATATCATCTTCAACTTTTTTCCTATAGTTGAAGAATTCTAAGCAAATATCATAGGTTTTGTCTTGGACATTATCATCAAAGAGCCTATTCAATTCAATCCGCACTTCTCTTGCTGTAGAAAACCTTAGAGTTTTTCTAAGGTATCTTGTGCCATATTTATATTAAGTGCATTTACAATCTATATTGAAACTCACCAGGCTTTTCTCATGCGCAGCCGCTTCAACTGCTGACACATTTTCCTTAAAATCTTGGAGCAACAACTTTCCTTCAAGAATATCAATTGCATTTGGAATACCTCTTAGCAGAATGTTCATTTTGTACTTCCATGTGATCCAATTAGCGTTAACTTCAAAAAATACTACATGAACTTTGCTTGGATTCATCCTCCTAATGATTTAAAATTGAGAAGAAAATATGAAAAGTATATTCAACACACATAGATCATAGGTCATTCTAGTTTACAAATATAAAATATGTAGATAATAAATATGACCAAGGACGTATATAAGTGGGGGGTTGAAAATTGATCTGAATAAATTATTTTTATTGAAGAAAAATAAACGTTTTTGGGCGAGGCACCCGAAAAAAAAATTCGCCTTTAACGATATCCTGATGGGCTTCAGAGTTGGGCGGTACTCGGGTACGGTACGAGTACTCTTCACTTGTACTCTTAATATATTTTTAGTTACTCGGTACTCAGGCCAAGATACTTTCTGAATCGCGTACTTGTACTCGTACTTGGAATGCTTAAGAATATAGAAAATAGCAGGTACCCGGTACTTAAAATTATTGGACTCTAACTAAATACATATTTATTTGGCCACAAGTACATTTCCAGACAAGTTGAGATTTGACATTAGGTCTGTTCCAACACGTCAAAAACCGCCCCATGAACGATTTTGAAACCACTCAGTGAACAAATTTCGGTTTCTACGCGCAAATTTTACAGTTTGCGCAGAATCGTGACGATAAATTGTACGGTTTCCTGCTGTGTTGGAACTATTATGTTACGGTTACGATATGACCAATTTTCAGCCATTTCTTGTTCAGCATCAGATGCTTAGCATGCGTTCCATTGATCGTTGTGATTTGCAAACGAAAATTTTGAAGTTTTCTGTGCACTGTGACACTGTGACATTGTGCCTGTGGCCATAAATTTGGAAATTCTGATTTCCTTTTACAATAATTATCAAAAGCTACCTTGAAGCACAACCCAAACACGGTCATAAGCAACCCAATTGCACTATGAGACTCCGAACCCAAGGTTCATTTTCGAGAAAATCAGCTTTGAATCTTTTGTGAAATTTAAGACAAAGTTTTGACTTTGAGCCTCAATATCTCCAGAAGTACTTAGGATAGAGAATTGAATTATATTCTATCTTGAAGATAATTTAATTCTGATTCAGAATATATAATTTTACATTATATTTGTTGCAATAATAACCGATTTTGTGAGACAATGTCAGATTATTGAAATTTTCTGAGCTCAAAAATTGCAAAAATCATTTTTATTTTTTTTACAAGCTCTAAAACCCAAAAAACAAAGTTGCGTTAATGCTTTTCCACTAAATTTCACCTCCGCTTTCGATTGGTACAGTCAAAAATTGCAAAATCCAAAAATTTAAAAATTCAAATTTTCTCAAAGGGGTAGGTACCTACCCTATGCATGGGAATTTGATTTTCAAATATTTCAAAGAGCCATATTTTGGAAACTAGTGAAGCTATCGGCGTAAATCTTTTGTTCTATTGTAGCTCTTCAGAAGGGCTATAAAAAAGGTTATTTGAGACTCCGAAACCAAGGGCTTCGTTTTCGAGAAAATCAGCTTTGAATCTTTTGTGAATTTTGAGACAAAGTTTTGAATTTGAGCTTCAATATCTCCAGAAGTATTTAGGATAGAGAATTGACTCTTATTCTATCTTAAAGATAATTTAATTCTGATTCAGAATATATAGTTTTACATCATATTTGTTGCAATAATAACTGAGTAATTAGCGATTTTGTGAGACAATGTCAGATTATTGAAATTTTCTGAGCTCAAAAATTGCAAAAATCATTTTTATTTTTTTACAAGCTCTAAAACCCAAAAAACAAAGTTGCGTTAATGCTTTTCCACTAAGTTTCACCTCCTCTTTCGATTGGTACAGTTAAAAATTGCAAAATCCAAAAATTTAAAAATTCAAATTTTTTCAAAGGGGTAGGTAGGTACCTATGCATGGGAATTTGATTTTCAAATATTTCAAAGAGCCATATTTTGGAAACCAGTGAAGCTATCGGCATAAATCTTTTGCTCAATTGTAGCTCTTCAGAAGGGCTATGAAAAAGGTTAGTTGAGACTCCGAAACCAAGGGCTTCGTTTTCGAGAAAATCAGCTTTGAATCTTTTGTGAATTTTGAGACAAAGTTTTGAATTTGAGCTTCAATATCTCCAGAAGTATTTAAGATAGAGAATTGAATCTTATTCTATCTTAAAGATAATTTAATTCTGATTCAGAATATATAGTTTTACATCATATTTGTTGCAATAATAACCGAGTAATTAGCGATTTTGTGAGACAATGTCAGATTATTGAAATTTTCTGAGCTCAAAAATTGCAAAAATCATTTTTATTTTTTTTACAAGCTCTAAAACCCAAAAAACAAAGTTGCGTAAATGCTTTTCCACTAAATTTCACCTCCTCTTTCGTTTGGTACAGTCAAAAATTGCAAAATCCAAAAATTTAAAAATTCAAATTTTCTCAAAGGGGTATGCATGGGAATTTGATTTTCAAATATTTCAAAGAGCCATATTTTGGAAACCAGTGAAGCTATCGGCATAAATCTTTTGCTCAATTGTAGCTCTTCAGAAGGGCTATGAAAAAGGTTAGTTGAGACTCCGAAACCAAGGGCTTCGTTTTCGAGAAAATCAGCTTTGAATCTTTCGGGAAATTTGAGACAAAGTTTTGAATTTGAGCCTCAATATCTCCAGAAGTATTTAAGATAGAGAATCAACTCTTATTCTATCTTAAAGATAATTTGATTCTGATTCAGAATATATAATTTTACATCATATTTGTTGCAATAATAACCGAGTAATGGGCCATTTTGTGAGACAATGTCAAATTATTGAAATTTTCTGAGCTCAAAAATTGCAAAAATCATTTTAATTTTTTTACAAGCTCTAAAACCCAAAAAACAAAGTTGCGTAAATGCTTTTCCACTAAATTTCACCTCCTCTTTCGTTTGGTACAGTCAAAAATTGCAAAATCCAAAAATTTAAAAATTCAAATTTTCTCAAAGGGGTATGCATGGGAATTTGATTTTCAAATATTTCAAAGAGCCATATTTTGGAAACCAGTGAAGCTATCGGCATAAATCTTTTGCTCAATTGTAGCTCTTCAGAAGGGCTATGAAAAAGGTTAGTTGAGACTCCGAAACCAAGGGCTTCGTTTTCGAGAAAATCAGCTTTGAATCTTTTGTGAATTTTGAGACAAAGTTTTGAATTTGAGCTTCAATATCTCCAGAAGTATTTAAGATAGAGAATTGAATCTTATTCTATCTTAAAGATAATTTAATTCTGATTCAGAATATATAGTTTTACATCATATTTGTTGCAATAATAACCGAGTAATTAGCGATTTTGTGAGACAATGTCAGATTATTGAAATTTTCTGAGCTCAAAAATTGCAAAAATCATTTTTATTTTTTTTACAAGCTCTAAAACCCAAAAAACAAAGTTGCGTAAATGCTTTTCCACTAAATTTCACCTCCTCTTTCGTTTGGTACAGTCAAAAATTGCAAAATCCAAAAATTTAAAAATTCAAATTTTCTCAAAGGGGTATGCATGGGAATTTGATTTTCAAATATTTCAAAAAGCCATATTTTGGAAACCAGTGAAGCTATCGGCATAAATCTTTTGCTCAATTGTAGCTCTTCAGAAGGGCTATGAAAAAGGTTAGTTGAGACTCCGAAACCAAGGGCTTCGTTTTCGAGAAAATCAGCTTTGAATCTTTTGTGAAATTTGAGACAAAGTTTTGAATTTGAGCTTCAATATCTCCAGAAGTATTTAAGATAGAGAATTGAATCTTATTCTATCTTAAAGATAATTTAATTCTGATATAGAATTTATAATTATACATTATAATTTGTGCAGTGTGCAACCGATTACTGAGTCCTTATAAACTCTGGACTCTGGATAACCAAATCAAACTTCAAAATTGCTGAATTCATTTAGTAAACCAAAATGTGTTTTTCAATTTTTGATGTGTGAACATCTATACCGGCGGTTTGATCGTAAATTTCGGGAAATGTGACAGTAGTGTGCTAGGGAAAGTGACGTCATAATCCATGTGCAATGCTCAGTGCAATGCCAAGTTCGCAGCTACCTTATCGCTTGCAGCCTATGAGGATTCATTAGATTTTCTTGATAAATGTTGCTTAAAAGAGGACGTTGCGTAATAACTTGTACCTATGACATCATTGGGTAGGAATGCAAGGTGGTATAAGAATGTATTCATGAATGTACATGGTACTTTGAGTACTTGGGTATTGAATACTTGTAATTGTACTCTGTACTCAAGAATATTCTACGCTAAGTACTTGTACCCGGTAGCCGAGTACATTTTGCCTGTACTCGAAACAGCTCTGACTATGCTACGCCCGGTCGCCTATACATCGTCTGGTCTAAAATTGAAACCCTTTCCAGCATAGATCATGAGCGGCCATTACTGCTCTAAACCCCCTCCCATGTGAAAGCTATAGCTACATCGTTGAATATGACTAAGGTCACAACACTTCCATATAAGATGTAGAATGTTCTTCATCAGTACATGGTTCTGATCCGCACACCACCTTTTTACATAAATAATTTCAACAATCCAATAAATCTCGATCCACGGATATTCATAATGTCCTAAAAACATACTAAACAAAATTGCAAAAATCATTACACAATAATTACAATTATTCATTATCCAATCTTAATGCTCATTCACGTAAAAACTTATTACCATATTCGACTAATTAAAAATCACTTGCAAAACAGTTTTCTAATTAAAACACCCATCATTTTTCTATTATCCTGCACGTCTGGGTGGATGGTTGTCTAACCTCAACTGGGCACTCTGCTCCAGTAGGTTATATGGAATTGGAGCGTTCAAATAAAATGAAAGGCAAATAGTTTTTGCATCTAGTGTAAACACCGTAGATATTACAATTACATTTTTTTTTCTAGGGTACTGAATCAGAAAGAATCACGTTCACTTCATCCGGCCAAAACGAAGCTAAAAATCTCATGTTTCCTGATATCCGATTGGTTGACGGTCCAACAATCTTAGCTGGAAGACTTCAAATTAAAATCAACGACAAATGGAGAAGCGTTTGTTCCAACTCAAAAAAGTATATATACACAAAATCAATCAAAACCTAATAAAACTTCTTTACCCTATTTTAGCTGGACAATAAATGATTTAGAAACAGCCTGTCGTCAAATGGGCTTTCAAGGTGGTACATTCTTCCAGTGGTACAACAGACAAATGCCTTTGAAATCCAGAGTTCTCTACGAAGAGCCCAGATGTTCTGGTACCGAAAGCAGCCTACAACAGTGTAGTTGGACTAGTCATGAAATGGGTTCGGGTGTTTGCGATTATCATCCAGATTTGGGCATCGAATGTTTTCCAAGACATGATACTGCTAAGCCTTATTGGAGAGGCATTCGATTCGAGCATGCGCAAAACGAAAATTATCTTTCGCTTTATAATACACTTTTCACACCTCAATCCTTATCGAGTTTGAAATATGTTAACATTCATTATGCTGGAGTGGGACGTGACCATAATACGAGCAGTGCTATTGAAGTGGAAGGAGTGCCACCTGTAATGGAAAATTTGGAAGTCATTAGCTCGGCTTATAATGGATTAAATCTAACTAACCCAGGAGCTCCAATAAAAATCAACAACTGCACTATAAGAAACAATAGAGGATATGGGATTTATATCAACTCCAGCTATGGACTAACTCATATTGATGGTTGCGTTATAAACGACAATGGCGGAGATGGTATAAGATACGTCAAAGCTGAAGAGCGTCCTGATGATGGTGTTGATAGAAGAGGGTACAGCGATTTCTGTCAAGTAGCTGTAATCTCTAGCCAAGTATTTCCTATTTACTTATTTGCCGAGCAAACAGTGCAAAGCCGCTTAGAACACAACTGCAACAAAGTCTTCACAACTAAATATGGCCACGTTTTAACTTTGGACTTTATTAGAGCTGTGACTGATAGAAATTTTAGTGCTACCTTGCAAGTTTACGATGGTTCAGCTTTAAACAATCGTCTTCTGCAAACCATCGAAATAAGAAACAACAGTAGACCTCAAAGCATTGTAACAACGGGCAATCAAATGTATATAAACTTCAGATCGGATCCATATACTGACACAGTAGTATTTCTGAGACTAATGTCTGGATTAAGTAAAACTTACGATCTCAATATAAGCCGCTCTGATGTCTCAGAAAACTTAGGACGAGGCATTGCAATAGATAATCTCAGATCACAAATCCATATTCATAAAACCTCAGTATCCAAAAACGAACATGTAGCAGGCATTCACGTAACAAATGGAGTTGGTGATATTAATATCACAGAAAGTCGTGTTAGCTTTAATGAAGGTGATGGAATTAATATTACTTATACAGGAGGTTCTAGAAATATTTCCAGATCTTCTATAAGCAGCAATAAAGGTTACGGGGTGGCGGTTTGGCTGAATAATACCAAAGAAACCGAGTTCCTATTTGTTAACCAAACCAGCGTGGTACAGTACACAGAAATTTATAAAAATCTGGATGTTGGTGTGCTTCATGGCAACTATTGTGGACCAGCCTTATTTAATTTTACCGGAAATTCGTTTACAAACTCCCTCAGTGATGCTTTGGAGGTGCTGAGTTGCTGGGAAAAGACTGATCATTATACTTCATTGCAAATCGGGCACAATAAGTTTATTGGAAACGAAAAAATATCTTTAAAAATTTATCCTGCAGTTAATCTACAAGCTAATGTAGAATATAATCATTTCAGACAAGGTACTTTTGGGGCTTTACTTATCAAAAACAAGCCTCTAGAAGAATTCAATGTTTTAAAAAACGACATTTTAATACAGCAAAATTATTTTTTGAATAATTCTGGGATATTTGTGGCTAATCTAGCACTATCTCCTTACGCAGAAAAGCAATATTTATTATTTACTAGAAATTTTGTTAAAAACAACAAAATATCTGAACCGTTTCAACCTTTAGATGGCTCAATATCCAACCTCAATCCTAGAAGTCGTGTCGCTGCGCCAGTAGTCATTGGTTCAGATAATATTGAGATATTCAGAAATATTATTGAAAATCCCGAATCAAAATACGAAATTGGAAGCCATTTGGAAGACCAAAGCAAGATTATCAATGCCACATATAACTGGCTAGGCTCTGGCACTGATGAATTGATTTACCATAGGATATTTCACAGATACGACAGATACAATTTAGCTAAGATTAAGTTTGTACCGTTTTTGTTACACAATTCAAATCCTTTAACAACAAAAATCAACCCTTACCAGCTTTATGTACCAAAATTTAGTACGTCAACATCAGATAAAGTAGGAGGTGAAATTGAGGGTGAAGAAACTTTAAGCAAAGGTGAATATATTGTCGAAAGAGACATCACTATAAGACCTGGAGGTAAACTAACCATAGAACCTGGAGTCACTTTACGTTTCCCACCCTCAATAGGAATGATGGTTGGAGGTAGACTGGAAGCAAGAGGCATCGAACCTGACAGTATTAGATTAACTTTAAAAGAAAACATACTTTACCCACCCGAAAATGATACAACTGCTGATTTAACAGAAGCCGAAACAGAAATAGTACAAATTGAACCGAAAGCTACAATACGACTTCTTGGAGGCAATGCTGAGACAGAAGGCCGATTGCAAGTTAAAATAAACAACCAATGGGGCACTGTTTGTAATTACGGTTGGACTATGCAGAATGCAGCTTTAGTTTGTCAGCAATTAGGATACGTCCTAAACCCTAACGATTGGTACTTGGAACGCATCGAAATTCCCGATGCTGGAAAAACTGACCCCATTATATTATCAAACGTGGATTGTCAAGACTATGATTTTGATGTTAGTAAATGTAGAGCGGAACATTTATTAGATTTTGCTAATTCCTGCAATCATGATAATGACGTTGGTATTCGATGTTATAAAACTTCATGGGCCGGAGTACGGTTTGGAGCTTTAGCTGAAAGATCTGATCTGCAATATGTAACTGTAGAGCAAAGCGGGCTTTTGGATTATGCTACAAACACTTTCAAGCCTGCTTTGCAATTGGATTTTGCTAGACAAAATTTCGAAAACCTTAAAATCGTCGATAACTTCTTTCATGGATTAGGGGTGATGTATTCGAATATTTACACCGATGATTCGGTGAACATAATTAAAAATTCTGAGTTTTTGAACAATAAAGGAGCGGGCATTAGCATGAAACAATTAGGATTCACTTTGTATAATAACAAGATTGAAAATAATTTTATTGGAATCGAACATAATCCTGTTTTATCTGGATTGCAGCAACGTGAATTGGCTGGTTGGTTTACAAGGAATGACGAAGAAACTGATTATAATCCTTTCCAGATTCCTGAGAGGTCTGATCTTGGTGCTATTGAAGTTAAACGTGGTGATACAAAATATTTGGTTACGTCCAGATTTATTGGTAGAATTATTCAGAAATCTTATAAAATTTATTGTGAACCTGGATGGGTTATAGGGATTCAACTACTTAATCCTATTGAAAATAGAAGCACGGAAAATATTATTATTCATGATTTATTAACATTTAATAATAATAGTGATTCGTGGATACTGAAAAGAGATTTATCGGTATTTCCAGCTACTTCGAGTGCCCATGGAATAATTCTGGATTATTCTAGCGGCATAAACTCATTAGGTGGTACTGTTATAGTAATAACCACCATAAGAGCTCCAACGCAAAATATTTACAACAGAAGAGTCAGAGGACCAGTACCAACATTAACAGTAAGGAATAGTGTAATTAGAAAAAACAATTATGGAATACAAGCTTCTTATTACAACAGACACTTGGATGAGCTTGGGAACCACTTTTTGAGGCACGCAAATGAATCTCTGAGATTCCTAAATTGCGAAATTACTTATAATTTGAATGAGGCAATATTTGTGCATTCGCCCAATTGGGATTTACATAAGAGCAACCTGAGTGAAATCACTATAATGGTAAATAAATCTTTTATAGCTGAAAATGGTAGAGGCTTCTATCAATTTTCCAGAGATATGAGATCTTCTAACAATTTATTCCATTATATTTTACAAGATAATACAATTGAAAGGAATAAGGGGGATGGTTTTAGTATCGCTCTACCGTATGTTTGGGATTACAATGAAAACTTCACTCATTCAGTGTATATGGATAATAACACTTTTGTTAATAATAGAAATTTTGCTATTGATATTGATGGCCATTTTGCTGAGGTTAACATAACATCCAACGTTTTCAAAGAAAACAAATGTCAGAATGGTCTTTTAACAATAAAAGGAATGGAAAAGAAACTATTAATATGGAACAATAAATTTCTAGACAATAATTGCAAATACGTCGTATTATTTAGCTGTAACAGTCAATCAGAAATCATTGGAAAAATTCCAGCGGTATTTATCTACAACGAACTAAGAAACAACAAATACATTCAACTGGGAAGATCTTTTGGTGTGTTACAAAAGCTACAAGATCCACGTTTTGTGGTGGGCTTCCGTGGAATTCAAAAAGTTAACATTAATAGGAACATTTTTGCTGCCAACGCTTTAGAATACGAGCTTTTAGCTGGTATTAAAACAGCCAAAATTAACGAATATTTAAATGTTCGTGAAAACTGGTGGGGCACCAGCGTTGAAAATGAAATTGAAGCAAAGATTTTTGATTTTGACGATTGGAATGATCATGCAATAGCAACATTTAGGCCCTATCTGTTAGAAGAAGATTTTCAATCAAGTCACTCCTTAACATTTAATACTAACACTTCTATGGATGTAAATAACCTTAAAGGTCGCCTTTATCAAGACTTAGTCCTAACTTCCAGGCAAGAACCTTATTTAATCCAATCAGATTTAACTGTTATGCCTAATGTAACTTTAACAATCCATCCAGGAGTTACAATGGAGTTTGCTCCAAACATCGGAATCCTAGTTTTGGGTACTTTGCACGCTGAAGGTATCGAAGGCAAGGAAATTGTAATGCGACCAATAAGAGAAACTGGAAATTTACTAATGGAAAAAGCACCGCAAAGAGAAAAACGCGAACTCGAACTGATGGGACAGGAAAGCATCAGGCTATGTAAAAACCGAGACTGTACGTTGGAAGACGAATGGAATATACCTTACGAAGGATTTTTGGAATGGTTCAATCAGACTACGTTACAATGGATTCCGATGTGCGATTCCAGATTTACGGAACGGAACGCTCAAGTGGTTTGCAGGGACTTGGGATTCGATCCTTTACACGCCTTTTTCGATTTTGATGTTAGAATCGATTTTCATAGTAACTCGTTGACGAGGATTTGGACTTGGCCTGAACCTCTACAATGTCGAGGTAAGAATTATCAAGTTAATGCATGTTACCTGAAAAACTTCCACTCCGCCATTAAGTAAACAGTTGGTGCTTGGCAGCAATTTTTTAAAAGCCAACTGGGTTGCTGCGTAGACTGGTCGTCTCTTGTTCTGAGGGTAGTTTTGCATAAACGGTATTTTTTCGTTTCGGTAAAAATTTCCCTATAATGAGCTCCTCACTTTTCTCTTTATCCTTGAAAATTTTCGAAATTTTCCCTTTAGCAGTTTTCCAAAAAAAAAATTAAATGTGAAAGGATGAATTTTGCTTAAAAAAGTCAATTTTCCAGAACTTTCCTATCGACTTTCCTTAGAGTGATTTTTCACTAGAAAATTTTGAAAATTTCCTTTATTGAACTCCTCATTTTCTTCTTTCTTCTGGAAAAATTTCACAAGTTTTGCTTTATTAGTTTTCCAGAAATAAATTAAAATGTGAGAGGATGAGTTTTTCTTAATTTTACTTGAAAAAATCATTTAATCAGAATTTATCCTGGAGCGATTTTCCATTGGAAAATTTTGGAATTTTCTTATAATGAGCTCCTTACTTTCTTCTTTTTCCTCTTTTGCCAATTTTCTAGGAGACAATAATTGAAATGTGAGAGGATGAATTTTCCTTAATTTTACTTGAAAAAGTCAATTATTCAGAATTTTCCCTAGAGTGATTTCTCACTGAAAAATTTCGAAATTTTCCTATAATGAGCTTCTCACTTTCCTCTCTCTCTGCCAGTGTTCCAGAAAAAAATTAAAATGTAAGAGGTGAATTTTCCTTAATTTTACATAAATCAATTTTCCAGAATTTTTTATGGAGTGATTTTTCATTTGAAAATTTTAAAATTTTTGCAATAATTTCTGTAATTTTTATAGTTTTTCGTAAAATCCATAATTCTCGTAATTTTTCGTTATTCACGTAATTTTTCATAATTTCCATTTTTCGTAAATTCTGTAATTTTCTGTAATATTGAGAAAATTTCTTTAATTTACAAATAATTCCTGTAATTTTGAATAATTTTGAGTAATTCCTGCATTTTTGGAATAATTCCTGTAATTCCCCTATTTTTTTGTAATTTCCGTTATTTTTCGTAATTTCTGTAATACATATTCGAATAATTTCCGTAATTTCAGAATATTTTTTGAAATTCTAAATTATGTATATAATTCCTATAGTTTTGAATTGATAATTTAAAAAATATAAGAATTGCAAAAATTTCGGAAAATTTTACGAAAATTACAAAAATTGAAATTAGCAGAAATTGCAAAAATTTCAAAACTACAAAAAGTTACTAGATTTTTAAAAAATTATGAGAATTATAAAAATTAAAAGAATTAAAAAATTACGAAAATAATTTATTAAAGAATTACAAAAATTGAAAAATATTAAAAACTACGAAAAAATCAAAAAATTACCGAATTTGCGAAGATTCCTCAAAAAATTACGGAAATCACAAAAATTAGGAAAATTATAAAAATTCCATTAAAAAATTACGGAAAATACAGGAATACGGAAAATATAGAATTGATAAAAATAAATTGAAAAATTATAGAAATTTTAAAAAATACAGGGATCGCGAAAAAATGAAAAAAATCCAGTACATTACGAGCATTCAAAGTGTAAACATCGGAATACTTCGGTACAACAAAAAAGTGTTTTTTTTTCTTCTTTGTTTATTTGCGTTTATCGGTGTCTGTTGTTTTGTGTGGTTAAATATGCACAATGGAGTCGGACGAGGAGGAGGATAGACGAAAAAGGAAACGTTCAGGAAATCTAACACAACATCAAATTAAAAATATAATCATCGGACCTTAAGACGACACAACAAAAAACCAATCCACTAAAGTAAATTACTCTACAAAAATGCAGGCCATCACAAAAAAAGAATACAAACACCTGTTTTATTTATCAACAACAAAAAATATGACTAGATTAGAGTTTGCAGATATTTGGAATGAACAACAATCGGAAAAAAGCGATGTAATTGTGAAAACATCAAAAGGGTTTCTGCTAAAAACAGACAACAATAAAAATAAGATTAAGGAGATTCTTTCAAATATGGTCCAATCCAAAGTACTAACGACTTTTAAGGAAACTCAAGGTAATATGAAACGGGCGGATAATACATTCAGTGCAACATATTCCTGTGTCATTACTTCTGTTGAGAGAGATATTCCAGATTAAGAAATTAGTCAGAACCTAACCAATGAAGGAATAATACACCGGTTTTGCAAACGAATAAAGTCGCAAGCTACTGGCAATTGGACTACGTTATTAAGAATTATTATGGGCGATTTAAACTCCTTTGAAAAACTTCTCAACTACGGTTTTCCTTACAAATACAAAGTATATCCAGTTTTTCCCAGTAAAGCACCAGAGCCTCTACCAGTTCCATGTGGAAAGTGTTCACAGTTCACGCATACTACAGACCAGTGCCCAAATTCCATAATATGCCAAAAATGCAAAGGAAAACACCACACAAATTCCTGCACTACATCATTACCAGAAAAATGTGCGTGTAATTCTGAAGAACACCAGGCGTGGTCAACGAAATGTCCAAAAAGACCTCTTAAACCCATCGAGGGAATTCCAAGTACAAAGATTAAAACCCTAAATAAAATCAGCAAGGACATTCATTCCAAGCAAGCAAAAAAAAGTCGCATTCACCAACCTTTGAGAATCCATGACCACATAATCGAAACTCACGTCACCAATTTAAACGAAAATCACAACATTGAGAGGCAAGAACTTGTAAACAAGACACAACAGCAGTTTTCAGTGGGAATCGATTATACATCCTAATGTTTGATTTGGATGAGCCAGCAAAGAATGATTCACCAACAGAACCAGCCGACGGCTTAAAGTGTATCAAGATGAATAAGTTAAAATTTATATATGCAAACATAAACAGTTATACCTCCAAAAAACATCTTGTACATTATTACGCACAAACCAACGATATAGACTGTATTATGTGTGTGGAAACCAAGTCAAAGGAAAACACGTCTCCGGTAAACAACTGGGACATTATTCAACAAAAAGGTAATATTGTCAATACTAACATACGAGGCGGTTCATTAGTCCAAGCAAAACAACAGGTCAAGCTAGGAAAAGCCAATCCACCAGCAATCAATAATAGATTAAACAGTTGCTTGCACTTCACTATCCCTTTCCGAGAAAGTAAGCTGCATATATTATTGGTTTACATTCACCCCTCATCGCGCATAGAAGAAACCATATTTACAAAAGCCGCACTATACGAATACTGTGTCATAATTGGAGACTTCAACCCAAATGCTGGAAAAAAACAACAGTTGAATTTCTTCTTGCAGAACTCCGATTTTGTTAGAATCAACACACCACCTACATTTATCATGACGAACAACCCAAGCAGCACACCTGATATAATGTTATGCACTCAGAATATTAAGAAAAACATTAATACTTCATTAACATCAGACCTAGGAAGTGATCATCTCAGTATACTATGGACTCTAGATGCTACAATTCCTCCAGAAGATAACTACAAAAAAGAAACAAAATATAACATACAAAAATGTAACATTGATGTTGTAAATCAGAAGCTAGGGGAGTTTTTACATGAAGAAGAAGCAATTAATGGCAACTTTATCGAAGAATTTAATAAGAAATTGTCGGAATTAGTTACATCGAATTCTCCAAAAATAAGGAAAAAAAGATTTAACTAAACTTCATCCCTTCATAGTAGCACTAATTAAGAAAAAACGCCAATTCCAGGGTTGGACGAACTTCTGGAAGTGGGCCGGGAAATTTCAGTCTAGCGGCCCATACATTGATCGATTCATGTGGCACATTATTACCCCTAGATGTGATCTAATAATATTCAAGTTCATTATCACCAGCGCATCTGAATTTTCCTTTGTAAGTCGATTCCTTCATCGATTTCTTAGCTATTTAAGTGCTGAAAACTGCAAACCATTTTTCGAACCCTACTTGTGTGCACGCTAAAGTGAGGATGTGTGGTAGGCCTTAAAGATGACTCTTAATAAACATGGATGTGAAATCGGTATTTACTTATAGAAAACTAAACCACAGATCACCTAAATACAGATGCGTTAGTAAGTATCCTGGCTACCTTACCGCATGTCACAAATCGTCTGTATAGCCGATCATTTATAGTGCGTGTTCCAGCCTGTTGTGTTTACATAATATAACCTTGAACCACGAATTCACCGCTTTTTCGGATCTGTATATGCTGGTGATCTGTGACCAAACATTGTTTGCAGCGTAAATGTGAAGAACATTTAGAAAGTTCTGATTCATTCCCTGTATCATCTTTATCTTTATCGTTAAATTCAGGAAGGTCATACCGTCATTTTCAAGTTGAACCAAATCCTAGCGGCAGTAATGACATTAAATAACCTGAATTGTAAACAAACACCAGCTGGTAATTCAGCCTTCCTATTCATTGGTCCCTACCAGGACCAGTGCGCATGCATGTAGGACATTTGATAGGTTGTAATGAGAATGACCAGTTAAGTCATTACTGCCGCTTGGATTTGGATCAACTATAGGTAGGTACCTGATTTTATTCAAAGCAGCGTCTAGCATTAGTTCGGAAAAATTATTTGTATCCAAACCTACAAAATCAGCACAAATATCTCCTCAAATAAGATGCCTCTTTTTTTGTTATGATGCGATCCATGGCCACATCGTGTGATATTCCACCTCCAATTTAAAACAGCAGTAGCTGGAGGAGTATCATTTCTGCTGCCTCCCTTGGCATCTTCTTTTATCTTTTTTCCACGAGAACGAATTGCTGGTAATAAGGTTTTGAATTATAACGTCATTTTCATTTGCTTCCAGTCCTATATCAGCCCAACTGGAACACATTTTAGCACTGTTTATTACTTCTTCTATGTCGTGTTGTTCCTTTTTCAGTGCATCATATAAGTTGAATTGACCATTCTTTGTGCTTTCGGTTTGTTTTCACAGAAATCACAAACCAGTCAGACTCGGAGACAATTTCATTCGTTGAAAATAGTCAGAAAACTGTATGTTGGCGCTTTGCACCAAACTAAAATGCTCTGACTGGTTTGTGATTTCTGTAAGAACAGATCTTATTGAAGCCGCTGTTTGATGGTAACTTGTTGAAGGTTTTGTGGTTTCAAAGATCGGCCCACTCTCCGATCGGCCCACCGGGAATTTCCCGGTACCCCCGGTGGGTTCATCCAACCCTGGCCAATTCTATAGACGAATAAAACAAAATGACAACGATTCAAACCTAAAAAGGCAATTCAATGATTTAAATAAAGAAATACACAAACTGATTGGAGAGTTCAAACAAGACAAATGAATAAAATGCTGCAATAACATAAATAGACTCAATGGAAAAAACTATTGGACTGAAATTAAAAAATTGAGTAAATATAAGGCAGCAAAATCACCAATCCCAATGATACAACAAGGGAACACGGTTCTGGACAGCGACCTCGATAAAGCTAATGCCTTTGCGGAGTACTATGAAAATCTTTTTATGGATAACAGTAAGAATGACGGGGACGAACAAACTGCAATTGTCAACAAATGGTTTGATGATTTTTTCTCAGGCGAGCTATGCAGAGCTGATATACAAATCGAGGACGATGAATACAAACAGGTCATAGCTGAAGGGCAAAACACCGCTCCAGGTTACGACAACATCAACCGTAATATTTTAAGACAACTCAGCCCAGAAATCCACACAAGAATAATAGTTATTTATGAATCAAGGGAATTATGAGGGTGTTAATACCCCAGGGCAAAGTTCGGGACACAAATTGCCCGTGGGTATTAACACCTGATAATTCCCGTGGTACATAGATAATTTTATTTCCTACTAAATTTACTGTATTTTATTCATTTTTATAAAGAAATAAACCATAAACCAAAATTTCTATTTTTTGTCAAAGTTTCACCTATTCAAGGTAAAAGCGGGAGTTAAGGAAATCCTTAACTCCCTTGGGAGTTATGATATCCTCAACTCCCGCGATGAAATCCTTAACTCCCCTGGGAGTTAAGACCCTGTTTATGATTATCGTAAGCAAGGTATTATATGGTTATAATAGTTCAGTAGGAAATAAAACAAATTTACAGCTACTGCCTAACTAATGGCTACTTTCCAAATACCTGGAAAAAAGGCACAGTCATAACCATACCCAAACCGAACGTAGACCATTCCAGAGTGGAAAACTACAGACCAATTACCCTTTTGCCAGTTTTAGGAAAAAATCTTGAAAAAATTGTTCGGAACAGAATAAACCGTGAAATAGGAAGAAACATACCTGGGCATCAGTTCGGTTTCAAGCAAGGTCACTCCACTATTCATCCACTATCCATTCTAACATCAAACATACAGTCAGCAAATGTTATGGGTTTCAGAAGTGCGTTTTTAGATTTTAAAAAGGCTTTTGATACAGTTTTGTATAGAGGTATCCTGTTTAAACTCTACCAGTTACATTGTCCAAGATACCTGATATGGCTTGTTAAGAAGTTCCTGGAGAATCGACAAAATGTGGTAAAAATAAATGGAAGCCTTTCATACCCATTTTCTAATGAGTAGGGGACACCACAGGGATCATCACTGTCGCCATTGCTCTATAATATTTATTGTCACGACATCTTCCCTCCAACAAACCAGGTTACAGTTGCAAGTCCATATATCATACAATTTGCAGACGATACCGCTATTATATCACACCACAAGAATATATCCCAAGCTGTTCAATCTCTACAAATAGCACTTAACAGAGTGATTGTCTGGTTAGATAGGTGGAAACTAAAAGTAAATCCTGAAAAATCGCAATTTATAATATTTCATCACAAGATCAGCGACGCTTCACCAAAACTAGATATTCTCAACCACCAAATACTCCCTCAATCTCACATCAAATACTTGGGTATCCATTTCGACAATAAATTAAATTTCAAATATCACCTGTCAACGATGAAGAAAAAGACAATAATAAGGAGCAAGCATTTTAGAAACCTAACATACAAGGACGAGGGTATTAACATCAAAACTGCATGTCACATCTACACAACAATATGCAGACCAATTTTGGAATACGGACAAATAATTTTCAGTGCTTGTAGAGGACCTGCCATCCAGATAATAGAAACTGCAGAAAGAACTAGTCTCCGTAAAATTACAAAAATCAGACATCCTACAAACCCGCTTCATAATCCATCAAATGAAATGTTGTATCAAAAAACTGAAATTGAACCAATCATTCAAAGATTTCAAAGTCTTACCGAGAAATTTGGCAGCAGACCATCCAACATAGCGATAATCAGTCCATTCATTTTGGAAATTCCACAAGGCCTTATCAGGAAAAGACAATATCCAGAAGAAACTGTTTTCCAAATTATACAAAATAATAGACTATAAAAAGCTAACATAAGTACATAGGTAGTTGTGTTGTACGTACCTGCATTGTTCATTTAATTTTTTTTTTTTTTCTCCATCACATGTGGATTTATCTGTTTTGTACTTATACTTAGCAAATTTTGTAAATACATATAAAATTGTAGATATCAAAGGCTGAAAGACCTCGGTCGATGGCCCTTTGAACAATTAGTTCAATAAATATTGTTTACTACTACTACTATTAAAAAACTAAGAGGAAAATTAAAAATTTACAAAAAAAATCGGGTATTACAAAAGCAATGAAAATAAAAAAAATTGAAAAATACTGGAAATTCAAAAATTATGTAAAATTACAAAAATAATTGAAAAATTACATAAAATACGGAAACTACAAAAAAATAACAAAAATCATTAAAATTGCAAATATCATGAAAATTTGAAAAAATTACAGCACTTACAATTATTGAAAAATTAAAATGAGAATTGCAAAATTACGAAAAAAAAACGGGAATGGAAATACTTATCGCTGTTCCAGAAGAAAACCGACGTAACTGCAATTTTTTCCAAAACTGAGTTAAGTACACTAATGAAAAAAGAAAACTCGATTTCATTTGGTGAAAAATTGCCGCAATTGTACTACCGAATTTGGCCGCTAGATGGTAGTTGCGTCGTTACTCCATTATAGGTCCTTTGCGCCGGACAACACCGACGCATCGATCAGTTGTGTTAATAAGTGGAATCAGTTTTGGAAAAATTCCGACGTAAGTGTAGTTTGTGTCGTTATTCACCCAACAACTGAGATTGATGTACGGAAGTGAAGTACAAGCAACACTTTGGTACAAAAGTTATGTTATTAACTCTATAAGTATTATTTTTTACGTTTTTTGTTCATTTTCTTTGCTGAGCATTAATTTTCAAACAGAATTTGTGTGTTATGTTATGAGATAAAAAGGTTGACCCAACTGAGATTTTATATGTTTTATTTTAGAAATATAACGACGTAACTACAAAATCCAAAATGCTCCATCAATTTTAAAAACTTTTTTTATTCAATTAGTGCATACTTAAAGTGGTCCAAAAAATATTATTAAGGGTTTTATTTTTAGTCAGAATGATTATTTATCTCCTTGAAAATTTTAAAATTAATTAATTGCAATTTGTTTGTTGCCTCTCCTGTAAAATTATTGTTTTCGCAAATACGTCGGTTTTCTTCTGGAACAGCGTTATGTACTTAATGGAAATTATTTTAAAAAATTACGGGAATTTCAAAAACTACGTGAAATTGCAAAAATCATTGGCAAATAACGGAATTACAAAAATCACGAGGATTACAAAAATCACGGGAATTTCAAAAATTATGTAGAACTGCGAAAATCATGGGTAAATTGCGAAAGTTATATTTGAAAAAAATTAGGAGAATTATAAAATTACGAAAAAAATCACGGGAACTTCAAAAATTATTAAAATTTCGAAAACATTGGAAAATAACTTATAGTGGAAAAGTAACAAAAATTTCGAGAATTCCAAAAATTACGGAAAATTTAAAAAGTTACGGAAACCACCATTATTAAAAACTAAAAAGGAGAATTATAAAATTTGAGTATTACAAAAGCAATGGAAATTATTGGCAACTTCAAATATTACGTAGAACTACAAAAGTCATTGATAATTTAAGTAAATTACGGAAATGATAAAAATGAAAAATAATGAATATTACAAAAAATCATGGAAATTTCAAAAAAATACGGGAATTACAATTATTGAAAAATTAGGAGAATTATAAAATTACGAAAAAAAATAATGGAAATTTCAAAAATTATGTATAATTACGAAAATTATTGGAAAATTACGTAATATGGAAAAATATTAACAAAAATCACAAAAATTTCAAAAACTCATGGAAATTACATTAATTATTAAAAAAATTGAGAGAAGAATTATAAAATTAGAAAAAATCGAGTATTACGGAAAACAATGAAAATTATTGAAAAAAATTACGCGAATTACAAAAATTACGTAGAATTGCAAAAAATGATTGGAAATTACGTTTTACGAAAAAATAATAAAAATCACGAGAATTTCAAAAATAACGGAAATTTCAAAAACTTACGGGAATTGTCATTATTGAAAAATAAAATAAAGAAATTACGGGAATTAAAAAAATAACAGAAATCACGAAAATCATAAAAAATTACGGAAATTAGGAAAACCATTAAAAAAAATTAGGACAATTAGAATAATTATAGGAATTGCAAAAATTACTGAAATTACGAAAAATTTCGGGACTACGGAAAATAAATAAATTTTTAAAAAATTATGGAAATTAGAAAAGTTACAAAAGTTACGAAAATTCTGGAAATAAATCACGGAAATTTATTAACGAATTGCAAAAATCGAAAAAACCTATGATGATTTTCAAAAAGTTAGAAAATAACAAGAATTACAAGAATCAGGTATTACAATTACAAAAATTATAAAGACCGGGAAATTATAAAATTTCAAAAAACGTCCAAGAAATTTAAAAAATTACAATTGAAAATTACGAAAACTATCAAAGTTACGAGAATTATAAAAAATTACGGGGATTACGAAAAAGTTACGGGAATTACGAGAATTAGAAATTACAAAGGCTTATGGGAAATGATTTTGAAAAATGCCCAGAAAAAATACGGAAATTACGGGAATTACCTAATAATTTTTGAAATATACAAAAACGTGGAATTATAAAAATAACGGAATTTTCTGAGAAACTACGAAAATTTGAAGAACAACAGGAATTAATAAAAAAATTATAAGAATTATTTGAGAAATGACAGGAATTAAAAAATTTCTAAAGAAAAATTACGGAAATTACGAGTCTTCGAAAATTATAAAATTTGTTATAATGAGCTCTTTATTTTCTTCTTTTTCTGGAAAATTTTCACAATTTTCTTGCCAGTTTCCCAAAAAAACTCAAAATGTAAGAGGGTGAATTTTGCCTAAAAAAGTCAATTTTTCAGAATTTTTCCTGGAGTGATTTTTGACTAGAAAATTTTTAAATCTTTCTATAATGTGCTCCTCACTTTTCTTTTTCTTCTGAAAACATTTCACAATTTTCCCTTTGCCAGATTTCTAGAAATAAATTAAAATGTAAGAGGATGAATTCTCCTTAATTTTGCTGAAAAGTAAGTTTTTCAAATTTTTTTTATGACGTCATCGATGACGTAAGTAAGTACAAAAAGTGCAAAAAAAATACATAAATGCCGAATAGGAGTGCTAATTTTTGCTTTAAGCACCCTCCTAGTTGCGCCTATGCTTTCTGCGTACTTAAATTCGTTGGCATATGTTTCATTAGAGGGAAGATAAGTTTATTGTTGATTAGGGTAAAAATTGGGGTTTTTTTGAGGGGTAGTTGGAGCGTATCTTGGTACGAATTGCTTCGAAGTGGATGCATTTTGGGTTCTCTTTTGCAGACCATTGGTTTTTGGTTATGGTTTGCGGTGCCTGAGTAGTTAGCTGTTGTCGTTTTTTGGAAATTTTGATTTGGGTATTGAGTGAAGTTTGAACAACTGGAAGCTATGTTCAATTTTTCTGCAAGAAACGCATTTTATGGATGATTGTGGTTTGCTGATCAAAACTTTTTGAACAGGAGGTTTTAGAGTCTTCTCATTCTCAAAATAGTAAAGTTGGATTTCTCTCCTGATTCTACATTGATCATCTAAAAGAGAGTGTGGGCTTCCACTGATAATCTGGCCAAGGCAAGGTTCTAGGCCTGTAAGTAGAGTGTTTAGGGCCATAGATTCCACAAGAACTGTGCTTCTTTTTGATCTACTCTTTCAAGGTGTGGTAACTTTTGGATAGAAGAATGCATTTTTGCATTCAGTACTTGGACTCTGTTGTAGAAAGTAAGGGGGACTTGCCAGGAAGTTGTTTGAGTCATTGGAGGTCATGGATAAAAGAGTAAATTCAGAAGTTGTTTGATTTCCAAATAGCATGGCATTCTTCTCTTAAACATCAATTTTCCATTCAATTCGTTTTATTTTTGTAAAAATCTCAATCCTTTATTTTCTTCTCCTGTAATAAAGGCGAGCGCAGTGTTTATAACTCACAATATTAACATAGTTACTCATTAATTTTCTTTTCTCCAGGTTCAGAAAAACGTTACGAAGACTGTCCGATCCGCCTCAACGGTCAGCAATTCGGGCACAGACACAAATGCGAATGGAACAGCAAATTTGTATTTATAAATTGCAACAACAAAGCCAAACCACCAAAGTACAACTTTTGGGGCGGTATCAGATTCGCCGAGCCCGACTTCGAGCAGCGGCTCTATTCCCACAGAGTTCACGATGTCCATACTCACAGTACCGTCCAAGAAACTGAGTCAGTTTTGAGGTTTGTTGCAATCAACGGAGCTGGAATTTTGCACAATGAAAAATCACCAGCTGTGCAAAGTATTATAAGAAGTCCCAAGATTGAGTATGTGAATGTGTCTTCGTCGGCTAGTCATGGGATTAATTTGATATCACCATCTGGCACGATGGTGTTGAAAGGCAACAATATTCATGATTCATTGGGTGTTGGTATCAATATAGTGTCTTTAAGTGGAGAAGGTAGAGAAAGTGACGAATCCAGTTTTACTCCTTTGAAGGAAATGAATATTCCTTATAATCTCTTCAGTCTTATAGATATTTGTGATACAACTAAGGAAATTAAAGTAGAAGAAAAAGTTTTGTTGTATTACAAATACGACAACCATCCAGTGAATTGCATTAAGATATTTAGAAGTGTTTACAATATTAAACCTCTAGGACTACGTTTTTTGCAATTCAACTTATTCAATTCATCCGTGGCCCATGGAATTCCAGATTTTGTTTCTCTGCACGACGGAGATATATACAACGTTTCATCTCAAGTGATTGACACTGTAACAATGACTTCGACCAATCAGAAGAAGCTTTTCAGGACTAAATTACCAAGCCTGAGTGTCAAGTTGTTTGCTAATGGTGCTTCTTCTGACCATGGATTCATTGCTGAAGTGGTAACTTTACCTATAGCTGCCATAGCTTTCAGTAAGTATTTTTGTTTGTTATTTTATAATTATTAAATTAATCTGTCTTCCATGTTTTTCAATTGTCTTTGCTTATTGACTTCATCCTTTTTACCCCTACCTTCAAATTCTTGTTAAAATGATAAAAATTACATAAGCTCAATGAAATTTGCAATACCTATGGGTTTTTCCAATATAAATAAATATATTTCAGGTCGTGACGTCCAGCACAATATCTCATCTTCAATAATAAGCAACAACACCCAAGCTGCAGTACTCTACATGGGCGCCGGTGAAGTCAACCCGATAGTTACTATCGAAAGGAATCAATTCAAAGGCAATTGCAGACAACTTTATGGCAATTTTACTACGTGCAAATCGGCCATCGAGATGGACATTCAAAATACACAAACAGTGTTTTTCAGAGTAAGAACTTTTATTATATGATCAGCATAACATTTCAACACATATTTCCTTATTGTTCCTCATAAATTGGAAGAAGACACAATATATGATGTTTCAACAACAAACAAATTACCTTTAATATCAATTCCAGAGTAATCTAGTAGATCAAAACCAAGGTGGTCTCTATATCAAAGCAGACTCCAGAGGTTCGGCGACTTCGCTTCAAGGCTGGATTCACAACAACTTATTCGTCAACAACTCCAATTTGCCCACTCTGTATGTAGAAGGTCGTCAATCGTCTCCTTACCAAGAAGTTACCATTTACCGAAATTACTTTACCAGAAACCAGGCTAGATATCACAATAATATTGTGCTAAAACAAGTCTTGTCTAATTTCACTTATAATTTTGTCAAGAGGAACGTTGGACAGCAAAATTTGGAGGTTTCCGGATTCGATAAAGTGAGATTGAATATTTATCAGACGACTACCCATAATGGCTTTTACAAGTGAGAAATAATATTAATTAATAAGGTGTTATTTTTACATGTAATTTTTTTAGTAATTATGCTTTGAAACGAGAAAGTAAATCGACGATTATTGCTGGAACAGCTGGACAACATTATGTCGACAATATATTCTTCAATCCGGATAATGATTATGAAATTATTACCGTCAATAGATCGCTGTAAGTAGATTTTGTTTTGAAAACCTTATTTTTTGACGAACAAGAATATTCTGAATTTATTGATGGGCCACTTTTATGCTCGTTTTCGGGATTTTTGGCCTCGTGCATGTCTGGTGACTCGTGGAAGGTTTCTTTAGATGGTTACCTGCCTCTTTTGGAAGTAAATTCTCAACTGCCGAATGTCACTTAATTGTTCCAAGAGAGTCTTTTGCCTTTTCAGAACCCAGTAGGTGAGCTTCCAAGCTCAGAAAAACTGTGAGTTATTTGGCCATTGAGCATCATAGGATAAGCATTGTCGGTATCATAATTTTCTCATCAAGGAAGATTTTTATTTGGGTCAGAACGAGCCTCACCCATTCCATGGTGCTTGGTTTATCCTTCCCATAACTCGCCTCGATATCTTGTTCAACTTTATTTGGGCTCAATTCATATTACAAGACGATGTTATAAGCATACCTGAGATGGTACTTTTATCTATCTCTATCTATATATGTATAGGATGTTTCACAGGTTATAATTCCACTAGCTTATACTCTGTGATGCTGCATCTAGTTCGATTGGTGTTGCCCTATTTGTTGAGCCCTGCTTCTAGTGCAAATTCCACTCAGCATGAGATGCTTGCACCAACTGATCCAGTTCCAGGTTTTGCCAGAAGAATGGAGGAACTGCAATAGACCCCGTCCCGTGGCCCTTCTTTTTCTCACTCATATGAACCACATACTCCTAGTTTCAAGGACATTAGTCGATGATCTTTAAAATATGTGTAACGGTTCCCGACTTCTATCCCATACCTAATGTCTCAGCTACGCTTAACAAATTGCGAGATGCTCGTTTTCTCAGCACGTTGGACATTAAGTCAGCGTACTGGCAGATTCCAATTTCTGAGGAATCAGAACCTCTGACCGCTTTTACTGTCCTGATTTCAGTTTAGGCGTATGCCATTTGGCTTAACTAACGCGCCAGCTGTGTGGCAGCGGCTGATCGATCGCGTTATTGGTGTTGAGATGGAATCTTCAGTCTTCGTCTACCTTGATGACGTAATAATCTGTACAAGTACATTCGAAGAGCATATTAAGGTTTTACGTGAGGTCATCAGTCGGTTGGCTCGCGCTGGACTAATCCTAAATAAGAACAAATGCGTGTTTTGCAAGCCAGAATTGGAATATCTGGGATACGTGGTGAATTTTTCAGGCCTTTTGGTCGGTAACATCCCCTCTCAAATCCGTAACTGAGATTCGTCGAATCATTGGTCTTGCCTCTTGGTATCGTCCCTAATTTTTCGACCCTTATGGCTCCCTTTTGTGCCCTGACAAGGAAGAATATCACATTTATCTGATATGATTCTTGCGAGACTGCCTTTTGTACGATCAAGGAACATCTAGTTAAGGCTCCTGTATTGTCATGTCCAGATTTCGATAAACCCTTCATCGTTTAATGTGATGCGTCTGATTTTGGGCTTGGTTCTGTGCTTATTCTATTCAGATACATGACGAAGCCGAGCATGTGATATGTTATCTGAGTCGATCACTCACCAAGAACGAACTGAAGTACACAACGACCGAGAAGGAGTGCCTTGCCGTTCTCTTTGCAATCGAGAAGTTATGTCCTTAGATTGAGGGTACTAAATTTACGGTAATCACTGATATAATTTTGAAACCATCCAAATGTCATTCCTGACACTTTATCTCGTTCTATCCCAGTTATCCATGCTGTTGACACTTCTCAGTTGTTGTCCGATGACGTTCTATCTTCTCAAATAAAGGATCAGTAGTACCTGGGCATGAAGTAAAAGGTATCAGGCCGCTCCACTGAATTTCTCCTGTGGTGGGTCGATAGGGAAAAGCTTTATAAGCGCGCTCATTCTACACCATACCCTGGTGGTCTACTTGCCGTTTAGTCATTCCCCGGGAAAATTATACGCTGACATCACCTGTGGTCACTTGGGGGTATCAAAAACTCTCTCACGGATCAGTCTCAAGTATTATTAGCCAAAAATAAAAACTGACATAGCCCGCTTCATCAGGCGCTGTCATATCTGCCTTGAGACTAAACCCCTCCAAAAGGCTCCAGCTGGGCATATGCTGAGTCAACAGCCTACTGCTATTAAACCGTGGCAGGTTATTAGTGTGGATATCGTTGGTCATCTACCGCCATCCACTTCTGGGTAAATTCTGTCTGTTTTTCCCGCTTTGCAGCGCTACAGCGTCGCGTCTGTTACCGTGAAATGATTGGAAGATCACGTCATACTTGTTTACGGGGTACCTCGAAAAATTATAGCTGATAATGGTCCTCAGTTTTGCAATAAACTCTTCCGCGAGATGCTCGCTGGTTATGAAATTGACTTGAGATACACTGCAAACGGGTACATCGAGTGCTTAAGACCATTTTAACGAGCTATGTAAAGCAGGATCATCGACATTGGGAAACTTCTCGCTAAGGCTGCACGGCTATCCGATCTGCTAGACACGACGTAACCGGTTTTACTCCAAACTTCGTTGTTTTTGGAAGAGAACTTCAACTTCCTCGCAGCAATGACGTTGACAAATAACTCCGATCCCTTGGCACGCTTCCGCGATTTGTTAGAACTGTTTAGCGATATTCACAAGAAATTAAAGCAAACCTATGAAAAGTCACGACACGGCTATGATCTGCGCTGACGTGGTGACCGTTTTGTTGTGAACTTACCAGTTTGGAAGAGAAATTACCATCTCTCTGATGCTGCCAAGAATTTCACATTTTGGCTTGCCCTAAAATTCTCTGACCCTTTCATCAAATCTCCCTGGTCATATGAGTTGAAAGTCCAGAACGGTCGATCAGTGAGTGTTTGGCATGCGAAAGACCTGGAAGATCATCCTCCTGATATTGACGCCCTGATTTGGATGGAGTTCAAAAGAGGTCAACTGAAAAGTAATGAGTTTGAGATTAGTAATGGGTTGTGATTTAGGATTGGCATGCGGAAAGTGCCTTTACCACCCATAACGGCTTCCGTTGCGCGCGGTAAAGTATCACTTTACGCATTTGTTAGGTAAATAACTAATAACTAATCAGAAGTTTTTCTCTCTCTTAATAGTAGTTCCAGGATTTTCAATTAATGTATCTGTATCAATGTATGATTCCACTTCCTTGTGATGATAAGTTTATTTAATCGATATTTGACACATAATAATTCGATTGACCAATAATTAGAATCGATAATAAATTAGTAAAAGTATTCCACTAATTGATTTTTCTTTTGCATGGCGCATGCCCAGATTTGAGTTCAATAGGTAAGTCAAGGAAAGTAAATGTTGTGTTTTGATAGTACATTGTTACGCACGTCTGTAAAATTTTGCAATTTTTAGTTTGTGGCGAAGGGAAATTATGTTTGCTTGACCACGCATGCTTGTCAAAGTTGTAGTTACGTGTGTTACACATTACCTGTACCTACTATACAAGGTGATTTACTTAGCCCGTGCATTAGCTTGCAGGTGGATTAGATGCTATCTGCAATCCAATAATTGAATTCTAATGAACGGGCTACGACACAAAAACATTTTACAGCTTTACGTTTACAGTAAATATGTTCTTAATCGTTGCTTATTGTGATTCTTGTCTCAACCTTCCAGCCTACGGTGTTGGCTCAAGTTTTTCACTTGAAACTTTCTAAAACAATTCTTCCTTAGCTCGATGCAACTTTGGAATACCAGAATCGACGCCATTTACAATTATTGGGGTATCAATACCACTCTAGCGGTGCGAGGACGTATCAGAGACCAAATGGATGATCCCAGACTATTAGAAGTAGCTTTCGAACCATTCTACATGAACAACAGGAGCATTCTGAACAATAAATGCCCGCCAGGTTGGGAATTAGTTGGAGAGACTTGTTATATGTATGTTGGAGCTCCAATGACTTTTTGGGAGGCTAAAGCTTTTTGCCAAGTAAGAATTTGTATTAATATATGTATATTTCAATAATAATAATTTTACTTTGTAGGCTGACAACGCTTCAATGCCTTATTTGATTGGCAATATCAACTATATGCCTGTCTATGACTTTCTTAGCAGGCAATATCAATGGTATATGTATTCGGATAGAGTTTGGGTACAGCACATAGACAAAATTAATGAGTGTACAATTTTCGCCTATCAAACAGTTGAAGTGGATGATTGTAATAGACGAAGTCCTTTTATTTGTGAAATTGGTAGGTAATTACACTTGAATTGTCTCATAAAGCTAAATTATATATTTTTCTAGATCCAAAAGTTTCCATCAAAATCCTGCCACTAGCTGACGATTTTGTTACAATTTCGGTGCTTAGTAGCTTGGCATTAGCTATTCTACTTATTGTAATTGTGATAGCTTTATGGTGGTACAAGTCCAAGTACAGGCAAGCTCAACGATTGGAAAGAAGAAATAGCATCAGACAGAGCCTCCATTCATTAAAATCAGTCGGATTGTCTTCTACGTCTTTCGCCGATCCTAATTATAGACGAAAAATGGCACAATTGGTTAGTATTGTTGAACTTGACCCACACTATTATGTTTTTTTTTCCAATACAAATTGGCAACATCAGCATTTTAGTTTTAAGTTATGCAACGAAAACATCTCATCTACCAGTTTAATAATATTATTGTTGACTTTATTATGAAATTTCGTGAACCGCAAAATCGATAATAGTAACCTTCAATTATTATTTTTTTTAACAGTTATTGTGATTGCGATAATTTTAATTATTATGCTTCGAATGCAATACAATGTATGTATTTTCGTAACATTTTGAATGGGTTATTCAAAATTTAGATACCTATAACCCTTCTTCTTTTTCGTCAACCCGTGTCCATCCATTGTCAAATATAGGCCTCTTCCTCTTGCAGGTTTTTCCATGTCCCGCGATCTCTCGCTAATCTCATCCATTGTACCCCTGCCATCGTTCTGACATCGTTAATCTTCCTCTTTTTCGGTTTCCAGTATTTGTTCATTTCGTATTTTATCCTTTAAGGTGATTCCCAGCACTATCCTCTCCATGGCCCTACTATGTCCCATTTAATAATTCTTAATTCTCCCTCTAGTTCCTCTAAGTGGTCGCTATACCTTATAAAATCTCATATAGTACCTATTTAGTGATAACCTCTCCTCCAATGTATTGTTTATTTGTTCCAGAGCACAAGATCGACTGACACCCTAACCAAAACATCAGACTACAAGAAAATAATGAGCAACAGCTCAATAGACAGCATGGAAAAATCCGCATACAATTCCTCAATCGAAGATGACACTTCTTACGCATACGAAAGCCACAACCCCAACCCGTCTTTCGCTTACAACGCCCCCGTAGAATACCACAAGTCGCCTACAAAATACGAAAATCCTTATGCCAAACCTGGTGCAAACGCATTCGATTTGGCTTTCAAAAATGAAGGATTCAAAGATAATTCGACGTTTGCTTCAAATAGCAACTACCAATCGCACGCAGGCAGTGGTCAAGACGAGTCTTCAAACGATGAGACACCTATAATAACCCCATATGCTTCAAAACAAGTTGCATCGTATCCTCCAAGTGAATATTACACTACTGACACTTTACCTTTACACGAAGCTAATACTTCACGACCTCTAGGATTAATGCAAGAACTAAAATCTAGACTGCCTAATAAACCTCCCACACCTCCAACCAGAAAATACTCGCCGACCTACTCAGAACAATTAACCCAGATGGCTTACAGTCCTGACTTTCATACAGTGGGTTTAGCTCATCCGAGTAGCTCGCCAGAACTGAAAGATCACGCATTCACTTTGCCCAAAGCCAAAACCCGAGCTAAAAGTGAAGTTTTGCTGGAGACGAATTTCGATTATACTCCGGAAGAGGAAATGAGTTTTGGTGATTCTGGAAGGTGGAAAAGTCAACCGTTGGAAACTGCAATGTAAAATTGTGTGGGCATTCACTTTTTTAGACTGTGATATTAATTTGTTAAATCGAAATATGCCTGAGTATGTGGTGACTTCTACTTTGTGACTCCACTTTTGAATCAGGTCCTGGCCTGAGGTTTGGAGATCTTGGAGGCCAACTATATGAGGACCATGAAGACAATGAACCGACAACCTACTTGAATAATATATTATCAAGCTCCAAGCTAGTCTCTGGCAATATAGCAGAATCCTTTAACATAATTCTAATTTATCATACCTACAGTTTGTAAAAGATCTCATGTGTGTGTGAACAAATAATGTGTTGTTAATCAATTGATTTGTTAAGGTCTATGAATGTTGTACCAAAGTTATTTTTACAAGACTTTTCAAATTGTTATTGTACGTGCCTTAGCAAAGAGCACAATAAAAAATGTAAATTTTGTACATAAATATATAAAGTTAAGTGAGTAAACCCCGTACTAATTTTGTAAAAAAATTTTACCGTCCGTACTAAAGTAGAAGATGATTTTTATCATATTTCAAAATATCCTTTTTCCATTTTTAATTTAAGAAGTATAAGCTTAAAACGGATGTGATACTAGCCTATTATAATATCCAGTTAAACTGACTTAAGACATAAGATGCTTATTTATTGAATAATTTAGTTTTAATTATTTTGTTTTTTTTTTATTATTTGTTTAGTTTACATGATTGTGAATTGTTTTAAAAATTGTTGCTTATTATGTGTTCACTATCTTATAGTAATTATAGTTTTTTTCTTATAAAACGTCTAAACAATAATTTACTGATAAAACTTGGACTTATGTTAAGTAAATAATATGTAGTTTGTAGTTTCTATAATGCGGTATGTATATTTTCGAAGAAAATGTAATTTTGTACTGATGTACAATGTTTTAATTTAAGCTTTTTTTAGGGGAAATAAATAATACTGATTTTTTTGATAAATTATTTGTTGCATTTTTTTTTTCAGATTGCGACATGATTTCCTAAATAATTGTTTTGTTCTGATTTCTCATAGTCTCCTATTCCATTCTCTGTTCGAAATTTGATCAAGGGCGGCCCTAAGTCTTGTGCTGTTCAATATTGTTTGTTACCAATCTTCAAATTCCGTGTTCTATAAGTAGAGGATCTTCTGTTTTTCGTCCAATGACTTTTTAATGGATACTTTTGGGCGATCACGTCCAGAGGTTGGTCACTGGGAGCATCGCTGAGTCGAGATAAAGGTATAGTGAAAAACACAATTCTTTGTTATATACATGCTCTTTCTGTTGTTAATTCTCCAGTTCTTCTCGAAAATTCATGTTCAGAAAATAATCAGGAGGATCAGATAGCTATTCCAGCTTACAGTGCATGTAATTATGCATCGTCGGGCCAAGTTTTGCTTGCTATAGTAAAGGTTTCAGATGGTAAAGGCACTGATTTAGTTTGTAGGGCTCTACTCGATAACGGTTCGAATTTGCCAAAAGCAGTTTAATAGAATCGAAGCCCAACCCGCCCAATTTTTATAAGCCCATAACTTTTTCGGTTTTAGACCGATTTTCAAAAACAAAAAATTAATTTGTGGGTATTTTTATTAGCAACAATTTTGTTCCCTTGTAGATTTTCAAAAAAGTTTAAAGTTTTTGAGATATTTCCAAAGAAATTTAAAAATAACACAATTTTTTGAGTTTAAAGCCCGATTAAGTAGGCGAGTACGGCCCATGCGATTTAGTGCGATTTTTAAGGAAACATTGTCGACCTCCTAAAGAAGGTTTCCTGAAAATTTCAACTTGTCCCAAATTTGTTCCGGGTTAGACCCCTAATTTATTGGCCTACTGTGAAGAGAAAGAGAAGCATTGTATCTATCCACTTTACAGTACAGTAATTTATCGTCTAGTTATAAGTTATCTTCTACTTTTATTTATCTAGATTCTGATAATTCAATAAGGTCTGGAGTTTCCTTTTTTTAGTCGGTTATTGGTTATTGTACCATCGTCACCAAAAGTATCTGGGACACAAATAATGCATAATTATCTCCTGGACTAATTCTACTGTCATTCATTTTAATGCATTTAAATTATAGGTTGACAAATATTTGACAATAAAATTCATATAATAGTACAAGAGCTTATATGCTGCTGTCCTAGTTACTTTTGGTGACGATGGTACATTCTTTGTTTCACACATAAATTTTAGAATCAGTTTCGAAGTAGACTTTGAACGCTGGGGTCCATGTTATGCATTAAATAATATGAATGAATATTCAACTTTATTTAAAACTTAAAAAGTACGCGAGCAGAACTAGCCTGAAAAATGATGTTGAATGAAATCTTTTGAAAAAATTTTTTTGAAAGTAAGCATATACCTACTATAGAATATGATTCAGCCCCGCCCCCAGCCCAGTAGTCAGGCAGTTGTCAAAGGTTGAATATATCATTCTCTAATTGGTTCATGCGTTGTCTTTATACATAGTCCACTGTGTTTTCCTGCAAGACTGTCATGTCTCTGTCCAGAACGAGGTTCGTTGCAAGTTTTGATGAAGACCTCTGAACCAGTCTTTACATAAAATTTGTGAGTTTGAGTTGTCCAAGAATTGAGTTGTGACTATTCACGTCAACAAAAGAAAGTCATATGACTTATGTCATATTAACCGCTCTTTTATCAACTTGTCTTGTCATGTATGTCTTTGTAATAATAATATAACTCATTAATTATTTCAAAAAATTAGCTATGAACAATAGACTGATGTATTATCAGTGGTGTATCGAGGAGGAGGGCGGAGGAGGCGGACCACCCCGGGCGCCACTTTTGGGAGGGCGGCAAAATTGCCGCTTCTTGTACCCTCCAAGACTTGACTGTAACCAACATCATTATTGAAGTGAAAACTTTTTTAGGCGCGTTTAGCGAAACAAAACGAATTGTTAACGCTCATTCGGTCGAATACAGTCGGCTCGAGCCGAGTTCAGCCAAGCGAGAGAAAAAAAAAACAGTCAGCAGTGCGGGAAAGAGAGATAGCACAATTAGGATTCAATCGCGACTCCCCCTAGAACAAATTCCGGTGACGCTGCCGATATGATGATTGGAAAAATATTAATTGCTTGTAATAGGTTGTCTGGTAATGACAAACAGAGAACGCCATCGGATGGTTTTTAGGACATTTGCATCAAGGTTGTTTGAGAGAGGTAGATTGCCTGATAACTTTCATGGCGTTATCTGTATGCCTAAACATAATGCAAATCTCCATAAGACAGCCCAGATGCGACATCAAGTTACCCATTACCAGACCAACGTTCCTAAAGTTAATAGGTTACCTGGTAATGGGTAACTTGATGACACATCTGGGGTACCATATAGATATTTGCATTAGTTTCGAGGCATACAGATGACGCTCGAGATGACGTCATAAAGTTATCAGGGGCGGGATTGTCAACCTCTTGTCGCAACCTATCGTCCCAACTATGCGCATCGCCTTTTTACAAGTGCTGGGACGTTACGTATCGACAGATTGAGAATCCCACCAGGACTGAGACTCTGTAACGAAGATATTTTCTCTATCTCTATTGACGCCCCCCCTCTATTAATTTCGAAAAGAGAGAAAAAGACAGCAAGTGCCATAGCATTAAGGATAATGATCTCTATCTGTTACAGAGTCACAGCACAAGCAACCTACCACCTTTAAACAACCTTGTTCCAAACCACAAATGCCAGGATTCAATATAGCGGCAATTAAACTATCCAAGATGCTGTCAAACTTAAATTAAAATGTCGGCCAAGAGGCACACAAGCCTTCTGTTTGCTTGTCAAAGTCAGGTGTTTTGGATAAGCTTTGACTATCGAAGGTGCTGTCAAACTTTAATTACAATATCTGCCAAGAGGCAGTGGCGTAGCCAAAACAAACGTGGGCGTCGGCGACATCTAAATTGCGAGGCCCTTTTTATGTATGGTGGTCATAATATTTCTTGTGACAAAAAGCTGGATATAACGACAGGGACGAGTAGCCGCTGGAAGGCAGGGGAATTTTTTGAGTCTCGCGCCACTTTTTTCGAAATTTCTTGGGGATAAAAACTCTAAAAACCATAGCTTTGGAGACCAATGCCGGATTCTAAGGCACTTAATCTAAAGCCTTGGAACTTGGAAGAGTCCTTATACTTCCATCACCTTAGAGATCTTAAAAAGTATTGAGGCTCATGACTGAAAACTCTGGTGATTTTGAAGTTTCTGAAGACTCCTTTATTAAATATTTTGGAAGAAGGACTTTACTGAGCTAAGATCAGAAGATGCAAAAGATATTGGCGTCTTGATCAATTATTCAAGAGCCATTGCAGACTATGGATTCTAGAGATCCTGGAGGTTTCAAAATGTCTCGTAGATAAAGACTCTAAATACCACAGCTTTGGAGTTGAAGACCAATGCAAGATTCCAAGGCACTTGACTTAAAACCTTGAAATTTCGAAGAATACTTATACTTTGCAAAACTTAGAGATCTTGAAAAATCTTAATTGAAAACTCTTGGGATTTTGAAGTCTCTGATGAAGACTATTTTTTTTTCAAATATTTTGAAATAACTTTACTGAGCTAAGAGCTAAGAAGACTTTAAATACCAATGCAAGATTCTAACGCACTTGATTTGAAGCCTTGAAACTAGGAAGAATCCTTATACTTTTAACACCTTAGAGATTTTGAGGCTCGTGACTGAAAACTCTGAGGATTTTGAAGTCTCTGAAAACTCATTTTTCAAAATATTTTGAAATAAGGACTTTACTGAGCTAAAATCAGAAGATACCAAAGATGTGGGCGTCTTGATCAATTTTTCTAGGGCCATTAAAGATTGAAGATTCTGAAAATCCTGAAGGTTTCGAAATGTCTTAAGGATAAAGACTCTCAAGACCATAGCTTTGGAGACCAATGCAAGATTCTAAAGTACTTGATCTTAAGCGTTGGAACTTGGAAGAATGCTAATACATACTACAGAATACTACGTACGAAATAACAATATTTAGTCGAAAATAATAATATTTTTCAATTTTTCGCTAACAAATCCTTCCGACAATCTATGGAAAAAATAAAAACCATATAATTTGAGAGTTCTAGGTTATTTTGCAGTAGAATTAATGATGTTTAGTGAATTCTCTAATATTTAGTTAAGTTTCGTATAGGATTAAGGTTATGAGTTTTCTCAGCGAGCAAAATTTGACAGATGTTACGTGATTTGACATGTGATTGGGCGGAAAATTATGATTCCGCCCCGGGCGACAATAGCCTATGCTACGCCACTGTGTATTATCAAGGAATATTATTTTGTCCTTATACATATAGGCGCCGGAATTTCGAAATTACTATGGGGGCTCGTGCTCCAAAAATTAATATAAGTAGAATCAATTAGACAGATAGGACTAGGCTACTACACACATAGACTTAAATGTGAAGATACCCATTTCGCTGCAGGAGCGCTACGCTGGATCATTGATCGTCCCTGCATATGATTAAAATTCTTGCATCTTCGGCAGCTCGGCTATACTTGGCTTTAGCAGCACCATTGGCGTAGCCAGGATTTTGCCTTGGGGCGAGGGAAAATTTGAAGGAAGTGATCCTTGTAGCAGTTGCAGCTCCGCCGCAAGCGCTGCATGAGGGAAAGCGCCGCAGGCGCGAAATTTTTGGGTCCTTCACGGTATTTTTGGGACTTCTAATGGCGGAGATGCGGCCATTTAAACAAATTTCGATAAGAATATATAGTAGAGCTTCAGCGTCGGACTGGGCCAAGAGGCCCGGGTGGCATAACGATTTAAGGGGCCTGCTGCCTGCTGCTCGCCTAGGAGAGCATTTATGTCGACCAACAAACCAAATTATGATAATGATCAAGTAGGCAAGAATGTTTGGATGTTTTTATTGTCAAAGATATACATTTATAAAATCCAAAATTAGCCAATGGCATGTAATATTGACAGTTGAGTTGAAGAGGGCGCTTGTGTACTTGGAGCTCTTTAAATTTTGGCGCGTGAATAATCGCAATGTGTGGTTTCAAGAAAAGCTGACGCTGACACTTTTGAAAATATTCTTTAAGGGCCACTGAACGTTCTAGAAGATATTTTAATCTATTCACTATTCATTGTTCGTATGTAGTTATCTTTCCTTCTACTTATTAAAACAAGATTAAAACAATTTAAAACTATTGACATTTACCGCCAAAATTCAAAGCACTCCAAGTTCACTCGCGCCCTCTACAAAATTTTGGGGAACTTAACTGGATATTTGCTGCTATTGTGGGTCGGTTTCTCAATAGCGAGTCACCCCCGGGTTAAGTATAACTCTGGGGTAAACATAGCAACTCGACACGCTTACCCTGGAGTTAAAATTAACCCGGAGGTGACTCGCTATTTACTGCATTCCTTTTATACATCGAGTTACACCGAACGAGCTCCTCGGAGTCACTCCAAAACACACAATTCAGATTTTATCATTATTTTTTAATATTAACATTACCGTCCCTAAAAGGAGTTCTTGCTCTCCCCGCAAATTTGGTGCATCAGGGGAAAGGGGGATCCACTATTAGGCAATTCAAACCACGTGACATTCAAGATGGCGTGGCGGCCATACATGGACAAAAAAACACAAAAAAATATCTAGTTTCTGCCCGAATTAATAGTTTAGGTACCTAGTCAACAAATATTTTATTAAATAATGAAAATCAAAGTTGTAAGGAAAACTGTATGCAAAATAATTTAAAATACGCATAAAAACATATTCAAAACAAACTTGTTTGGCCGCCACGTCACATTGAATTTTCCTTTTTGACAGATGGATTGAATTGCCTAATACTATGAGCGACTCGAGTGCTTAACGCACTTTTAAAAGGAACGTTTAAGCTTTTGACATTGAGTTCCGAGTAACTCAATAGGTAAAAGGAATACAGTAATTGAGAAACCGGCCCTGTAGGGATTATAATTTAATGGCTAACTTCACACTTGAAGCCTGACAGTTACGAATGGAGGTTGGAATTTTTGGCAGAAGAAGTTAAGGTTAGAACTAGAACGTTTAGAAAACGATTTTATAAGGGGATCTCGATTAGGGCCAAATTACAGTATATTTGCATCTGCAAATTTGCAGTTCTGCAAATATGGCCGACTTGCATATGTGCTCTATTTGCAAAAACGAGCAGAAAAAATCTGCAATTTCGTCATATTTATCGGAAAAGAGTGTTTGGGCGCTACTGATTTACCAGTTTTAAATGTCAAAGTTGTCAAAGTGATTGCAAGGACTTGCGGGACCCACAGATCCTTTCATCATGCGCAAATTTGCAGGCGACCTGCAAATGCTTTCTGCTTCTGTAATACGAAAAGTCAGACTTGCAGGTCCTGCATTTGTATCTTAGTGTTGCAGAACTTCTGTAGTTCCAGGCAAGTTTATTATTCTTGTAATTATGAAAAAATTGTGAAAAAACCGATTGGTAAATACCTACTTGTTTATGAAATTATATTGAAGGGGTTTTTATGTGAAAAATGAAGCCACAGTTAAAAAAAGTGAAATTTGAAGAATCATTTATTAGTGACCCGGCACCTACACAATCAACATTTTATTTAAAGAGATGTTTCAGCCAGACTGTCAATAACTCGTTCGTAAAAACTGCCATCCTCGTCATCCTTAATAAGATCCGATTCAGTATAATCAACGAATCCAGCAGTTCTTGCCCTGGTAGAGAACGAAGCCTCGTTTTGATGCGTTTTAGTGAGGAAAATCGTCTTTCGCAAGTTACTTGCGTCAACGATATTGTGAGGATTGTACAATACGCTACATATAAGTTGGAGTACGTACTTATGTGCATGTTGCATTGAGACAAAAGTTTACATGCAGGTGATCTCTTGCAGGCAAGCAGCTATTGCTGATCTCTTCTTGTTCTTCGTCTTCTTCCTCACTCTGAGAATCTGAATCATGCGTACTGGCGGCTAACTTGACTGGCTATAGCCCTCGCTAGTTTGCGCCTGTTTGGCCAATCGAGTCAGTAGTCAGTGTTGCCAATTTGTACGATGATAATTGTGGGTAAAAGGCCACTGGTACAATATTAACTCTACATACATACATGTGCATGCGCGCATTGATTGGTGGAGTCAAGCAACCTGACTTATTTATAAAAACAAAAAGTTCTTTTCACGTGGCTCCGGTTTAACTAACCGGGTTACAAAACGGTTAGAGAAATGACATACCGTTTTCTAGCCCGGTTACAAAGTGACGTGATGGATATAGTATTTTTAATACCTATTTATAGAAGTACCTGTCGTTTTAGTGACAAAACGTATGTCGCTTCTTGACACACAAATAAAATTAGGTTAGGAATTTCCTATTTGTAGATGAAATTGACGTATTAGCAATCGACGTTCGTTTTTGTTGGTAATTTTTTGTTTCATCTGATTCGTGATTGATAAATAAGGATGGGGTTATTCTAAATGGGTACTACAAATACTATACCTACCACTCGAATTTGAGCGGTATGTTGTGGTTTGTTAAACCGGAGCCACGTGAAAAGGGTTAAAGCATTATCTGAGAGGGGCCCGCACAAGCCAGGGCCCGGGTGGCAAATGCCGCCCTGACCCTATGGCCAGTCCGACCCTGTAGAGCTTTACTTATATTACAATGTATGTATTTGAATATTTACGTAGGACTTGAATTGATTCTTTGTTTATTTCAATTTGGAATTAATAATAAAATTTAAAGGCCTTTGGGGGAAGGGGGCAAATGCCACTTTATCCCCTTTCCTGGCCACGCCAGTCGCCAGTGGGCAGTACCAGTACCGGTGCGATTCGCCTTAACTGGGTAGGTACAAGCTAATTCGTCTTATTACTCCCTATGTGTCGAGTAGGTTTTAAAGTCTTTTTATAAATTGTCCATGATAAACTAGGTAAAAAAAGCCAGTGTAATGGTACATCATGATATATTCATGTGATGTGAACATACCTATCATGAAAACGAACGGAAAGGAAAATAATAATAGAACAACTTATTGAAAATACAGGTGTGAATACTACACAAAATATTCAAAGTGTTTGTTGAAGTAGGTAATATCAAAAACAACAAAAACATTAAACACACAAGTTTGATATAAAAATGAATAGTTAGGAACATGAACTCATGAACTCAATATTTCTGTGCCTACCCACACCTACTACATACAATACCAAAATCACTATGGGGGCTCAAGCCCCCATTGCCCTCATGGTTCCGGCGCCTGTGTCCTTATATATAAGTTAGTATTGTCTGTATTAGTAATATTAGTAAAGTATCGCACGCCGGCAAAAAAACTTGAAAATTGTTGGGGATGCCGCTGGGCTTTGTCGCTTGCCGACAAAGCTAAGCCGCTCTTGTTGACAGTGTGAGATATTCTCTTTAGAAGTGGACAAAAATATGAAATTACACAGATAATTGAATAAAAATCAATTTCAAATTTGAATTTTTAATAAAGGAATAATAGTCCCATTCAAATATTTATATTTGATTTATTTCAATAGTTTAAAACGGAATTTTAAGGATTACCTACTATATGAATTTTGCCCATTTATTTAACGTATTAACTCCACTGTATTTTAGAGGTAAATCAGCTAGAATTTCGGGGCAATGGCGTTCGTCATTTCAGTTTTTATAGAAATATCTGGAGTATGTTTATTCTTTATTAATCAATTTGTTTTCATTTGTCATGATAATAATATTTAGACGCCTATGTATTCCCACGTGACTTCAAAGAGATCAACTGAGCCGCCTTTTTTATGAAATTTCAATTAATAATGGTTAAACTATACCTACTAATAATTATTGAGAAGAGTGAAGGTCTAGAAAAGGCGCCTCATTTATACCCTCATCAGTCATTTTAGTTTGTATAATACCTACTAACTCTTTTTGTCGCCTTTGACGAAGACAGGAACCAGTGGCGCACCCAGAAAATATGTTTGGGGGGGGGGGGGGGCTAGGTACATAGTGGCTTGTGAATGAAAGTCTAAAAAAAAGTTTAAGGTGTCAGGGTGCCACGCTTTGATGTTGCTTCGTTTTTTAAACGTAAAAATTCAGTTTCCAGAGGCGGCCTGGGAGGGGCCCTGGCCCGATAGCCACCTCCCCTGGGTGCGCCACTCACAGGAACCATCATTAGTCTGTTACCAAGAAAACTGGTTCATTTACAATTTTATATTCACTGGATTCAAATACCTACATAATTACTATCACGTCCGAACTCCTATAAGAAGTTTACACCTCGGTTTACACTACACAATAAATATAAATAATAGTGTACTTTGCCACCCTAAATGGCGACCCGGTAGACAAAAACATCACAACTTACCCCAGTAACGAACGATTCTCACTTGTAAACGTACCCTCGTATCGAAAAAATCATTTTCGGTGTGAGCCGGACCGGACCACCATCAACCTGACGTAAGCGCCGACGTTGCCACATCAACGTACAGAATCAACTTGTTATACGTTATGCAACTATTGCGTGTGACTGAGACAGAAAATCGTTATGTGGGCGAACATGAATGCATAGTAAACACTGGCCAATCACAGACAGCCAGGAACCAGGCCTACCTTGTCATCAATGGAAGCAGGGTCGATCCATTCGAGACGAAAAGGGGCTATCGGTTGCCCGTTTAAAAGGTTTTAGTCGGTTTTTAAAGGGTTTTATAAATATTCCATGCGGTTTTGTTATAAGGGATTGTTCCGGAACTGATTATTGTCATATTTGTAGTGTTTTATTGCGGTTTTACGCAGTTAGATGGTGTTCAGTGATCTAGGAGTGTTCCCTTGTAGTAATAATAAGATCGACCCGCTGTGATAGTGGAGATCAGCTGAACTATAGCTTTCCGTACATTGTACAAATCAGTAGTAGTAAGAACCCGGTAAAGAATAGTTCGTGGCCTAAGACAATCTATTTATGGCAGCATAAAAAAAAATCTAAATTTTTCAAATTTTCATTTTCGGGCAATTACGGTGTTCTTGAAAATTTCCGTCCCGGCTTAAAAAATTTAATTTACATTAAAAAAAAATAAATAATAGAAAATCGTCTTCAAAGTGGCGAACCAGTCGGGAAACAATAGAAAAAAAGACATGCTTAAATTTCTTACGCACAAATTAAAAACTCAGTCCATTAACGAAGAAAACTACAATCAAAAGGTAAATAATTTTTAATATTTTTTACAATCGATTGTTTTTATTTTGGTACGAGTGTGTGTAAAATCATAGTAACCTCGCTGAAGGTCACAGAAAACGTAGAAAAAAATGGCTGCTGTGGGTCGAAACAAGTTGAGGAACAAAGGAATGTACGGTTCAGGAGCTTGCCTGCTTTCTAATTCCTGCCAGAACTTGTCCGATGCTAATTGCCCATTTACTAAAAGAGCTTTCAGCGACCTATTGACTCTGACTCTTGAAGCAAAAGTAAATGGGATTTTTTGGTCCATCGAGCCGGATAATGTTGTTTGTCCTGGACCCTGGCTGAAGAAAAAAATTAATAAAAAGAAAAAAAATCGATATCCAATTTGATATAGCGTGGAAACAAAGAAAAGTTCAAAAAATAGGGGTTTCTTTGTTGAAGAAAACACACTTTGCTTATTGATGGAACAAATAGAGTGCGTGCATGTGTAGGCAATAAAAATTAATCTCTTCTTAGGGGGTCTCTCTAGGAAAAAATCCCCCACCTAATTTAATTTATGATTAGATTAAATTAAATTTCAAACATGTAGGTATTTACCAATACTTATTTTTGAAACTAGTAAAAATGGTCCTTCGAGCCCTGTAAATATTTGAACTACATATTTATTCATTCAAAAAATTTAATAAAAGCACCTAAACATGATAGGTAAGTACTCATCATAAGAACAAAGGAAAAATATATAGGTAGAGAAAAAAGGGTTTCTCGGTAATTCAAAATAACATGCTTCTAAATGTTTTTAGTAATCTCTTGAATCCTCTCCTTGACGCAAATATATTTTTTTGGGCCTTCGAGCTGGATAAATATTTGAACTTTTTTTGTTGGGGGGACCTGGACAAACAAAAAAATCAATATCCTAAGGGATTAAATTTGATACAACATAAGAACAAAGGAAAATACGTATTTATTGAAAAAACACACTTTACTCGTTCAAACAAAAAGTGTGTGGGCATTCAATAAGTTTCGAACACATAATATTTTCTCGTTCTTTTTCTTGAATAAGTATGACAGAAGTTTTATCGGTCTTATGAATCAGACGTTTTAAGATTTAATAAAACCCAAAGATATACAGTACGTACTTCTTTGTCTGATCATAATGTTGTTTTGTGTAAAGTTCACATCTGAGGTTCACATGATCCCCTTAAAAAAAACAGCAAGGTTTAAGCAGGGCAGAATTTTTAGTTCGCCAAAATAAAAAACCCTGGTATACCAAAGGACTTAAGGTGTCCTTTGAGAATCTTCGAAATCTTCACTATTATTAGAAATTTCACACCTATTCCAACAACTCGGTCAATCTACAAAAAAACTTATAAAGTTACCCAACAGTGGCGTGTCAATCCAGCTCCGGGCCTGTGTGCCAAAATCTCCGCGGGCCCATTACAGGTCCTCCTTTTGGGTGCCACGCCAAAATTTTGACACAAAAGTCGTTCAAAAAACATTCCTAAATTTTTTTTTAGGAATATTTTTTGTTGTGATCCTTCAGTGTTTTGCCTTGGTTAAAACTACTTTTGTTTTTGGTTTGAAACTTGTAGCTTTATTAGGTAATGGAATATAGAATGAAATTGAACTACAGCAAAAGTAAGACTTATTATATGTCAGCCAATCTGTCACAGACACCTTTCATAACAACATGGGAGAGAGAAGATTTTTGCATCTCTGCTGCCTGATTTATAAAATTATAAGGAGTTCTATTCCTATGTATCTCCTCGAATGGATGGTTAAGCGAGGTGATATACATCAATTTAACACACGTAATGGACAAATATTATTAAATATTCCACAACATCGCTGTGAACTATTCAAGTCCTGTTTCACCTACTTGGTAGCACACACATATAACTTTTTTCCACAGATGTTTTCATTGAATATAATAGGATTTGGGAATAGGGTAAAAAGTGAAATACGAGATAAGCATTTATGTCTTTAATGTAAATAATTGTATCCCAATGGGGGTTTGCCACTGCCAGTATCATCATTTCAGGTTGTGTAATTATTGTTATTCAAGGTTTTATATTTTATACGTTTTATATTTCATGTTTTATATTTCATATTTTATACATTTTATTTTATACATTTTATATTTTATACATTTTATGTACTTATTGTGATGATTATTGTGATATTTTATTATATCTTTACTTGTTTTAGTTAATAAGTGATATTAAATTATTGAATTGGTGGTTATTGAAAAACGCTTTGCGGTCTAATCACCATTTGATGTGTACAGGGTTTTTCTCTTCTTTGTTCTCATCAATAAACCGATTTTTATTTATTTATTATTTTATTTATTTTATTTTAGAGAGAGTTTTAACAAAATGTGTTACTACGACTGAAGCTGTCTTAAGACTGTCTTCTTGCTTCACTAGATCTCTTACAAATCGACCTTTACATCCCTTCTAAAACGTTTCTAAAACCTACATAATTACAACTGGAAAACCCTAAATAAATATTGGCAATAAATGACAGTCTGTTCGCCCAAAGAATGACCATTAAGGATATTTGGGAATTTTGGGGTTTATAGTGGACAAATGTTTAATTTATTTACATACAATATCTTTGGGTTCTTTAACAGAAAGTCTGGGTCATATAATAATATTGCTTTCGGCGACGGCGAGACATTATTTGGGAAAGTATTCGAGGGTCGTAAAAGGTACAATGTCATGATATTATGGAGGAATATGACATTTTCCTTTAAAGGGGGTGTGCGCCAATAATTAAAGTTTTAGTGTAAAAAAATCTAAGAATAACTGTTCAAACCTCGTTATTCTACGATAAACGATCGCTGAGATATACCGCTTTAAAATGTGTGTGACGTCACGAGAGCTTCGTCCATCCGCACTCCGCATTGTTAATTTGATTGTTCCCGGCACGCGTCAGTGGTTTTTGTTTAGATTATTGCAGGTGACACAGGAAAAACATATGTAAATTCAATTTACTTCACTTTATCGTGCGTCGCTTGAGCTTTCGTGACGTCATAGGGTGGTACCTTCATAGAGTGTGCGGTTTTCACTGTTATTCTTAGATTTTTTTTTCTCTTTTTTTTGAGATGAAGTTGTTTTTTTTGCGCACACACCCTTTAAACGGTAAATTGTGAATTCATTATTTTCGAAACTGGTATGAATAACTATGTATAGTATTTTTAATCCAACTTGAAACACTTGAAAAACCTCTAGTCGGCATACATCAAACAAAAAAAGGGCATGGGCGTCACATAAATTTTATTTCTTTAAATAGTGATAATCAATATCAAACAACACAACTAAATAGGTAATACGTGGAATAAAATAGCAAATAATATATAAATTGGGATGACACTGGTTATAGAAATCGCGTAGTCTAGTCAACAGTTGCACCTACATCGTTCCCGGGAAAACATAAGTTGTTCACCCCAATAATTAAACCTATAGGCACGTGCCGACTTAAATTATTAATTTGGGCAACTGTAGCGATATTTCGTCGCTACTTATATTTCATACCGGGTGATTGTCTATATTTTGCACACATACCTATCTCACCTGTTTGAAGAGATACCCAGAAATGTCAAATGTTAAAGTTCTAGGTAATATCAAAGAATATTATAGACTAACGTCTCTAGAAGACCCGTCCGCTAGCGAAAATATAAACCCGCGTGATGGCGCTGGTGTCCTAGTAAAATCCGTCGTTTCTGCGATTAAATTAATTTGAGGGACCAAATGCACGCGTATTTGTTAGGCTGCGTTGCCAAGTTGTCTTTTGTATAACAAATTAAATGCCTGTGTTTTATATAGGTACTTTTTATGCATATACCTACTATAGAATAGGAATATTATTATAATTAAAAACAATATAATAAATAGGTAAATAGTTATGTATTTTTGTGTGTAGTAATTTTCTGGTACTAATAAATAGAGGTATAAAACACAACGGATTTTGCTGAAATTTAGCATACTTTTCAAGTTCAGGTGATTAGGTGATAATACATTTTATTTACGACTAATGTATAATGTGCTTATTATATTTGTGATTTTGGCAGTATAATGACATATGTTATTCCTCCAGGGATTAATGACGAGTAGCGGGATTAATGGTCATTATTCCACAAAAGTGTCAGTGTCAAACGTGTAGTGCTTGTGGATTTGTATTGAAAATTATGAGACGGATGAAATTTGTTCATTGAAAATCTCAAATAAATTAATTTGTCGTAAATAAAGTAGAGTATACTACTCGCAATAATGGCTATTATTCCCTCGGAATGTTACTCCCTCGCCACTAACGCGGCTCAGTTCGTAATAATCCTCGGGAATAATAGCTATCATTATTGACTCGTGGTATAATCTACTATTAACCACTAATGAAAGGTGTAAATTATTGTCAAATGTGACAGGTGCAGATTTTTGAACCAATATTTCGCAACGGATTTTGCTGAAATTTTGCATACACTTTAAGTTCGGGTGATTATACATTTTAGACCACTAATGACAGATGTCAACTGTCAAATGTGACAGATGTAGATTTGTGAACCATTTCTTCGCAACAGATTTTGCATAATTTTTAAGTTCAGGTGATAAAACAATTTGGAATATTCAACAGCTATCGAATGTAATTTTTGAAAGCTGTCAAAATATGACAGGTCGAGAGGTGGGCAGGTTGTCAGCATTACCCCCGTCTTTGAAAAGCTTTTTTCGACAAATAGACAAATTTCAAAAATAAATAACCCATAATTTTGCACACCGATTTTCAAAATTTGCACACTCTTTTGGGGAAAGTTGTATCGTATCAAAAATTTGCATAACCACCTCCCATTTTTAAAAAAATTGATAGACCCCTGTGCTACTGGTAACATTTAATTTTGGACAATTTTGCACACCTATATGCAAATTTTGCACACTTTTCTGAGAAAAGTTATGAGGTGTGATAAATGTGCACTTTTTTCCCCGTTTTTCTGAAACTTGAAAAATTCTTATGCTACTCGCCTCGGCTAATTTTGCACTCGCTTCCAGGGAAAGTTGATGGGTATCAAAAATTAACATTTTCAACCTCGTTTTTCAAAAAATTTAAATTTTTTTCAGCTATTCGGTTAACCTAATTTTGCACAATTTTGCATACCTATTTCAAATTTTGCACACTTCTAGGTGATGAATTTTCCCTTTATCTTTGGACATCGGGTTGTGAATAGATAATATCAATAACTTGCATTTTCCCCCCCGTTTTTCAAAAAATTAATATAACCTCAATGCTATTAGGTTCACCTAATTTTGCACAATTTTGCACACCTATTTTCAAATTTTGCACACTCTTCTGGGAAAAGTTATGAGGTGTAATAAATGTGCACTTTTTTCCCCGTTTATCTGAAACTTGAAAAAATTCTTATGCTACCTACTCGCTCCGGCTAATTTTGCACACCTTTTTTTTTAAATTTTACACATTCCTCTGGGAGTTAAATGTTATATTAAAAATTTGCACGTTTTCCCCTGTTTGTCAAAAAAATTGAAAAACTCTCGCTACTGGGTTCACTCAATTTTGCACGCCTATTTTCAACCCGAATTGAGTAACATAAGAATTTTTCATTTTCTCAAAAAACCGGCGGGAAAGTGCACATTTTGCAAAATTTGAAAATAGGTGTGCAAAGTTGTGCAAAATTGGGTGAACCCAGTAGCATAAAGATTTATCAACTTTTTGGAAAACGAGGGGGGGAGACAAGTATAGGATCTTTCAATTTTTCGACAAACAGGGGGGAAGTGCAAATTTTTAATGCCTTATAACTTTCCCCAAAAACGTGCGCAAAATTGTGCAAAATTAGCCAAAGCGAGTAGCATAAGATTTTTCAATTTTTCGACACACGGCGGGGATAGTGCAAATTTTTAATACCTCATATAGTTTTTTTTTTTTTTTAAGATAAAAGTCAAAATGACATTATGTTGGCAATGCAATGTAAAATTGTCAATGGTTTCAAATTTTTTATGTAGAAAAGGCTTGTGCTGCCAACATAGTTATTGAATTTTTGACTTGAGGAATTATTTAAAAAATAAAAACATACTTTATCTTTCCCCAGAAAAATGTGCAAAATTTGAAAATAGGCATGCGAAACTGTGCAAATTTAGGTGAACCGAGTAGCATATGAATTTTTTAAGTTTTAGACAAACAAGGGTGAACGGTCAAGTTTGCTCCCAGTTTAAAAAAAAATCCTGTGCAGTTCACACCCGGTAGAAGTGAAACCTTCATCGAACTGCATGCATTACACACATACTAACATACACAGTGGCGTCCCCCCCCCTCCAAAAGACTTGAGAAAGAACGCAAATAACTATAGTTTAAAAAAACTAAAATACACGCTGGGGTTCTTTGTTCCACATTTCTTATACATTGAGCACCCCACGCTTTTTTGACAATAATTCTAATATTTTTTACGCTGTGTCTAGTCTCCCGGCACCGGTATTCATACGAATCCCGGTTATGGCGCGTTTTAAATGACATCATCGACAATCACCGATAACTGTCGTGGATCCCGGCATAATTATTATTATGTTCATTGGTATTGGGGCAGATTTATTATGAAGAGTTAAAAAAGTAAAAAAAGTCGGGCGCGATAAGCTTTTATTAATAGAAAATAAAATTATGACTTTTTATTATATGTAGGTACAGGGTCATTTTGAAAGTTGGTTCAGCATTTGATCTTGTACAGCAACGCCGTTCAGCAACATTACACAGGGTGCCAAAAATTAGAGGTTAATATTTTAGCTGCGGATTCTACATCTCAAATTAAGAACAAAAATTCCTATGAACATGGGTCCAATAAGAGTACCCTATCGAGATACAGGCTGTTAAAAAAGGTATAGTCCTGAATAATAAATGAAAATAAATCATACTATTCCCTTTTTAAACCATTACTACGAAAAGTGGATTAAGGAAGTAGGTACTCACCACTCTCACAACAAAAAACAATTACAATTACAATTACCAATATCACAACAAAAAACAATAATACATAAAAGCTTTTCCGGATTAATCACAGCTTCAACTAGCATGAGAAACACCACTTTGAATTTTGAATCCAATAGCCGGGACCCACGATAAATCCCGGCGGTCGTTGATGGAGTCATCGAAAACACGTCATAACCGGGATTCGTATAAATACCGGTGCCGGGAGGCATCTAAACATTCCGGTATAGGATTCGGCACCTAGGCATATCTCATTGGTCCGTTTGAATTCGGACCGCCAATTGATGCGGAGTGCTGAAATCCGTACTTGAATGTTGAACGGTGCTGAGCTTCAGGTCAGAATGGTCCATTAGCAACAGCCATGTGGAGTGCCGAATCTAAGGTCAAAATGTTAAACAGTGCTGAGTATCAGGTCCGAATGTTGCCATGCGTTTGGCGCGGTTTTTATATTTAATCAGCTGTCCACCTCCTTCGTGTTCCTCTTAGCTACAATTTTGTGGCGGATGCGGTTTATTTTGCCGTTGCTTCATGTGTTCTTGTGCTTAAACATGCAAGATGAGTTTGCCTGGATCATTTAAACACTTTCAATGTGGTGAGCAAATTTACCGAGCCAACAATTTGGAGAAAAACGATATAAAGCAATGGATAGAAGAGTATAGTGATATAACATACACGGATTGGAATGTGAAGTCAGCGAAAAATAATTATAACAGATTCAAATGCAGGTTTGTGTTCAATGTCAATTCAATGACGTAGAATCTTCTTGGATGCGAATAGACTTTGGAAAATACATTTTTTAGATATGTTTTTGTATGCCATCATAGTGCTTATAAAAAAGTGGATCAAGGAAATAATAAGAAAGGAAAATCCAAAAACTGCTGTTGCCTGGCTTCAATTGATATTTTAATTAAACTAAGCACCACAGATACCAAAAAAAAAGATAAATATATTAGGGTATTTATTTCCAAAATTTTCTATTCTAATTTGCCAGGTTTCAGGTATTTATAATCCCCCCCTGGGTCCGCCACTGCAAATTATTGTCCAAGATTTTTTGAAATGTATCGTTGAAATAAAATAAATGTGTAACAAAAAGTAAATAAAGTTTGTTTGTTGATTTTGTGCCGCGCTAACGGAGTAACATTCCGACCTGAGGCTCAGCACCGTTCAACATTCAAGTACGGATTTCGGCACTCCTCATTAATTGGCGGTCCGAATTCAAACGGACCAATGAAATATGCCTAGGTGCCGAATCCTATACCCGAATGTTTAGATGCTGCCGGGAGGCTAGACACAGCGTATTTTCTATTCATTAATATTTTCTGTTTATATAAGAAATTATTTTTCACTTTTTAGTTCAATTTACTATAAAAGCGTGTTTTTTAGTTTTTTCAAAATATATTTATTTTTCACTTTTTAGTTCGATGTATTATAAAAGCGTGTCAGCCCCAGAGATTTCCAGACTTTTCAAGACATTGTCCAGACTTATTCAGAGCTTTCCAGAGTTTTCCAGATTTCATCCAGATTTATCCAGACTTGTACAGACTGATCCAGATTCTGGAAAATGATCCCCAGGTCTTTTGGGACCTTTTCCAGAATTTTTCCTACCCTTTCAAGAAATTTCCAGGCCTTTTGCAGACGTTTCTAGAGATTTCCAGACATTATGCAGACTTATCCAGAGCTTTTCAGAGTTTTCTAGACTTTATCCAGATTAATCCAGACTTTATCCAGACTTGTTCAGACTAATCCGGATTCTGGAAAATGATCCCCAGCTCTTTTGGGACGTTTTCTAGAATTTTTCCAACCCTTTCCAGAAATTTCCAAGTTTTTTCCAGACGTTTCCAGACAATATCCAGACGTATCCAGAGTTTTACAGACTTTATCCAGATTTATCCAGACTTGTACAGACTGATCTGGATTCTGGAAAATGATCCCCAGGTCTTTTGGTACCTTTTTCAGAAGTTTTCCATCCCTTTCCAGAAATTTCCAATTTCTTTCCAGACGTTTCCAGAGATTTCCAGACAATAACCAGACTTATCCAGAGTTTTATAGACTTTATCCAGATTTATCCAGACTTGTACAGACTGATCCGGATTCTGGAAAATGATCCCCAAGTCTTTCCAGAAATTTCCAGGCTCTTTCCAGACGTTTCCAGAGATTTGCAGACTTTTCCAGACTTCATCCAGATTTATCCAGAATTGTTCCAGCTCACTTGGCTTGTTCCAGGTTCTTGTTGTGTGTTGTGTGTTAATATAAGCGTGTTAAAAAAGTGTTGCTATTTCGTTTCGTTTCATCGGGTCGCTTTTTCGTTTCATCGAGTTTCAAATCACTCCCAACTATTTATTCTAAAGAAGTTTTCACTTCAGAACTGCTCTAGTTTTCGTTGTGTTGTGTGGGTGTGCAATATTTTAGTCATAGTGTCCAAAATTATTACGGTTTATTTATTTTTGAAATTTGATTAATACGGGCGGAAACTTGACCAACCCCAAAATTTACTTGTTGGTAAATAAACCGATCTACTGGAAAAAAATAATAATAATTCATATTTCGAAATTAAACATAAATTTCTAAGTGGCAAATTCGCCAAATATACTGAAAAAACCTAAAGAAAATGATAGAATAGCATCCATCTATGATATTCGTTGGTAAATTATAAAATATGTTAGAAAATATATGTTTAACTTCCTAATTCCTCTTGGCACGCGTCTGTCTCCCTATGCATGCAAAGCAAATATTTTACTCTAATAACTTCATTCAGAGAAGCGGATACGGACGCTGACTCGCTGGCTGGACGCCGAATCAACAGCACTGACAACTCGGCAACAGTGGGCAATAGACTCGAGCCGGCGTCCACACCGGCGTCCATCGAGGTATCAAAAATAAGAATACGGACGAGACTTCTAGAGACGTTAGTCTATAATATTCTTTGGTAATATCAGAAACTTTGCAATTAAAGTTAGTTACAAGGATACAGGGTGTATCACAAAAGTGTGGCGAAGCAAAGTTATACTTTTTTAAATGGAACACCCCGTATATTATTGACCTATCGGATTAGCCTTTCATAGTGATGGCAAGGGAGAATTTTATCGAGAGAAGTTTCGGTAATATTACCTCACCCGTGGGGTAATATTACCAAAACGAGAATTTTAAACTGGTAACTTATGATAATTTTTTCAGTAAGTTCTCATGTAATATTCTCAGGAATATTACGCCATAATATGTTGTGCAGAATCCGAAACGTTTGCTGACTTGGAAGATGCAGGCTGGGATGGAGGCATAGTTTGACAAATATAGTTATAAGCTTTGTTCCAGTACAGCAGGAAACTGTACAATGTACTAGTTGTTCGTTTATAACTGGAACACTCAGTAACTTTCTTATATCATTGAAAATAAAGGGCATGTTTAAGTTGGACAATGTCTTGGTGAATTGCAACCTTAAGCGCTACAATGATATTTTTTCGTCGTCATAGGTTTACAAGGTGCGCCAAAAAGGTATTTTTTTAAAATGGAATGCCCAGTATATTTTTGTTATCCAAATAATATTTGATATGTTTGTGAGGCTAACTTTCTGAGAATTTCAAAAATGCAAAAATATACTGGGCTTTCCATTTGAAAAAATGACTTTTTTAGCGCACCCTGTATACCTATCGCGACAGAAAAAATCTGGTTGTAGCGATTAAGATCGTTGAAATTTACCAAGAAATTTTCCAATTTAAACATGCCCTTTATTCTCAATAATAAAAAAGTTATTGAGTGTTCCAGTTATAAACAAACACCCTGTACACTCACGATTTTGCGTAAAGCTTAAAATTTATGCATAGAATCTGGAATTCGTATATAGAAATTAGTATATATTTCAGTCGTTCATTGGATGGTTTTTTACGTGTTGGAACAGACCTATAGTAATTTTTTCAAAGCTATATGAGCTTTGTTTTGACTTAATATTAAAGCATACTTAATTAAACTTAATTTTTAGATTAGGGGAAAAAGGTACATTATTATTGTGTCTTAAAAAAATTGGTAATTTTGCTTTAAGAAGTAAAATTAAATCTCCATATCGTATACAATATGTCACTTCCACTTTTGTTTTGCTTTATTTTGAAAATTACTGAAAATTACCGTGAATTACCGTAATTTACCTAATGTTCTTACCAAATTATAAATTACTGGTAATTTGCCATCACTAGCCTTTCAAACCTGATTCTAAATATACTAGGTTTTTAAGGTTCATTCCTCATAGTCCAGCCTTTGAATTTCCTATTTGGACTATCAGGAATAAACCTAAAAAACCTAGTGTATTTGGAATCAGGCTTGAAAAGCTAATCCAATGCGTCAATAATAAATGGGGGTGTTCCATTTAAAAAAGTTCAACTTTGCTTTGCCACACTTTTGTGGCTGTACATACTTTTAACTAACTTCATTGAAAACTTTCTGATATCACCTACAACAACAAACAGGTGAGATAGGTGTGGGTGCAAAATATAGACAATCAACCGGTACATACAGGAGGGAAACTTACAATAGATTTTTTATGAAATTAATAGAAGAAGAGCGACGTCATGCTGAAACATCCTTGTATAATGCAGTGTTTCAAGTCAGAATAAAAAAACTATACCGCTACCGGTATTTTTTTGCGCGTAGATAGACTATTACCCATACATTAATCATTATTATACAAGCAAAAAAAAAAAAGACAATTAATAATTTTAGGTCTTTTATCTTTTGAAACATTTTTTTGCGGTTTCCATATGGAGCTCACGGGCCCCTTTCGAAGCCGGGCCTGTGTGCTTCGCACACATGGCACACCGGTAGATACGCCACTGTTATCCAAAGATCTACATTACTTCAATCGTCTTGCAAATGCATCCAACAAACAAAGGGGAAGTTGGTCGATTATAAGCGATATTCGTAGAAAATCCATTTTTTCCCACTCATTAATGATAGCGACATGTCTTTTGACTCAGTCAACAAATTTTACTATTCCATTAGTTCAGGGTTTTTTTCTTCAGCCTGCTGGCAAAATTAATTAATTTCACAAGAGCGGAGATTTGGGAGATTCCTCTAATTATAAACCCATATCACTATACCTTCATTCAAACACTATCCAAAATTGTAGAAAAACCTAGTTAAAAGTAGAGTGATCTAATTTTCGAATACAAACAATGTTCTAAAGTTCTCTTCAATTTAGCTTTCGAGACCATCGCGATACAGATGATGCGATTTTTCAATTTTTTGAAGGTCTTTATTCCGGCTTTAATAATAGTGGAGTAACTGCGATTTTTCAACAGCGTTTGATTGCGTCAATCAACACATCCTGACACGAAAGCTCTTTTACTATGGCTTTAAAGGAGTGACACTCACATGGTTTCAATCATATTTGTCCGATCGTCGTTTGTATTGGATCGTCTTTATAGGGTTCCACACACTTCGATGAATACTGTCGTGTTTTTCTACTATACACTTCGGTTTTCGAACGACGTGTTTCATCGCGGCGACGAAAACCGTCGTGTTTCATCATAGTGTGTGGGGCCCTTTATCGGTGATTTTGGAAAATAATTGGGGTGTATGATCTTCAGCAGTTCAAATCTTGGGGTGATTCTAAACTTCTGATGCTAAATTTATCTAAAACAAATATTTTGCCATTCAGATGCGATTTATAGAACTCGCCAACTTCCACAATATTTCTTTCGAATGTCCTCCTGAGACTAAGTTTCTGAGAGTTATTATTGCCAGTGAATTGAGTTTTGAATCTCATAATTGTCAGTCTTTCAAAGAAAATATCAGTTGGGTGTTTTGCTGTCAGAATAACAGGTCTATAAACCTAGCAGTCCCAAGGTGGAAAAAAACCTCGGGATCTATATAATAATTAGGTGCTTTTTAGGTGCTAATTTGGGCTTCTAATTAAAAATTAGGTGCTCCTCTAGATTTTGAGAAAATCAAAAAAAAACTGAGGGATTGCTAGGTTTATGAAAGCTAGTAGTCCCCTATAGTGAAAAATATTTTTTTCAAATTTCTTCTTTGTATCAGAATTAGGTGCTTTTTAGGTACTCCTAAATAGTCCAAGAAAAAATAGAATTGATTAATTATTAACTGAGTTACAGATTTTTTTTTAATTATTAGGGGACTGCTGGCTTTACGTCTACTTGTTGGTGTGTTAAAATGGCAAAAAAACTTCGGAATCTATATAATAATTAGGTGCTTTTTAGGTGCTAATTAGGGCCTCTAATTAAAAATTAGGTGCTCCTCTAGTTTTTGAGAAAATCAAAAAAAACCTCGAAAAAAACTAAGGGATTGCTAGGTTTATGAAAGCTAGTAGTCCCCTATAGTGAAAAATATTTTTCCAAAAATTTCTTTTATATCAGAATTAGGTGCTTTTTAGGTGCTCCTAAATAGTCAAAGAAAAAATAGAATTGATTGATTATTAACCGAGTTATTAACTGAGTTACAGATTTTTTTTTAATTAGTAGGGACTGCTAGTTTCCATTAACCTTAATCCTTTGTTTTTTTTTTTTTGATTTTCTCAAAAACTAAAGGAGCACCTAATTTTTCATTAGTAGCCCTAATTAGCACCTAAAAGGCCCCTAATTATTATTATTACATAGACCCCGAATTTTTTTTTCTATTCTGACACATCACCAAGTAAAGGTGAAGCCAACAATTTCCTAATAATGAAAAAAATCTGTAATTCAGTTAATAATTAACTGATTCAAGTTTTTCTACGACTATTTAGGAGCACCTAAAAAGCACCTAATTCTGATACAAAGAAGTAATTTGAAAAAAATATTTTTTACTATAGGGGACTGCGAGGGGTGAATAGCTGACCCAAAATGTGTACACCGACTGCCAAATTCCACAATCTCTAAGGAAATTTGCTAAGATTGTGAGCGATTGTGAGTGATTGTGTTTGATTGTGAATGATTGTATAAGGATTGTGACTGATTGTTAGCGATTGTGACTGATTCAGTCATGATTGTGAGTGATTGTGACTGATTCTGTCATTATTGTGAGTGATTGTGTAAGGATTGTGAATGATTGTATAAAGACTATAGGTGTTTTCTCACGTGTCAAATGTTTTAAAACGTTTTTAAAACTGGTTTAAACCAATGTCACATGACGTCATAACTTCTCGGCTCAAGAAAATAGTTTTAAAACGTGGATTGGATTTTATTTCGAAACGGTTTGACCAATTTTGATGTGACGTCATGGGTTCATCGCGAGAAAATACTGTTTCAAAAACCTATTTTAATACAACTTTAGAAAAGTGAATGCGAGAAAACAGCTCTGGAATATTAATTGGGTTAGAATAAAATAACAAAATATCAAAAGTAAATTTTTTTCTGTAATTATAACAAATTGAAAAATATTACCATAAGTAATGCGTGAAGAATATTAAGTTTTTTGATCTTTCTTAAGCGGCGTTTCCACAAGCATAGTTTATTGGTTTATTATATTGATATATCAAACAATTGATAAAATGAACTTTTCAATTAAAAAACTATATAATTTGTATGGAGATACTCATCTTTGTCAAACACATTGTTTTCTTCATAAATTTGTCTTTGTCAAACTCATTAATGAAAACAAATATATTAATTGGGTAAGTAAATTGTATCAATGAGTATGTCCATACAAATTATATCATACTTACTTTTTTGACTGAAATGTTCATTTTATCGATTGTTTTGATACACTATTCCATTGAAAAAGTCAGCTAGCAAAAAACTACACAAAAAGCCAGAGCCGTATTCAAAAAAATAAAGTTGATGGTGGGGTGGCCCAAAGACGAAACTCGGATTTCAAATTTGATAATGCCTTATTGTGGAAAAAAAAAAAATGGCAACGATGAAGTGCAATTTATGTTGAAGTAAGTATCTCTTCAAAAATAAGCTCAGAGGAAAAATTAAAAACGGCTTCGTTTTTTTAGTACCTATCCGGAATTTTCCAGATTTCGAAACGGCATTTTGGTGAGCAAGAAATTGCGTAACTTTGCCCCAATTTAAATGAACCTGCATCTCTTATGGTTATCCAGTAGTCGATTTACAAATTCACTAGTCGACACGAGTCGAGCGTCTCGTATAGGCAGCATTAACGTTATTTCCGAGTCGCATCCTTCGACATCGAGCAATTAGAATCCGCATCCAGATCCATATATAGTTTATGCACCCAGAGGTTACCCGTAAGTTGTGAAACACAGGGCTGACAATAAATTAGTACAAGACCAAGTGAACGAATTTACATTTAGTTCTATAAAGTCCTTTTCCAAACTAATTTTAAAGTTTTTGAGTTGCTTACGTTGAGAATCAATGTCTATAGAGTAGTTGCCTATTTAAAATTTACTTCATAAAAAAATATTACTCGACAAAATCATATTTTAAAGGTCTAAGTTTTAAAGTAACTTTGAAAAATGGTACACCAGCACCTGAATTAATATAGGGCCTGTCAACGTTTTTGAACAAGATTTATACTGAAATTCCAGTGCTTCCAAAACAAAACGAAATTTTGTGTTAAGTTAGATAATAATTATGTTTTACTTGTAAACAATATGTTATAATAATAATAATAAAAGTATAATAATCTATACTCAGCATTAGATGAATATATTGCATTTTAAATGAATACGAAATGTAAATACCTATCTGTAAAAAATATATTTCTTCACAAACTCTCATGACCCACAAAACATTTTGAGAATTTCAGGTAGAGCCCGTCCTATCTTTATATTTCCCATGATTTATAGCCATGCAGTGTTTTACAACTTAGGGGTAAACTCTCGGTGCACAGACTTTACTTACTCGTGAATTTGTAAACACCCTATACATTTTTTTTTTCTACAACGTTTAGGTCTGGATTTTTAGGCCATCTGAGGTGAATTCGTTTTGGTTTTTAAGTCAAATGTTTTTAACCTCCTTTTCAACTCTCACGCACAGCAAGCACCTACCTCAATGACAACCAAACATTTCTGAGGTTGGGTGTCAATGGTGCTGCAGGTGGATATACAAAAGTAAGCTCATTAAACAGGCTTATTGGCTTATTATAATGGGCGATAATGAAATAAAATAATAGATATTTACGATACAAGTGAGTTAACAGCATCATTAAGATACGCGTGTGGAAGTTGCAAAATGAGTGCGTAGCAGGAGTTGTGTAACCACACAAGTATCTTGATGAGGGTTAACTCACGTGTATTGTACAATATTTTATCTACGCCATACGCTCTTAACTTTAAAAACACAAAAAAAATTAATTTTAATAATAATTGTAATACCTCTTCTACAAACCAGCTACCTGAATCACCTCAATACCTTTTGTTCAAATAAGAATATAAACTTGACCAAATTACCATGAAAACACGATAACACCATGCATGGTTTCATATCAATTTGATAGTAAATAATATTGATACTATAGTTTCAAAAACCTAAGAAAGAGTGCGGTAATGAAAATGCGTGAGTTAAGAAGCTCTTAACTCACTCAAAATGTGTGAGTTAAGAGCTTTTTAACTCACTGGGTGCGGTAATGAAAATGCGTGAGTTAAGAAGCTCTTAACTCACTCGAAATGCGTGAGTTAAGAGCTTCTCAACTCACTGGCGTAGATAAAACTATTTATAGGGACCTCACATGCGACAGATGGTGGTAGATTGTGTTGCGATTGTGAGAGATTATGTAACGATTGTGAGATATTGTGCAACGATTGTGAGAGATTGTGACACGATTGTGAGATATTGTGTGTGATTGTGTAACGATTGTGTGTGATTGTGTAACGATTGTGACAGATTGTGAACGATTGTGATCTGATTGTGAATGATTGTGTGAAGATTGTGAGAAATATGTACACCGACTGCAAGAGCTATTCACCCCTCGGGGGACTGCTAGCTTTCATAAACCTAGCAGTCCCTTAGTTTTTTTTGATTTTCTCAAAAACTAAAGGAGCACCTAATTTTTAATTAGAGGCCCTAACTAGCACCTAAAAAGTACCTAATTATTATATAGATCCCGAAGTTTTTTTCCATTCTAACACACCAAAATGTAAACGTAAATCCAGCAATCCCCAAATAATTAAAAAAAAATCTGTAACTCAGTTAATAATTAATCAATTCTAGTTTTTTCTACGACTATTTAGGAGCACCTAAAAAGCACCTAATTCTGATACAAAAGAAATTTTTGGAAAAATATTTTTCACTATAGGGGACTACTAGCTTTCATAAACCTAGCAATCCCTTAGTTTTTTTTTTATTTTCTCAAAAACTAGAGGATCACCTAATTTTTAATTAAAGGCCCTAACTAGAACCTAAAAAGTACCTAATTATTATACAGGGTGTCCCACGGTGGATGGCGTATTAGACGTTTATGGAGAACTAAAAAGCGGATCATTTTGAAAATTTGGCAACGGGGATAAACGACCATGATCTACACTTTAAAAATATTTTTGACCATGCGGTGTTGCCGCTTCAACTCTAAACTAGTGGCAACATCGCTATTTTAAATAGAACACCCTGTATGTGATGGCATATTTGGATTCTACGTAAAATTCTGAGCAGATTTCATGTGATATACCCTATATCTAAGTTCAACTGTTTCGGAAATATTGACAGTTGAAAATTGACTTTTTGCAACTTTGACAGGCTGTAAAACCTAATTGGTTAATTTTAGAGGAAAACCGATTTCACATTCCTATCTTAGATTTTGATAAACTAACATTTGACACCAACTTTGAACTTAACCGGAGATTAAATTTAACTGGAATTTTTAATCATGGATTTAATTCAAAGTTGGTGTCAAATGATAGTTTATAAAAATCTGAGATAGGAATGTAAAATCGGTTTTCCTCTAAAATTAACCGTTCAGGTTTTACAGCCTGTCAAAGTTGCAAAAAGTCAATTTTCAACTGTCAATATTTCCAAAACAGTTGAACTTAGGTATAGGGTATATCACATGAAATCTGCTCAGAATTTTACGTAGAATCCAAATATGCAATCACATACGGGGTGTTCCATTTAAAATAGTGATGTTGCCACTAGTTTAGAGTAGAAGCGGCAACACCGTATGGTCAAAAATATTTTTAAAGTGTAGATCATGGTCGTTTATCCCGGTTGCCAAATTTTCAAAATGATCCGCTTTTTAGTTCTCCATAAACGTCTAATACGCAATCCACCGTGGGACACCCTGCATAGATCCCGAAGTTTTTTTGCCATTCTGACACACCAACATGTAAACGTAAAGCCAGCAGTCCCCTAATAATTTTAAAAAAATCTGTAACTCAGTTAATAATTAATCAATTCTATTTTTTCTTGGACTATTTAGGAGCACCTAAAAAGCACCTAATTCTGTGTTGTCCAACTCAGCTTTGCCTCGTTGGACAATTTTCACGTCGCGTGCCTAAAAGACGCTCATTTCGTAACTTATTGTATAAATAGCTATTTCACTATAGGGGACTACTAGCTTTCATAAACCTAGCAATCCCTTAGTTTTTTTCGATTTTCTCAAAAACTAGAGGAGCACCTAATTTTTAATTAGAGGCCCTAATTAGCACCTTAAAAGCACCTAATTATTATATAGATCCCGAAGTTTTTTTGCCATTCTCACACACCAACAAGTAGACGTAAAGCCAGCAGTCCCCTAATAATTAAAAAAAAATCTGTAACTCAGTTAATAATTAATCAATTCTATTTTTTCTTGGACAATTTAGGAGCACCTGAAAGCACCTAATTCTGATACAAAGAAGTAATTTGAAAAAAATATTTTTTACAATAGGGGACTGCTAGCTTTTATAAACCCAGCAGTCCCTTAGTTTTTTTTTTTTGATTTTCTCAAAAACTAAAGGAGCACCTAATTTTTAAATAGAGGCCCTAATTAGCACCTAAAATGCACCTAAGTTTTTTTCCACCTTGGGACTGCTAGGTTTATAGACCTCAGAATAACGGCCATTGAACTGGGACGTTCCTTGTGTCCAAAAGTCCAGATCGATCCATTTTGCCTTGGTTGTGTCAAGGCTAAGATATGGTATCTGCTTTTGGGGGTTATGTTCCCAGAACCTGTTGGCCTCTTGTTTTTATATTACAGAAGCTTTTTGCTACATCTGTGGTGCTAACAGTAGATATCACTGGAAGCCTTTATTTAATAAAGAAAAAATTCTAACTTCATATAGTCTGTTTATTCTTCATTGTAGATTTAATACTTAGAATTTTTTAATATACTAGGATATATACAGGGTGAGTCCGAAATAAGTGCGAGTTTTGTTATGACAGATAGTGTATAATAGGACAATCACTTTTTGCATAGGTGCATGTGTCCGCAAAAGTCTCGCTAAAAAAAAATATATACTGTCGCGAACTTCACCATTGACGTATTTCATAAGCGCAGCAGGTTGAATTTAAAGCTGACGTCATTGGATAGCCCATGAAAAACTACGAAAGGAATGTGCAAATGAGTATAGGGCATCACAAAACATATCTAGAATTTGCCGGAGAACCTAAAAATGCAATAATATACTAGATGTCCCATTAGAGAAAAACATGAGTTTATGTCATAACTATTCACCTAAATTTTGTGGTTGTCAGACAAAATGCTATACTTACAATTTCTTGGAACTCGATTTCTATTCTGTTTTTCAGAATACAGAATACGTAGCTATATGCAATTTGGCTATTGACCTTGTGATGATGATGCCTCTAGAGTGTTTACAGCCCAATCTATTCCCTTTAATGAAGATAGATGAGATTAACCCTTCCCTCTAGTCTAGTGGCGGTTATTCTCCTTGAAGACATTTGGTGAAGATCTTCGAAACGATCTCCATTAGTTTTACTGAGGCGGCTTTTGGCCCACCAGTCATTCCGTTTTTCATATGAGTTAATGCATTTTGTACTATTTCCCGTGGTAATATTTTTGGAGTCCAGGCGTTTATCATCTCGTCGTTTCCAATTCGATCGGTTTGAAATTGTGGTCTATCTTCTGTTAGTAGTTCTCTGTAGTAGTTTGTCCATTTCTCAAAGTCTATGAGATTTTTACTAGCTGAATCAGTGTTCTCCCTTCTCATGCCCTTTAGAAGTTTCCACGCTTTGTTTGCTAACCCAAACTTCTATTAACTTGATCACATGATTCTTCCAAGAAGTTGTTTTTTGATCTTGAATAAATAAAAAGTTAAACAAAAAATCAATATCCTGATGAAAAATTGAATTTCGCACACTAAATCCACGAACGACTATACTTTAGGTCTGTTCTCACAGAAATCACAAACCAGTGAGAGTGTTTTTGATTGCAACAAACAGTATCCTGACTATTTTCAACCAATAAATTCGCTCTGACAGGTCGTGAACAGACCTTTTATCGGTGGAAAAAAAAACTATGTGTCTTAGGCAATAAAAAATAATAATTAATTTAGATTTACGCTAATGGGTGCTCAGCCTAGCCCTAGATTTTTCTTCCGCTGAAGCGTGAAATAATAATTATTATGGGTTCCGCTTGAGTAACTCTTCACTAACCATGTGCCTTACTCTTTATATTTGTTTTGGATTTATCAAATTTATTAATAAACAACATTTATCTTTGTTTATTTTTAAATTAGGTCTATTTGTGGAATTGAATTCTATAGTATCGAAACAATCCATGTGTATCGGAAAACAGGAATTTTCCTATTTATACGAGATTTCAAAAGACATTACACCTAAGTTTGATTTAAACAACATCTTGACTCAATAAACTTCATAAACAAGCAATGTCCAATAATATTGCGAATCGTTTTAATTATCGACACTAACTATTGTTGAGGTACATTTGACTCAAATGTACATAACAAAATGCAACATGAAATTACCAAACGAAAGAGTAGCCGGTTGTTGACTTCAATTCGCTGCTACAGCCCTTTATCGCTCCATTTTATTAGCGCCATTACTTACTTTGCTGACCAAAAACCATTAAAAAGTACCCATATAAGTTTTGTAGCCTATTTCACCTTCACTAAAATCTTGCTTATATGACTACCGGACAGTCGTAATAGTCAAAACAGCAAAACGCACGCCATAAATACAAAATGTCTATTACATAATAATTAAGATTGTTTTCAGCATTAAGAATATTTTAATTATTTTTTAGGGCGGTGAAGATCATGACTCCGGAACTGAAAGCGATGAGGATCTTGACCCCATGGAACTACAATCGCCTGGTGAGTATTCAGTACTACTAGTGACCTTAACCTTGTTTTAAACACCAAACCAAGGTGGATATTTTACATATTGTAGGAATAAATTTAAGCAAATTCCGGGGCAAATTCCTAAGAAAATTTTAAACTATCTCGTGGAATTCATATAGTAATAGAGAAAATCGTATGCGGCTTTAATTTATTTTTTGTGGAAATGATTCAGCATAGCTTTCCATTAGCACCTAAAACTTAGGATTAAGATGTTGATATAACTTTCAAAAAAGTTTCATACTTTTTTTAGTTTTTTTGCGCAGTAGGTATACCTACTAAATATTAATTGCATATAGCCCAAGAAATGCGAGGGCCAAAAAATCACACTCGAAAGCATTGTACGTTCGGCCCTATTGGCCTTTTTCTTATTTATTTTTTTTCGACAAAATGACTTGTAGATAATTACATTCTGATCAACTTTGCACAATGACTTTTTTTGCTAGCTATTTTACTTTAGGCGCTGTGGCCATTTTAGTGCTTCAGAATTCGCAAAAAAATTAAATAGCAAACCTGCAGATTATTATACCTAATAAAATTCTGTATTACTTTGCTTGATGATATTTTATTGTAACTTTATTTCTTTCGCTTGTATGGCTTTTTAGGCATTTGAAAATTTTTATTTGACCTGGTGGACATTGTGGCATGCATAGCGTTTCTAAGGATTTGACACATTTTGCAAGTAAAATGTGGCGTTTCGCGAAATTTGCCTATCGAAAGATATTGTTGATATTAGCAAATGCACACTTGATTTTTTTTACAATCGCATTTGATAAAAAAATAGTTCAGGTTCAAAGAAACCAGTAGTAAAAGCAAGCGCTTTTACTACTTTGCCGCTCTAGAGCGACAAAGTGAAGGATTTTGACGTAGTTTGACGCTCTAAAGCGGCAAAGTGGAGGTCATCAGGAAACGTCTACTTTGCGAGCACAAATCTAATCGACAAAGTCTACTTTCTAGGCCGATTGTAGAAAGAAAAAACATTTCGTCACTTTTCAAACAGGTAACAGGTCCCAGTATTGTAAAAAAAAACATAATTTCGATTTCAGGCTTTCACTCCGGGAAAATAATTTTACCGGATTAGTGATGTAATGTATCATTTCTTGGACAGAAACCGAAAACGTAATGGAGTACATTACCAGTAATTTTATTAAAGTTACAATAATCTGCAGGTTTGCTATTTAATTTTTTTGCGAATTCTGGAGCACTAAAATGGCCGCAACGTCTAAACTAAAATAGCTAGCAAAAAAAGGCATGAGGCAAAGTTGATCAGAATGTTATTATCTACAAGTTTTGTTGAGGTCATTTTGTCGAAAAAAAATAAATAAGAAAAAAGTCAATAGGGCCGAACGCACAAGGTTTTCGAGTGTGATTTTTTGGACACAGTCTCCAATCAGCCCTGAAAAAAATCAGCCTGCCCTCGCAAAATTTTTTGAAAAACCCATAAATTTCTTGGGCTAATAGGAATATGATGACTTTTTGACGTGTAAACTGATAGACGAAACGGGGTTTAAAAGAATCTATAAAAACAGAAGGAGAACAATGAAACCTGAAATTGGAACACGAACAGAACATGAAAATTTGGAAATGCAAATCTGGCATCGAAACTTTTCAAAATTGAAGTCGATGTCAGCAACTTGAGAATTTTTCATATAAAATCTTGATTGATCTGTGCATTACATAAAACAGAAACAAAAAAATTATAAATATTCTTTGAAAATATTATTTAATGGCCTGTCAAAAATATCTCGTACACGAATGATTTATGAAGCTCATTATTAATCATATACAAAACAAATTTATTGAGAAATTACATTTTCAAGTTATGACACTTTTATTTTTCTACAGAACCAAAAACAATGTTTTATGGATTTTAAATTAGGTTGAACAATTTAATATAAAAGGAAAGTTGTACAAGATCCATCCCACATATATAACGGTGGTTGAATCATCCGCAAAAGAGGATTTACCAAATAAAAATACCCATTTATATTATCAGGTTTGTACATAGCAGAGCTGGGCAAAGCCCTCAGTAAAAGGGCTTGAAGCACTAAGCCCTAAGCCCTCTATCAAAGTGCTTCAATTTCAAGCACAAATTCCTTTTTATTTTCAAAAGTGCTTCACAAGCACAAAGCCCTCAAAGTGCTTTGGGCTTGACAAGCACAAAGCCCTCAAAGTGATTTGAAAAGTGCTTGAAGCACATCAAAAGTGCTTGGGGTGCCTTGAAAAGGGCTTCAAGCTCTTTAAATGTGCTTCAAGCTCTTTAAATGTGCTTGAAGCTCTTTAAATATGCTTGAAGCTCTTTAAATGTGCCTAAAGCACTTTGAATTTCTAATAAAATTCTCAAAGTGGCATAAGCTACCGCGTACAGTCATCACACAGAATTGGTATAGTAGAGACGAACTTTACATTTCACAGAGTAGCAGTAGTATGTTTTTTTTGAGATGTAGTTCTGGGGTACTTGGGGTACTACATGGTAATTCAATTTTAAAGTTTTCAAAATGTTCAATTGGGAAAAGTGGAAAAAATCCAGTGATAAAGTTAAATAGGTTATAGTTTTTCCAAAGTCAATTGGAACAAGGTGAGCATATATTATAACCGGTGACTGACTAGTGGCAGTGCATTTATTATGGAAATTTTCAGTGACCAGTCAGCCACCAGTTGGCACCTTGTTCCAATTGAATTTGGAAAAACTATACCAATATAAATTAATTATTTATTTGAATAATAAGTTCATTCACAAAACACGATCGAAAATTTTCAAGTGGGGGATAGGTTGAGTGATGTTCAATTCAAATTCCTTTCAAAGTGCTTCAAGCCCTTTTAAAGTGCTTCAAGCCTTTCAAAGTGCTTCAAGCTCCCAAAAGTGCTTCAAGCCCTCTTAAAGTGCTTCTAGCCCTTTCAAAGGGCTTCAAGCTCCCAAAAGTGCTTCAAGCCCTCTAAAAGTAATTGAAGCTCATTGAAAGGGCTTGAATTACTTTTTTCAATTACAAATTACCAAGCACTTTTCTAAAGTAATTGACTTTGCAAGCCCTAATTACAAATTTATAAAAGGGCTTGAAGCACAGGGCTTTCAAGCCCTCAAAGTGCTTCAAGCACTTTCGCAAGCACAAAGCACTCAAGCCCTGCCCAGCTCTGGTACATAGTGAGAACTTTTTTAGAAGATGTGTGCATATATTTTGAACACCTTTAAATTTTATCCGAGATTATGTTATTGGATGGGAAAAACGACCCCCGTGTAATTCCGATCATATGCGAAACTGACGCATATAGAATTTCTATTGTTGAAGCTCAGACAGCGTGTAAGCAAGCCACACAATATAGAATTTCAGCCTTAGAATTCTAGAAGGATGGTTTGTTATACATTCCCTATAATTATGGGGGAGAGAAGGTCATATCAAGCTCCAGGAAAAATCCACAGTAGAATTTTTTGTAATGTTTCCTCATGCTAATCAATATCAAATTTGTGTAAAATCCCTAAAACAAAACCGGGCAAAAATCTGTGGCAATTAAATTGAAAAATTATTTTTACGTATTTTTTTTTTCTCGCGTGTGTGTATATGTTTATAAACAAATAATATTTGCGTTGCTAAACTACTGTTTAAGCTCTACAGATAAAAAAATAATAATTTTACAGTGGAAAAACGATAACGCGTGTGAGATAATAGATTTTCACAATCATAATAGCTTAATTTTAATATTATCGGCTGATGACCCAGAGGTGTAATTTGCAGATGGAATTAGTAAGTGAAAGTTTTCAGAGAAACATCATCTTAAAAAAAAAATCATGTGCCCCCCTCATACCCTTTTAAACATAGAATATGAGTCGGGGTAAAGACGAAGGTCCACACAAAATAGAGACGCGCAATACGCATCTGTAGTGACGACACACAAGAGGGTATCGACGCTTGACAATTATAGGCAATCCTCTTTGCTTACAATTCTTGTTTTGTGTCAATCGTTTGTCGGCTGTCATTGTCATTGGTTGTCTTTTTCCGTTTTTCTACGTTATATCTTTCTTCTTTCTCGTATAAAGAAATTTGCCAAAACGTGATGTGTCTACCAAATCACTGTCCATTCTCGTCTAATGGTGAGTTCGGCTTTCTCACTCCGTGCACTCCAAGTGACTCCATTCGCATTTCAGTCGTTCGGGTATTGCTTTTTGGCGTATTAGGGACAGGGTTGACTCCATTAGCGTTCGAGTATACGGAGTGGAGTGAATGGAGTTCACTCCAAAAGTTTCTCCTCGGAAAAAGAATTTTAGAGTAATCATGCGCAGAAGCGAAATGTAGAAACTGTCAAGTCAAGCTTGTTGTGTTTTCACGTCGTGGTTGTTGTTAAAAAAAATAAAAATTGTTTATGTGTAGAACAAATCCAGTAAAAACCCAACTAAATAAGCATAAAACCAGCAAAATCCAGCACAAAACCAGCCAAACCAGTACAAAGCCAGTGGAAACCAGCACAAAACAAGCTAAACCAGCATGAGTGGTAGGTGGATAGAGGAGGGTAGAGGGCGTGATAGAGGGATAAAGGGCGCGGTAGGGGTGGTGGTTGTATATGTAGTGTCTTGAGAGATAGGGGTAATGTCTCTTTGTCTCCTCTTTTTCTTGAACTAGAACCCTCGTAAGCTCTCTACTGAGGAAAAAAAAGTGGTATTCCTATTAAAACCTACCTTATCTGAAACCCGGTAAACTTTGCAACATTGTCGCTGTCATCATTGAATCAAGCATCAATTATTAACCATATGCAGAAAAATTTCGTAATTCTAGTATTTCAAGCCGCTCAGGGACCTTCGAGGGGTAAACCACTAGCGGAAATAATTGTACAGGGTCTGTTCCTTATAATTAGTGCGTCTGCTACAACTTAAACAAAAGAAAATACAAAAAAAAGTTAAATACAAAAGTTGTAGGGTTTTATCTCTATTATCTTTCGTCAAAATGGGCAAATGACAGGTGCCAACTGTCATCATGAAAACACTTGCATTTTTTTTTAATGGAACAACCTGTATATCTTTAGCTAGGATGATAGACTTTTTGTTCTGATTTCGAATATACCATATATGTTGATATTTGGTTCAGCTATTTTTACGCTATTCAAGTTTAAAAATGCATTTACATTACCCTAAATTAGGTTTGTTCCCGGTTTCTAATATCAATGATGAGGCTCGCTCAATGCAATTTTAAAATGAAATAGCGCAGAAACAGTTGAACCAAATATCAACATATATGGTATATTTGGAATCAGAAGAAAAAAATCTATCATTCTAGCCAAAAATATACAGGGTATTCTATTTGAAAAAAATGCAAGTGCTGTCATTATGACAGTTGGCACCTATCATTAGCCCATTTTGACATGTGCAAAACATGATAGACATAAAACCCTACAACTTTTGTATAAAACTTTTTTTTGTATTTTCTTTTGGTTGGGTTGTAGGAGCCGCACTAATTATGAGGAACAGACCCTGTACTACATTTTTTTTGGGAATTACATAGTAATCAATCACGAATACTTGCAAATCCCTTGGGAATCCATAGGAATCCATTGGCAATCGCTGAGAATCGCTGGGAATATTATCTCATTCTTAACCAAAAATCGCTTATTATACATTCTAAACGATACAACGTACCGGTCAGTTGGGTATTTGCCTTGAAGACCTGTAAGTTTTAGGCAACATTGAGTGCTAGAAAATTTCAAATGAATTTGATATCCCAACGAGTTTCCCAATAACTTAACCCGAGACTACGAAGAGTTACGAACTTGAAGAAGAAGAAGAACGAGATGATACCACAAACTAAGAATTTTTAAATTTGATACACAATTGCCACCAAGGTGTAGTATCATGTAAAAAATGATCCCAAGAAACAGGAATAACCAAGGATATTGAAAATGTTGTACTTTGCTGCCAAACCTGTCAAGAATAAGCACGAAATCAATGGCCCGAAACAACCAAAAAGAGTCTCTTCATCTCACAATGGGAAAAAATTTTCTCTGGATAGTTTGGATTTGATAGTAATTATTGACTACTCTAGCAAATTTGTTGTAGTCAATCGCATTCTCGGGAAAACAGCCGAGACTGTGATATCTGCATTGAAAAATATACAGGGTGGGGCACGGAAAACTTCCCACCCAGGTTTTTTAGGGTGTTAGATGATTAATCGAAAATCGCTCGGACACGTCAGTTTTTGTTTCTTGGAGGATACATTTTATTGGTATTATCACCTCCGACTTCTAAGCGGGGTTGACAGGGCTGGGAGTCTGTAACGAATAGAGATATTTTCTCTATCTCTATTGACGTCTCCTCTCAATTGATTTCGACAAGAGAGAAGCAGACAGCAAGTGCCATAGCGATAGGGATAACGATCTCTATTGGTTACGGAGTTCCAGCCCAGGTACCCCCAAAATTTCAGATGGAAGTTGGGGTCGAGCGATGCGTCATTTTATCGCTATTATATCTTCGAAGTTTTAAGTTACTACTGTTTACCCTGCCGTAATGGCGGCTTGTCAAAGTTAGGAAAACTCCTTTTTTTCCAGTATCTAAACTGTATGGTTTTTACCTCATAATAACAAAACAACAGATTTTTAAAGGGTACTTATCCATGGTATTCTACAAATACAATGACCTCCAGACGCGTCTCAACAACACAGTCGTACAAAATCTAGACATTTCATGAGCAGATATCGTGTTTGAACATGTCATGCCAGGGCCGCTCCATCGTCGCACCGCCCCCATAGAAACCCTTTTTTTTTGGTTTAAGGCGTCATTAGTATGTTAGATATTAGTCCATTTTCATTTTAAACTTATATTTTAAAATTTCCAAAAAGTTGTATTCAGTTTTTGAGATGTGTTTTGTTATTATGAGACAAAAACCACACAAATTTAAGAAGCCACCTTATCGGCAGGGGAAGTAGTAGCAAGTTGAAACTTTGGGGATATAATCTCGTATCACTCGACCCCCTTTCCGATTTGAAATTTTGCAGGTGGTACCTGTCACTCCCGTTTAAGGGTTGACAGGTACGGGGTGAAAATACCGATAAAATGTGTCCGCAAAAAAACAAAAATTGACGTGTCCCTAGCGATTTTTGATTGATCAACTAATACCTGAGAAAACCTGGGTTGGGAAGTTTTTCGTGACCCACCCTGTATATGGTCTTCCGTTAGTAGAAATCTTCTCGGATAATGGCCCTCTCTACAATTCTGCGGAATTCGCAAAATTTGCGAGCAAACACGACATCAAACTCACTACTTCGATTCCTTACTACCCAAAAAGCAATGGAATGATTGAGAAGGCGAATCAAACAGTTAAAGTTCTATTAACAAAGTGCCTCAAAGATGGTGGAAGAAAAAAGGTCTTAGAAATTGAAAACCTGCTACTGTGATTAATAAATCAGGACCAAATGATTTTCTCGTTCAAAGTAATGATTGAGCTGAATATAGAAGAAATCGGATAAAAGAAAATGATCAGAAAGAAATACCAGTTGAAGAAAAAACAACATTGATGTGACTCACTATGAAAATGTGACAGACTAATCAGTTGTCGTCCAACTGGCTCGCCAGTAGTTCTTTAGATAACAGAAACAGCATACTGTGTATTATTATTTTAGCAATTACATCGTGATTAAACACTAGTGATCAGTAAGAATACTTTTGTATGTTTTCAGAATCTGTGCACTTATGGGATGTGTGATTAAACAAGGATTAAACAATGCACACACATGTGTCAAGATGTTTCCAAGGTCAAGGATTAAAACTCTGGCAAAATCGTTTGTTTAATTTAAGCATCACCAGAGATAAACATAGCCATAATATTTGCCAATAACTTAGTGGTTATATTTAAAATGACAATTTATGCATTACTTCACTCGGATTTATCGTTGTTATTGTATAAGTACAGAGTTTATATTGGCCATATTTTATGTCTTCTTATCTAGTAGTGAGAGTTAGGAATACTGAAAATAAATGTTAGTTATTGCCTTATTGCCTCGAATGTAAAAGTATTATAAAAAAAAATCGCCGCACCTTCGAATATTCAATTCCATATAGGACCGGCTTTTAGAATTATTATAGTTTCTCTATAATTATGTACTTTTTTTACATATAACTATTAAAAAAGTTCGAAAGTGTAAACACGCCTAGCTGACCCTGTAAAAATCTAACAACATTTTTTTTTTTTTGTGGACACAAAAAAAAAATCACCTATATGTATGTATAGCAGCGTTATGTAATATTTTGCAAATTAAGTGTAATTGTTTCATAATAGTGCTTAAGCCTATACAGGTGACAAATTATTTTAAGGTGTAACTTTAGCCATAAAATCTAATTAAGTATTTGTTATTTAAATTCAACATAAATATGATATCAGACAATGATTTAGAAAATGTACTGTGAATGCTCGAGAACAGGCTGTCTCATGACAATCAAAGAGTAGAATAGCAGAAAGATTAAGAGATGAGAGAATTGAGAAAGTGGAACCTAAAAAAAAAAAACTTGTGGAAAAGAACGATATACCTACCTACTACAACGTGAAGTTGGAGTCCAAAAGAAAATTGATATCCTTTTGCTTCAGGTCAGTTGCTTCGCTTACCGAAACGAAAAATCACCCTCCGGAAACGCATGGAAATGGTTTAATAGTTTCTACCATAACAAATTTGGGTATTCCTCCAAATTTAATATGGTTGAGGATTGTTTATCAAAGTTTTATGGATTGTGATCACTAGACAGTCAGTTTTCCGAAGACATGTTTTGTTATCCTTGAGCGGTTGGCAGGCGAACTACGAATTAAATTTATATCAAATTGGATTCCTATGTTGCCCATTTTTAATGAGCTCCGTTGAGGCGCTGTTTCCCTCAAGTAAACACACATAAATATTAAACACCCAACTTTATTGTGCCAGTCTATACACTGGTCCCTACTAAAAGACCTTAAAACTGTCAGGAGTAAGATATAAGATGTCGATGAGGAGAGAGGATTAATGAACAATGCTGCTGTCTGGAGTGAGACCCAAATGGATGCCTCTTGCGTAGATTTTTATATCAATTTAATTATAAACATTTCGATCGATTAACCTACTTAAACTTCTGATTGATGATCAAACATTTTCTATCAATTAGGTTATGTTAGATAAGATACCAGAGTCAGGGGAAGTATTAGACTTTTCGCTAACGACATGTCCATTGTTTGGCATGCGAGCAGCGGAGAGTTCTTGGAATGATCAATGTCGATTGTCGATTTAGATTTGATAAAAACCTGGCGTGACAGCAACAATCTATCATTTACCATATCTAAGACCAATATGTTGAACTGCAAGTGCTCATTATCCAATGTCTCGTTATTTGGTGCCTGTGCTAAGTTTCTTGGGATTACAGTGGATGAGAGTCTCAAGTTTGAGCAGCATATTATGACACTCCCTAGCGTTGAGAGTACTCTCAGAGCAGTTAGAGCTGTATGCTCTCCAGAACCTCATATTTTTCTCTGATGGAGTCACATATTGCATTTTGGGGTTCTTGTAGTACAGTACAACTAATTCCAACTCAATATTTATTTTACAAAAAAGAGCTGTTAGGTTTATGCTTAGAGTTCCTTCTCCACAATCTTTCAAAACTGTGCTATGCGTATACATACGTGAAGTGTTTGCCTGGTCTATATAGGATTTTTTCTGCATATTTTAAATTTCACAAAGTTTAATTTCTCATTTCCCGCATACAATAGCTCATATCGAATTCAATTTTGACTCATCCTCGGATGGAGTTATGCTAAAATTTCGGTTTTATAAATATGCATATTTCACAAAACCACTAAACGGAGGATAATTAAAGCACAAAAAATAATAAAACATTAAACGCAGCCTGCTACAGTTCACTTATTTGTTTTTGTTCAGCAGTGTGTACGAAATTACCTAATCGTATAAAATATACCGAATTACGTTTTGTTCGCTGGCTGCAACTCATTTCTGGTCGATTTGCATAATTATTTGTCCTAGCCGGTGACCTGTAGCTAAAATGTAATTTTAGATTTTACTAAATAAGGTGGAAAATAATTTATTTTCCATTATTCTATACAACTTTTGGATATAGAAAAAAAATAAAAAGGAATGCAGATCTAGTTATTTACGGAAAAGTATGTACTTGAACAATAACTTATTTTATAAGGTTAAAATTTGTAAGATTTTTCACTTTTTGTCAATTTGCCTTTCATCAGGAATAATTAGTATTGTTACTTTACCAAACTAGTAATATAATGTGACAAGTTATTCAAGTACAAATAAGTGGATTGTTGCGGAACTTATGGGTGGACCTCATCTATTCATCAATATGCTGTTTAAGTACGATACTTACCTGACTTACTTAAATGTGAGTTATTCTCATTAGTTTAAAAACTACACGTTTCAGGTGAGTGTCTTATTTGAACAATTCAATAGTATATTGGTGAGTCGATGGCTGCGGAACTCGCTGCGCTCGTCCCGCAGAGGTCCACCCATAAGTTCCGCAACAATCCACTTATTTGTACTTGAACAATAACTTATATAAAGTCAGAATTTGTAAGATTATCCACTTTTTGTCAATTTGCCTTTTAACAGAAATTAGTAATGTTACTTTACCAAACTAGTAACATAATGTGACAAGTTATTTAAATACAAACGAGTGAATTGTTGCAGAATTAAGCAGTCTCGCATATATTCAGCTCCAAAAATTGTAAAAATACTATCCTACTATACTGATTTTGTGAACCATTCTACTTGTACAGGTGAATGCTGCAGGTAAAATTTGAGGTACCTACTTGGTTTCTCTGTTTTTTCTGGAACCAAATATGTTGGAGACGGCTCAACCAAATATAGACAAACTATATAGTTTTGGAATCGGGAAATTGTGCTCTTCAAGTACAAATGAGTGGATAGTTGCGGAACTTATGGGTGAACCTCTGCGGGACTAGCGCAGCGAGTTCCGCAGCCATCTATTTATCAATATGCTGTTTAAGTACGATACTAACCTGACTCACTTAAATGTGAGTTATTTTCATTAGTTTAAAAACTACACGTTTCAGGTGAGTGTCTTATTTGAACAATTCAATAGTATATTGGTGAGTAGATGGCTGCGGAACTCGCTGCGCTCGTCCCGCAGAGGTCCACCCATAAGTTCCGCAACAATACACTTATTTGTACTTGAACAATAACTTATATAAAATCAGAATTTGTAAGATTATCCACTTACTGTCAATTTGCCTTTTAACAGAAATTAGTAATGTTACTTTACCAAACTAGTAACATAATGTGACAAGTTATTTAAATACAAACGAGTGAATTGTTGCAGAATTAAGCAGTCTCGCATATATTCAGCTCCAAAAATTGTAAAAATACTATCCTACTATACTGATTTTGTGAACCATTCTACTTGTACAGGTGAATGCTGCAGGTAAAATTTGAGGTACCTACTTAGTTTCTCTGTTTTTCCTGGAACCAAATATGTTGGAGACGGCTCAACCAAATATAGACAAATTATATAGTTTTGGAATCGGGAAATTGTGCTCTTCAAGTACAAATGAGTGGATAGTTGCGGAACTTATGGGTGAACCTCTGCGGGACTAGCGCAGCGAGTTCCGCAGCCATCTATTTATCAATATGCTGTTTAAGTACGATACTAACCTGACTCACTTAAATGTGAGTTATTTTCATTAGTTTAAAAACTACACGTTTCAGGTGAGTGTCTTATTTGAACAATTCAATAGTATATTGGTGAGTAGATGGCTGCGGAACTCGCTGCGCTCGTCCCGCAGAGGTCCACCCATAAGTTCCGCAACAATACACTTATTTGTACTTGAACAATAACTTATATAAAATCAGAATTTGTAAGATTATCCACTTACTGTCAATTTGCCTTTTAACAGAAATTAGTAATGTTACTTTACCAAACTAGTAACATAATGTGACAAGTTATTTAAATACAAACGAGTGAATTGTTGCAGAATTAAGCAGTCTCGCATATATTCAGCTCCAAAAATTGTAAAAATACTATCCTACTATACTGATTTTGTGAACCATTCTACTTGTACAGGTGAATGCTGCAGGTAAAATTTGAGGTACCTACTTAGTTTCTCTGTTTTTCCTGGAACCAAATATGTTGGAGACGGCTCAACCAAATATAGACAAATTATATAGTTTTGGAATCGGGAAATTGTGCTCTTCAAGTACAAATGAGTGGATTGTTCCGGAACTTAGGGGTGGACCTCTGCGGGACGAGCGCAGCGAGTTCCGCAGACATCTATTCATCAATATGCTGTTTAAGTACGATACTAATCTGACTCACTTAAATGTGAGTTATTCTCATTAGTTTAAAAACTACACGTTTCAGGTGAGTGTCTTATTTGAACAATTCAATAGTATATTGGTGAGTAGATGGCTGCGGAACTCGCTGCGCTCGTCCCGCAGAGGTCCACCCATAAGTTCCGCAACAATCCACTTATTTGTACTTGAACAATAACTTATATAAAGTCAGAATTTGTAAGATTATCCACTTTTTGTCAATTTGCCTTTTAACAGAAATTAGTAATGTTACTTTACCAAACTAGTAACATAATGTGACAAGTTATTTAAATACAAACGAGTGAATTGTTGCAGAATTAAGCAGTCTCGCATATATTCAGCTCCAAAAATTGTAAAAATACTATCCTACTATACTGATTATGTGAACCATTCTACTTGTACAGGTGAATGCTGCAGGTAAAGTTTGAGGTACCTACTTGGTTTCTCTGTTTTTTCTGGAACCAAATATGTTGGAGACGGCTCAACCAAATATAGACAAATTATATAGTTTTGGAATCGGGAAATTGTGCTCTTCAAGTACAAATGAGTGGATTGTTCCGGAACTTAGGGGTGGACCTCTGCGGGACGAGCGCAGCGAGTTCCGCAGACATCTATTCATCAATATGCTGTTTAAGTACGATACTAATCTGACTCACTTAAATGTGAGTTATTCTCATTAGTTTAAAAACTACACGTATCAGGTGAGTGTCTTATTTGAACAATTCAATAGTATATTGGTGAGTAGATGGCTGCGAAACTCGCTGCGCTCGTCCCGCAGAGGTCCACCCGTAAGTTCCGCAACAATCCACTTATTTGTACTTGAAGAATAACTTATATAAAATCAGAATTTGTAAGATTATCCACTTTCTGTCAATTTGCCTTTTAACAGGAATTAGTAATGTTACTTTACCAAACTAGTAACATAATGGGACAAGTTATTTAAATACAAACGAGTGAATTGTTGCAGAATTAAGCAGTCTCTCATATATTCAGCTCCAAAAATTGTAAAAATACTATCCTACTACTGATTTTGTGAACCATTCTACTTGTACAGGTGAATGCTACAGGTAAAATTTGAGGTACCTACTTGGTTTCTCTGTTTTTTCTAGAACCAAATATGTTGGAGACGGCTCAACCAAATATAGACAAACTATATAGTTTTGGAATCGGGAAATTGTGCTCTTCAAGAATATAGAACCAAATATAGGGCATCCCATTTGGAAAAAGCTGAAAGCATGCAACATTTCACATTTCTGACATTCAATTTTTGTTTCTGACCATGAATTCTAAAAATTTAGCCAATACTGTACACCTTTTGTATTTACACCTTTTACCTGTAAAGGTACAGGCTGTAGGTGAGGAGTCAATATATAAAAAAAATACACTGTACAAGAATCACAAAAAAAAGTACAATTTGGACAAGACTGAAAATAAACACGTACACATCACACTAATGACACTAATGACAGACATATAACCACTTGATAATTATGAAATGTCGGTATAAAATATACAACACAATATTGTATTATTCTCAGATCTTTTATCTTTATGTTTCTATTTTCATTGTTTTTAATAACCCCACTTAATGCCAACCGGCAACATAGTTTAGCTCTTTATCAAAAGTGGTATTTTATGGAAATAAACCAACTTACATAGGCTATAGTAGAAAATGCATAAGTAAATAGAGCACTACAACAACTATAATACCTTAACATAACATGTAAATTTACATTTACACGTAGGCACTGTTATTCAAATAAGATAAATTTACCTATATACCTAATGCAAAAAAAAATTGGTCCCATGGGTAAAATGCCGCAAGAATAGGAATTGCCAATATTTTTTTTTTCGGAATAAAAGGACAAACAATATCCATCCATACAAAGGGTCCAATTCTTTATACAAAAATATTATTGGTTTTCCCTTTATATACTGCTTTTCATAAGGAATCATACTTTCGTCGATCGAAATACGCTCTTCCAACCCACCATGTTTTGTGAAAGTTTCATTTAGGTGCAAAAATTTTTGGGCATTGAATATATTTGAAATCTATTGAGTCGAATTTTATTATAGAATATTCCAAGTGCATCATTATTCATTTAAATGGGAGCACAGAAGCGTATTTGTACATTATGGTGTATCCAGATAGTGTTTTTTTTGGCATGACGTTTTTTTTTGCTATTTGACTGGGTTACAATGATGTGTTCGCTCCTAAATAAATTGGAAACTACAGACGTCGCACTCTGGTATACAAATGTAAATTTTCTGATGAGTCATCATGTTCTACATCAATAAAGTACTACATTGTCAACTTTCAAAGAGCCACTCTCTTTTAATGATGTAGGTACTTCTAATAACCGATAACAAAACGTTGATTTGGCGTTTTCTGCAAAAGGAATGGAGTCAGTTACGCGAGTTTTCTTTGATTGTCTCACCAAGCAATGGAATACGTTTGTTGGTTTGAGGTCTTTCCTCGAGACTGGTGTGATTAGAATTCACCAAACAAACATCCTGAAAGTTTTATCCAGCATTTGCCCTCTATCTGTTGATATCCTTGGTTTCTTTTCTCAATATTCTGTTTCTTTCCAATCAGTTAGGTAATTTCTCCGTTTTCATCAAGTTACTTGAGGCGTTCGATTAAGAAATTTCTTATATCCTGCTTTGGCATTCTCCTTGTTGTTTTATTTATCTGGTATATATTCAATATAAGTCCTTTTGTTTATGGAGTTCAGGGTATCACGAGGGACCATTAGGACACAAAATCTTGACAAAAAAAAAATTGAAATTTCATCGTTTCAGTAAGAAGGTACCTACCTTATGATTTTTTTGAAAAACTTTGAAAGGTCATAACTTTTTTTTTATTATAGATAGAAAGTTGAATCTTTCACTGAATTTTATCCCTTTCAAAGGACTACTATCCCTGGAAATTTCAGCTCATTTGCACTTATAGTTCCTGAGATAAAATCGTGTTAACAATTAGGGTGATTTATTAAACATGAACTAACTAAATAATAAAAGTCTACCATGCAACAGTCTTACCATTTTTTTTGTATGATGGATCAGAATCAGGAATTTTATATAGACAACACATTTTGATGCTTAGTGACTATAAAGTTGAAATAATTCACTTTATAAGAAACGCCGAAGTTCTGCGGAACCTTAAGTTAATGATGTGGTCACAGTGCGAATGAACAATCGCGTTACAACGCAGATATTTTTCTATGAGCTACTCTATGACGAAAGAAAGTGCGGAGGACAAATAGTGCTCTATAAAAATCGAGGGGTCAACTACTATACTTACAGATTTGACAATCACTGATCAATGAATCTCATATCGACTGTTTGCCAATGATTTTCAGATATTTTTGTATGATTACTAGGTGATTTCCTTTTTTTCTGAGGATTTCTATATCATTCAGTACATGTCACACTTTCTGTCTAGATTCGATTAACTACATCTATGTCTTGTTTAATATAATAAGTATATGTATGTAGTCAAATATTTGATTTTTCCATTTTGTGCTGTATTGATTTTCAACCAAAATCAACCAGAACACTTGTGATAACAATTTTTGAACAACTAAATATTCACACGTTGATCCTATCTTGGGCGGACAGTATTTGAAGTATGTACATGAACTATTTATTCATTTTCAACTCCACAAAAGAAAAACTCATTGTTAATTTATAACCCTAGCTCCATTATTCATATTTAAATAGAGGTAGCCAGCAAACTCATTTAAATAAATTAAGTTTAATCAACAAGCCGATTCAAATCACGCTTTATTAGGTCGTGTTCACACTTGACTGGTCGATTTTGTCGTCGCGAACACATAAGAAACTAAGTTCAGTGTGAATATAGTTAAAGTTAATGAATATAAGTTGCTGTGCAATTAATTTTTTTCCTAATTTTTCTTTTCTGAAAAATGGTTGAATAAATAGTAATAATAAGTGATTGGCTTATTATTTATTTATAGCGCCCGGATAATAATTTAATTATTTTGTTGTGTGTGCAGTGCATATTTATTTATATAGAAAAAATTGAGAGAATGTAATAAAATAACAATTTTGTATAGAATTAATTAGGTTAATTTCCCTTTGGGTTATTACTTACTACATCACCGGTAAAATGCAAAACAACCTAACGCTCTGAAATATAACCGTTTTGTATATGGCCACATGCAAGCTTCTTTCTGAGAAATGTATTTTGATCTTTGTGGTGCCTTAGTGAAGTGCATGAACTTATTTTTAGAAATTGCCCCCATGCCATGAATCGCTTTTGTTATAGTAGGTACTATACAACTTTAGTAGGTAAAAATGAAAGAGCTTAAAACGTAGATCATAGAAAAAACCTAGGTATTGTTAAAAAATTTACCTGCTATTTTTCAATAGATTCCCAAGTCTGAAATAGATTTGTACATGTGCTCACTCTCAAATTATCTCCAAGCAATGCAAAATAACTCAAAATTGTAAAGTTTTTGTTCTACTATCGTTGTGTTGAAATTTTCAATGCAAATATATCTGAAAGTAAAAAAGTAATTTGGTATAAATGTTATACAGATAGGGGCAACTATGGAACCACCATATTTTGGTTATAATGACCCCTTGAGCCACATGCACCTCAACCCCAATATTTTGAATGGCAGCTAAAATTAAATATTTTTTGAAAAAAATCTTGTGCAGGTGAATACTATACTCGAAAATATTTAATTTTAGGTATCACAAAAGGAATGAGGTTAGGGTGCGTGGCGCCGAAGGGTTCACTCACCCAATAACCAAAATATGGTGATCCTAGCATATGCCATGAAGATCTTTTCATGTGACAAGAATATCCAAGGCATATGCTTAAGTCACCAGTAATGGGGGCACCTGAGCCTGGGGAAGGATCAGGCAAATATTTGAACGGAAATTGATTACCCGTGATATTTGGAGGGTACCTATGGCAGATTTTGATGAAGCTAAATTCCTAGTGAGTCGAACAAGGTATATCGAAAAATGTCAATCATTTTGACATTTGTCAACACCCTGCCAAACAGCAGCACTCATATTTTTCAGTTTTCAATATTTTATGATGCGTCATTTGACAGTTTTAGTCTATGTCAATTCTGAGTTGAGAACTTGGAAAAAAATGACAGAACTGTCAAAACCTGTCATTTATTTTAGTAGGAAAAAAGATTCATGTCTGTTTTTTTTTTTGTTTTAAGGTAGTTTATTGGTAATAAAACATTAAGCAAAGCTCATAGACATCAAATTTTGACAGTTCTGTAACTACCTTCAAACGAAAAAGGGTCAAATTGGATTTTTTTTTTGTTACTTAAAACAAATGACAAGTTTCGACATTTCTGTATTTTTTTTTTTTCAATTTCTGAACTGAGAGTTTACATAGGTTGAAACTGTCAAATGACACAACATGAAATATTGAAAATTGAAAAATATGAGTGCTGTCGTTTGGCAGGGTTTTGACAGATGTCAAAATGGTTGTCATTTTTCGATTTTTTTTGGTTGACTTATTGGGAATCGATACTTGCTTCATGAACATCTGCCATAGTTACCCTGCTTTTGAATATTAGATTCCAATATTTGACAGCTGATACCGTCTCACCTATCATATATACAAGGTTACGCCCATGGTAAAAATTTTGCTTACGGCATTTCCAATAACAAATTTAAATTTCATCCAAATATCACGGGTAACCAATTTCCGTTTAAATATTGCGGGGTCCTTTTCCGATACCGTGGGAAAATCTCTAGATCGGCGGCGCCTTTGATCTGAAAGTTCGGGGATTTAACCCGGGCCAACCCCAAATTTTTCGACGTCATGATGTTATCCTATTACAGGATGCTGTAATGGTTAATAGGGAAAATTCGTAAATCATCATGCCACCGACGTTTAATGTGGAAACAAACAGGGGTACCATGTTTCACGGTTATTTTTACTTATAACTGATAAGCGTTTCGATTCTAGCAAAAACAACAAGCTCAGATTTGCATTTATATTTTGTCGATGATAAACATGCATGTATTTTTTCACTGTTGAGTGGAAAATTTCCCTGATACATAACCTGAAATTTTAAAGATTTTCGGATGCTGCCCATGCGCTGGATCTATAGAGATTAATTTCATTCTTTAAGATTTCCCACTATCTTTCCAAGGTTTCCCCCGAATTCCATAAAAATTTCCTCGATTTCCCTATATTGCCTTGAATTTGCTCTTTATTTCCTCTAGTTTGTACACCAGATTTTCTTTGCGGTTTACCCCTAAGGGATTATTTCCTCAGTTTTTTGCTGATACAAATAAGATTGCCATAATAACATAACTTCAAATTATAAAGATTTTTGAAAACTGTGCATGCGCTGGATCTAGAGATTGATTGATTTCCTTTAAATTTTCCCTGAATTCTTTAAGAATTTCCTTGACATCCCCTGATTTTATTTGTACATTAAATTTCCCTTGCGGTTTACCCCTGCCTGAGGAGTAGCTCGCAGGTCAGTTTTTGTACACCAGATTCCGGTTTTAGAGGAAACCAATAATTATTTTCCCAGATTTCTTTTGACTACCAGTAAGATTGCCCAAGAGTTTTCCTAAAAGAGGATCTTTGAAGCCAATTAAGACAAAAAGACATAGTTTTTCTATTCCAGGCTTTCATATTTTGTCTATTTTTTCTGAATTTTCTTTATTTGAACAAGCTCAGAAGATATTGAAGATTCAAGAGCCAGGAATTGACAAAAATTGAGAAATGAAGAGGAGATTTAACGCATTTGACATTTTTTGGACAAAAAGACGTATAGTTTTTCTATTCCTGGTTCTCATATTTTGTCTGTTTTTCTAAATTTCCTTTATCTAAAGGAGTTTAGAAGATATTGAAGATTCAAGCGCCAGGAATAGACAAAAATTGATTCAATGAAATTGAGAAATAAAGAGGAAATTTAAAGTAAATTGAAGAAAAACTGTTAGACAAAAACACATAGTATTCCTATTCCTGGCTCTCATATTTTGATTATTTTTCTGAATTTTCTCTCTTTAAAGAAGCTCAGAAGATATTGAAGATTCAAGAGCTAGGAATAGACAAAAATTGAGACAAAGACATTGAGAAATACCCCGATGGCACAAACATATTGCAGGAATATCCTTGGCATATTTCATGGGAATATAAAGATATCCGATGCATATGCCATGAAGATCTTTTCATGTGACAGGAATATCCAAGGCATATGCTTAAGTCACCAGTAATGGGGGCACCTAAGCCTGGGGCGCAAATATTTAAACGGAAATTGGTTACCCGTGATATTTGGAGGGTACCTATGGCAGATTTTGATGAAGCTAGATTCCTAGTGTATATCGAAAAATGTCAATCATTTTGACATTTGTCAAAACCCTGCCAAACAGCAGCACTCATATTTTTCAGTTTTCAATATTTTATGATGTGTCATTTGACAGTTTTAGTCTATGTCAATTCTGAGTTGAAAACTTGGAAAAAAAATGACAGAACTGTCAAAACCTGTCATTTATTTTAGTAGGAAAAAAGATTCATGTCTGTTTTTTTTTTGTTTGTTTTAAGGTAGTTTATTGGTAATAAAACATTAAGCAAAGCTCATAGACATCAAATTTTGACAGTTGTCAAAATCTGAAACCCGTGAATGTTTGTTCATACTTCATCATGAATAAGCATAACCTAAATAATTGGAACAAAACTATAATTCAGTTTTTTTTTTCTTCAATTAATGCTAATGTCAGATTCTGAGAGCTGTCAAAATTTGATGTCTATGAGTTTTGTTTAATGATTTATCACCAATAAACTACCTTCAAACGAAAAAGGGCCAAATTGGATTTTTTTTTCTGTTACTAAAACAAATGACAAGTTTCGACATTTCTGTAAAAAAAAAATTCCAATTTCTGAACTGAGAGTTTACATAGGTTGAAATTGTCAAATGACACAACATGAAATATTGAAAACTGAAAAATATGAGTGCCGTCGTTTGGCAGGGTTCTGACAGATGTCAAAATGGTTGATATTTTTCGATTTTCCTTAGTTGACTTATTAGGAATCCATACTTGCTTCATCAAAATCTGCCATAGTTGCCTTGCTTTTGAATATTAAGATTCCAATATTTGACAGCTGATACCTCCTCACCTGTCATATATACAAGGTGACGCCCATGGTAAAAAATTTTGCTTACGGCATTGCCAATAACATACTTAAATTTCATCCAAATATCACGGGTAACCAATTTCCGTTTAAATATTGCGGGGTCCTTTGAACAGACATGCACATGATCAGCAAGCGCATTTTCGCTTGTGATATATTGATCTATTGCTTTCTCCATGGTCAGTAGAACCAGCTACTGGAGAACTGGCCGCTCACAAGCTAGATAGGAAATACCTTTTTTCAGATTTGATGCTTTTCAGGAAAAATCAACGCGAAGATCTAATTTCAGCTAACTCAAACATAGTTGACAATGACTCTCCTGAATATTTTGAAACATCATTAATTAAGCACGTACTTATAACAAAATTTGGCAGTGGAGTTGAAGAAAGCGTCCAAATAATATAAACACCTGAGTTTATTTTGACACTGACTTGAAAAATGGCCCTTCGTTTGTGTAAAGACTCTTCTAGAAGTCACTAATCTGGTGCTACAATAACATTTTACACAGTCTCTATTACTCGAACAACAATATGTCATCCAATCTAATACATAACATATCAGATAACGACTATCATTTGCCGAGTTTAATATGGATATATCTGTTTATTATCCACACACACACATGTGTGGCAAGTTTTTTTTATTAATAAGCCCCTTTATAGTATGATAATAGATTTTATTGTTTTCGTATTGCCACATAGTATTAAACCATGTAAGATAAGACCAGTTGATGACCTGATAGAAGAAGGGGCTCGCTCTTGCCGATATACACAAGTACATTATGCAGGTTAAAAAACAAAATGGTTATAAATTGCGTGTATGTAATAAAGAAACGACTGGTGTCGTTCACGTTTCGCATGTGTTAGGTCAGTTTAGCGCCCGCATACTTATCGTAAAAGCAAATCTTAATTTGCCCAAAGGAAAAGCGACTTCTTAAAAACACGATTTGTTGTTATTAACTTTATTATGTTTTTAGATAGGAATCTGGAAGAGAATGCGTCGAGAACTGAAAATATCAGATTGAATTTAATATTTGGTGTGACAGATGTTTTGTTTACCAGTGAATGAGTGTTTTCTGTTCCCAGCCATTCATGACCTTTTTTGGGTAGTATTGTACGAATTTTGATGCAAGTTTCAAGAGATTGACAAAATTATGTTAGAAAGTAGGTAGATAACTCATTCCTATATTCCACTGCGTTTTTTTTCTGTCTGAAGTATTTCAAAGCTTCCCAACTTTCTAACCTCCTTCATCTTTTTTTTATATCACTCTCTTTTTACCAGATGTAGTTCACATCATCCACTTCTTCCTCTCTATCATTTTTGTTATTTCTTCTGGTGTAGTGTATTTGGTTTTTAGTATTCCTGACAATTCCCTTGGCTGAGCTCTATATCTCTTCCATCTTTAATTTTATGTTACTTCATTTTTTTACTTGGCTATTTTACACTTAACATTTCTCGCAAATAATAAACCAGCATAACTAATATTTAATATTCAACACGCGCTCGTACTCAACTTTGGCATAACATCGTAAAATTTTTTGAAGCCCATAGAGAATGTTTGTTAATAACGGTTCAACAACCTTTCAAAATGTACGTTCCACTTTTATTATTAATTTGTTGTTTGTTGTATTTTACTCTCCGCGCAGCCCGAGCGTATTTGCGTTTCGGGCACGTCTAATGCCAAAAAATTTATTTTTAAAAATATCAACACCTGTACCCTGACGTTGAATATCAAGTCATGGCTTACGAAAATATATTGGCATCAGCAGTCAATAATAATTTAAGTTGTATGTTGTATACCTACACTTCACCTAATTGAACATTTTTTTGAGTCACTACAACTATAAACTACCTACTAAGACTAAGCCTGTTCAACTTTTCTCAACACCCCAACAAAACCTTGAACCAAGGTTTGATTGTTATACCAACCGAGAGAATAGGCTTTGGCAAACAAGTGGAGTTCTCGTAACTTTAGCTGTTCAGATTGGTATATCGGTAACTGTCGATTTTTAACATTCTGCTTGACTTTTACTGGAACTTTACAGTTTTCAAGTTGTGTCAGCGCTGCCTCTAGAGTTTTCTTTTATTGATTAGGTAGTTCTACTAGTTGTTTATGTCTGACTTCTATAGGCAACAAAAATATAATATAAAGAGATTTGTGTATTTTCTGTGTACCTACTTACTCTTCTGTGGCTGAATAGTCCTATTTTGGAGGTTATGATTGTGCCGCATTCCGGATACTCGTGGCTTCCTTGTATCATTAAGTTCTTCATATGGTCTCTCTGCTTCTGAGTAAGTTGCTACAATGTTTCTCCACTGGTTACGATCCTGTGCCAGATCTTCCCATTGATGTAGGATATTAATTAATTGACTTAAATTAAGAATGGGTGCTAAAACCGAAGAAAATTCTGGTACAAAAAACGCCGATACCAGAAAGCAGTTCCGACAAATCTGGCGAACATCATTGATGTTTTTCAGAGGTGGAATGTTGACTTTGACTATAGCCTCAACGTTTTCTGGATCAGGGCGTAACCCTTTCTTCTTAACCAGATAGCCCAGGTATTTTAATTCTGGCTTGCAAAAGTGACATTTCTTTGACGAAATAATTCCAACCTGATGCAAGCGGTCGAATAAAACCTTCAAATGTCGCAAATGTTCTGAAAACAGTGTTGCCAACTCATATTTTGTTTTGTCAGTAGATTAGCAGTCAAAATATCAGTAGAAATCAGTAGACAGATAAGTTGCTCGGGGGTAAACCATCAAAGAATACTCAATTATTTATTTTAACTACGTTTTTTTCAAATCATTAAATCATTAGATTGTATATTAGACTATGAAAACTTGCATTAGAAAATCAAACACCAATACTACTTATGAGAAATAGTTTATTAAGATTAAGACACATGAGATATTCCTATTAAATATGCACTATAGTATTTGTAATACCCATTTAGAATAACCCCGCACGAATCAGTTGAAACAAAAAATTACCAACAAAAACGAACGTCGATTGCTAATACGTCAATTTCATGTACAAATAGGAAATTCCTAACCTAATTTTATTTTTGATTCTCATTTGAACTTGAATAACTTGTCACAATATATTACTAGTTTGGTAAAGTAACATTACTAATTCCTGTTGAAAGGCAAATTGACAAAAAGTGGATAATCTTACAAATTCTGACTTTATATAATCAATTATTTTTCAAGTAGAAATAAGTAAATTGTTGCGGAACTTATGGGCGGACCTCTGCGGGACGAGCGCAGCGAGTTCCGCAGCCATCTATTCACCAATATACTGTTGAATTGTTCAAATAAGACATTCACCTGAAACATGTAGTTTTTAAACTAATGAGAATAACTCACATTTGAGTGAGTCAGATTAGTATCGTAATTAAACAACATATTGATGAATAGATGGCTGCGGAACTCGCTGCGCTCGTCCCGCAGAGGTCCACTTATAAGTTTTGCAATAATCCGCTCATTTGTACTTCAATAACTTGTCACATTATATTACTAGTTTGGTAAAGTAACATTACTAATTCCTGTTAAAAGGCAAATTGACAAAAAGTGGATAATCTTACAAATTCTGACTTTATATAATCAATTATTTTTCAAGTAGAAATAAGTAAATTGTTGCGGAACTTATGGGCGGACCTCTGCGGGACGAGCGCAGTGAGTTCCGCAGCCATCTATTCACCAATATACTGTTGAATTGTTCAAATAAGACATTCACCTGAAACATGTAGTTTTTAAACTAATGAGAATAACTCACATTTGAGTGAGTCAGATTAGTATCGTTATTGAACAACATATTGATGAATAGATGGCTGCGGAACTCGCTGCGCTCGTCCCGCAGAGGTCCACTTATAATTTTTGCAATATTCCACTCATTTGTACTTCAATAACTTGTCACATTTTATTCCTAGTTTGGTAAAGTAACATTACTGATTCCTGTTGAAAGGCGAATTGACAAAAAGTGAATAATTATAATCTCACAAATTTTGACTTTATATAAAAAGTTATTGTTCAAGTACAAATAAGTGGATTGTTGCGGAACTTATGGGTGGACCTCTGCGGGACGAGCGCAGCGAGTTCCGCAGCCATCTACTCACCAATATACTGCTGAACTGTTCAAGTAAGACATTCACCTGAACCATGTAGTTTTTAAACTAATGAGAATAGCTTACATTTGAGTGAGTCAGGTTAATATCGTAATTAAACAACATATTGATAAATAGATGGCTGCGGAACTCGCTGCGCTCTTCTCGCAGAGGTCCAACCATAAGTTCCGCAACAATTCACTCATTTGTACTTGAATAACTTGTTACAATATATTACTAGTTTGGTAAAGTAACATTACTAATTCCTGTTGAAAAGCGAATTGACAAAAAGTGGATAATCTTACAAATTCTAACTTCATATAATGAGTTATTGAAACCAAAATTGAATGTCAGAAATGTGAAATGTTGCAGGTTTTCAGCTTTTTCCAAATGGAAGTACCTATGCAGTAGTCTAGTCCTATAAAAACAGGTAAAATAGGCTGTAGTTAGTTGTATGTACAGCTTAACGCTATATGACCAATTGACTAACCAACAACAACGCATGCCTTTACGCAATTGGCAAGACAAAAGGCGAATGCCCAAAGGTTGCGTATGAAATTATTGCTAGTGACATTCTCATACAAGATTTTAATTCAAAAAATATCATAAAAAGCAGGTAAACAATGACAACGGCTTTTATCAGTAGAATTTACATTGATATCAGTATATCAGTAGACCAGTGGCAAAATCAGTAGATTTACTGATAAATCAGCAGACCTGGCAACACTGTCTGAAAAAGAGTTCATGTCATGAATGTAGGACATGACATTTGGTTCGATTTCTTGACCAAGGATAGTGTCAATGATTCTTTGCCAGGTTGCAGGAGCATTAGATAAGCCAAATGGCATCCGACAGAATTGGAAGAGTCCTCTGCCAGAAACAATAAATGCAGTGTACTACTTGGAAGATGTATTCAAAGGGAACTGCGAAAATGCTGACCTAATATCGATGAAACTGATATATCGAGTCTCCCTTAACCGATCTAAAGTGGTTGAAATATGGAAGAAGATATGCGTCTTTTTTTGTATATTTATTGACCTGTCTAAAATCGATGCAAAATCTGAAGGATCCATCATTTTTCCGAGCAAGGCACACAGGACTAGACCAAGGACTACTAGAACACTCAATGATTTCAACATTTCTTCAACTATAAACTTTTGTTTGAAGGGAGAGACAGGGTAATACCTTCGTTTTATGGGTCTTGTACCAGTATCTATAATGATTTCATGCTCAGCTCATCTCTGCAATTTTCTGCTCTACAAGGTTGTTTAAAGCAAATCGTTCTGACGGAGGCAAATTATCTCTATCTTGGATAGACAAAATATCAGTCTCACCAGCAGACTCAGAAAAATGCCAAACATCTTGTCTAAGATCTGGGATAATTTTATGTGAAAGTTCAGGAAGTACGATGACATCAATAATGTGAGTTTTGTCCATTAAGGTTATGGGTGTCTGAATGTAACCTATGCTTGTGCAAGTTTGGCCATTAGCCACAATGCAAGAATTTTGTTGTTTTACCAACTTCAAACCTAAACTGAAAAGAGTGTCATATCCAGGCAACCCAACCAGAGTACGACTAGCACCTGAGTCAAGTAGACCTAACATAGGATATCCCAATACATATTTTAATTTCAAGGTATGGACGCTGATCACCTTGCGTATGTAATACAATGTAGTCAAGAAGGAGCCTATTCTATTACTAAAATCATCAAGGGTATTGGTCGTTGGGGTGTGTAGGAAAGAAATCTCACGACCTAATGATTTCCCCTGAGACCGTTTCCCGAGTTACCACATTCAGGACAATTCGTAACTGTGCAATGGGTTTTCCTAGGGTTAGGACAATCTCTATTTAAATGACCGGATTTCTGACAATTCCTGCAAATTAAATTGGGTGAATTACTTGGTGGTCTTGAGTCTTGACCTTTGAGGACCATTGTTGGGTAAATCTACTCTGTCAATGCCAAAGGAATCTGCATCGTTGTTCAAGACAGAATTCGTCAAATCGGAATACGGTTGATCGACCCCAACAAAGGTAAAATCGAGTTCTACAAATTGTTGACGTTTTCTGGAACATAATGTTCAATTCTATATTTCTTTGTCTCCAGCTCAACACATTCACGCTCTAGTTCTTCAAGTGAGTTAATAACTGGGAGTTGAGTTGTGTAGAAAGGTGATACATTTTTAAACAAAATATCCAATTGAGTTTCAGGAGTCAATCCATCGTAACGTCTAAGCAAGGCCTACATACAAGACAGGTACTCTACAATGCTTTCTGAGGTATCTAGGGTTCGCTCTAAAATCTCTCTAAAAAGTCTAACACGATAATCAGGTGGTTCAAAGTGAAGACGAAGCAACTCACACAAGGTTTTCCACGTATCAAATCTGTCAGGGTTTGCCCTATACCAATTCAAACAAATCTATGACACTATCGAAAAGTTGGTGTTCTGTGACATGACGGGATCGAGCTGTCGACTAAGTTCAGGATCATCTCGAACAACCGCCTCCAAATGATCAAAAGCAGCCAAAACGTCAATGAGGAGTTCAGGCTTCTCAGACCGTTCTTCCGTTGACAAAATAGAGTCTGAACTTTCTTTTACCCGCTCAAGCAAATGAACTAACCTTGATTGTGTGGAAATTGGGGAATATGGGGCAAAAGAACATGCTCCAAATTTCTCCAATTTTAAAAGCGGTCGCAATATAGACCTTAATTCGTCAACAGTCTTCGCATCACTAACTGAGACACCTCGGACAATAATCTCATGAATTAGCATTTCCTTTTTTAGGTACGAGATAGTCATCTTGTAATACATTTTGTTTCAATAAATATGTTAAACAATCAACAAAAACGACGCTTCATACACAGGGGTTCGAAATATCTGCTACTCAAAAATAATTTAAAAAAAAAGTTTAAAGATAGAAATTGAAATTTGATGCTATGCACTTGAAACAGCCAAAAGATAATGAATAATAATATATGGGTATAAGTAAAAAAAAAAGTCTTTCACCACAAGGCCAGAAAACCTCTTATTCGGCTGGCTGCCCCACGTTGGGCGCCAAAGCGTTTCTCGAATGACATCTTTGTAACGTTTCAGCTGACCTCCTTCTGCTAGCTCTCCGTAAAATACGCATTCTGGCATTCAGTTTTTCGACATGCACACTACGTGTCCTGTACAGCGAACAATGTCAGAAATACTTTTAAAATTTGCTCTGTGCAAAACTTGAACATCAGATAATCTATGGTATAGTCTTTCCAAAGTCAGTTGAAACATGGTAAAGGTAAATCACAACTGGTGACTGAATATTTTCATAAGAAATGCACTGCCACTAGTCAGCCACCAGTTTCAATTTATTATTACCTTGTTTCAATTGACTCTGGAAATACTATACCACTTTATTTGCATTATCTGTCGCAGATATCTTTGTTGAATGCGTTGATGTGTCTCCTGTTAGTTACCCAAGTTTAGTGGTTTGACTACTACCGCTTTGTAAGTTTCCAGAAAGACCCAGTAGCATTCCTGATGCGGTATTCAAGTTCTTCATCTGGTATTGACGATACTTCCAAGATAGTTAAAGTGCTTAACATATTTAAGAAGATTGCCTTGAACACGAATTTCAGTCTGGTCTAAGACTTCTAGAGTTGTTATAATCTTGGTTTTCTTCATATTTATTTTGAGTTCCAGAGCCTCATAAGCCCAGGCGTAGGTTTCCGGGATAGCCTGAAGTATTTTGACTAGCTATTAGCCCGCAATCATTGGTCATTTATTTATTATTCTATTATGATTATTTAAACAACAAGCGGTAAAACCGATGGAGCTGCTGTGTACGTTATGTCTGGAAGTTTGTTTCTTCACGAGTGTATAAAACGTGTGTTCAGTAGATCACACAGGAGAGCAAGCAAAATGTATCCGATAATAAACTGAGATCACCCGCTGAGACTGTTCAACAAATTTCATGTATTATAGACCTCTCTATTACATAAGAAATTTCTTTTAAGAAGCTTAGAACATCTTTGTTTTTCTAATCTGGTCTCGGTTGTGGTTATCGCTGAGCGTATATATGTTCATGTTAACAGAGTAGTAATTACTTAAGATTTTATGTTGTAAGTATGTAATTAAATTTCCTCGTAATCTTCTTTCACCTGAAGTTGTTAGGTTCAACTACTTCAAACGGTCTTTTCATATGTGATGTTTCGAGTTTCTGGTGGGATTTTAGTGACTCTTCTTTGGACTCTTTCCAATGGCTCGATGTCCTTGGCATAGCAAACTGATGAACGACTTAAATATTTGTAGAATTGTGGTGACTGAGTGATTCTTGAACGCTTTTTGCGTCAGGTAGGCCACCGGATAAGCTATGTTAATATATTTTAAAATATGTGCTTCTGATTTCAAATTGTTATTTACAATGGCGCCAAGATCTCTCTGTTTATTAGAAGATACTAAAGATATGCTAATTAATTCGTAATTATATAAAGGATTGTTGGTGCCAATGTGGAGTAGTTTTGTTGAGGGCAATGAACTTTAACCAAAAACTGAAATGTGCACACTTATGGAGGAACGTGAAGCCCAGTGTCACTGCTGTTTTTGTCGCACTCATTACGTTAATAGCGAAAATTGCTTCCAACACGTATGACAATTGATAAAACCTTTGTAAGTAAATATAACAAAACTTTCAGAGGAACAGAAAAGAACAACATTCCCCCTTGTGGCATCCATCTTTCATGGCTTCATTTTTTTGGCGGATATGGCAATGTGTGCGCATTCCAGTTTTGGTTATAGCATTGGTTGAGGGTCATCAGTCATAGCGATTTCCATTTGTTGAACCAGTGCAAAAAAAATGTATCCTTATCCTTACATGTTATATGCTTTTAGAAAAAGATGCGGATACACTCAGTGCGCATTGATTGTCTAATAGAAGTCGCCATCAGTTTTCACACCACTCGGATATCGTCAGTAGTAGTGATATTTTCACGACGCCAACAAAGTCTTGTCTCGTCTCGCCGATAAAATAAGATGTCTTGTCCCGTAGCCTCCAGTCTCGTCTTGTCTCGTTTCGCGTCTCAGCAGATATATCGAAATCTCGTCATGCATAATCTTGACATAACAAGATCACATTGTCCGTTCTTCGGTTACCACTTTTTCCATCAAGTTGCAAGTAGTGATATGGAGTATACAATAATTTCATCAAGATAAACCAGACATTTTTCATTGAGTATTCCACGCAAGATGCCGTCTATGACTCTCTGGAACGTAGCCGGAGCGTTTTTCAACCCGAATGGCATGCGAGTAAACTCGTAGTGCCCATTCTCGGTATTGAAAGCTGTTTTAGGAATATCCACATTCATCAATTTCTATTTGGTGGAACCCACTAGCCAAATCAAGGGTGTTGATGTATTGGCATTTGCCTAATTTATCTAGTAGGTCTGTAATATTCTTTGAGGGATATTTGTCGATTTTTTTGGATGCAGATTGCCGTCTTTTTTGTGAATAGGGATGATGTAGACTTCTTTCCATTTTTCCGGAACTGTTCCACTTTTCACCAGGTTAGTCATTGGGTGTGATAGATTTTGCAGATTTTTTAAAAATATGGTTGGAATGTTGTCAGGATCTGGGCTAGAATTTTTCTTGAGGGCAAGAATCGACTCTTCGACGATGTCTGGGGAAAAAACAATATAGTTGATAGGGTCGCACCATTTCTGGAATTAGCCGATAGACGCTTCGTATTATCTGAAGGTTATGACTCACCCAGGTCCACTTTCGTGTTGGTTTCTTCTCATAGAAGGTGTTTATGAAGTAGAGACGTTCTTAGGATGAAATGCACCTACAAATATGATTAAAATCTATAACCATGTGTGCAGCAATTTCGGACATAAGACATCTATTGTTACTTCAATCATCAGATGTATATAAGTAAATTAATTATTATTAGCTACAAATGCATAGATACCTAAGTTTGCAGTTTTCCTTATAAAAAGTTCGAGATTAGGACCAAGGCTGGGTGTCGCGAAGTAACATGATGAAACTCAACTTTGATGGTATACATGGCCCGTGGATGTTTTCCCTGATTCCTCTCCGCAGAATCAAAGACAATGAGTCTATTGTGACTTTTTAAAAGTGACCGACATTCGCAATTACAGAACCTTTCTAAATTGGTACAAATTTCTTCAACTAAATTTAATAACACTATTTCATGTGCAATTTTTCACGCTACAATAATTACGCAGCCAACCGACCATTTGATTATTATTTAACCACTGTTTTCACGGACATCAAAAAGTAATTAAGACTTCTGCTTTTAATTTCCTCTCTCGAAGCAAACAACACGATGCTTATTAAAAAGAAATAAATCCGAATGTCGATAAATGCCCGTCCCGAAAAATCTTGCAATTCCAACTCATTAGGAAATCATTTTCCTCGTGCTCTGGGGTGTTATAAAACACGTTTTGAAAGGTTTCCCATTTCCTTAAAGCCTATTAGAAAACCGCCGGGCGCAACTTAGTTTGGAAAACTGGTGTAATGGATTTCCATCAGCGATAATTTGAATGTAATCGCATTTACACGCTAATGAAGGAAAAAAGGGGTGCAAAAAATCCCGTCGCGATTATTAAGACAAATTATAAAAATTCAGTTTGCCCTGAAAAGGAATTGGCAGCGATTGAAAAGTCATCGAATCCTCTGGTTGACAATACAATACCAAGGTGTGTCAGTCAGCGATTTGTACGTGAACGAAAATAATAAACTGATGGGCATAAATTAAAAACGGAAAAATTGCCGCAGGGTGACCTTTGCAGAAAAAGAAAAGCTATTTTGAATCCGTTCCAGTATTATATTATGAGAAATGAGTTTAGACATGGAAAGCTTAATGCATGTTTTAGGATTTCCAAAAGAATCACGTTTTGATTCTATAATCTGTAATGAACTTATCCCAGAAGGTTGCAAGGAAAGTTCAAATTGAAGTCTCTTAAGAGTACGCTGGAATCTGGCTTGTATGTTTTACATTTTCAAAAGTGCAAATAATTTAACGCCCATTTGCTATAAGGACCAAACTACAATAAAAACACATTACTTATTAAAAATATGGCTTTAGGCGTATTTAACGAATAACCAGTGGCGGCTCGTCAGAGGAGGCAGGGGAGACTAAACCTCCCCCAAAAAATTGAAAATTCAATCTCAATTTTTTATTCCTGATTTCTAATTAAAATAATAATTCACAAATTACACAACAGAATTCCAATTTTCGATATTTCAATGTAATTTAGAAAGATCTGACAACATTATTTCAATCAATCCCGCGCCTCCACAACAAAAATCTGTGAATCTGGGATACTCAGTAATACCGGCCCGAAGGGCCGGAGTTATATGCGAGCCCGAAGGGCCGGAGTTATATGCGAGCCCGAAGGGCCGGAGTTATATGCGAGCCCGAAGGGCCGGAGTTATATGCGAGCCCGAAGGGCCGGAGTTATATGCGAGCCCGAAGGGCCGGAGTTATATGCGAGCCCGAAGGGCCGGAGTAATGCGAGCCCGAAGGGCTAGAGTTATTTTAGTCACGGGACTCAGTCTATAATTCTATTAGTCAGCGGATAATTTAGAGCCAATTAAAAACCGGGAGTATTTAAGATGCGATTTTAAGCGTCCGATTAAAGAGCCGGGAATATTCAAAAACTTTAGTTTTATCAAATTGATTTTGGAATGTTGGATTTCTTAAGATTTTTACTTTTTTCAGAAAACGGTGGTTTTTGCAAACACTACTTTATCATTGTCTTTGTCTTACTCACTATAATCAATAAGTAAACCTTATAATGTCATTTTCATTGATTTATTAATTTTATTATTAATTAATTATTAAATTGAATTTTAAACAAAACACTCTTTTAAAATGTTATTTTTCCGAAATGAGATGTGGCAACGTTGCTTTTAGTTGGCCATTTTGAATTGACGCCTTGTGATTTTTTGCCAGTTTTTTCCCGAATTTTTCGTTTTTTCCGAAGTTTTTTCATGAAAAAAAGCGATTTAACTTTTCTTCATTTTTTAGTAAAAATTTCTAGTTTTAAATACCATATTTAGGAAAATCCCATTTAAAATGCTTTTGATGTGGCAACATCGCTTGTGGCTAAATTCAATCAAAGAAGCATTTTTGACAGTCGGCCATTTTCAATTGACGTGTTTACATTTTTATTCAGTTTTTCTTCGAATTTCCATTTTTCCGGGGCTTTTCAGTCGGGAAAACTGATTTAAAGTACGAGACTTTGGGTTTTCTTTATTTTCCACCAAAAATTTCCAGTGTTTTAACGAAGTAAGTGAGAAAAGCTTTAGTTTTTGGAATGTCATTTTCGTTGTTTTTTTTTTTGAAATTTTTATTTAGGGTTTTTGGGGTCCGGGGATCGTTTTCTACCACTTTTTTTCTCGAAATTCGCAAAATAAAAAAAACTTTTTTGACGTTGACAGCTGTCAATTTTTTTTTGACACAAACCGATAGTTGGCGTCGTGAAACTGTCTTGTACCAGGGTTTGATTTTTGTAGCTTTTATAGTAGAGCGAGAAAAAAGTCGAACATGTGTCAAATTTGACAGGTGACATTTGTCGATATTGCCAAAGTGTCGTGCGACAAAAGTTTTATCCGAACGAACCCGTTTATTGTTAACTGATTTTAATACTCCGGCCCTTCGGGCCGTAATCTTTGAAACAACTTTTTGTTTCGAAATGACGTCATTTTGTATCGATTGTCAAAAAACCCAAGGTTTGAAATTTCAATTTTTTGACGTTTGTTGTATCATGAGCAGTGTTGCCATATGTTTTTTTTCGAATCTCGATTCTAGAAGGCTGAGGTTATCTCAATTATGAGCTCAAAGGGCCGAGGTTGTACGAGTCCGAAGGGCCGGAATCATGCAAACCCACAGGGCCGGAGTTATACGAGCCCGACAGGCCAAAGTTATTTTAATCATGAGCCCGAAGATCCGAGGTTATACGAGCCCGAAGGGCCGGAGTTATACGAACCCGTTCATTGTTAACTGATTTTAATACTTCGGCCCTTCGGATCGTAATCTTCGAAACAAAAAGACGCCATTTTATATCGACTTGCAAAAAAAACAAGGCCTACTTTGATATTTTAATTTTTTGACGTTTGTGAGCAGCGTTGCCATATGTTTTTATCAAATCTCGATTTATAGGTTATTTTAAACCCAATCATTGACATTTCTGAAAAATATTTCCTTTAAAATTCCCAAATATCCTTTGGAATCTCCAAAAATCTGTTAAAATCTCAGAATTCCATAATTTAGTGGAATTTCGGTAGAATAATTATGTTATTCTGAATTCCATAGAATTCACATTAAATTTTAATTCCTCTCGAATTACTTGAAATTTCAGTGAAATTCCGATCGAATTATACGAAATCCTAAATGAATTACATGGAGGAATTTTAAACAATTAGGTACATGATATTACACCTAAATTCTCAACATGAAATTCCAGTTTTTATTGAATTTTAGTAGTGCCGAGGAATTTCCAGCTAAAAACATGGAATTTCGGTATTCCGAAAAATTACCATGAAATTTCAATATATTTCGATGAATTTTTAGGAAATTACTTGAAACTTCATTAATATTCCCAGAAATTCCTGGCTATAGAAAAAGAATTTCAGTGAAATTCCGAAAAATTCTTATGAAAATAAATTAAATTTTGAAAATTCCTTGAAGTTTCATTGGACTTTCGAGAAATTTTCGGTTATTTTATGAACGTGGATATTTTCATAAAATTTTAGTGAATTCCGAGAAATTTTTAAGTAATTACATGAAATATCAATGAAATTCCATAGAATTTTATGAAAATTTTGTGGAATTCCAAGATATTTCAGTGGTAAAATTTTGAGGAATTTTAGTAAAGTTAAAAAAAAAATATGGAATTTTGAAATTGAAATCTTAGTGGAATTCCGAGGAATTTCATGAAATCCTATACTGTAATTCCGAAAAAAATTTGTCCAAGAATTCCATAAAATCTTCTAATGAAATGTTAAGGTATTTATGTCTATGGAATTACTTAAAATTTTCGCGGAATTCCCATGGAATAACTTAAAATTTTAATAGAATTCCAAAGAACTTTGATGAAATTTTCGAGAGGTTTTTCCCAAATTAGTTTTCCAGGAAAACTTGGAAAGTGCGAGACTGTATTTTCCAAGAGGCAAATCCACCTTGGAATTCTTTGTTGAAAACTTGGGGAATTTATAGGGACTTTGGAAGATTGTGTTCGATGTTGGACAAATTCCAAGGAATTCTCGTCGAATTACACCTACATGGAATTCCTTAAAATCTTATTGTAGAATTCCTGTGAAATTATATCGAAACCGAAAAATTCCCTCGGAATTAAACAGAAATTTCGGCGGAATTCCGAAAACTTGAATTAAATTTTAGTGAAATTCTGAGTAATTTCTGTCGAAATTTCCATGAAATCTTCTACTGTAATTCCGAGGAATTTTTGTACAAAAATTTCATTGAATTTTATGGTGGAATTCGGAAAAGTATTATGAAATCTTATGATAAAATTTCTAGGACTTTCTGTTTTTCCATTCAAATTTGTCATTTGAATGGAATTTCGAGGATTTCCATAAAATCTTCTAGTGAAATTTTGAGGAATTTCTATGGAATTAACAAAAATTTTCGCACAATTCCCATGGAATATTTATCGTTTAGGCTCCCCTAAATTAGTTGGTAATTTGTATACAAGTTGGTCAAAATCCGAGAAAAACTCGTAAGATCTACTCATAATCACTGAAAATCTTTAAAATCTTTTAGCCTCCTCACTTGAAATAGTCACGAGCCGCCACTGCGAATAACTAGCTCCTATATCATTATTCCCCTCACAAAACCCATTATACAATCAATCTCAATCAATCTATGATCCGCGGCCCATAAAGTAATGTTTATTTTTATAACTAAAAACCCGACTTACATATTAATCACCATCAAAAACTGAACTTGAAACCATAGAAAACAATTTTTACAGTGTCCCTGAACCCCAGCGTAAACAGACTAATACTAATAAGACCGTGGGCAGTGCAAGCCAAAAAAACAAATAATGAAATTTGATTTACGTGTTCGTTTTGATAGGTACCTACTTAAACGTCCCACACAACTGGTTTATTTCTTTAACTCATGTATGTTTTTTCTATTAGTTGTTTCAGAGAGGATGTGCAGCGTTTCCCCTGCAGACACGGGTTGCTCCATGGAAAGCCCAGCGCCGGATCCGCACGACCCTCATTCTTCAGAAGAAGAACTGGAAGTGATAAATAGCAATCCAAAATGCGAACGAACCACCCCTATGCCCCTGAGGGCGGCTTCTGTATGCCTGCCTGAAAAAAGAAAATGGTCGCAAATTGGGGATTATAATAGGTACCTACTTAATTATTTTGCTGTTCATTGTAAATATTAAATCAAATTGATTAGATATAGGCCAGAAAACGAAGAAAACATGTCACACTATAGTAACCTGAGTCCGCCATCTTCATGTTCGCCATATCTGAGAAGTTATGGTGAAGATGGTCATGTGATAGAACATTCCGGATCTTCTGATGATGAGGTAATGGCTACTCAACTGCATCATCGTTTATTAAAAAAATAATCGTTTCAGGTCCATAATCTATTAGCTAGTAGGGCAACCCCAGTGAGATTCCGAACCTCCCCGCCAATCGAGGCTGTGAAACCGGGCAGAAGGATTGTGGGAGCCCTCAAAGGGAGTCTCACTCCTCCTAAACTAGTACATTACGAAGTCTCGCCAAGAAAAAGATCTAAGCACGGCAAACATTCGCATCTGCAAAGGCCATATTTGGATTTCGAAAAAATGCAACAGGTAAGAACAATTTGTCAATTATGAAGGAACAAACTGTTCTGATTTGGATTTTGAGAAGAAGCTGGTGTCTTGGAGTAGCTATTTAGTAAACTCAGGGTAGGTTTAACGGAGCAAACTGCAAAAGAATGTGATTGTTAAGAAGGTGTTGCACAATAGTCAAAGTATCTATGGATGTGGTGAATGACACAATATTGGTTTGGCCTCTTGTGCTTCTTTCCAGGTTCTGCCAATCCCTTCCAGCCATTCCCATACCTCAAGTCTTGTAAAAGGCGGAGAGTTTGAGGAGGCTTTTTATCAATCAAGCAAGTTTATGGCAGATTCTAAATGCTAGTTTTTTTTAGTCTGACAGTATGACAAAAGGAACATAATCCTTCTTTTCACAACCAAGCAATCATAGAATGTATTCAAACAAGGATGTTTGTTCTTGGGAGTGCATTATATCTATGGAAAAGAAATTTTTTTCCTGTTCCTTTATCCTAATGCTATAGATGTCTAAATCCAAAAGTTTTATTCCGATGTTGTTCCAAAGTTTTTACTCAACTTTATTAAAACAACTCTGAGCTACGTTGAAAAATATAAAGCTTGCCTAACGCAAACATTTCTTGGTATATTCCTGAAAAATAGGAAAAATAAACAATAGTCAGCAACTCCAGTGTAACCTGACAATACAGGCAAAAAACGAATAACAAACAAACAAACAAACAAACAAAAAAGAAAGAGAGAAGTTACCCAGGCCCGTTCCTGAAAACGGGTCATTTCAGCGTGAAGGCATATCGCGATTTCGAGTGCTCGAAAAATATTTGAAGTAGGCACACAGGCAGGCGGAACGCGTTTTTCAGCACTTTTCACCGGATAATGACAAAAAAGATACAAAACGACCGCGCATGGATTAAAACCGGTGCGCGTCGCGACGCCGACTTTCTTTCGCGGTTTTTGTTTTTTATAAACCCACCCACTCCACAGCCACCCCTAGGCCAAAAAAAAAAAAACATCGACCTTCCACGGCGAATGCAATTTTTCCAGAGACGGATTTTTGGTTTCGTAGCGGAAACGTTTACGTAGGTATAGTGAAACAGGGCGAGAAAATTTAGGATTTTTATTCAGTTATTCCCATTTTCAGCCCATCCTTAGGATATAGGCCTCTTTTAAATTTGTTCATTGTCTTCGGTTTTGCGCAACTCGGTACCAATTTAAGCCTGCAATCTTCTTTATCTCGTCGTACCATCTTTGTTGGGGTCTTCCAAAACGGGAAGTGGATCAGGGAGATAAAAAGACAGTGAAATGACATTTTCAAATTATTCAAAAGTCTGTTATGTCAACATTACATAATGGTTAAAAATAATAGTTATTTATGTATCAAGGGAATTATGCAGGTGTTAATACCCCAGGGCAACGTTTGTGTCCCGAGGGCCTCCGGCCCGAGGGACACCAATTGCCCGTGGGTATTAACTCCTGATAATTCCCGTGGTACATAGATAATTTTATATCCTACTGAATTCACTGTATTCTGTCTATTTTTATAAAGGAATAAGCCATAAATCAAAATTCTATTTTTTGTCAAAGCGTTACCTATTCAAGGTAAAAGCGGGAGTTATGGAAATTCTTAACTCCCTTGGGAGTTATGATATCCTTAACTCCCTTCCTTAACTCCCTTGGGAGTTATGAAAATCCTTAATTCCCTTGGGAGTTAAGACCCTGTTTATGATTATCGTAACCAAGGTATTATATGGTTTTAATAGTTCAGTAGGATATAAAAAGTTTTTCAGTTCCATTATCAAAATAACTGACAGATACTTTTCCCCCGTCGGGTGGTTCCTTGAGGAATAACGGTGATTTCAATGGAAAGAGGCATTCTTGGGATAATCGCATTCCTAGGTGTGTTCGTCCGCACACTGATTTATTTTCTACCCCTTCTTTATTGAGCCTTTCTACGGATAACTTGTATATGGCGGCTGATCCCTGTTGTATACAAGGGATGAAAGGTCTCTCTTACTTCCTCTCCGGGAACTCCGCCCAGAACTGAATACATTACGTATAAATTTGCTTTCCTGGCAATAAATACTCTATTTACTTTCTATTTCTTGCACGGTACGCATTATCCAATGACATTTCTGATCATTTTTTTTCCTTTTATAATCCAAACTTAACTTATACCACAGAGTCTGTATTCCAGCATAACAAAACAATCTATGTTTCTTTTAACCCTTTCAGGACGGCAGTATTTTCACTTGTTTTGGCGTGTGGACGGCAGTTTTTTGCATGCCGGATAAACGGGTGTCATATATATCTGCCTGCATTGTTTTTGAGCAATGCATTAATATGGAGTACCTCACGTTGATCCAATCCGCAATAACTATTATTGTAATCATTTTGCACTCTAACCCGCTTTTTTGAAGGTTCTGACTGCTCCTCAACCGACATTTTGAATGATACTAACTACAGTGGCGTAGCAAGGTCCTCATGGGCCCGAGCGCAAACCTTTTGATAGGCCCCCCCCCCCCACCAAAAAAAAAATAAAAAAATAATTTTGTATAGCATCAGGTTGGGTGCGTCAGACCTTCCCCAAAGTCAAGTGTTTTTGGTCCAACAAATTTGATATGATGTCGTTAATGTAATATAGAAAACATGAATTGTCCGTCGTTTTTAATCTGACACTTTCCGTATGAGGACTGAGGAACGCGGGGCTGAAGCATATGGCAACAACAGGTCTGACGTCAGGTGGTCATTGGCGGTCTGACGTCAGGTGGTCATTGGCGCTCTGACGTAGGGAGCCACCTCACATTCCTTTGGAGTATCAGATTCAAAATAACGGACTGTATACATGTATCACCATCACCTTCCTTAGGGACGTCAGAACGACAACTTCACGAAGAGCCGGCGCGAAAATGTTCGCACGCTCAGGTTGAAAATGTGAAAGAAATTGTCCGACTTGGTTTTATGAAGCCGGCGCTCAAGGGACCTTATTAGAGCAGCGTTCTCAGGAGAGAGTGTTCCATATTTCTCAATGATATGCTACTGATAGTATAAGTAGCAAAAGACGGAACTCTCGTTCTCCTGGGAACGCCGCTCCCCGTTTCCAAGAATAAGGACCCAGGAAGTTTGACGTGTACATGACTTAAATAATATAATACCTTAATCAAATACGTTACGTCGATTTCAGAAACAAAATGGAAGTTGCTCGACCGTGTGTACCTTAGAGCAGGTAGAGGTAAAGGAGAGTAGTAACCTGGATTTGAAAAATGAAGCCGTTTTTCCAGGTATTTTGGCATGTGCCAAACACCTGCCAAAAACTTGGCTTTACCTGCTCTAAGGTTTGTACAATGCGGTCATGCGCCGTTGGGTGTAGGGCGCTTTCGGACCTACGCGGTCGCGTGACGTATTGCCGACCGACAGCCGAGAAGATGGCATGGAATGCAAAACGGAAACGCAATAAGCTTAGTTCATATACTTGCGAATCGCGCATCGCGGAAAGCGAATAATGATCCTATTAGTCGATTTTAAATGTCAGGCGGTGGGAAGCCAAATCAACCAACAGAATCATTATTCGCTTTCCACAATTCGCGATTCGCAAGTATATGGACTAAGCTTCATTCAGGGATTTTTGCAGATTTTTTTTTTGATTTTAAGAAAGGGGCCCCCCGTGTTCCGGGGCCCCAGCGCTTCGCGCACCCCCGCTCATCCATAGCTACGCCACTGTAGCTATTAGTAACGTAGGGTACTCACTGAACTTGCCACCCCGACGACTGTCGTATATTTCGGTCGTTCCTGGCGTCGCACGGATATGTATGGCTGATTATCCGGTCAGTCGTCTGTACGGCAAATTGATTTTTCAAATTTGTCTGAAATATATGATATTAGTCCATGGAACATGAATAACTCGATGTCACATATATTGGACAGCTGTCTGTGCGTCAAATTTGTATGTGGCAGATATATCGGTCAGCCGTACTGAAAGGGTTTTAATTATCTTTTATTAATCTTTTAACGATTTCATGATTATATGTTAGCAAAATTGGATACTTGAAACATTTCAAATCGTTCGTTGATAAAGTGAAATGTCTATGAATACATGTCAACCAATAGCACTTTGACTAGTGGACTTTCTGGTCTTCGGGGTCTGTGATTATCTCGTTGTGCTCATCTCTAATGAAGAACGCCTTCATGTTCATCCAAATCTGCCCTCAGCGTTTTCCCATGCATGGACTGACGTGACGGGAACTAGAAAAATGGCCACCTGTTCTTGTCGTAGCACGTAAGAATTTTTATTTACGACTAATGTATAATGTGCGTATTATATTTGTGATTTTGGCAGTATAATGACATATGTTATTCCTTCAGGGATTAATGACGAGTAGCGGGATTAATGGTCATTATTTCACAAAAGTGTTAGTGTCAAACGTGTAGTGCTTGTGGATTTGTATTGAAAATTATGAGACGGATGAAATTTGTTCATTGAAAATCTCAAATAAATTAATTTGTCGTAAATAAAGTAGAGTATACTACTCGCAATAATGGCTATTATTCCCTCGGAATGTTACTCCCTCGTCGCTAACGCGGCTCAGTTCGTAATAATCCTCGGGAATAATAGCTATCATTATTGACTCGTGGTATAATCTACTATTACGGAGAGTCTGTTAGAAGGATAACACTGACCTTCTGGAACAACAATCGTTTTCCATCAATTCGCTCGCCAGATTTTCCAGTTTGTTGGTGATCCAGTGATCCTTCAAGTTCAAAAATTGTTTGATGTCACAATTTTCTAAGTATGTTCTACTTGATTCGTTCCAAATCAAAAGTTTCTAACAGGAAGTCCTTCACGTTATTGAAACTTCCCCGTGAAAGGAGAGCGAGATCTTAGTCGCACTATATGCTTGAAATGTCCTCTCTCTTCTTCCGCAGTGGTAATTTTTGGTCCTCCCTCTCACGTTCCCTTGATTGATTCTGGTATACTGCGTTTCCTATTCGTTAGGAGCAAGAGCACAGAACTTCATTATGCATTTAGATGCACACAACAAAAGGGTCAAAAACATACGTAATGTAACAAAACCACAAATCAATAATATTCCACAGACACACTCGGTACTGGTTTGAAATGTTTGAATACAATCTATATATATAAACGTGAAATTCACTCACTCACTGACTGACTGATTAAACACGAAATCTCGAAAACTACTAAACCAATCGAGATGAAATTTTGCAAACAGGTAGGTAAAAGGTTGGAGATGCTCACTAAGAAATAATATCAACATGGCCTTAAGCAATCGCCTTAAATAACCAAAAATAAGAAACGGTGTGGTGCGGGCGGGAGTGCGGGGAAAAAGTGTAAACAGAAACAAACGACGTGTCAGCTGTCAAATTCAGACATATGACAAGCCGTATCAAATTCATAGCGATTTCCATTTGCAGAATCAGTGAAAAACAAAATGTGTTTTTGTCGTTATATTTTCATGCTTTCACCAGAAACGATTCGGAACCGATTCTGAACAAATTCCACCGGTCCCAGGCTAAGCTAACTTCAAGTTTGAGATATGACATTCGCAATTCGTTCACGTAATCGACAGTCTGGAGCAAGGTTCTGGAGTTTTTGTTCGGTTCCAAAACTGTTCGCGATAAAATAGGAACCTGAACCCATTCACAAGTTGGGTTCGGGTTGCTCACTCCGAGTTACTCCGATCGCACTCCAGCCGTTATCTGATAAGCTAAAAGGTAATACCCGAACGGCTGAAGTGCGAACGGAATCACTCGGAGTGCACGGAGTGAGCAAGCCGAACCCAGCTATAACTGGGCATGCGCTCTACGATAGTCCTCAATTAGTTCCGGACTGGTTCGAATTGGTTCAAAATATGATCCGCGAACAAAGCTATTAGCAGAGAGTGGCACTTCAAAAAATTTAACGTCAGCTGTCAAAAAATAGTCTTCAAAAGTTGTATTCCTTTCACACCTAGGAGGAGCTCCGGAACAGCTCCGGGGCTTCACGCGCTTATTCCTTTCGAAAAGTGTTTGTTGCACCACGCATCTGTTCCTTGCAAATCGGGGGCGACTGAATACCGGAGCGAGTAGCTCGAGTGCTTCAAACTCTTGAAAGGAATACAACTATATTCTGCAGCCACAAAGCAGAACAAAAAATGTGGTTTACAGAGAGGTGCTGCAAAAATAAGAGTTACATGACCATATGTCTGACGCAACTATCCCCTTAGCTCTTTGAAAGAAGATTATCTAATGCTACCTACACCCTACACCTACAAAATTTGTATAGGGCGTGCGAAGTCGCGGGCAACAGCTAGTAGTATCATAAAAACATAAAGCGCTAAGAAGTTTTGGTAATTCACTGATCCCTGTCATAAAGACCTGGGTCTCATTGGCCGTCTATGATTTTATATCGCTTTATGGTCTTCCACCCTTTTTTGTCTTTTCCTACGTTCCTAACGAAACGGAAACAGTGATATTCCGTAATTCTTTCAGAAGTTTTTCATTAGTCTGTCCTTGAATTGTCCATTTGGTCCCTTTTCTTCTTGTATTGACATAGCTCTGATCTCTGGTTTGGATATCTCATAGCCTGCTTCGATTTCTCAAGGTTTGATTAGAGCTTCACTGCTACTTTGTAGTTTAGTTATGAGCAGCATTATGTCTGTACATCCTAATTTCCAATTCCATTGATGAAATTTTCTGCCTTTAGTTCTATTATTTCTATTGTTGCTTCAGGGTAGATCAACGGATAACCAGACGGCGGATATCGGCTTCAAATTCTGTATATCGCCCTCTATGTCTGCTCATCGTAAAGTAATATAGTTCAACTTTAATACCTGTTACAGGCGAAACTGAGTCATTTCATGGTTTCAACCCAAATTCTAACTTTTTAATTTTATTTTACAACACTATCTATTGGTGGAAATTTCTGAAAGGTTTCAGTTTAAATCCACTGTCGCTGAAATTAAACATCTTCCTGCAAGGAAGAAAAAGACAGGATTAAAGTCTAAAATGTGGGTTCTGGAACGTCATCAAAAATAGACAACTTCCTGGACATCAACTCTGAACGCCTTGAATATCCTCAGTACTCACATATGCACGCTGATGCATCATAGGTAACCCAAGTAACAAAACAAGTTTTAAAAATGCAAATACTTAACATACAGTATCAAGATAGAATTACTATCAAAAATATAAGAAGATCTGAAATAACAGATGTTATTAACAGAAACTGATAATCGATGTAGGTACATGAAGAATTGTAGAATGAAACCACAGAAAAACTGAAGAATCACAGGAAAACTACAAAGAAGATGATCCGATGGCATACAAAGCCTACCAGAATATGATTCATGATTGAATCAACCAATAACTAAGAAACGCTTCTACTCGACATAATGGAAAATAAGGAAAAACAGCCCTCCAAAACCCCGTGCTTTATTTTCATCCAACTTTTAAAAATTGCTTTTTCATATAGGAACTAAGCGTCTAAAGTGATAACTAAAAACTCACGTTTAATGTTTAATATACATCTGACGTAAGAGAAAAAAGTCCTAGGACGCCTCTGTCCAAGTTCATCAAGCGAAACTCGGGTTCCATCTTTCCATCTCGTCGATAGGCATTCTAAAAAATTAAAACAATGTAAGCGAATTTTTAAACCGAAACCTCCGGAGCCGTCGAAATTGCAAATTTTTTTCGCATCTCTTTTAATTCAGATGGAAAAAAAAAAACGTCGCCCGCTCCATTTCATTATGATGAATTTTCAGGAGGTGGCATTACGATGCAGTATTATAAAACTGGATTACAACTGTTGCAATTGTTTAATAATATGTATGTACATTTATTAAAGTTATCGAAAAATAATACATATTATTATGTCATTTTCATAAGGATCTCATCACATTCTCATTACTTCATTTTCTAAGAGCTGTCCTAAAGTCAATAGTTGTCAACCTTCTGGTTTTCCGTCTTTAGACTCTTAAGCCAATGCGTCCAAGTCTATACTGGTCTCATCTCCACCTTGTTAGTTGCTATATATGTTACTGTTTCTTGCATATACAATAATTTTGGTTTTGAGTTTACTATCAGTGCGCATAAATTTTGCAGATGATATTTTAAAACTGAAGGTGTTGGTTGGTTGAGATGCACAGTGCAGAGTGGACAGGCTGGGTTAGGTGTCCCCAACACTGCAGCCGTTGGCTTATTGTATTGTCACAGATCACCTACATACAGATGCGAAAGAGCGGTGAATTCGTGTTTCAAGGTTATATGTAAACACAATAGGCTGGAACACGCTCACGCACTATAAATGTTCTGACGCATACGATCTTGTACCTAGGCGGCAGGGCTAGGACTCTGTAACGAATAAAGATATTTTCTCTATCGCTATTGACGTTTTCTCTCTATTGATTTAGACAAGAGAGAAGAAGACAACAAGTGCCATAGCGATAACGATCTCTATCCGTTACAAAGTTTCAGCCCTGGCCTCCTTGCGGAGCCGCGGTTTCGTAGCTTTGAATCGATGACGGCAAGGATACCTACTTACGCATCTGTATTTGGGTGATCTGTGGTATTGTCCTGTCCGTCTGTGAAAAGTTTCGTGACCTTGAGCCTCTTCACCGTGTTACTTTTGGTGAGTTTAGAGATAGGGTCTTCTGGCCCTATCTGTCCGTATTTCAACCAGCGTAAAGTGAAGCCTCACATTCGAATATTATGTGGGTGGCGGTTTCATCCTCTTCGTTACAAAGTGGGTTCTTCTTGGAGGATGTCCATTGTATGAAGGTGTTTTCCCAGGCTACAGTGTCCAGTTATAAAACCAGTGCCTGATTTGATTTCTGTTTAGTTGTAGGATCTCTTCATTACCTTACTGTGTCTGAGCTTCCGAAAAGTTTGCCAGTAAGTTTGGTATTGTCTATATACCCATTGGTTTACTGCTTTTACATTTCCTTCAATACCTTTATGCCCTGGCACCCATTTTAGGATTACCTTGTTGGCTATACTTTTTGAGGTTTTCCAAGCATTCCCAGACAATTTTGGATATTATTTCAAAGCTGTTGAGTGCTTTAATCGACACTTGACTGTCTTAGGTTTTTTCTCAGACAGGATTCGATGGCATATATTTCAGCTTGGAATACAGTAGTGTATTCTCCCAGAGGTTGACTGATGTTGTATCTGGGAGTTTGTCCATATATTCCAGCGCCGATTCCAGTTTCTGTTTTTGAGTTGTCAGTAAACCAGAAAATTTCTTGTTTAGTTGTTGCCCTGGTGTTTTCTACTAGGACAATCTCAAAGGCGAAGGGTTTTTTGAGGGATTTTTTAGGCATCTATAGTCGCTACCATGGTTTGTGATTATTTTGGTGATTGCCGCATGTCCATTTGGTTTTGGGTTCCAGGTTTCGTTCAGCTGGAGACGATATGCCCCGATTCTAGCCTCCGCTTTGACGATAAGGTCAATTGGTGGGAGGTTTAGGAGCGTTTCCACCGTTGGTGTGCTTTTCTGTGCACCGGTGTGCACTCAGTTACTTTGAGAGCTTATTCCGAGCAGTGTTGCCAGATGGAATAAAAAAAATTAGTGAGAATCGAGAATGAAAAATCGTGAGAAATCGTGAGACCTAAAATTGCTTGTAAGAAAATAATGCACAAATGTTCTTCTATAGTTTTTTTATAAAGTGGACATGATTTTACATCCATAAAATAGAAATTTTAACCTTAAATCTTGTATCCTTGTTTTTTCCGTTTTTTAGCAGATGTTTCTGAGAGGTGAACCTCGTTTTCATTATCCGCAAGATTGCTTATTCTAAAAAGGCGTACGTTCGCCAATACTCGAGTCGGTAGCTGGTCTGCGAGTGACGTCACCACTATCAGCAACTGATAGTGGGAACGTCACCCGCAGACCTCGATGGATTGCTTGCGATTCAGGCTGTGCTTGTGGGTTATTTTTTTCGGAAATTTTAAATTGAGAAAAGGCGATTTCAACGTTTATGAATTCGTTTTATGGACTCGGATAATGCATTTTCTTCCAAGAGTTGAGGTCTGCACCTGATGTCACAAATAGTAGATTCTCATGGACTTTGCAGACACTTTTAACTCTATAAGCAGTCCCATTAGAAAAACAAGCAGCAGGTTCAATCTCACGCGCATCTCTTCGAGGATACAGCCTATCTTTAAATGGCAGAACAATGAGATTTAACGCTTATCTCATCTGCGCACGCCGCCATTTTGGGATACAAAACTCGAGTTAGCCTGTTCATTAGCCAATTTTATGCGATTGGCCGGTTGGTGATCTTGACAGATAAGCAATGCATTTAACGTCAGTTAAGACCAATTGGTTGACAAATGACGCTTAATTAATGGTTTATCTGTCAAGATTATATGGTAGTTTTTTATTTCGATTATTTCCGATTACATATTTGATTACTGATTTATATTACTACAGAGAGAATTCATGAGAATTGCTACCTCATTCGTGAGATCGTGAAATTCTGACCATAATCGTGTAATCTTACGAATAATCGTGAGACCTGGCAACACTGATTCCGAGAGACTCCAGAGTTACATCAATACGTTCTTGCCTATTTTTTTGTTAGAAAAGTAATATTAGTTTTCCGATTCACAATGACTAGGTTATTAAGATAATGAAGTCAAGTAAGTACTCACCGGTTTATGTCGCTACTTTTCCATTCGGTGTGATGAGCGTTGGCATTTGCTCCAATGAGAATCTGTAGGTTATTTAGTCCACAGTATTGCACTAATCTCTCCAGTTCTGCAGATGCAGGTGGATTAGGGGAGTCAAATGGCAGGTACACAGAAGTTTTAATTAGTGTTCTGTTCCCTGGCTTCTTGGTAGTCAAGCTTTATTGCTGCCATGTCCCTAAAGCAAAAATTTGTCATTTTTATTGCATTAATATTGTTGTCTGCAATAATGCAACTTCTTCAATTCTCTGAGTTTGAGTTACAGACTAACTCACCTCCGATGTTGTCTAGACCTATGACTTTGTTCCCTGACGTCCAGGGTTCTTGGATCAGAGCCACGTCAATGCCTCCTGCCACGAAGGTTTTGCAGAAGACAGCAATTGCAGTCCTCTTATGCTGTAGGTTAATTTGACGGACCCGCGGCATTTTTGGGTTTTGGATTGAAGACCCTGAAGATTAGCATCGTGAGGCTAATATATTGAAGTCTTTCTTAGCACCTTCAGAGAGTTCTTGTCTATTCCCACAACGAGAATGGAGCCTTTTAGTTCTAGACAACGGAGTGTTCTTGTCGGGTTAAGATGTTCTTTGGGTATCCACACTGATACCCTTATTCTGGGAGCGACATCCTTGAATGGTGGTATCCTTAGATTTGCCCCTTCTGCACCATCCACCGATTTTGCTTCAAGAGATGGTTTGGTTGAGGCTGAACCATCGGGATTTTCTTCTACCTCCATCTCTTGGTTTTTTGGATTATTTATTTTTTATTTGTGTTTCCATAATATGTCCCATGAGTGAGGGGGATAGGGTCATCTCAACCCAATCACGGGTTGCTTGAAATCTTGGATTGGGTTGAGATGCTTTTTGGACCCAAGTGGGGGTTTCCAGGGGTTCACAATGACTTTCCCTGAGAACCGCCGGACGCGAGCCCTCCGACTACGGCAAGGTCTTGCATCTCCCACGAAAAGGTGTTAATGTGTGATTTTCAATTCTGTCTACTTCAAAGTAATGAAGGTATTACTTGTCTATTACAAGCTTAGGTACATCTTACCATGGCTTCTTGGAAAAAAACCATGTTTTGACTGATGGGTTTGATGTTGGGCCACTATCTTATTTTTTCTAGTGTTAATAAGTTTATTATGTTGAACTTATGTCAGGTCAATGAGACACACCTAAGAGGAATAGCTTTTTTCTCTACCTGTCTTTTATATTGTCAACTAGTTGTTTAGGAAAGGAGGACCCGGTATTCAACCTTATTAATTTAATTGCCGATTCGGTCGGATGTTTATTGCAATTCAGCAATAATCGGATATAAATTGGGCTACAAGACGCAGACTTAAACCAGTGCAACTACCTCTCGTTGGGAAAGCCCCTCTGGAGTTAAGTCTCCCCAGTGCAAGTACTTCTCATTGGGAAAGCCCCTCTGGGTATCTTCAGCCTTATCGTTGTCCAGTGCAATTACCTCTCGTTGGGAAAGCCCCTCTGGACGAGGCATAAGGGTGACGATAACTAATCGACAATACCGAAGGGTCATGCGTCTTATAGGACTAGCGTACATGTAAGGGCATATTTGGGAAAATATATATTTACACTTGAGCGAGTTTCTCTCCATCGACCCCCAAAGCTACAAACCCCCCATGTCACCCCCGTAAAGCGGGCAGTTGTGACAATATAAACTGAGTGTGCGTTGTTTGTCCAGAATCCTTGTCATGTATCTTATTTTTTTAAGTTCTGTTTGCAATTCAACAAATCAATAAATAAATAAACATTATTTCTTTATTTTCAGTTAAAAGCTCGTTCAGTGACCGCCTGGCGTCCAGGAGGCGAACACACCGGCGAACTGTCAGTTTTTTGCTGGTGAAACGGGCTTAGGGGGCTCGAGCCAGCACAGCCCCTGGACCCGAAACTACTAACCCCGCGGCCCCTCAGCCTTCCATCGGAATGGCCGGCCAGCTCAATAATTCCACCCGAACGATTCGTTTTCGAGCCGAACGCAGCTTGCAGTAGCCGGAGTTGTACGATAACGTCAGCAGAACAAGCGGAAATTGACGAAGAGTCCGCGACGACGTTTGCGCAAGAATCTCTAGTAGTAACCAAAAATAGTGATGACGATGTGGACCAACTAAGTAACGAAATGCTCGATTGCGAACCTGGTCAATGATGATGGAGAAGATGTTTTTTTTTTAGTTTATTTGTAGATGTTGCTGGAAAATTATTCAAAGTTTCCGTCTAAATGTAACTTTTTATAAAATAAGAAGTTGAACATTTTGCCATTCAAACCCATTAATTAATAGGTATTTCTTGTGCCCATAACTCAATAACCAGTTTCGAAGATGATTAGTTTCCTTGATAACTTTGATAGATTTGTTCTCGCAGGTCCAAGAAAAAAGTTTCTGAACTGTTTTTACAAGTGAAAAATCTGATATTCTTATTCAGGTACAAATAAAGACTTGAATTAGGTTTACTAGAGAAACGCGCCAGGTCGAAAAATCAAAATTATAAAGAAGAAAACATTTTCCCATTTATACAAGTAAAAAAAATATAAATCAGACTTGTGTATTAAAATTGGTCAAGAATTTGGAGGTTCGGTGTGAGAACAAATCGTACGGTGTGGAAGTTGACCAGTTGGAGCCATAATAAATTGCAGATTTAAATATTATTAGTTTAAGTAGATACCTTTCTCAATTTTCAAGCTTGGACAAAAAATCTACATTTTTGTACAGGGTGTGTCCATTTCAGTCACAACAACTATGCATTGATATATGACAAATTTCAAAGGAATTTTGAATCCATCCTTTGACTTACCACTTGGTGAACTGATTTTTCAAACTGATGACTCGTCAAGTCCCGCTTCGTTAGAAATCCCAGCTTTAGAGCAATCTTAAGAAAATTTTGTCCCAGCCTTATATAGATCTTGACCAGGTACCTTATTGTTCCAATTCTCTGATTTCTGGGTGTGTAGCTGGCTTTAATCAGTTTATTAGGTAAACTGATAAAGTTGGCTACTTCTGGGTTCCATGTCGTTGCTGAGAAGAATAATGGATTTTTCGTTCGCATTAAGCTATTCAAACTTACAAAAGTGTCGATTTATTTAAAAATCAATTGAAATGGACACCCTGTACAATAAAATAATTCCTCAATTTCCAGTGGCTATCTATTTCTACATTTTTTTGTTTATATTTTTGTGATATAACTCTAGATACATCTGAATCTAAAAATTAAAAAAAAAAAAAATGGTGTGCGTAGTATTTTTCTAGAAGCTTTTTCAATTAACCATGTATTTTTAACTCACAGTGGCGTACAAAAACTATAATAAATCAACCAGTACATTTTTAATATAATAAATCTGCTGGCAAATTTCGGAAATGTGCTTTGTTGATTTCGTGATAAACCGGAATATTAGTCAATTATGATTTTTTTTTAATAATAATGTCATATCAATGTGTTTTTAGACTGAATATGCGCCACTGTAGTTTATATTAAAGTACAAAGCTTGAAATAAAGGTGAATTTTTACATTTTGCTTTTACAATTAAGTTTTTGACAAATCAAAAACGAATTTTTTCAAATACCAAGCACAATGTAAATTAAACCATAATAAAAATATTGTTAAAATATTTAAAAAAAAAAAGTAACACGAACAAATGTGTTGTAGAACTGATATGTGTAGCTGTTAGAGTAAAAAATAATGGAAAAATGACCAGGAATGTTTATTAAAAAAGAAAAATTATTATTAATGAATAATAGAGGTGCTAAATTCAAAATTGAATCCAAAGGGGCATAAATCATATTATATATTTCCCTAAAATGAAGGACACATTGTTTTGATGCTATCCCTGTAGCAGCCTGTAGTACGCTTACCTGATATCAACTGCCGGGCCCTGCGCCAAGGGTTACTATCCCGACTCAAGAGTAAAAATAAAACTTGTGGTCAATTTCAAGTGGGAATAACATTAGAACAAATTGGTGTCCAATCAAATGTAAATATATTATATAAGGTCATCTAAAAAAAAAAAAATGTTTGTGATTGGATTTTGATAAAATATATGGCAATTTCATAAGACTGGCAATTTTTTTGTTTTTTTTTGGTTTGGTAATTTGCCTAATATTTTATCAAAAAAAATTATCAGTGGCTTTTGCATTAAATCTTATGTAGACGACACTGTAATATTGATATTCGATGTAAGAGTTTTGTATAATCTTTGTAGCGTTAGTTACTCAAGGGATAAAGTTGTAATTTGATCTCGATACTGAAGTAAAAATTTTAGTTTTTAAGTTTTTTTTTGACGAACATTGAATGTGTAAAGAATTTGTACATGAACTTAAAACTATAATTAAAACTCGTAGGTGGAAGAATAAGAGCGTTTATGAACCAAAGAGAAATAACAATTTTTCTTTCCTATTGGTTGTGTCACAAAAGCGTATTGGTAAAAAACGGCTCTAAGTACAAAACCTTTTTTTTTTTTTTTTGGAAATTAATAGATTTTTCCAGAAGTTTTGTAAATAATCATATTTTTAGATTTTTATCTCTACTACCTTTTAGTTCAAAGCAAAAAATTAAAAGTTTCTCTTCATGCCATTGAAAATTATCTGCTTAAAACAGTTTTTCGTTTATATCCACATTATTATTTAGTCTTTAGAATTTCAGTGATATTTTTGTTAAGTATTTTTCTGTACCCTTTGTGCGCGCTTCATCAATTTGTTTGTTTTGTGATAGAAACAAGTAGTCATATAGAAATCGGCAATGTATGTATATGGCCCTTTCTATCTATTTTTTTTTTTTTTGATTGTTTGTGATAATAACTTAGGAAGGTTGCCACCTATAAGTCTGTTTTTGTAAAAATCATAGCGTGACTTTTCCAAAATTAGAATTAATTTGGTGAACTTAGACTGAAGCAGAAAACGAAATAATATGTATGTGCAAAAGATAATTTATACAGTCACAAGTTCAGTTTGATTGAGAACCAATAACCAGATTCAATCGAAATTGCTCTGAGCTGAGGTTTTATGTAACTCATAAAGGTCTAAAATAAATAATCCTGGTGGAAAAAAAATATTTCTATATGCCTAAAGTTATCGCACATTTTAAATTATAAGTTGCAATCATTAAAAATATATATTAATTTTAATAACTTTAGTTTTTACAATCACTATTTGACTTAATATAAAAATATTTTATAATCTTTGTTCGAGTTTTATTTGTTTTGGAAACTACAAAGATGGATCCATTATGTATTAATGAAGATGGAAAATGAAAGGTTGTGAGAGATATACAATTCTTTAAGAAGGTATGATTTAGATTTTGGAAAACTTTGAAAGGTCATAGGTTTTTTTCTATTATAGATAGAAAGCTGAATCTTTCACTGAATTTTATCATTTTCAAAGGACTACAATTCCTGAAAATTTCAGCTCATTTGCACTTATAATTCCTGAGATAAAATCGTGTTAAGCAATTTGGAGTGATTTATCAATTTATCAATTTTTCTGAGTGCCTTTTTTCATAAATTCCGGCTCCAAATCTGAGAATAATTTTGTGCATGGAGTTTGAGGGATGTTGATTGACCATTAGGATATAAAATCTCGACAAAAAAAAAATTTGAAATTTCATCGTTTTAGTAAGAAGAATTTTTCTCGAGACTGAAGTATATTTTATCTAAATATTGTCAATTTTATCGAGAAGTCATCATTAATTTGGTATAGATACCGCACCGACGTCCATTACTGGCAGACTAAGACTAGCGCAAAGTACCTTAATTGGGAGAAGCCTCCTCCCAGTGCAAACTACCTTTATTGGGAAACGCTCTTCTGGACCTGTCTTAAACTCAGCTTCAATCTTCAGTCACGCCAGGTGTACAGAGTGTACATAATATAGAGTGGCCTAAGTAGTACGTTTCTCCGTAGAAGTGACGTCATGGTATTGTTTCTTGTACCCCATAAACGGAGTACCCTGTATATTGAAAAAGATTTTTTTCTACTACCGTGCGTAAAGTACTCACTTTACGCACTATTCAGAAGACGTAAAATTTCTCTTCACACACTAGTGCGTAAAGTAATTCCCTTAGCACACTAGTGCGTAAAGTAATGTCAATGACAGATGTCAACACTGTCAAATTAGGTACTATTTTTCTGGTAAATTATTTCACGCACTAGTGCGTAAAGTGAGAATACTCTACGCACTAGTGCGTGAAGAATTTGTCTAAATTTATTTTATTACACATATTTGATTGGTAGTAGAAATAATTTTGTATGCAATACGTGCGTAAAGCACCTTTTTTCACGAATGTGAATTTTGACAATCACATCACACACTTTACACACTTGTTGCATAAATAACTATTAACTAATGCGTATTAAAGTATCAAACAAATTTTTTTTTTCTTGCGATTCGTCCGATATTGCATTAAGTGGACACCTTGTATATCTAGGTTCTTGCAACTTTTTATTGTACTTATCTCAGAAGTTCCTCTGGTCAAAATTCATAAACGCAGGTGACTTTATTGATAAAAATAACTAAAGTAGGACTAAAAACACAACCGCTTCCCCAAAAATCAGTAAAATTTAGAAAAATATCAATTATTGTTTAATTTTCCAATTCTAATTTTTTGTTTAAAATTGAAGTTAAAGTAGCACTTTTGAAGGGCCTGCTAGATCCAAACATCTGGCCTGTAAGCATTGCTGTCAAGAAGTTTCATCCTCGTATGGGGGCAAAACCGTCCAGAGGGGAGACAAGAGTCTCATTAGATTATGCTACTTTTCTATACCAAAACGTAAGAGGCTTAAACTCCAAAGATGCTTACGCCGAGGCTTTCTGAGTGATTGCACTTGTGATGCTGAATTTCTTGACTCGCGTAACGCGCTTTATCGCTCTGATAGTAGCAGTCCAAATAGTGCTAAAAGCCGTGGAGGTGAGGTCCTTCTGGCAGTAAATAATTGCTTTAAACATCGCCTGTCAATTGGTGAAGCATCGGTGGGGGAAACGTGGGTGTCATTGTGTATTGGCTATATCTACATTTCACCTACCATGGACCTGTGAAATGTTCTTGGGGATTATAATCTTCAATGGATTTATGTTTTGTCAACTTTGAGCGTAATTGTAATATCTGAAGGTCTGGTGGGCTTTCAGTTCTTCCATTCGATCATAAAATCTGCGTTATTTCGATGCGGAACTAATTTCCTCTCCCACTATTTCTAAGAAATATAATTATTTGTTCAACCAGAGATGTCGCCATTTTCTTGATTATTGGGGTCAGTGAATGTATGCCTATATGGAGAGTAAACAACTAGGGCTGAGACTCTGTAACGAATAGAAATATTTTCTCTATCTCTATTGACTCACGATTGATTTCGAAGGAGAGAAGAAAACAGCTAGTGTCATAGCGATAGGGATAACGATTTCAAAGTCCCAGCCCAGAATACGAACGTTTAAATTAAACAACTATTTGATTATCAAAACTGACATTTATCAAAACAATCTTTTTGGTAACATCTTTCATGTAGCTAGCTTCACTGGAGCAGCAGTTTTTTTAGAATCCTTTTTATGGTCCCCAGTTACGAACGACTCACCAAGCTTTATATTTTCTTTTATATACATACATGCTCGTTTCAAACAGTGCGCTTCATAGCCATTGATTTTGGGCATGTGACAAGAGAGAACCCCGTGCCGACCTAATGAAATTAGAATAGTGAGGTCAGTGAACAACTGAAATTGTAGTCACATCATCGTACCTAGTCTCACAATAGAGGCCATGTAAGGCAAAAACTGACAAACATGTCCAGTTTGCTTCACAAAAGCACAGTCTACACAATTGGTTACACCACTGAGAGCCTTGCATTGTGCATTGACAAATTTGGCAACTCCTAGAGCTGAAGAAAGACAAGTCATGCCATCTCCGGACGATTTAAGGACTTCGTCTTCGGCTATACTGATAGAGTCTTGGATCATTTTGTAATGTTGCTAAAAAAAGAGTTTAAGTTTAAATATTAAGAGATAATCATTGTTGGTCATTACTGGATGCACTTTACCAGGCCTGCTCTGAGATACACAAGCCACCAAGCAATTTTTCGAAATGCCTCCAACAATTGGGCACTGGACGTCTGCAGGATTTTGACCACTTATAAGACCGATGAAATAATTAGCTCTCATGCAACCTACTGAGGTTATGCCTATGATTTTTCTTGGATCGAACACGCCAGCTTTTTTATATTCCTTAAAAGAAAATGGCCATTGTTAACTATGCAATTTGGGAAGACTTTTGCTTACCTCTGCCGCCATGGGTACAAAAGCTTCGATCGGTGGCTTGGCAATGCAAAAAATAGCTTTCGGATTGAATTCCATGCAATGCATTATAGCGCTTCTTATATCGTCCAAATTTTTCTCGAAAAGTTCTTTTGAGCATTCTTTCAGTTGACTTCTGCAGCCCCCCACAGAGACAACTATATCTGCACCCTGAAAGTTTCAATATATTTCAGAAGATGATAACTTTCCAATACATTAATTTCTAAATACCAAATAGAATGCCCTAAATATTCCAAATTTTAATGATATTCGTACCTGTACTGCATGTTTCAACACAGACATTCCACAATAAGATTTCACTTTAGTATAAGTGTCAATGTGACTTAAATCTTCAGCAACTACACATACTGAACTGTTTTTGTCGTACAGTCTCAACTCAGAGATTAAAGGGCTCTGTTTCAGGAGTAGAGCCACTTGACGACCCATTTTGTCGGCTGCCTCTAAAGTATACGATTAAATGAATCAAGATTTAAAAAGAAGAAATAAATCTCACCTAAAAGTGTTACAGTGAAATGCGTTTTTATCGCATTTTGATTGTACGTGCAAGGTGCCATGCCGAAGTTTCTCTGATTGAACAAGCACCATATTTTTGGGAGTTGATTCACTGTTAATTTGGAAAACATTTTTGCAAAACGGATTTTCAAACGGTTTGTGACATCGTCAGAGTGACTGATAATCTGTGAAAAGTGAAATGTCCTGTTTGATGCTGGGTTCCCACGCACATGCGAAACGGTAGAGAGTGGGCAGTTTAACTTACCTTTATTGGTATTAATTGTTACATCATGGGATCAATCCAAAGAAATAAAAAAGGCCAAAACAATGTTTACATGAATGAAGTACTTTCTCTGCTGTCGAGATCTTAGCATGACCCTCAAGAAGACAATGATAAAATGCTATATTTTTCCAGTAGTACTGTATGGTGTTGAGGCTTGGAAGTTGTCTGAAGCAACAGGAAAAAGGATCAATAGTGGGGTGTGATTTCATGAACTGTGACTTTGTCACTGCTACTTGTCTGTCACAGTCACGGCCTGCTCCAGTCCCAGTCAAGTAGCAGTGACATTTTGTCACTGCCCGCTTCAAGCTCCGACCGATACAGCGCGGACAAAACTCGAGCAGTGATGCAAATGAAATAATATAATATTATAAATCGCATCGCGGTCACGTCAAATAGAAACTGCTAATGCAGGGAACAGGCTGGAAACTGGAACATCTCTCTCGCCGCCAACTAAGGTAAAACTGCTCCAAAAAATCACTGCTATTTGTCACAGTTACACGACTGGAGCAGTCACGTCTTGTCACAGCTCCATTAAAATCGCAGGTTGGCTCACCTCTAAATCAATAGCTTTAAACCACAGATTAACCCGTCCTAAAAATAGGAAATTCAGGCCTTTTTCCCTATCCTTCTCTTACTCATGCAGCGAGTTGTATGACTGCCACAGCATGATGGCGCTAGTGTGCACTTCGGTGTGTTCAGTATTGTGGCAGTATAGTCCGACAAATACCATTTTAAAGTCACGTGATATTGGTGGCAAAAAACGTATGTTCTTGATTATGTCGTTGATATCACCTACAAAAAGTTACTGGTGGTTAATTACTAATGAATTTTAGGATATGTTCCCACTAGCATTTTACAAATGCGTTTCTGGAGTAGTATTGACCAATCAGATGAGAATTAGAACATTATAATATAAAACTGAATGGCTTCGTAAACTTGGGACATGGCATGTTTTATTTAAAATTTCTGCTAGTAACAAAACTAACCGAAAAAATATGGATGAAAACATTTGAAATTATTGTTGTTAGGCGCAGAAATATTATCAAAAAGGTGTGCCATCATAAGGCCTTAAAAGCAATCATAGAGTCTACTAAAATTTATTATTATTATTTAACAATACAAAGTCAAATCAATACATTAGGTATTACCTATCAATTATCATTAAAAAAAGGAGTTAACAATAAACTTTAAAATGGCGCCTTTTTCCAACTTGAAAAAATACAAAACGGATATAGTACCCAATTCAAGTTCAGAATGTATAGGTATAACAGTGGGCAGTAGATGCGACAAAAGCGATTCTCACAATATGTAGTTACAAGCGAGATTACAAGTATTAAGAAAAATGGAATAAAAACAGACAAAAATTTCACTTCTAATATGTCTTCAAAGCAAAAAGCTGTGAAAACCAAAATCACAGACTATTTAAGAAATTTTATTCGACACACAATTTATTCAATGTATGCCAAAAAAAGAATACGTAGTAACATTAGCAACAATAAGGCAAAAGTTGAGAGAGCAAAATGAATTTTCCACTGAGTGCTTAAGAACAATGATCAAAACTATTGGCTTTAAATGGAAAAAATCAAATAATAGGAAGTATTTAATGAATTTACAAGAATACACATAAAATGGCTATATAAAACATAAAATAGCATTTTTCCAATTCGAAAAGAAAGATGGGGTAAAATCATTTTGGTTTACAGAAAAAAATATTAATTTAGGTACATAAATTACTTATGCTTGGTAAAAATACTTCTTGATGAATCTTTTATTTCCAAAAAACTATAGCCGCTATGTAGGGAAAAGGAGTGAAGCGCCAATAGAAAAACAATTAGTCAGAACCCCTCATTCGAGCTCTACACCTAAACCATTCCCATTGCCAAATTAACGTAATCGATATGACATAATTGATATGCTTAAAAAATAACAAAAATGAATCAAAAAACAGTACTTGATATAGCAAAAAATCAGTCTAAGGTCACTAAATATTAATTCAGTGACCTTAAGTGTCGTCGGCATTGTCGAAGTCGGAGTCAGAGTCTTCATCATAGTCGAATTCGTCACCGTCGTCTGTGGTAATAACAAGTGGCGGAATGTCAGAGGCATCACATACTCGTATTGACTCCCAAGCCTCTTGAATTACCTTTTCTGTATGATTCACATATTTTTCCCAATGACCTACAAAAATTTCGTTTATTACCCTTTCCCATGTAGCCAAAACTTCGAATGGTGATCCCTTGATCATATTTTCGTTTGCATTCGGACCACACCATCTCAATTGCGTTAAATTGGCAATGGTATGGTGGCAATCGCAAAATTTTGTGACCTAAAGGTTTAACATATTCATCAATAGAGTATTTTTTTCAGTAGGGCAGTGGTTACGTACAATGAGCCATATTTGATCTTTCATTGCTTTTTCTGGAAAGTCCAAATTTTTATATTTTAACCACTGAATGAGCCTTTGCTTTGTCCAAGATCTTTTTGGGATTTCTTCTGAAAGAGCCGAATGGTAGCTTGCATTGTCCATAATGATTGATGATTTTGGAGGGAGATTTGGAACCAGCTGAGTTTTGAACCCGTTTTCAAAATGTTATCATGATAATCCCCAGTTTTTAATCCACTTTTGAAAATTAAATTGGCCCCATGAATGAAGCCATCTTTTGTTCCAGCGTGAACCAGAATATATCTATGACCTGAAAAAATGAAGAAAAATGTAATTAAAAAACAGTTTTTTAAAATCGAGTAATTCTCTAATGTCGGAGTCAATCGTATTGAGCTCGGTATTGGGTTATATTGTAGCCTTTTTAAGCCATCCAAAATTTAATATAAATAGGTAGCAAAATTGTTTTTACCTTCACTATTTTTTTTTTTTTGAATCCGTGTGCTTGGTATCATTTTGCCAGCTGTAACGGAAGGATCCCTTACTAAAAATCCAGGTCTCATCTATAAACACTGGACTAAAACCTTCGGCACCCAAATTCTTATTTTTCGTATACTCCCTCAAAAAGTTGATCCTTTTATGTACGATGTCTGGTAAGTCCATTAAATACTTCCTATTATTTGATTTTTTCTATTTAAAGCCAATAATTTAATCCATCTTCTTAAAGACTCGGTAGAAAATTCAAAATACTCATTTTGCTCTCTCAACTTTTGCCTTATTGTTGCTAATGTTACGTTTTCTTTTTTGGCATACATTGAATAAATTGTGTCTCGAATAAAATTTCTTAAATAGTCTGTGATTTTGGTTTTCATAGCTTTTTGCTTTGAAGACATAGTAGAAGTGAAATTTTAGTCTGTTTTTACCCCATTTTTTTTAATACTTGCAATTGTTGCGAGACTCACTTTTGTCGCATCTGCTGTCCTTTGTAATATTCTGGACTTGAATTGGATACCCGTTCTCAATTTGCTCTTTTTCAAGTTGGAAAAAGGCTGATAAATTCAAAATTATTATCTGTGTTTGCTCATTATATCTTCGTGGCATTTTCGATTTTCGAAAATAACTTAACTTTGACAAACTAATTGATAATATGACAGTGAAGGATTCTGTTTCAGGTAAGAATATTATGAACAATAATTAGACATTCATTTTTTCCTCAATTTTTCTATCACCACTGTTTGAGATGTATTCAACAAGGATAAAGAAAAATCACGTGATTTTAAAATGGTATTTGTCGGACTATAGTCATGTGGTTCCCGCCTTTTTTCAAATAATTTGTCTAATCAATTTTATTTTATTATTAAACCCTATTTTTTGAAAATGAAACAACATATCATTTCAGTACTATCTCCTTCTTTAACAGAACAGCCTTTAACACAACAACAGAAAACCGCATTGAAAAAAAAAAACAAATTTGATAGGTCTTGTGCACAAATGACTCCTTAAGTGAATGTCAAAAATTCCAAATAAATACCATCACTAAAACCATTTCCACAATGTTCACATTATAGAGAAATATAATAAACCAAGGTACGAGTACCTGATTGATAACATAAAAGTTTGTATAGCGCTGACGTCACAGCGACGGTGGCGTCAATAGTGGCAGCCGGAACAAATACTGAAATGGCGGGAATTTTGAAATTTGACTTGAGTTGATTGCACAAAAAACTTACTTATGTTGTTCCACATCTTTTTTTCTCAAATCTGAATGAGAAAAATGATGTGGTACTCCATAAAGTTTTGGGCCATTTTTTGATGTAGATTAAAAAAAAAGGCAAAATAAACACTAAATTGTACTAGAAAAAATATATATTATAGCTAGATAGGTCAAATACCTAAAGAGTTTACAAACACAGTTATTATATACATCCCTTATACATGCTTTAATGTATGTACAAGCTAAGCTGGCCAAGGCCTAACATCTACATTTTACCTCTTCTGACTGAGGTCTCCTAAAACAGTAAAAAAATATGCCGTTTTGAACGTATATCACAAAACTAACATGTATACTTACTGGTTCAGTTTATCCTTGTTGTACATAATATTATAGGTACGCGATACAGAGTGCCTTGATAAAAATGACAATTTCTTCTCTTTGTTTTTTAGATTTTGTGAGTTCGAGTCTTCTTAGGGCCGATACTTTTGCTCTCGATTAACGAATTTGATACGTTGTCAAAATTTTGCATGGGCCAAGGTCTATAAGTATAATGTGGTTAGAGCACATTCTAAGCCCTGATTATTTTCAACGGCTTTCAAATGAGGGCAAAAGTACCGGCACTTAGACGACCGCCCAATCGGTTAAAAATGACAAATTTCAACACGGAAATGTCGTTATTTTAAGGTTACCTACTTATTTGTTTTCTCGGTCACAGTTTCTATAGTTATGGATGTTTGATAGGTTTCTACAAAACAGCTAAGAAAGTTCTGTAACTCATACGGTGCCCTTGTCTTGTGAATTGGTATGACAGAGAAAGATGAAACAGAAACGAATTATCAGACTGATCTTTCGTAAGTCTCTAGCTTTCCAAAAATTCCGCAATGCGCTATGCGCAACCGGATGCGCAGTAATAGTATAACCTATTTCGGCTATACTTTTGAAGGTCTTTTTATTTTTTTCACATGTAAGATAAGGTCTCTTTTGTTAAAAACATATTAGGAAATCAAAGTTTTACCAAAAGCTGATAGAAAATCAAATAAAAAACACTAACACACATCAAACGGCTGACTAATGGCAAATATAATCTGTGAATATAATGACAAATTACATTCATAGAATATTACATTCATTCACAGATGACATTTGCTTGTGGCTTTGCTATACTAGCGCCGCATAGCTTTGGCAGTCATGAAACTCTCATACGTGTTATTTTTTAGACAGCTCCGAAGGAACATTTTACATGGAAGTTTCCTATGTTTAGGACGGGTTAATCTGTGCTTTAAACTGTGGATGTACAGAAGTATCTTAAGAATTCCCTGGATTGACCGAGTCATTAACGAAGAGGGCCTCAGAAGAATGAACTGTCAACTAGCTCTCATGAATACCATAAAACAACACCAACTTGGGTATTTGAGAAAACTGTGAAACTAATGTATTATTTCCTTGGTTTCAGGTAATAAAGTGATATGAGAATGTTTAGCTAAGTCTCTTATAGCGAAATGTACATTGTAGCCGCTCAAATTAGGAAATACAGAAATTGTAAAAGAATTTTTATAGTTCAAATTACAGTCACGGTGAGCAAAACCTCTAAAATCTCCAGTGAGGTGACAGTGATCTCTAACAATTTTATCAGTTTCCTTGAACTTTGTTTCACAAATGTGATACTATTTAGTGGCACCTCGTAAACTAACTTTTACATTCATTGGTATGAGAAACTTTGAACTACTCACGACTAGAATAGGTATGACTCTTGTACTGAATCATTTAAACTCCTTCGAATCCCTGTAGTCGATAAATCCTATCTTTTGATGCTAAGAGTACTATCGATTGCCCAGAGGTGAGAAATTGCTTATCCAGAAAAGTGATGTTTCAGTTCCGCTCTAAGCAGGAAGTACGTATTCTTTATCTGAATTTTAAGTATTTTCCGCCCTATGGACACCTGGAGAACCTCACTTAGTGGATCCAGATTCTCGAAATAGGATTCTTATGATGTCGATTTTGAATAGCCTCGAACCTCGATCAGTTAACATTTAGACTGTGAGATAGATAAGACCTTTTTTTTGTTTGGCATTTTGAGAGCTGAATGTGGCTAGTTAGCTGATGAGAATATGGGTGATTTTAATGCCTGCTACCTGTTCGAAAATTTGACCAAATATCGTCTGCTTCAACTGTTCCTGCAAGATAAGGTAGGATGAAGAAGGGGGCCAGGTAGAGGGAGAATCTCTTGGCACACCAACTTACGGTGATGGTTTAGCGTGACTTCCATTGAACTGTTCCGCGCTGCTGTCAACAAAGCAGGCATAGCCATGATGAAAACCAACATCCAGAATGGATAAGGTCAACGAAGAAGAAGAGTAAAAGATGGTGCGTTAATTCACCTTAACAAAGGACTAGACAAAGTAGGTGTAAATGGAGTAAATTTCAGAATATCCATGTATGTACGGAGGTTCACTTTACTGTAATATGTATCAGGAAGCTCATCTGAACAACTAAATTTGGATTGTTATGATCTGCTCCAGAATCCAGATGGATATTGACATAGTAACTTGAACGTTTATTTCTACATGATTGATTCAATCTTATAATATTGCTTCCTTGTCAAATGCCTCAACTGTTGAAAACATAATATATCAGTCTAAAATCTATAGAAATAGCATTTAAAAAACAAAACACCCTGGCTCAATAACCCAAAACAAGCTAAATTATCCATCAAATTGTTTATTTCCTTTTATCTGAACTAGTAGTAACAAACAATGGACTACCAGGCGGGCCCAATTTAAATTTACCTTTCGGGCCACTGTCCCTTTTCAAGCAAGATTTCAACGGGTACGTGCCACCTCTGATGTATCCAGTCGCGGAACCAGATTTTCTATATAATTTTATGGATTTTGGTTGTTGGGAATGCTCTCTTGGTCCCGATTGTTCTTGTTGTTTTTTAATTACCTCTATAGAATCTTTGTGTTCAACAAACAGGGTGGAATTAGTACCTTCTTGTGAATTTGCCTCGTTATTGTCAGTAGCTGCGATTTCTTTTTTGGTCTTATTTTTGCCCAATAATTTGAGTTTTTTAATTTCCTTTTTTGTTTTTGGTTTGTTAATGCTCTTATTTGCTGGTTGAGCTTCAATGACAACTGTTTCCTCAATAGTTTTACTCTCGGGTTCCGTATTATCAATATTATTATCGTTGATATTTGTTCCTGGTTGTACTTTATTCTCTTCTAAAATAATCGGGCAATGCACTTCAGTTTGTATTTCGTGACATTCATTTTTAACCATTTTTATTTGTCTAGAGTTAGTGGGTCTTTGCAATTTTTTATCTTCCTTGTCCGCCTTAATTCTTTCATTCGATATAGTTTTTCTTTTAATTACGTGACTTTTTATTGGATGAACTTTTTTCTGGTTAATTTCTTTTATAGCAGAATCAGTGGTGCTGCTCGAATCGAACCTTTCAGCTTTGAAATATTTGATTACGTCATCACTGATAACGCCATCGTGAAGACTGGAACCTGAATTAGAGAGAAAGAAAAATAGTTTAATTCTTACATAAAATATTTTCAATAGTTACTGGTATCCAGATTTTTTATACCTTTATTGTGTCCTTGAAATCTTGGTGTAGAATAATCAGATGCAATAAAATTCAGTCTCGGTGAATCTTTTTTAGGTTTCCAAGTGGCCCAGTAAGTTTCCTCCAATTTATCCAGCACAAATTTGGAATTATTTTGTGTAGTATTTCGTTGAAACATTGTTCGTCGTGGAGTTGTTAATTTTTGGTTGTAGTTATTAAAAACACTAGAATTTTTTTTGATTTCGTGCACGTAAATCGGGCATTTCCGTTCGTTCAAGTAGTTAAAAGTGTGCATTTTGTTAGAGGTTCCTGCAAAAGCTCTATGAGGAGCTGCGGGTTTGTATTGTCTCATTTCGTTTTCATAGTGGATTGAGTAGTCCTGAAGGATTTGAAGTAGAAAATTGCAGCAAGGGGAAAATCATATTTACTTACATACTCTTCTGGATAGTAGATCATAGTGGTATTTAGATCTGATGAATCCGATCTGTTCGGATTTTTGGAATACATATTATAAATTTTTATTTGAAACAGGAGAAAAAAAAGCTATCTGCCAAAATTTATGTTTTATTGACAGGTGCCATGATGTGGCCGCATGGTGACCAGAGATATGGTGACTGGCTGGAGATTACGTTGAATCCATTCTTGCTGCAATTTCAAATTTCTCTCAATTTTTGGGCTTCTTGTTTCAATTGAAATTATTACCCTGATAGGCAGAGCATTGCAAATTATGCTTAAATGGTCTATGAATTATGATTCGATTTAAAAAAAAAAAACGCGTTTTTGATAATTTGTATATTTACCTTAAATTAAAACTTAAAAAATTAAATGTTTGGTTGTGTAATACTATCTAATAATTATAAAAAAATAAGGAATACATGCTACCATGAGAAACATAAAATGGAATCACACCAAACTGGGAGATTTAGTTAATATAAAAATCAAGACAACATTATACATTTATGCAGACCAGCAAAAAAAGTAGAAGACCAATAAATTCCATAAATATCAACTTTTTTTTTTAAATTATTGATCCTGTAAAAACTGAATAAAATCATTATGAAGTAGTTAAGGGACAAACTTATTTTATCTGTGAAAATTATTTTTCTATTATGCATAATCGTTATTTAAATGAATAGCTGCTATTTGCACCGCTACAACTTAAGGTGAGCCTTAGACTTAAGTGGAACTTAAACTACGATTTTGCTTTGCACCACTATTGAAGGTCCACCTCAAGTATTGTTAAGTTAATACAAATTTCAGTACTGTTTGTTCTTAATGCGCGAATAATGTCAATTTGAGGTTGAGAATCAGTTCATTTTATCTGAGAGTGTATAGGACAATAATGGAAAATTTTTCTTTACAAGTATCACATTCAAAAGGATAAATATCCGAATGGGTCACTAAAATCAATTTTCAACAATTTCCAAGCATTGCAAGTGACAAGGAAATTCCTTAATAATTTCTGAATTGGAAATTTCTTCTCTTTAATTAACTTTCATTTATTTGGATCTCTCATAATAGCTAACATCGCTATTCACCATATTGAAAAAACTCTGAAATTTATTGTCATCCTATTCAGAGAAGAAAAAATATCAAGACTCAAACTTGGCTGCATTGAAAATTCATCTTAGTCGAGAGTGTATCAGAAAATAGGTTTTTCGTTGAAATTTTGCTTTGCAACTGTCACATTCAAAAGGATAAATATCCAAATGGGTCATTGAATAAATTTTAAAATGTCCCAACATGCCGCAATGTCTAGACATTGCAAGTCTTACAAAGAAATTCCCTAAGTAATAACTTCTATCTACACTGGAAATTCTTTGTAATTTCTATTCACCATCACATTGAAAAAACTATAGAATTTATTGTTATCACACTTTTTTTGCTGGTTAGTAAAACACTAAGACTTAATCGCACAAGTATAAACAATAAACTGAAAATGATAAATAATAAAAGAGACACGAAACCTCAACTATTCAAATATATAAATACCTGCTACAACGCATATGCATTATTGCTCAAAATTCAAGCAAATTTTGCTGGAGAAGGTGATGCGCGTTTCACTTAAAAACTACAAGGCACTAATCGTCAACTAATAGTGTATTGAAAATAACACAGAATTCTTCTCAACGAAAATCGCTTTGATTTGAACTTAATTTTTACTGCCAAAAGAACCTTGTAACTAATATACAAACCTCTCTTAGCAAAAATAGGCTAAATAACCTTCCTTAGGATCCACACATATCGCAGCCCTCTGGATTATTCAAAGAGCAAACCAATGCGTCCTCGTTTTGCTTCTCTTCTTCATTTTCATGTCCATTTTTTTCCGTTTCTTTTGGTTGCGCGCCATTTTCCACAACTGTCACTCCGTTTTGTATGGAGCTAGTCTTAACTTTCACCAACAGTTTACTTTTGTCTACAGTAAATTGGATAGGATTTGAAGCAGGCTTGGATCTCAAATAATACATGCCGGTTTTGAGTCCTTTTTTCCACCCGTAAAAGTGCATAGAAGATAAAACTCCATAATTCGGTTTCTCTATGTGTATATTGAGGCTTTGGCTCTGGTCGATATAAGCACCTCTATCAGACGCCATGTTGATAATTACTTTTTGGGAAATTTCCCATACAGTCTTATAAATTGCCTTCAATTCATCTGGAATTCCAGGGATGTTTTGAATCGACCCATTATTGGCCAGGACTTGATTTTTCATCAAGTCATCCCAAAGACCTTTATCAGTCAAGTCTTTCAGCAAATGATGGTTGACCACTTGAAACTCTCCCGATAACACTCTTCTGGTATAAATGTTGCTAGTGTAAGGCTCCACGCTTTCATTGTTGCCGAGAATTTGGGCTGTAGATGCGGTAGGCATAGGAGCTAGGAGCAAGGAATTGCGTACACCGTGTTTTGCTATTTTAGCTTTCAATGCTTCCCAATCCCAGAGATCTGTGGGTTTTACGTTCCACATATCGTACTGTAGGATTCCTTGGCTTACAGGAGATCCTAGAAGAAAAAATATTTAATCAAATATAAGTAGGTACTTGAGACAGTGTTTCTTGTCTTCAAAAAATATAATATAAATATACACACATACATGCATTCCTATTCAACAAGACATTTCAATAACATTCCATTACATTAGTCTCATACAAAGGTATTAGGGTTTACAATAAATTACAAACTAATTTTTAAGACCCTGGTAGTTATAGAGCGTTTAGAAATAAAGTCAAATACATGCTATTAGACAAGAGAGAATAAATATTAATTCACTTATACATTTGTCTAGATCTAGAAACAAAATATCAGAGCTGGGAGTAACGACAAAAAATACTTACTTTACTTTAACGAGTTACTGAAAGTAACGCGTTACTTGGTAACTTCATTACTTTTCAGATTGATTGTTAAGTAACTGTAACGACGTTACTTTCCCGCAGTTACTGCAGATCGCTATTTTGTTAAAGTAACGAGTTACTATGAAAGTAGCACGTTACTATGAAAATAACGCATTTATATGGAAGTAACGCATTACTAGTTACTATGAAAGTAATGCGTTCTCTCAATTTGTTTATCTTCTCTACAAATAATTGACGATTAAGGAAAAGGAAAATAAGTAATCCAAAAACTTTGTATGTCAAATAAAATGTGGGTAGTACAGAAAATTAGTTTTGAAAGCTCAAAATAATCGTTTTTGAGCGTGTCACGCGCCGACTCTGCTCTAAAGACACTATATGCAGACACTGGGTCTCTATTTAGTCGCTTATTCCTAATCCGTTTGCAACAAAACTCGTCCACATAGTCGGACTTACAAACGTAAGTATTGGCATTTCGTATAGGTCTTATTTGAATGTTTGGACTGCTGTGTTGGTGAGTCAAAATAAGGAATAACGCAATTTTCGACGTGAATAGTTATTTTTGAAGTAACGCGTTACTTTAAAAGTAACGCTTTATTTCAAACTAACGCGTTGAGGTAACGTTTTACTTTCAAATAACGAGTTACTTTTAAGTAACGAACTACTTCTAAAGTAAAGAAGTTACTTTCAAAGTAAAGAAGTTACAGTAACGTGTTACTTTCCAATAAGTAACGAAAATAAAGTTATCATTATTTGAAAGTAACTGTAAATTTCAAGTAACGAGTTATTTTTAAGCAGAAGTAACTGTAAAGTAACGCGTTACTTTTTTTAAGTAACGATCCCAGCTCTGCAAAATAGCAATCAAAATGATGCTTTTGAATTGGTAATTTCTGAGCGCTAATTTTATTTTTTCTCCAAACGTCAAAAAAACGTCACTTTGTTAACCCCTGTTGTTAGAAATTTGAATTCTATGCTGCTAGGCAAATCCAGCAGGTAAACACCTGTCAAGGTGGTACAAATTTAATTTTTCCACAAACGTCAAAAAACGACGACTTTTTCAACTTCAATTCTTAATGTTGAATTTTGACTTCACAGACATCATTTTTTTGGTTACTTTTTTGCCGCGAGTTTCGTGAGCGTACAAAAAAGTACTTTTTTCTACTGACGTTTCATAATAGCAACTTTTCAATTGTCATTTTAGTTTTAAAACGACATTCTTTTAAGCACCGAGTGCATAAAAGTTACTTTTGAACACTCAGTGCGTAAAAGTGACTTTTGAATGCATAAAAGTGACTTTTGAGTGCGTAAAAGTAATTTTTAACCACTAGTGCCAAAAAGTATCATTCATTATTCAGTAATAAAAAACACACTAAACCCAGATTTGAATTTACAGAAACTGGCGTCCAGTGCTTACAAAATAGCATATGATTGTACAAAAATGCAGCAGGCTGCCTACAAAGAAGCTCGTGAAGAACTTGCAAGAAGAAAGGATGTAGGGGAAGACCTAGTCATCAGATATATTAAAGGTATGCCAGTGGTAGTCGCTAAAAAGGCAAGCAATCAGGAAAACTAACTACCTCCCCATTAATGGTATACTATCAAAATGTCAGTGGCCTTCGTACAAGGATTGAGCTTCTGAAATTAGCAGTAAATAGTTCTTCATATGATATTATTGTACTAGTCGAAAGTAATTTATGTGATAACTTCATGGACAGTGAGCTAGAGTGCTGTGATTTTAATTTATTCCGCTTGGATCGGTCTCATCTTACTAGTCAAAAATCTAGTGGCGGTGGTATACTTATATACATTAGGAAATCAATCAGCTCTATGAGAGTTTACATAAACCAGCACAATGTAGAACAGCTGTTTGTCGCATGTAGCTTCCATGGGGACAAATTTGTGATTGCTGGGGTATACATACCACCCAACATGCCAAATATTTACTACAACATGCACTGTGAGTCTGTGGAGCATGTTCTTGAGTCTTGCAAATCTCAAAAAATGTATATTTTTGGTGACTACAATCTACCTGAGGCAAGTTGGTCGAATGATGGATTTGGAGTGAGAGTTGACTGTCCAGCTGCATCCGCGGCTATTCAGGTTGCTCAATCTTTTGGTTTCTTGCAATTTTTTCAATGTATTAATATTCCTAATCATAGAAATGTGTTCCTAGATTTGATGTTTTCTAATGATAGCAACGTTGTAGTTAGTTTAGCTAGGGATATTATTTTTGATAATAGTTTACATCATGTTAGCTATGAATGCTGTTTAATTATGGGTAAAAGTCAGGGAAGTAAAGGCCTTCAGCTTCATGATCTCTACCATGATTTCCGTAACGCTGATTTTCTGGGATTGAACAATTTTCTAGCTAGTATAAACTGGGAGCAATGCCTTTCACATAATGAGATTAATTTAGCTTTGGATTCTTTTTATGAAATTCTCGAGATGGGTATTGCTCTATATGTTCCTTTAAAAAAATATCACACAAGCACATTTCCAAAATGGTTTTCACAAGAGCTTCGAAGTCTTACGTTCCAGAAAAAGATTGCTCATAAAGCTTATAATAATTCTAAATCTCCTCTTGATTATGTGTGGTTTTCAGGGTTGCGTTCGGAGTGTAAGAGGGTTCGAGAAATATGTTGGGCTCAATACCTTAATAATGTTGATAATGAATTTAAAGCTAATCCAAAATATTTCTGGACATACATAAGGAACTTAAAAAGTTCGCACACCCTTCCTCAATCAATGTTTTATAATGGTCGTTTGGCGGAAAATGGCCAAGATATTGTGGACTTGTTTAAACAATATTTTGAGACAGTTTACACTCCTAGCAATCTTGATTTGGAGGGGATAGTTTCTGAAACGTCTGACGTGAGTTCCGAGTGCTTCAATTTTTCTCATGTTTCCATAGAAGATATTTTTAATAAGATATGTAATCTCCCAAATAAAAATACAAAAGGTCCGGATGGAATACCTAATATAATCCTAAAAAAGTCTATATGTTTATTAGTCAAGCCATTGCATGTCCTGTTCAAGAGATCCTTAGATTCTTGTTTCTACCCGGACAAATGGAAACACAGTTTTATTGTACCTATATATAAGAGTGGAGAAATAAACAATGTCACCAACTACAGAAGTGTGTGTATACAGTCATCCATAGCAAAGCTATTTGACAGTTTAATGGGAGATCAGCTTAAGTGGATTAGTCGAAGTCTGATAAATAGTAATCAGCATGGTTTTTGTTCTGGCCGGTCTACCACAACCAACTTGCTTCTATATCAAAATAAAATAATATCTGCTTTAGAAAATTTCAATCAGGTTGATGCGATTTATACAGATTTTTCTAAAGCTTTTGATCAGGTAGACCACCAGATACTCTTAAAGAAGTTTTTCAATATGGGCTTTGGTATCAAATAAGTTAAGTGGACTAGTAGTTTTCTGTCGGGTCACCTGCAGATGGTCAAAATTGGTTCTTTTCAATCAGATACTATTAATGTCACCTCAGGAGTTCCCCAAGGGGGCCACTGTTCTCCTTTGCTTTTTGATCTTTTTGTTAACAGCATATTTGAGTGTTTTGAGAACAGTGACGGGCTGGCATTTGCAGATGATTTTAAAGCATATAGAATCATAAATTGTATGGATGATCAACGGCTTTTGCAGGACGATCTGGACAGGCTGACGGGCTGGTGCACAGACAACAAGCTTTATCTGAATGTCAACAAATGTTGTTTTATTAGTTTTTTCAAAGGCAAGAAAAAATTTGACACTTCCTATACATTAAATGGCGAAACTCTGACTTATGTCTCCAAGGTTAAAGATTTGGGGGTATTATTTGATGAAAGTTTGAGTTTTGTAGGTCACATTCACAATCTCACAGTGAGTTCGTCTAAACTATTGGGTTTTGTTTTAAGACACTGTAAAAACTTTTCACTTGAAACTGCTAGGAGTGTCTATTGTTCTTTGGTGCGTTCGAAGCTGGAATATGCTTCAGTAGTATGGTCACCATATCATGCAGTTCACAAAGCAACTATTGAACAGATTCAGCACAAATTTCTAAGACATTGTGCATTCAGATTAGGACTTGTGATTGTTGATCATGATTATGCTGCCATTGAAAATCAGCTGAAAGTGAAAACCCTTTCTAACCGGAGAAACTCTGCTGGAATGATTTTTGTTTGCAAGTTGGTCAATGGTATGATTGATTCTGCTGATCTCCTGCTATGCATAAATATAGACACACCGACTAGAAATAGAAGAGGCGATTTTGTGTCTTTTAACATTCCCTATCATCGTACTAACTATGGTCAAAACTCACCAATAGATAGATATTGTAAGTTAATTAATTATTATCACATAGAAATATTTGGTTTAACTTTGTCTCAATTTCGAAATCATTTGTATAGGATTACTTTTTAGTATGTAAATGAAACTCTGAAGTGATACATATTTTTAGATTTAATTCATAACAATCTAGAGTCATAACCATTTTTGTTGTATATTATAACTATTAATGGGGGTTACCCGTAAATAAATAAAATAAAAAATTTTGTTTTGTATTTATTATGAATATTAAAAATGTAATTATTGAATTGAATGTTTGGGTTACTCAAAACAGAGAACTTTGTGTTGTTACCTACTTTCTAGGATTTTAATTATTGATGTTGAATCTTGAAAAAAAAATCGCATGAAAAGTGTCAGGTGTCAAGCAAAAGCAGGTAACAAAGATTTTGGGCGTAATCGACTTATTCACATGAACTAAGATTGTGTTTTTCTATTATAAAATGCCAGTAGAAAAAATCTTGTATACAAAACGTTACAAAACTCGGCTTTGCCTCGTTGGACAATTTTCACATCACGTGCCTAAAAGACGCTCATTACGTAAATTATCGTATAAATAGCTATTTTGTACGCTTACGGCCAGACAAAAAAGTGACGTCACAGAAATTTCCTAGATTTCATTGCTTTGAACACTGTTTAGGGAAAAAAATGCATGTTTTATTCGGAGAAAAGCACTTTTTGTGGCTTGTCTAAAATTGTCAGCCTCACTACGTTCGGTCGTCAAAAATTTAGTCTCGTCACAAAAAGTATCACTTTTACTCCTAATAAAACAATATACTATTTTATGCTGCTTGGCAACCCAAGCGGCAGCGAAAGTACTTTTAGTGCCGCTCGTACTTTTACTACCGCTCAACCATTCACTTGCCCCCGCGCTTACCCCATTCGTTTGGAGAAAAAATAGTGTGTATCAAGCCTCACTACGTTCGGCTCGCAAACTTACTGCTTCAGCACCAAAAAGTAAAGCTTCTACTCCTAATACAACAATATATTAGTGATTTATGTTTTAAAATGTTCACTTATTCATTTTTAGATATATTCTAATTGTGTTTGTTTTTATCAGTGTTTTGTCAGTTTTTTTTTTACATTCCATGAATATTTACCTTCATAAGTAGAATAAGCTCCAACCTTCTCAGCAATTTCACAGCTAGCCTCCAAAGCTCCATAGTACAAAGTCTCGAATATTTGCTTATTCAATAGAGCCGCTTCTTCGCTATCAAATGGCATCCTCATTAAAATAAAAGCATCAGCCAAACCTAACAAAAACATCAATAAGAAAAAAATAATACACTACAATTTATTTTTTACCTTGAATTCCAATTCCGATTGGTCTATGCCTCATGTTTGAGTTTCTAGCCTCAATAACAGGATAATAATTGACATCAATAATCTTATCTAAATTCCTAGTAACTATTTTAGTAATTTCTTTCAATTTACAAAAATCAAATGTCCCATTGGCAGAAACAAACATATTAACAGCTATGGAAGCTAAATTGCATACGGCTATTTCATCTGGAGAAGTATACTCAATAATTTCAGTGCACAAATTGCTGCTTTTTATAGTCCCGAGATTTTTTTGATTTGATTTCTCATTGCAGGCATCTTTGTAAAGCATGTAAGGGGTTCCAGTTTCTACTTGTGAGGCAATTACAGCTCTCCAAAGTTCCCGAGCAGGCAGTTGCCTTACAAACTTTCCCTGTTTTTCATAGTTTTCATATAACTCTTCAAATTTTTCTCCATAACAATCAGGCAAACCTGGACATTGATGGGGGCACATTAAAGACCAATTTCCATTAGATTCAACTCGTTTCATGAATAAATCAGGAATCCATAAGGCATAAAATAAATCTCTGGCTCTCATTTCTTCCTTGCCAGTATTTTTCTTTAGATTTAAAAATTCAAATACATCAGCGTGCCATGGTTCTAAATAAATAGCAAAAGCGCCTGGTCTTTTATTCCCACCTTGATCCACATATTTTGCTGTACTGTTAAATACTTTGAGCATGGGTACTAGCCCATTGGAAACTCCATTTGTACCAGCAATAAAGGTTCCTTTAGCTCTAATATTGTGTACATTTACACCAATGCCTCCAGCACTTTTTGAAATAAAAGCACATTGAGTAAGACACTTGTAGATGCCCTCAATACTATCATCAGGCATCATCAATAAGAAACATGAGGATAGTTGAGGTTTAGGAGTAGCTGCGTTAAATAAAGTTGGACTGGCATGAGTGAAATATCTCTCCGAAAGGTAATTATAAGTTTCAATGGTGGCATCTATGTCGTCTCCATGAATTCCCACAGCAGTTCTCATTAACATGTGCTGAGGTCTTTCCACGATTTTTCCATTGATTTTCAACAAATATGATCTTTCCAATGTTTTAAAACCAAAATAGTTATAAGCAAAATCTCTGTCGTAAATAATGCAAGAGTTTAGCCTGTCAGCATTTTTCATAACAATATTGTAATGTTTTTCAGAAATTGCCGGGGTAGGTCTCCCAGTTTTATCATTTATCATATGGTAAAGATCAGTGATAACATCTAAAATATTACTGATTGCACTATGTTGTTTTTTTCAACAAAATTTCACTTACCACTGAAATGTTTCTTGGTTTCTTTATGTAAATTCGAAACAGCAATTCTAGCAGCCAAAATAGCATAATCAGGATGGTCGATGGTCATGGTAGCAGCAGTTTCGGCTGCCAGAGTATCCAATTCTACTGTGGTTACTCCAGGGTAAAGACCGCTGATGACTTTTAGAGTAATCGAGACCTAAAGAGACATTAATTGTTACATTTTTAACTCAATTTTCAATGACTCTACTTACAGGGTCTACAAAGTCCTTGTTTAAACCGTAGCATAGTTTCTGGATTCTAGAGGTGATTTTATCGAAATGGACTTGTTCTTGTCTACCATCTGCAAAGATATTTTGTTGTTTGAGCTTGGGGGCCCCACTAAAACTAACCTAGAAACGTGTTTGCTTACCCCGTTTGAGAACGTACATCTTCTGGGCCGGTTTCGGAACCATTATTGATGATTTAAAATAACAGATAATTGCACAATATTACTTTAGTTTCTAAATTAACTGTTGGACGTTTGTTGGAAAAAGAACCAGTACATTAACATCATGGGGGAACTTGTCAGTTTTTCCCGCCAAGAAATTGAGCCAATACGCATGCGAGAAAAAAACGATTTCTGTGAAGAAAATATGAAATTTAAATAAAATAAAAAGGCATGAAAATGTATTGAGAGAAGATTAGAAATCACAAATAAGTTTGTGAATGTTTGTTCTTCCAAACTGAGTGCTTATTTTAGTAATAAATAAATTATTAGTATGACTTTTTCTTTACTCGATTTCTTAAACACAGATGGCGGTAGCTCTGAAGAAAAAAGAAAGTACGTGGTTTGTCTGCTGACTCATCGATGTCGCCACATAATTCTCTCTCTATTTCAGATAACTAGCGTTTTCATTTCGCATCCTAGAGCAGGTGGGTGGGGCATTTTTAATCCAGAAGGGTGTTGATTAGATTCTTGAGGTAATGAAGATGATAATAGGTCTGTTTCTGCAGAAATCACAAACCAGTCAGAGTGAATTTCATTGGTTAAAACTAGTTTTCTGACTGTTTTCAACCAATGAAATTCGCTCTGACTAGTTTGTATTTTGACAACTAATGGCGGGTATATACAACATCTGAGCTGCTTTCCAGTGCCTAAATTGTTAGATTATCATGCTCCTGGAGTGTGACGCTCTTGAAGTGTTCAACATAAGCAGCACTGGAACGCTCTTGTCTTAACCCCCACCATTTCGGACTTAAGTAGCATGGAACACCGAAATAAAGGTTGGTGCACGAGGGGGCAGGGGATTACAGAAATGAGTAGTTCAAGTGTACGACACTCTAAGCACTGGAACGCGCAAAGCAATTTTGGAGCACTCCTGAGCTGCTCAGGAGTAACTCAAATGGGTCACTGGAAAGCACCTCTGCATAGTCATAATGTCAATCAATAGGTCTTTTTCTGCAGAAATCACGAACCAGTCAGAGTGAATTGCCTTGGTTGAAACTAGTTTTCTGACTTTTCTCGAATTCGCTCTGACTGCAGGTTTGTGATTTCTGCAAGAACATACTTATAATAATCATAGTCTAAATGCCTCATTCTCACTTGCGCGAAATTCGCACTTTTTGCTCGAAATTCGCTCTTTTTTTGACGTTGCTTCGACAGGTTGACGTTTTATGCGTGTATCAAACATCAAATTGTCGAAGCAGTGTCAAAAAAGAGTGAATTTCATTCAAGTGAGAATGAAGCATTGAACCTTTACTTTTCATGCATCCGTTTTTTCGTCAGTCCGTTGATCCGGGAGTATTTCCATTGGTCTAATATCTTGGCGCCAAAAATATTGGACCAATAAGGAATACTTCCGGATCAACAGACTGACGGAAAAACGGATGCATGAAAAGTAAACTTTAGCTTTAAGCCCGTATTACATCTGTGTATTTTTGTATGTATTTATACATGAAGAAGTACACGAATATAAAGCGGAAATATTAGCCGTGTATTTGACCTTCCTTGAATTAATACATGTATAAATACACGCGATAGAACTTGTTCCATTATTTACAAACAAAAACTCCCTTTTACCTCGGTATTTACCGTCTATTTTTACGTGTATTCCTTGCTACCAACCCTACCAATAGACGACTCATAGCCTTTTTTAAATTTTGGCGGTTTCTCTTCACATATCCAATAATTTGTCAATTTGTGATTGATGTGTTCGATCTAGAGCTGGAATCAAATCAAACAATTCACTTGAAATGACCCTTTTACTGTATTCCTTCTACCCGTTGAGTAAAGCCTAGTGTATTGCTAGTACTCATAACTGCGAAATGCGCATTTTTTTTGACATTGCGTTGACAATTTGACGTTTGATACACGCATAAAACGTCAAATTGTCAACGCAATGTCAAAAAAATGCGAATTTCGCAGTTATGAGTACTAGGCTTTATTCGGGACTGTTCAATGTCAGAGCTTTGACAAGCGTGTGCCTCTTGCCTGACATTTTAGGTGGGTTCGGGATGACTGTTCTATAAACTCTAAGTGCAATAAACACTCCCGATGCGTTCGGGTATTGTCATTTTGAGCTAAAAGAGTAACTCCACATGCGTTCGGAAAGGACGTGCGGGAGTCAAAAGAGCTGACTCTGAAAGCACCACCTCGTCATTAGCAAGCGCCAGAGCGGGCATGCGCAGTGTTTACGTTTTCGTGATTTTGTATCATTTATCCTATTTTTTTGATTGCAACAATCGACTATTCGACTAATCGACAGTCAATAAATCAATATTTAATCTGTAATTACCTGGTAAATAGATGCAATAAAATGGGTTTTTAACTGCCTATTTGACATGCGAGCAACGTGTAATTTCACTGAAATTTTCAATGATAATCTTGATGACTGCTTCAGACAAGTTTCCGAAATAATAATAAACGTCCTCAACAAAATCAAATATAGGCATCAAATACCAAAAATTGATAGGAAAGACTAGAAAAACGTTTGTTGTTTTTAAAATATTACTTGTCATTTGTGGGTTAGGTTAAGTTAAGAAACTCCAAATGCACCCTGGCCGTTTGGTTTCACTAATCCACTCCAAAAGCTTTTTGGTCACGTGGTAAAAACGCCACTCCAACTCTACTCCAGCACCGCTGGGCTATCCCGAACCCAGCTTTTAATTTAGTTCGACAGCATCTTGGATAGTCTAAAGGTCTGTTTCCACATAAATCACAAACCAGTCAGGGCGAATTTCATTGGTTGAAAATAGTCAAGAGGTTGTTGGCGATTTGGACTAGGGATGTTACGCTAGAACTGGACCTGTTCTTTTGGAATAGGTATGACCTGCCTGTTCCGTGTACCTATTACCAAATATTAGATTTACCTGTTCCGAATTCGCAGAGCAGGCGCTGGCACGTCATATGTTTGCTCTCTAAACCAAAGCTGTTTTCTCGCGTTCTTTGAAACAAGTTTGAAATAGTATATTCTCGCGATGAACCCATGACGTCACATCGAAATTGGTTGAAACCGTTTCAAAATACAATTCAATCCACGTTTTAAAACCATTCTCTTGCGCCGAGAAATTATGACGTCATTGTGAAACTGTTTTAAACAAGTTTTGAGAAATATTTCAAAACTTCGAGGCACCAGAAAACAGCTCTAGTATAATGATTCAATGAAATGGTAGAATCTACTACACTGGATTACCACTTTGCCAGCATTCGAATCATCAATCGGTGTTCGATTTAATAAAAGACACGTTTATTAACGTTCTTACCTCTAATAGCACTAGTCACCTGTTGGCGACCATGTGAATCACTGAGTTTGACAGGAAATACTTTGGAGTTGGAACAGGCACTTGGAATAGGTTTGTGTTGGGAGCAGGTACAGGTCATACTAGGTACAAGAAAAAGCTATTCCATAAAGCCTAGTACTCATAACTGCGAAATTCGCTCGTTTTTGACATTGCTTCGACAATTTGACGTTTGATTCACGCATAAAACTTCAAATTGTCGATGTAATGTAAAAATGTGCGAATTTCGCAGTTATGAGTACTAGGCTTTATGAAATAGCTTTTTCTGACCTGTACCTAAATCTAAACAAAACTGCGGCGTTGTTCGAAAATAATGAAAGTGATGTTTGACAGCATCTTGGATAGTCTAAAGGTCTGTTTCCACAGAAATCACAAACCAGTCAGAGCGAATTTCATTGGTTGAAAATAGTCAAGAAACTGGTTGTTGGCGGTTTAGACCAATCAAAAATGCTCTGACTGGTTTGTGTGATTTCTGTGGAAACAGACCTTAAGGGCGAGTTCTCATGAGTGTAAGTTGACATTTCTGGCGTAGTAGTGATAAAATCAATGATAAAATGGTTAGATTTTATTGGTAAAATATTCGCCATGCTTGAGATTTTACCAATCAAATTAATACACCATATTATCACGTGATTATACGCAAGAAATGTCAACTTACGCTCATGAGAACTCGCCCTAAGGGCGGCTTCTCATGAGCGTAATTTGACATTTATGGCGTGACAGCGTACCTGAATGCAGAATTCTGATTAGCCAAAATCCCGACATATTGGATACGCTGACACTCTGCCGCAGATACGCCAAAAGTTGAGCAAAGTTCAACTTTTCGCGTAAAAATTCTGCGTTTTTAGAGGTTAAGGTTGCAACCGTTTCGTTTTCTTGATTTTTGTGATTTCTCTGTCCATATTTATTGTAACTATTTGGAACTAAAGCAGAAACAAATATAAATTTGTACAATCAAAATTCAAAGAAATATTTCATAAATTTAGGAAAAAAAATTGATTTTGACATACGCATCGGCGTTAATTCTCCACTCCATGTGAATGTTGCGTCAAAATTCACGTATTTAGCATTTGCGCCAGTTATGTCAAGTTATATATAATCCTTCACACGCGTTGTTTGTCCCCCCAACGAAAGTGAGGTTATGTGTGTGACGTCAACTAGTGCCTAGTGTGTTTTGGAGTGACTCCGAGGAGCTCTAGAGCGACACATTCGGTGTAATTCGATGTATAAAAGGAATACAGGTACTGTTACCCAAGGTTGTTTGAGAGAAATAGGTCGCCTGGGCTGGGACTCTGTAACGAATAGAGATATTTTCTCTACCTCTATTGACGTCTCCTTTCTATTGATTTCACAAGAGAGAAGAAGACAGCAAGTGCCACCATAGCGATAGGGACAACGATCTCTATCCGTTACAGAGTTCCAGCCCTGATAACTTTCACATAAGGCATCCCAGATGCGTCATCAAGTAACCTATAACTTTAGGAACCTTGACTGTTACCTATATTTTTTTATAAATGGCACTGTATTTTCAAAAATTGTATCTATTTTACTATCCGTTCTATGTACTAGAAACTATACCTATACATTTTTGGTAAATAGTACTATTTTTGTATTATTGTTGTACTTTAAATAAAAATGTCTTGATTTTGGATGACATTTCAATTTAACTTTACTAAAGAAAAAAACTACTTTATTTTTAGCCTCTATGAAAAGTATCCAGATATTTATGATGTTCACAAAGAAATATATACAGGGTTAGTAAAAAGTACTGCAACCCTTAAATATATTCAAAACCGCTTAAGCCGCGTTTACACAACTCGGAATCTGACAGTTTTTGGGCATGCGGGATTGAACAGTGCTATCGGCAGTGTTGCTAGATTTCCCAGCTTTGCGCTACACGTAGTCTGTTGTTGATGTTAAATAGAATGCCGCATTTATTTTTATTGCAATGAATTGGGCGTGCCAAATTTGATAAGATTCTAAATTTTTAGAATTTTATCTCTACTGGTTTCTGAAATATGCCTACACCGTATTTTCAGTAAAACCCGCTTAAGTTAAACGGGGCATTTCGTTTCATGATGACAAAAAGACTACGCGTAGTGCAAAACTGGGAAATCAGGCAACAATGCCGATATCAATAATGAATTTCGCTTGCCCAAAATACTCCAGATACCAAATTTCGTGAACGTGCCTTAAGCGGCTTTTGAAGATATTCAAGCGTTGCGATACTTTTTATTGAAAATACGGTGTTGGCATATTTTAGCAAACTGAAAATTTGGAGTCTTATCAAATTTGGCACGCCCGATTCACTGCAATAAAAATAAATGTTGCATTCTATTCAAGCTAACAACAAGACTACGTGTAGCGTAAAACTGAGAAATTTGGCAACATTGCCGATAGCACTGTCTAATCCCACATGCCCTAAAACTGTCAGATTCCGAATTGTGTCAACGCAGCTCAAGCGGTTTTAAAGATATTTAAGCGTTGCAGTACTTTTTACTGAAAATGCGGTGTTGGCATATTTCAGCAACTAGTAGAGATAGAATTTTGAAAATTTGGAATCATATCAAATTTGGCACGCCCAATTCATTGCAATAAAAATAAATGGGGTATTCGATTTAACATAACAAAAAGACCCACAGCTGTATGCAACATCCCCTTTCAACTTAAAAGCGCTTTTTAAAACTGGTACCTTTAAAAATTTGTGAGGTTCAGAATACATATTTTTAAAAGGGACCAGTTTCGAAAAGCGCTTTTAAGTTAAAAGAGGATGTTGCATACAACTGTAAGTGTGGCGCAAAACTAGGAAATCTGGCAACATTGCCGATAGCACTGTTCAATCCCGCATGCCCAAAAACTGTCATATTTCGAATTATGTGTATGCGGCTTAAGCGGTTTTGAAGATATTTAAGGGTTGCAGTACTGTATAAAAATAATAGTAACAAATTGTCAATAAAAGTTGTCAACTTTAGTCAGTTTTAGAAGTAGTATAAAGTTATATCTTTTAAATGGAACACCCTGTATATTGTGCGCTTATTGCCCTGCTACAAGACTACAGCGGGCCCTCTTCACCATATGGACATCGGAAAGTTCAAATTCTTTCGGGGGGGTTCTAGGTTATATTATGCAAAATGACGCATGGCAAATTCGTAGGCGAGACATTTTTGGAGAGTTAACAGACAGTATGTCTGTTCATGTAACAAGTATCTGAAATATTGTATGCAAGGTTTTTAGCTCGGCAACCATTCTGAAAGTACATACTTTCCGGATGCGTTTTACTTAGGAAACTATATATTTTTCACTGATTACTTGGGCCAGGAAGTGATTACTTTCCGGCCTAGTCTGGGAAGTATGTACCTACTCCTCGGCCGAAAAAATAGCAGAGGGATGGGCATCTACACGTAAACAAAGATTGTCTACGTCTGGTGTAAACAACGCGTAGACAATGTAAACTATGTAATCTATTTAGACAACGTGTAAAATATGTAGACAACGCGTAAAGTATACAATTTTTGACAGTTGGCAGGCCTTCAAGGTTATGTTTCTGTTTTTGCTTTGTTTTGTTTTTTGCTTTGTAATGTTAATTAAACTGCAAATAATATCTACTTTGATACAATATAAATTCAAAGCAATGCAAACTTTTAAAAAAATTACTTAAATTTCAAATTTTCTGTTGTTTACATTGTCTACATAGTTTACATAGTCTACATGGAAAAAAGTGGATGTAAACAATACGTAGACAACGAGTAGACAAACCGCGTAAAGTAGATTTCATAGTCTACGGCACATCCCTGAAAAATAGTACCTATATACGTAATATACCTATACCTGGACTCGCAGACATCAAGGACTCGGCTACGCCGCTACGCCTCGTCCTGGAATCTGGAAACTTGTCTACTCCAAAAAAACAGTACTTTCTGGACTCCTCACGTAATAGATTTACTGTTTTCATTGACAAAATCCCACAATTCCCATATCCTACAGGGGATTCACTTATGTGACTTAGGACGGGTTTTATAAAACTGCTTTGACAGTTAACTTGAAGTTAACTTTTTGAATTACAAGTAATTCCAGAAGTTAACTTTAAGTTAACTGTCAAAGCAGTTTTATAATACCCGCCCTTATGGATTTTCAGGATTGAGAATAACAATTGCCAATATTGACACAAGTACTGGGAGTCGGAGGGCTGACTGAAAAGAAATCTGTAGAGATCCATATTACAGTTTTCTGTTTTGATTACAAATCGTCAAACCGAAGAACGATTGCTTGGGCGGGCGGGAGTAACATGATTTTTTTCTATTTCCTTGTATGTTGGTGTCTAAAACTGCAGGACAAGCCCTTGTGCGCGGCATCACTTGCACCCCCTGTTGCTACGTCCCTGAGTTTTACCCCCTTAAACCACTCTCAAAGTAATTTGCAAGTCAAGTGAGGTTCCCCAAACCATGTATTTTGGTACTAAGATTTTCAGAGATTGTAGTTCTTCACTGGGATAAGAATTGCTGAAAACTTCAGCTTTCTATCTAGAATAGAAAAAAAGTTATGGAGTCTTCAAAGTTTTCAAAAATTCAAATCAAGCTACCTGGCTTTTTCGACTGTTAGCGTTCTGTTAGTTTAACAGTCAGTCTCAGAAAGGCAGATCGCCACCGCATGGGTGACGTAGAGTTCCTTATTACAGGCGTACCGAACTAAAGTTTCCATATTAATTAAGCGAACTCGAAAATATAAAGCCACTATCCTCCATTGTTTCAACGCGTATCCTGACGTTCTTCGGCCATTTCCATAGAAGTGAAAGTATGGAAAAACTTGTTATCAGAGTTATGCCTCGAAAGGACGACGTTGTGGCATTCCCAACCTCATATTAGTTATATCTGAATTTTAACACTATTTTCCTATAAAATAAAGTTTCCAAGACTACACCTATAGTTGCTGATCTATATGTTTCCATGCCCGAATGCTCTGGATTAAACAAAAGCGAGTTCAAGCTAACTCATCTTTAATAAGACGATCAATTATGAGAGGAGCGCGCAAAACTTTGTGCAACTTTCCGTTGTAATTATATCTCGTTGTAATTACGTTTTCTTTCGGTCCGGGGCCCCGGTCTCTCTTCTCTTTTTCCCCCCTTTATTCCTATCCAGATTTATTATAGATATTTCGGACCAGTTTCTGCTGGTGTTGCTTTCAACTAAGCCGCGCCGATACGTGATCAATACCGAAATGAAATTGCTGGGCAAAAAAATTTTGAAACTTAATTTTGTTTGGGTTCCAATTATATTGAAAAATCTATACAAAAGGACATTTTTGCCCTTTTATCGCAAGAGCCACGCTCCGCTGCGCTCCTTTTCGTCGACTAAAACCCAGCAAATTGGCCAAATCTGCGAATTTTTGCGATTTGGAACGAGAAAATGCACTGGCTGCTGACCCAGGGAGTAATGTAGCATAAACCACCCCCGCGGTGCGGTGAAATTTCATTTTTAATTCGCATCGTTGAATCCGTCCTCGTATCTAACCCTCATTTCGCATTTTACACCCCCGTGGAGATGGGCTATACCCGAAACATACGGTTTCATGTTCTTGAGATACTTTTATAAGAGAATGAACCCGCCAGAATTTGCTTGTGGAAACTGGTCATGGGTCAAATTTATTGAGATTTTACTATGTTTTCGTAGTCATCGAAATTGAGCATAAACACAATTAATTTCAGTGCTAGAGACTATGCTGACATTCAAAGAGTTTACCATACTTACTTATTTTTATAGTATTATTTCACGTGATGAGTGTTGTAAGAAGCATATTACACACGATTGGGAAAGTCGGCGACTTCTGAGTTCTGGATAGGTCAGTCTTCATGCGGTATAGGTATTTCACGCACGCTGCGTTTGTAATGCTAATTTTACATAGGTCTACTTAGATGATGGGAGGTAATGTAACTACATACCTATCAACATTTACAGTAGTAATTATGGGTAAACATTACAAATCTTTTTGTTTGAAAGTAATAAAGTTGAGGACGATTCTCTTTCCTGCATTGAAATTTCCATAGTTATTGAGTATGTTGCGTTTCCTGCACTGTTTGCAATGTCCTTAATAGTTGAAATTGTTCTATCTTGTAGTTTTCCGAGGAATTCCGTTTTTCACATGAAGTATAGTATAGGTACCTACCAAAAGAAGTCTAATAATAACGAACTGTCTTTTTTTGATAGACATTTTCATTAGTATTGCAGCCGATAAAAATTATAATGTTTCTCGCCTTGCTTCCTATGGAAGAAGAACCGAATTACAGGGAGGCAAACTAAAACAAAAAAGTTTCCCCTCCGTGCATCCGGCAGCTGCCAAAGCAAATGATGCTGGCTAATTTTCCCATTTTCCCCCCCGTTCTCTCCCGGCCACTCTTTTATTTCATTATGCCGTTATTGATTGGCTTCGCGGATATGATGGGGGGATTAACGGCGAGCGAGATGCAAGACTGGGGGGGTTTGGGGAAAATATTAGGGTGGGTCTGCGAGATTGTCCATGTTTGTACAGTATAATTTCGGTTTTTCTTTGTTCGTTGGTATAAAGTGGAAATAATTTATTTTAATTGTTTGATAACAATAACTACCTATTTTTCTTGAAGATATGTACGAGATTATTCTTCCCCCTCAAGTAAAAGTACCCCCATCTAGAAATTTGTTACTAAGTTGTCATTTCACCTATATAGTTTTCATTTCGCTATTTTTCAGTAACATCTAACAATAATTGTGGTTATTTATTTAAATATTTCATATTACCTATATATTTTTAGTACCGATGGTTCTATTACAGATTTCCGTACTACCTTCCTTTGTACCATAACAGTTTCCTCTATTTGGTGGGTATTATACCAGGCATTCAGCAGCACTAGTGTCCCCCAATAGATTCTGTAGAAATTCCTCAAGGTTTTTTTTTCTGGAAGAGAAAGGATTAAAAATGGGGTTTTTTTTTTTTGGTAGAAAAAAAGGGCAGGTTTCAAGAGCACGTTGAGAGTTTCCTCTAAGCGTTTTTGTTGATCTAAAACCAAAAATAAGTTTGAGCCCTAACTCCCAATTATGGGTTGCTGAGATTATAGCACCACATCAGTGCCACTATAGGCAGATTTGGTTGTGTGAGTTTTAAAGGGTTAAAGTCTCAAATTTAGCCGTTTTTCTTCGTGTACTGTGTCTGGAAAAGGCCAAAGTATTTTGGTAAGTTTTCATTTTCTGCTATTCTTCTTTTGGATAAGTTCTACAACGTTAAAGTTCTTCTAGAATACCTATATTTGCTGTTTGCTTTCCATGTGCGAAAATCTTGTTTTTTTTTTAGGCCTTTTTCCTTTAGTCTCTCTTCACTTTCATTCTTCCCCGTATTGGAGGCCTTGTTTCTCTTTCTCGATTCCCGAGTGCCGGTTGCCCGTCAGAGGTACCTTCTGAACCACTCCGCAGTCAGCCTTACTGCCCCCCCTCCAGTTGCTAGAATATCCCTAATTACCAAGAAGATTTGGGGAGGACCCTCGATCCTTACTCCACGTCAGGTAGATTCCTGGGTCGCTGTAAGACTTGCAAACAGCAAATAATCAAGGAACGCCCTGTAAGTTAGTTGGGTCACATGTGTGTGTTGTCCTGGGTCTTGAAATCAGATGGTTATACTCCAGCTGATTGGTAGGTAGTTAAGCTCTGGGGTCAAAAGAAATACTCACCCCGTAATTATTACTATCATAAGTATCGTTCAGCATACCAAGATAGAAAAAGTACTGTAAACCGGGAAAATAGGCCTATTTCGAGGGTAAGCAACGTTGTGTATTGAATTTATTTTAAATCTAAGGTTATTTTTAATACTGAACATATTGGGGTATGGATAATTATGCCAAAATACCTTTTTTTTATTAAACTGATAATCATCATTGTTAAATTCTAGTCGGAGCTCCCCTATAAGTCGGATATCTTCTTTAGGCCACCTTCAAGAGTCATATCTCTCCCTTCACTCTTTTCCCTCTTAACTGCCCCATGTAGCTTTAGACTCGTAACAGATATACTTATATCAATTGAACTCTCGTCGAATTTTGTTATTTAAGTTAGGTATTATCAGAGAGATTTTAAAGTTAAAAATGTCAAAGTGTTGGTATATCTATACACATTATAGTTATTTCAAACATTTTGAGAATTAATGAAAACTTACTTTTCGAGAAAAAACCCTCTAGATATTCTCGATTCATCCCGGAGTAGGCATTTTTTCCAGAAAAAGTTAGGATCTCGTCTCGCCGAGACCAGTATCGAGAATCTCAGTTAGGAATGTGATAAGTGCAACTACATCGCTTCACATAACACATAGTAGGTATAGTCGCCGCCACAGATATTCGAGATTCCTACAAAAAATGATTTCTTTGTCATGGATGCCCAGATAAATAAAAACCGCAGCAAAAACTCTACAGATAATGGTTGAGAATAAATTTAGTCCAAGAGCATCAATCATCAATTAAATTCATTTTGCATATACTTTACATAGTAGGCAGTGTTACCAGATTGCGGGATTTCCCCCCAAATTTTGGGGATTTTCAAGTAGATGGAGGAAAATCTGGGGGATAGTTTTTTCTGGGGGATTTTTTGGGGGTGAAAATTTTCGCTTGGGGGAAATCGGGTATATTTCAATGAATAAAACTAAAGTAAAAAATGTATTAAAACAACTGCGCCATCTATTTTTTCAACATGTACCAGATGAGTGTAGAAAATAACAACGCATTAGATGTACTCGCAGAAATTGACAACTAAGGAATTTTTTTATTTTGAACGATTTGCCTTTGTTTTATTTAAAATTATGAAGTTAAATTTTAAGTTATGTCTTATCTCTTATTTTATGTTATTAAGTGGGTACTACTATTTTTATAAATTGAGATTATTTTTTAAACTATCCAAACTTCTTGGTACAACTGTACTACTGTACTTATCTATTCTGTCACCATTCACAACATTTTATTTCATTTGTCATTTGTCATTTTATTTTTGGGATTAGAAAAATATAAACAAATAAAAAAGTGGTAAGGGTATGAGTTTTATTTTGAAATATTCAACGAATTTATCTTTTTTTTTTTTCAAGTATGAGTCGAGAATAAATCTATATTTATTTGGCGGATTTTAGTTGACAAACAGTGATTTTTGGGGTATTTTTGAAATCCTTTGGGGGAAATTAGTTATAACCATCTGGCAACCCTGATAGTCGGTATTATTGTATTGTTCTGAACAAGGACGTATATAAGGGGGGGGGTTTGGGGGTTCAAACCCCCTCATTGAACTGAATAAATTATTTTTATTGAAGAAAAATAAACGTTTTTGGGCGAGGCACCCGAAAAAAAATTTCGCCTTTGACGATATCCTGATAGGCTTCAGAGCTGGGCGATACTCGCGAGTACGGTACGAGTACTCTTCACTTAAGTATATTTTTAGTTACTCGGTACCAGTGGCGGTCAAACCTAGGAGTGCGGAAAGGATTTTTTTTTGGGTGCCACGCCCAATTTGCACCCAAAAGTCTTTTAAAACACGCCTCGGGCAAAAATGTATCCCGATGCCGTCAAAATAGTTATACAGGGTGTCCACTTAGTGCAATATCGGACTCGGATAATATATCCTTATATAGGGTGATGCAAGAAAAAAAAATTAATTAATTACAAAGTTGTTTGACTGTCTAAGGAGCATTAGGTAGTTAAAAATTTGGTGAGGTTTCGTCTCCTTGATACATAATTTGGATTGATTCTTAGGTATAGGAACGTGGGTTGGGAATTAAAACAGTCTTTTTCTTATCTCAATAAAGAGAGGTTATTTGAGACTCCGAACCCAAGGACTTCATTTTCGAGAAAATCAGCTTTGAATCTTTTGTGAAATTTGAGACAAAGTTTTGACTTTGAGCTTATCTCCAGAAGTATTTAAGATAGAGAATTGAATCTTATTCTATCTTAAAGATAATTTAATTCTGATTCAGAATATATAATTTTACATCATATTTGTTGCAATAATAACCGAATAATTTTGTGACACAATGTCAGATTATTGAAATTTTCTAAGCTCAAAAATTGCAAAAAATCATTTTTATTTTTTTACAAGCTCTAAAACCCAAAAAACAAAGTTGCGTAAATACTTTTCCACTAATTTTTACCTCCTCTTTCGATTGGTAAAGTCTTTTGCTCAATTGTAGCTCTTCAGAAGGGCTATAATAGATATTTATGTTATAAGGATCATAATGACGATTATTATGGTACTAGCCGTGAATAATATCAGACGAGGCGTCAGCCGAGTCTGAAAACACGGCGTGTACCATAATGATTGTTTATGATCCGAATTTCATACAATATTTTATATTCCGGCGATTATAGTCAATACATTTTTCTGTCGCTTTTGAGTTTATCGGAAATGATTGAAAAAGAATAATTTCAGTAATGTGCTTGACAACTGGTAACAACGGAATTGTTTGTTTGTATTGTCATATTGTCAATGTTGAATTCACTGAAATGTTCATCAAACATTAAAAAATAAATAATTCCATGATGGATTACCTCCAAAAATGGAAAATTTGGCTGATAATGTAGTTGCCGGCCTAATGCCTGAAAAGTTCTAGAAGCGTGTATGAAAAAGCCTAGGAATGCTATACCTATAAATTTTTTTTTCTACTGACATTTCATAATACGCTATTAAACGATTAAAATCTGTATCATAATGAACTTCATTACGATACAGATTTTCATTATAATACTCATTTTTAATATTATACAATGTAGATAGATGGCAGCACTAGTTAAGATATTAAACATTTTAAACGGTGATTTTGCCTAAAACAATTATTTTGATAACTATAAAAAAGACTCCGAATTGTTTAAAAGTTACCTTAAGTTTGGGACAAAGAATAATTATTATGGAAATCATGAATGATAACGAAGAATTTTTACTTTCTTCATTATTATACATTGTCAATAGATGGCGCCACCAGTTAAAAAAATTTGAATTTTTTTTTTTGAATTTTGACAGCACTCTGTTTATAGCTTTTCCATGGTAATTTAGCGAAAAACAATAATTTAATAAACAAAAATACCTCAAATTGTTATTAAAAGTTAATACCTTAAGTTTGGGAGAAGGCATTATTATGGAAATATTGAGCGATAACGAAGAATTTTCACTAACACCTCTAGAAATTACAGAAAGGGCGACAAATGCAGGTAATAATATACTACCGGACAAGTCCAAGAAAATTTACGAAAAATTATATGGACAATTTATGGATTGGAAACACCAAAAACACATTCGTCCTTCTCAGAAAATGTTTTGATAGTATATTTTGAAGAGTTACAAGAAAAAATGAAACCTTCAACTGTATGGACGCATTACTCAATTATAAAATCCCTATTCAAAGTTAAGCATAATGTTGACATATCTAAATATCATCAAGTTTTATCAATGGCAGTAGAAAAAATAGTGTATGCAACTCTCATGTAATGGCCATTAATACACTCGCATGTTATATACGAAACTCGCCTGCGGCTCGTTTCGTATCCTACAACATGCTCGTGTATTAATGGCTATCATTACATGATCATTGCATAATATACTATTTCATTATAGTACTCAGTACTATAATGAAATCATTATAGTACTCAGGATTATAATGAAATCATTATAGTACTCAATCCAATAAAGTATGTCATTATGACATTACAAATGAAGTCTATAATAATGTCATTATGACACGCCGGAATATAAAAAAGGTTATTTGAGACTCCGAAACTAAGGGTTTCGAGAAAATCAGCTTTGAATCTTTTGTGAAATTTGAAACAAACTTTTAACTTTGAGCCTCAATATCTCCAAAAGTATTTAAGATAGAGAATTGAATCTTATTCTATCTTAAAGATAATTTAATTCTGATTCAAAATATATAATTATAAATCATAATATGTGCAGTTATAACCGAGTAATGAGCGATTTTATGAGACAATGTCAGATTATTGAAATTTTCTGGGCCCAAAATGTGGAAAAACGGTTTTTATTTTTTTACAAGCCCTAAAACCCAAAAAATAAAGTTGCGTAAATGCTTTCCCACTAATTTTCACCTCCTCTTTCGATTGGTAAAGACAAAAATTGCAAAATCCAAAAATTTAAAAATTCAAATTTTTTCAAAGGGGGATGGGAAATTGATTCTCAAATATTTCTAAGGGCCATATTTTGGAAATCAGTGAAGCTATCGGCATAAATCTTTTGCTCAATTGTAGCTCTTCAGAAGGGCTATAAAAAAGGTTATTTGAGACTCCGAAACCAAGGGCTTCGTTTTCAAAAAAATCAGCTTTGAATCTTTTGTGAAATATGAGACAAAGTTTTGAATTTGAGCCTCAATATCTTCAGAAGTATTTCAGATAGAGAATTGAATCTTATTTTATCTTAAAGATAATTTAATTCTGATTTAAAATATATTATTATACATCATCATATGTGCAGTTATAACCGAGTAATGAGCGATTTTATGAGACAATGTCAGATTATTGAAATTTTCTGGGCCCAAAATGTGAAAAAACAGTTTTTATTTTTTTACAAGCCCTAAAACCCAAAAAACAAAGTTGCGTAAATGCTTTCCCACTAATTCCCACCTCCCCTTTCGATTAGTAAAGTCAAAAATTGCAATATCCAAAAATTTGGAAATTCAAATTTTTTCAAAGGGCCTATGCATGGGAATTTGATTTTCAAATATTTCAAAGAGTCATATTTTAAAAACCAGTAAAGCTATCGGCATGAATCTTTTGCTCAATTGTAGCTCTGGAGAAGAGCTACAAAAAAGGTTATTTGAGACTCCGAAACCAAGAGCTTCGTTTTCGAGAAAATCAGCTTTGAATTTTTTGTGAAATTTGAAACAAAGTTTTGAATTTGAGCCTCAATATATCCAGAAGTATTTAAGATAGAGAATTGAATTTTATTTTGTCTTAAAGATAATTTAATTCTGATTCAGAATATATAATTTTACATCATATTTGTTGCAATAATAATCGAGAAATGAGCGATTTTGTGAGACAATGTCAGATTATTGAAATTTTCTGAGCTCAAAAATTGCTCAATAATTATACAAGATCTTTTGAAAAAATTGAAAAATAATTTTAAACATTATTTACAACAATTTAAACCGAATAATTTCAAACCAATAAAATTTTGTACTCAAGCGGTTCCTGACACGTGTTCCCTGAGTGCGTTCAAAAACGGCAATGCTAATGCCAAAACCTACTATTCCCCTTCTACCGGCGATGCCAAATCTGGTGTGAATTTGCTGGAACGCCAAATACCGTTTCTCAATATGCAATCCAAACCACGTGACATTCAATATGGCGTGGCGACCATACATGGACCAAAAAACACAAAAAATATCTAGTGTCTGCCCGACTTAATAGTTTACATACTTAGTTAACAAATATTTTATTGAATAATCAAAATCGAAGCTGCAAACAAACAAAATAATTGAAATATGCATGAAAACCCATATTCAAAACTAACTTGCCGGCTGCCATCAAAATTCGTATAACCATTTCTAGACTCAGTTGAAAGAGCCTCCAAAAGTTACTTTATCGCGGCCGATTTGGAACGTGTAAAGCCAACCGTTTTTGGCACGCTGCAGCCGAACTTGAACGCTATATGTCAATTTCGCCTCGGCTTTAGCCGTTTTTGAACGCAGCCCCTGACTAAATCCAGGACGGCTCATAATATAAACGAACTTTTTTGTACGAATCTCGAATATCTCTGGGTTCTTATTCTCCAAACAGAGGAGCAGCGATCCAGGAGAACGAGTGTTCCGTCTTTCTCAATGATATGCAACTGATAATATAAGTAACAAAGACGGAACATTCATTCTCCTGGGAATGCTGCTCCCCTGTTTCAAGAATAACTACCCTGGCGGATACTGTATCGCAAGGAATAAGAACGTGAAAGAACCTTGTAGAAGGAAGAATCCTTGATCGAATTTCTCATGGAGGCTTTTCCAATCCGGCCAAGGATTCAAAGAACGGTCCACAAGCCAGCAAACTGTGAACTTTTACCCCAATATCTGTGAATATATGAGTAGAAAATTAATGAATATGCTTCAAGAAAATAAAATATTTCTAGCACTTGTTTCATGTTGTTTATAGGAAAATTATTACCTTAACATTAGAAATATTCTACGCTCTCTATCCACTTCAAGACTCCAATTCCCGCATTGTTGCCAGGGACAACCCCAGTTAAGAAGACAAGCCTCAACCGTTTGCTTATTGCAGAACTCATATCCTAATTGGGTTATCTTACATCTGCGTCATCCTTGGCCAGAGTTCCATACGTCTCAGGTAGTATTGAAAATTTATTATTTCGGTAATTACATTGTGGCGTGGCTTCTAAAGCGCTCCCGACTGGATAAATTTTGTTAAAATTTATCTCTTTCAAATTGAATTATCCGAGAAAGGAATTTTGTTATGTAGTTGGATTCAGCAAAATCGAAAATAGAACGAACTGGAATTAGTGCACTAAGGACTAGCTAAAAAAGGGCGATTAACTCTTTAATAAAGGGTTGTCGACAGATGTATAAAAAAGGGGCCGAAGGCGCGTGGCAAACCTAAGATAGGGTTGCCAAATACTTATCTATTTAAAAATTTTAGCGAGCATAACATAAAAATTACAAATTGGTAAAAAGTTTTTCTGGTGGAAGTTAAGAAACACTATGTCCAAAGATTTTTTTGGGTGGCTGTAGCTTTGTCTGTGTTGAGAAAGTTATTACAAAAACTATGTCTTATATTTATAAGATTGAAAACATCAAGTACTTAGTTTTGAAACGTAAAATCTAATTGGAAGAGGAAATTTCCTTTTCTTTTTGGTAATTTGGTTGTTTTAGAGATGGAAACATTTTCAGGTTGACTAAATCAGGTGATGTTCCTATATTGAAATCAGAAATTATACTCAAATCTTAACTAAAATTTGAAGGCTTGAACTTCTTTTTATAAATACTCTTTACTTAATTACCTATTTTTAAATTTTTATAGGACTCATTTATATCAGTGAATACTACCACCCCTTTGATAACTAAAAAAGGGTTGTCACCCTATATCAAGAAACCCCTTCCCTATAGACCTAAAAAAAAAAATAAGGGTTAGATCCCCCACCTAAAAAACAAAAAAATCTCATTTCACTATCCTTAAACTTTATTCGATAACCCAGAATGTAAACTCCCACCACGGGCACTTTTGAGTGAAGGAGTTTATTCGAAGAGTCAGTTTTAGAATATGGCCGCTCCTGAGCCTTATCCCCACCACTTTTCAAAAAAAACAGCTTGAGATGACGGTGTATTTAAATTTTTTGGGGGTAACAGTGAAAGGATGCAGCTTGGAAGGGTTGACATGGAGAGAGAGTGCATGTTTAGTAAATGTGCTTGTGTAAACATGAAAAATCTTTGGATTACGTGATTGACATCAGAATTTTTTTTTTTTAATTTGGTGAGTGGATTTTTCGTTTTTTAACATTTTATGACACATAAACATATTAGAGTAAAGGAGAAAAACTCAGAAATTTGACGCCCAAAAATATTTGTTTCAATAAGGATCAGAAATCAAACACCTTTGGTATTACAAAATCCTTGTTTGAAACAAAATGGAAATGGAAAACTGAAAACTAAAATGTCCCTAACAATGTCACTACTTGAATGATTTTGCAAAAAACCAAGGTTGAACTGAAAATAGTTTCTGATGACAAAATTTTTTAAATCTGTATATGTTTTACATAGAAAATAAATATTTATTTTATTAAAATTTCACTTATATAACGCTAAACCCTCTGTTTTAAAACTCCCCAAATTTCGTTTCCAAATACTAAAAATGTTGGTAGTTATCCATAATATCTAATTACGTTCAATGTCACATATCAAAATACCCTGGCATTCAAAAAAATAAACAAAACTTATAATAAATTGGAAAACTTATTACTTTTATAAAGCTATTTTTTAATTATTTTGGATGAGTCAATCGAAAAAATCAACTTTTGGGAAGTTTTCATAGTAAAATTTCTATATGTTTTATGAAAACTTTACTTATATACAAACACCAGTGAAGTTTCAATTTGTTTTACATTTAGTTTTATCCAAAAGTATCAATAACTTACTCTAATACTATGACTTCCCATCATCATATTAGGAGCTAAATAATTATATCATTGCTAAACACTGAAACTCATCAATCATTTTAAAATGTTATGCAAAGTACCTACCTACAAGTATGAAGGGTCTTTTCAAAGAATTGAACAGTTTTTTTTTGCTGTCATTTCGAAACTTTTATAAATCAATATAAAATCTCAAATTAACTCATAAAGTTCTGGAAATCTACCACCCAGTTCTTCTAGAAACATAAGCAAAGCACGAAATTTGAGGCCAAAGTAAATTTTTTCCCAAGATTCAGGATTCAGTTTAGCAACTCGAAAATTCTCAACCAGTTTATGTGAAGTCCGAATACCTACCTTTTTTTTTAATTAGGATATAATTTATTTAGAAAAAACACTGTTTTAGTTTTCATGAAAAAAAGCACATTTGTAAATAGTCCAATAATAGTGGATTTAACAACATGACATTTAAAATAGTCCAAGATCTAACGTTACTGCAGCTTCATATTTCAATACTCTCCCTCATTAGACATTCTAGGTGACATTTTGGACCAACGTAAATGAAAACTTTCTTTTGGTAGGTACAGGGTGTTTTTTTTATAAATTGACAAACCACCTACAGCCTTTACATTTACTGGTATAGAAATGGTATAAGAACAAAAGTTGTGCAGTATTGACTAAATTTTTAGAATTCATGGTCAGAAACAAAAATTGAATGTCAGCAATGTGAAATATTGCATGCAAATGAGATGCGCTATATTTGGTTCTATATTCTTAAAAAGCACAATTTCCCGATTCCAAAACTATATAGTTTGTTTATATTTGGTTGAGCCGTCTCCAACATATTTGATTCTAAAGATTTCAAAAATACTATCAGAGAAACCAAGTAGGTACCTCAAATTTTACCTGCAGCTTTCACCTATACAGGTAGAATGGTTCACAAAATCAGTAGTAGGATACTGTTTTTACAATTTTTGGAGCCGAATATATGAATCAATCAAATATAGATCGGGGCATTGTGCTCTTCAAGAATATTAAATGACATATAGGGCATCCCATTTGAAAAAAGCTGGAAGCGTGCAAAATTTCTCATTTCTGACATTAAAATTTTGTTTCGACCATGGTTTTTCAAAATTCAGTTAAAACTGTACTACTTTTGTATTTACACTTTTCTTCTACCTGTAAAGGTAAAGGCTGTAGGTGGGGTGTCAATATATAAAAAACACCCTGTACAAGTAAGTGGATTATTGTGGAACTTATGGGTGGACCTCTGCGGGACGAGCGCAGCGAGTTCCGCAGCCATCTACTCACCAATATACTGTTGAACTATTCAAGTAAGGCATTTACCTGGAACGTGTAGTTTTTAAACTAATGATAATAACTCACATTTGAGTGAGTCAGGTTAGTAACATACTTGAACAACATATTGGTGAATAGATGGCTGGGTCCACCCATAAGTTCCGCAACAATCCACTCGTTTGTACTTGAATAACTTGTCACAAATATATTACTAGTTTGGTAATAGTTATTCACATTGAAAGTGCATTTATGAACATGATTACAATAACGAGTGTGAAAAGATTAGAACGACTCGGTCTACGACCTCGTCATTCTAATCACCGGAGTTTCGTAGTCATGTTAAAGCGCACGTGTTATGTACAACGTTTTATCTACTAAGCAAAAAATAACAAAATGTTTTTTTCAATTTTCGTTTATCAGTTGTTCTCTACCTTCATTTTACAGGTTTAACTATGACATTTGTCAAATCATAAAAACTAGTGTTACAGCTTCATAACCTAGTTCATAACACCACAAGTTGTGTTATGAATTCATAACCTAGTTCATAACACCACTAGTTGTGTTATGAGTCTCATAACATAACTCAAATATTAGAAAAATGGTTATGTAAAAACGTCATAACCAAACGCTTGTAGATAAAGTAACATTAATAATTCCTGTTAAAAGACAAATTGACAAAAAGTGGATAATCTTACAAATTTTGGCTTTATACATATAATAAGTTTTTGTTCAAGTACGAATAAGTTGTATTGTATAAAATCCATCCTTTGACGCATCAGTTTCTATTTCAATAGGTAATGACAAGTCGAAAAAAGCAAGAGGAGTTTCTGTCAATAAATGCCTAAGTTGTGTCAGAGACTCTTCATGTTGACTTGACCAGATAAATTCAACCTCTTTCCGAGTTGAATCCCGTAGTGGAGCAGTCACTTTTGACATGTTAGGCACAAATTTACCAAGAAATTTCGACATTCCAAGCAATCTCAAAAGATCTTGCTTTTGCTTATCCTGTGGTTTTGGCATGTAATGCAATAATAGCTTTAACATAAGACTGACAAGGTTTGATACCATCCCTTGAAAAAATTTGACCTAAAAATTTCACACTTGAGGATTTTAATTGAATTTTGTCACGATTGAATTTTATGTTAAATTTTGTAGCCCGCTCTAAGACATTTTTCAAATTTCGATCATGCTCAGCCTCTGTGGTCCCACTAATAATTAGATCGTCAAAATATATTTCCACCCTCTTCAGATCTCCAAAAAGTTCAAATTTTTTTTTCTGGAAAAGCAGAACTAATTCCAAATGCAAGCCTACAAAATTGATAGCGACCAAATGTGCAAAAGTCAGCTGACTGCAATGGTCATCAACTTTAACTTGGAAGTATCCGTCTTTCATATCCAAAACTGTAAAAAATGCTTTATTGGACAGTTTACTGGCAATTATGTTTGCAGTTGGAATCAAAAAATGCTCTCGTTGGATATTCTCATTTAATTTTTTCGGACAAAGACATAACCTCAAGTCACCATTTTTTTTTTCAACGTTTACCAAAGGATTAAGCCATTCCGTTGCTTTTCAACTTTTCTAATGATGCCCTGACATTCAAGATCATCCAATTTATATTTAACTCTACTGTTAAGTGCTTGAGGTATGCGTTTGACCATTTAAATTTGAGAAACAGAATTTTTTTTTTAAACGAATCTACAACACCCTAATCCCGAAAAATTTTGGGGACATAGCTTTTTCCAAATCATTTGAATTTTGAAACCTAACAATACAGCTGTCAACTCTACGCAAAAGGTCTAAATCTAAACACCCTTTTAACCCTTATAAAGGCATCTGATTTTTGCTGTCTATAATAACAAAGGGTATGCATGCAGATTTTTTGGCAATTTGACAAGGTAATGACACTTCACCATAGGGTCTAATTTTGAAATTTGGATCACCATCATAAGACACGACTGTCATATTTGACTTTTTGACTTCTGTATCAAGGTCAATCTTCAGAAGAGTATTAAGTGGAATAACTCTCACCTCTGCTCCGGAATCTAACTTGAAATTTACTTTCCTTACCTGCAAGATTGACCTCATCATTCTCCTCACAAAAAACTCTTATTCAGACTCACTGCTTCCACTAGAGCTCTCTTCACTTTCCTCTTTTTTCACTGTATCAACTCGCCTATTTTTGTATTTTCCATTTTTGAATTTCTCTTCAGTTTTTGTTCTCGATTTTTCCTTGTCTTTCTTCATGCAGACACTGGCAAAATGATTTTCTCTTCCACATTCGCTACAAACTTTGCCATAAGCTGGGCACTTGCCTTTTTTGTGAGAAAATCCACAATAGCTACACTTTTTTTTTTTTCTTTACCATGCTTACTTTTTAGGACACTCACTGATGCTTCCTCCTGCATTTCTTTGACTTGCTTTTAGCTTGCTTTTACGCCTTTGCATAAGGCTATAGCCGAATTCAGCTTCCTCAAAAGCCTCTCTTGAGTACTTTTGTCCCTTATTACAAAGACTATGCGATCTCTCACCATATCTCACCATCCTTGTCATTGTATTCTGTTGACTTACTGCCACTTTCAACTCGGTCAAAAACTATCAAACTTTTGCCCTTCCTTTTGCTTGATTAAATTGAACAAAAAATATTTCATAGATCACATTTTTTTGGGGCGCAAAATGGGCTCTCAATTTTTCCTTAAATATACTTTGAGGACTTCTTTTCTGTGACACTCAACGTTAGCGTATTACATACATCCAAACCATCTTCTCGTAACTAACTACAAATCTACATTAAGATGGGTTTACTCAAACATTAATAATACTAAATACTATGTATAACACATAAGTGGATTATTGCAGAACTTATGGGTGGTCATCTACTCACCAATATACTGTTGAACTGTTCAAGTAAGACATTCACCTGAAACATGTAGTTTTTGAACTGATGAGAATAACTCACATTTGAGTGAGTCAGGTTAATATCGTAATTAAACAACATATTGATGAATAGATGGCTGCGGAACTCGCTGCGCTCGTCCCGCAGAGGTCCACCCATAAGTTCCGCAACAATTCACTTATTTGTACTTGAATAACTTGTCACAATATATCACTAGTTTAATAAAGTAACATTACTAATTCCTGTTGAAAGGCGAATTGACAAAAAGTGAATAATCATAATCTTACAATTTTTGACTTTAAGTAATAAGTTATTGTTCAAGTACAAATAAGTGGATTATTGCGGAACTGTGGACCTCTGCGGGACGAGCGCAGCGAGTTCCGCAGCCATCTACTCACCAATATACTGTTGAACTGTTCAAGTAAGACATTTACCTGAAACGTAGTTTTTGAACTAATGGTTCTATATTTTTGAAGAACACAATTTCCCGATTCCAAAACTATATAATAGTTTTGGAATATATTTAAAAAATACTATCAGAGAAACCAAATATCTCAAATTTCCTGGTGCAGTTTTCACCTGTACAGGTAGAATGCTTAACAAAATCAGTAGTAGGATAGTATTTTCCTGCTCTGAAGTATTTTCACAATTTTTGGAGCCGAATATATGAGAGACTGTTCAATCAAATATAGATAAACTATATATTTTTGGAATCGGAATATTGTGCTCTTCAAGAATATAGAATGAAATATAGGGCATCCCATTCGAAAAAAGCTGGAAGCATGCAAAATTTCACATTTCTGACATCCAAATTTTGTTTCTGATCATGGTTTCTAAAATTTAGCTCTATGGCCAAAACTGTACAACTTTCGTTTTACCTGTAAAGGTAAAAGCTGTAGATGGGGTGTCAATATATAAAAAAAACACCGTGGTGGTTTTGTCAAAATATTAGCAATATTTTCTTTAGTAACTATGTATTGGACCTCGACATCATTTTCCATAATTATTTCTTGGATGCAGTAATAATAAATGTCGATGTGTTGAATTCGTTAATACAATATATGATTTATTCCAACAAAAATTGCAGCTTGATTATGTAATCACACAACAATAGTGGTTTAGAAAAATTTTTGGTCAGACCAGAAATCAACTGCTACATCCACATGCTTTGTCTACAAGTCCTATTTAGGTTCAGTATAGTGGACACTGCAACACTTTGCTGCCTTTTTGAAATCCACATGACTGCTGCATTACCATAAAACCCAATATATCCACTTGGATCGTCTTGTATCTGCATATTCTTCATATGGTACATCACTGTAAACATGAATAACAGGATTTTTTGTGAAGTTGTAGGTCAAGCTTTTACTTATGGAATCTATTTAAGGTATTTGAAGATTTGTTGAAGCATTTTCTATTAGGTCAGTTTGAAACTGTGATAACTTGTTCACTGCATAGGCTATGTCAGGTCTTGGTCCTATGTCAAGAAATAGAAGACTTCCAATCTTTGACCGACATAGCTCTTTGTCTGCTCTTTTATTTTCTTCTCTTGCCTTTGAAGTTTTAGTATCAGAATCCATTGGAACAGAAGTTGTCTTACAGTTCATCATGTGATATTTTTTCAAAAAATATATCTTTCTTGATTTAAGGACACAGATGAAGGATTCTATAAAATTTGCAGCTATAATAAAAATTTTGGTTCTCCTAGATGAGTGACCTCAAAATTCTTGAATAAAATATCTTCTATTTGTAGAAGATCTTTCTCAGTTTTGCCTAGTATACATAAATCATGCACATAGACTATGCAACTATCTGTCTTCCATCTTCTGACAGAAACATACATGGATTTCAGCTATGGATATTTGATTTTTTCAACTTTATATCTTTCAAAACGCTGACCAATTTATGATTCCATAATCTGGGAGACTGTTTCAAACCGTATATACTTTTCTTCAAATAACAAACTCTCCCTTGTTTAACGTCAACACCTCTTGTAAATTTCAACAGCAAATCACTACTGAGAAATGCTGTTTTGATGTCCAGTTGTTTAGCAATCTTTTAATTATGTACACAGTGTGCCAGCAAAATTTTTATTGTCTCATATCTTATGGATGGAGGAAAGGTTTACTCAAAATCAATGCCTAGAATCTGTGTAAAACCCTGAGCCACTAATCTTATTATTTCTTCATTTTTTAGATTTTTTTTTTTTCTTAAAAATCCATTTGCGTGCAACAGCTCTACAGTTTGGAGGTACCTACTTTTACTATCTCCTAAACTGCTGCACAGGGCTTCGACAATAATATTTTGATTCAAATTCCTCACAGTTTGTCAAAAAAATACACTTCGTTTAAATAATAAAATCTTCAGTGAAACGGAACGTACCTACCTATTATATGTATAGGTACGTTTGATAACATTGGAATGTTACAGGTTATAATAACCTTCGCGAATCGATAGTTTAAACAAAGCATAATTGATACAAACTCTGAAAAACTGAGAGTCCTTCTCTGTCCAATCTCAAAGCCCAAAAATTCCGACCCTCATCAGAGTATAAGAATATCACCCTTATTAAAGCGACTATACGTATACATATACACATTCCGGGACTGAGAAAGGACCCTATTTTGGCCCTATCTACAAAGTAGTAATGGCCCTATAATATCGAGGACCAGCAAGAGTTTTTTTTTTATATTATTATTATTATTTTTTATCTCGGATGCTCATACCGTCATAATGTCCTTAGGATGGGATACGGAGGATTCAATTTTCTGCTAGGGGGCACTTATTAGGGAATAAGGAGTGTAGCGATTAGTTGCTATAGTAGATAGAATTACATTTCTGGGTTTATGGAACATTAAAATTTATAATAACTAGCTTATGATTTTTTAAAATGTATTGAAAAAATTACATTTTGGACAAATGTTTTCCACCGGAGTGTTAGATAAGGGAGAGTTTACCAAATATAGATAGTAGGTACAGACACTCGGTAGATTGCAAAAAATTGTCCACAGGCTGGGATTTCAAAAAAAAATCAGATCGATCATTTAAGATGACAGCACATATTTGGATTGCCCCATAACAGATATTTCATTGCAATGATCAGGGTCGGATTAAGGTCTTTTGGGGCTCGGGGCTATTTTCACAAAAGGGTCCCTGAAATAAATTCAAACGTCACTCAAACAAAACTTTACCTTGCAGGTGCATTTATTACAGTGACTTTATACAAGACAGTGGGTTGTCCCATTTTGGATTGGTTCTCAGAATTACGTAGTTCATCCGCCATGTTTTGACAAAAGCAATTTGTTTTTATCATTTAGGGCCCAATTACAGTATATTTGCATCTGCAAATTTGCAGTTCTGCAAATATGGCCGACTTGCATATGGTCTTTATTTGCAGGAACGAGTGAATTACAGAAAAAATCTGCAATTCCGTCATATTTATCAAAAAAAAAAATGTTTGGAAGCTACTGATTTCCCAGTTTTAAACGTCAAAGTTGTCAAAGTGATTGCAAGGACTTACGGGACCGTTTCATGCTGTGGTTTCACCATGTGCAAATTTGCAGGCGACTTGCAAATGCATTCTGCTTCTGTAATTCGAAAAGTCAGACTTGCAGGTCCTGCATTTGTATCTTGGTGTTGCAGAGCTTCTGTAATTCCGGGCTTAATCCTATGGAGCTTTATGTAATTTTGTTTTGGCAAAACATGGCGGATGGCTGTCTTGTTCTTGTATAAAGTCACTGTAGCTTTTATGCGGATAGTGCGCCATCTATCAATAATAGATGGCGAAATCGAAATTGTAAAATTATATGCATGATTTCTTTCCCGTGGGAGGTGGTGCTTTGGGGCCCCCCTCATTTCGGGGCCTGGGGCTTTAGCCCCCAAAGCCCCCCTCCTTAATCCGGCCCTGGCCAATGACTCGAAAGAAAATAGTAACCTTATAGTAAAGAAGTAGTCAAACTTGATTCGGAATAAGTTTTTGATGCGGGAGAATTACCTCAACAGCGAGAAACTATTTTGTTTATTCAATAAACGAAAGTATCAGTACTGATCCAATTTCACATTGGTAGTGACAACCTTCCAAAAAAGTCATAACTATAAATGCCTATCTATATACAACCTACCCAAATTCAAAAACCAATTTTCGATTATCAGATGAATTGTTCTGTATCTACGCCACTGAAACACAAGCCAGAAAGTCAAAGAGAAACTCTCTACTACATCCCTCCAGTCGGACAAATTGAAAAATACTCATTAGTTCGATGTTTCACACTCACCTTGGTCCCTTGTTGCAGGAATCCGAAATCGCTGGACCGAAGGAATTAAAAGGACTAAAATATCCTGAATTTTTGGCGTCGAAACACAAAGAATACCAGGGGCTTTTAGAAATGCTTTTATTCGACGTTTCTCCTTACCTATATTGCTTTTATTTCCTTTTTTTTTGTCAGGAGCTTTTGTTTAACAAAAGTAATTTATATATTGCAGTAGGTACCGTTAAAATGGAATAAGAAAAAAAAAGTCACCATCTGGAAAAATCCTAAAAGAAAAAGAAAACGAAATCCAGATGTCCTTTCCCTAGTAAAAATGCGAATATAAAACGACAAAAATATCTTAAGGGATCCGGCAACATATCCACACAACACAGGGGGGTTAAAACACATCGTGTAGGGGTGTGAGGGTGCAGGCTCGAGCTCATACAGTATTCAACACGGAAAGATATCCCGCATTAATGCGAAGGTCCAGCGGAATCCCAATCCTAGAGAATATGTATTAGACTGCAACACATGAGAATCTATATATAGAATATACAAAAATTGAGTTGTTTGTTTCAGCCAATTTGTATTGTTTTGGGTAACGAAAAAGAAAATTATTTGAAAAAATATTAATCTTTGCTTCATCAACTGGTAATGCATCTAAAGAATACTGGTCAAGACAAGGAGATTTTTTGAATGTCGACAATTAAAAGGATAAGAAATATTGCGGTGAAATTATACCTACAACTAAAATTCTTCTTTCAATTTAACAACAAATTACTACGAATATTCTCGATATCCAATCTCGTTCGTTTTCAGATCTCACCGGCCAAATTTAGCCCATAACTCAAGAATAAATTCGTATAATATTGGACGAATATCTTTCCCAAAATGACTTTTACGAACAAGTAATGTGCGCTCGTTTATTTTCATAAAATTGTAAATCCTCGAATGTATTAGGGACGACGCTTTTTAGAGCTCCAGGGATAAAAGAACAATTTCCTGCAAAATGAGACGCCAATTTATAATATGTATTCGATTCGACATTTTCATCTACTTATACATTGTGATCAATTTGATTTTGCGGAAGTTACTTCTACTATAGATTCTGTGCATATGTTTCATGCCAATTCATAATTTGTCTCCCATCTGTTTGACTTTGTTTAGTCTTTCCTGATATAAAATGTTTAATCAGCACATTCTATATAGAAGAAATAAAGTCAGGGCAGTGTGGGCACTTATTAAAATAAAAGAGAGGAACCAATAAATAAAATATAATTTCTAAAAAAAAAAAAAGATAAAATATACGATATAATACTTGGGTCGTCTACCGACAAAAACATTTGCTTAGATCGAAAAACGATCCAATCTAAACCGAAGACGACCGAAATCAGATTATGTATAAGACATCTTCTCTATTGCAGCGCTCCTCCGAAATTGGAGATTCGTTTTTCTTTTGATCTCTCGACTACACATTTGAGAATTTCTTGCGGAAAGCAATCGCCTTTTGGTTATAAATATTGGAGTCCAATAAAAGTTGTTACTTCTGGATTCCCGTCAGACTTTCCGGGACATCAAAGGGACCGGGCATATACCAAAGCAGCGAAAAGGGTGGCAATAAATAAAGCATGGCCGCTTGTTTTCCTATTTTCCCATTCGGAATACGAGAAGAACGAAACGAGGAATAAAGACGGAATATTACGAATGAGAAAATGTGTCAAGAATTTTATAATTTTTCTATTATACAGGGTAATAATGATGTTTCGCAACTTTGTTGTGCTAATATTTTATTGGCAGATCCTTTGGTAAAACTTAGGAAGTTTATTTTGATTGTCTTAATGATATTTTGTTCGATGTGTCCAAAGCTTTTGTTAGATCTTCAGGCCAACTTAAGCTTTTTCAGTCTTCGTTCGAAATTCTACTAATCTTTCCTTTGGTAACATTAAGGAAGTAGGTAAACCATTTCTGATATAAATGTAACAAAACGGCCTAAAAATCCTTTTTTTTTTTTGCTTCGTAATACAATTAATTGGCTTTTTTACCCAGCGAGATTAAGTCGCTAAATTTCTGACGAAACCGTGTCAAGAGCCAAGGGTTATCAGTCAGTTTCCGAAAGAGTGTGATGACTGTGTCCTAAAACACGACTCTCGGCTCTTATTTCCATGAACAAATCGCAAAATTTTTGTTACCACCACCACCTGATTGTGACGGTTGGGTAAGGGAGACTGTTTTAGCACTGCTAAAGGCCTTTATTGTACTGCGGTAGCGTACCACCAGGAACTTTGTTCAAAGTCCCACTGAAAGTCTAGGTAACTTTGAACAGATAATTTTTGGTAATTTGATTAGATCGCCTCTTCCAGTGCGGGTTCTTGCTACCTGAGCTGTACGCAGTTAGTTGGAACCCTAGCTCGGGGTTTTCCAAAGGAAATAAAAGAATCAGTTTTTCTTACTAAACTCCATCAATGGCTTATTGAACAAATGGTAAATCTTGGTAAGGGAATGAAGGAAAAGCAAATAATATACAGTAAGGAGTGAAATTAATAAACGTCCTGTATAGGGCGTTCCTTGATGGAACAAGTTACATGAGAAATTGAGGATTAGCATATACAGAAAATAAAGACTAGGTTATAATTCTTAGTAGGTAAAAATTCACGGGCGTCCTCGACAAGGGAATGACAAAACGGCCTTGTTATTCAGGGTAGGGTAAGATACATGTTGGAAAAGATATTTGAGTTGTGAAGCTAAACCAACGGTTTTGTTGGAGAAAATAGATAATAGACAGAAAACAACAATTATGATGAATAAATTAAAATACTTGAAAGTGAAACATTACCTAAGGTCTCGGAAAGAGAGTCGGCAGAAAGACGTCAACACTTAATACCAGAACTTCGTTACAGAACTGAATGAATCTAGGAGGCTCACAGGCCTATTTATATTGGCAGCTTGATGACACTTTTGAGCTTCGTATCAGTCGCAAAACATGCTATTTGTTCATGGAACCAGGAATCGAGAGTCGTGTTTTAAGACAATAAATTTGACAGCAAGTCGGCAATCAACATCTCTTATCACCTCATTTGTATGGAATATTTGGTGATGCCGCGAAACGAGACGAGAAGAGAATACGCATCCTTTCGTTTTGTCTCGAAAAGTGTTACGATAAATTTATCATTTACGTAACATTTTCCATCTCTTCTTATTTTCATTATAAAGTAGTATTTTTTCCATTTTAGAATCAGCCAAATAATATTCACAAAATTCAAATTCAAATAATACAAGTGCTGCCATCTATCCACATTTGCGTAAAATGCAAGTATCGAGAATTCATTTTTCAGTACTACCATCTAGTGCCCGATGATCTATATTTCAAAGTATGATTTTTAAATTCGCATTTGACACGCATTTGTATTTTCATTGAAAGAAATGATATTTATCTCACTTTTAGCAAATGGATATATTTCTGTCCTTTTCTAACTTCTGATTCTGAAATAATCATTTTTTGGCTTAATGATCTAATTAACAGTTTTTTTGTTTTTGACGTAACCTTAATTTAAATTATTATAATTTGTAAACATTTAAAATAATTTTAGTGGATTTTTATCCATTCTGTTTTATTCCATGCGGTTTTTCATTGTGTTTTCACTTTGAAGTGAATATGGTCTTTTGGGTGTACTCGTCTGATTGGTTGAAGCTGGTTGGAATGCAGTAAGTATAAAAAACACAGAATCGTTTTCCTGCTGGCTGGGGTTTCTAAAACGACCTCTTCTTTGAAAAACAGTCTGGCAGGCAAGTCCTCTTAATTTTTATTTAATTTTGTTCTTTGATTTTAATTTCTGGATCCTCCCTTATAGATTCAATATTCAAATTATCGTATCTTTATTAAGTTTTTACATGATAAATCTTATCCCTTCTGTTTTTGAAATATAAATATTATATTTTAAGTTTTTTTTTTATCTAATTGTTGGCTTCCATTTTTGTGTGAATTGCTTATTGCCACGTTTTGTTAATAGGTAAGTCAAGACAGATTTTTGGATTTTAGATAGGTACTGCTGCTCTGGCTTTCAGAATCAATTTTTAGTGTGGGAAAATTGCACCATTTGCTCTAAATAGAGTCAGTGAGAACCAAATTTGTGAGTCCATCCGCATTAACTCTTTATTGAATCCAGACAGAGGCCTGAACAGCCATTTTCTGTTTGACTCCCTAAATTGTTACCTCAACTGAAGGGTGTTTTTTTTAATAGAAATCCAGACAGGTCAAAAATTCAGTGAAAAAGTTTTAGTTAAAACATCTCAAGAATTTTGACACATTCTGGATTTGATTAATTTCAACCCTAGGTTTGTCTAGTATCTGTGGTAGCTACCTTAATTCGAGAGGAAGATTTTTTCTATTTAGGGGAGAATCCAGAGATATTTCTTAATTTTTTTACTTACCTTGTTTTTGCTCATATTTTTACCTGCCAAGAAAGCAGAATTCTGCTCAATTACAACGAGCATTTTGATAATCTTGTTATCATTCTAATCTAATTCTAAGACGGTAGGCTATTATATTCTTTGCCGATTCTGTTGGAAGGGAGTGTCTGTACAACAATCCTTTTATATTAAATTTCAATTTAAATTTACTCTGCACTCACTTTTTTGACAGAATTCAGGGATTCAATATTCCAAATATTGGTGAACCTGATACTGCCTTATTCTTTTTTGGGTACCTACTCTACATAAAGATCACTGTTTGGAGTCTGGATCAGCTGGAGTGACGTCACCCCAGCAATCTATCCTCTTCCTGGATACAGGAAATAACACGAAGAGCTCCAGTTCACGAAAGTGAAACCCCAACACCCATTGGAGAGCTCCGGATTGGAAAGCAGGTACTTGGTATCAGATACACCAAGAAAAACCAAGCTGTTAACACTGAAATTTTACAGAACATTGTAAACAAAATAGAATTATTGTTTGTTGGATTTTGAGTGGTTTCATTTGCACACAAAGGAGCTACACGTTTTCTTAATTTTTCTTCGAATTCACGACCCTAGGTTATCTTTTCTTAAAGTATACAAATCCATTTTATTTGTAACAAAGTTCGAGAGAAAATGAGTCTCGTCTCAATGAGAGACCTTCGATATGAGATAAGAAAAGTCTTCTCTTGTCTCGTCTCTCGTGAATTTTGACGCTTAGTAAGGTAATTTCGTCTCCGAAGTCCAGAAGATGCAGTGATTCTGATTATACGACCCACCCATTGACGTTTTTGATGGGTGGGTCATTGATTTGCCCTGCTTACAAGTGCCTAAACTGCGCCACATTTTGGCATGCTCTGAACGAGTAATTCAAGGGAGTATGTTGATTTCAGTCCAGTTGCTGAGGTGATCTATATATCAAAATTCTCCATCACCATTTGAATCAGACAATCAGGCTTCTAGCTATTTACTCCATGTAGTTTGAAGTTTGCTGATTGCATGTTATGGCAAACTGTAATTGCTACTGAGGATTTGTACCCATACAGCCATACAGCAAATCAAGAAGTTATCACCAAGAGACACTTGTAGAGGGATATACGTAACTATACGTTTTTGACACAATTCCAGTTACATTGATCATCTTTCGGCATTAGGTGCATCAGGAGGCTCATCAATGTTTCACTTGTCGCTTTCATAGCAACCTCGGTGCAAATGCGTTTGGTGTAAACCTTCGGTTGTCCAATAGAAACAACCGTATTCTCAGATTTAATTGTAGAAGCAATTCTGAACATGTTGAAATCAATATTCTCAAAATTTTCGAAATTAGGAATGTGTCCTGCTTCTTTGCGGAATCAAATGATACTGTCTATTCCTGATAAACTGAGAACCACAAGATCATCACTAAAATGGTTTGAAATTAAAGTTCTAAGGCTTCTTTAACCACCATTGCTTATGTAGGTAGCATACAATTCTACAGAATTCCACATACGACTACGATTACTGTTCATAGTGCAGATAACAAAAGTGAAACCTTCATCCTCCTCACTTGAAATACCAACGACTTCTTTGTTTTGTGCGCTATCAACATTTTGATTGGCCATGAATTTTGTATATCATGAGAGATGGTACCTACCATCAGCTGCGCTTGCAGATCACTCGTTGTTCCCATAACACCTACGCGAACTTCATCTCCCCATTCGTCACCGCATAATGTTTTTTTTTTTCTAGGTAAGTCACATTTTTTTTATCCAATGTTTTGCACTCCCTGAAAGTCTACCACCTTTTTGGGTGCTTGAGATCCGGTGGCAGACATTCCTGTCCACAAAAGAAACAGTACACAGAAAACTGGAAGCGCTGGGTTCACTGCCGCTAGTTGCTTCAAACTGTTGTTCATCTTTTTTCTTAACTGCACGTTGGATATGTTAGACCTAGGTGGTGCGTTAATCTAGCACACCCACAGGAATTACGTAATCATTTCCCGAAATCGGGGGGGGGGGGGGGGGCAACTTAACGCTAGCCACCCCCAGTTAATATTTTTCACCCAAAATGCTAGCACATCAAGGTTAAAGCTAGTACAATCTAGCACAACCACTGGTTGAGCTAGCACCCCCACAGGAATTACCTAATCGTTTCCCGAAATCTGGGGGCGGAGCAACTTAACACTAGCCCCCCCCCCCAGTTAATATTTTTCACCCAAAATGCTAGCACACTAAGCTTATAGCTAGCACAACCACTGGTTGTGCTAGAACACCCACAGGAATCACATAATCGTCTCCCGAAATAGGGAGGAGTCTGGGGAACAGACAGGCGGAGCTCTGTAATTCGTGATAAATGCTAGCTAGCCTTTGTTTGTATATATTATGTGATTTCTGTGGGTATGCTAGCTCAACCAGTGGTTGTGCTAGGTTGAGCTAGCTATAACATTGGTGTGCTAGCATTTTGGGTGAAAAATATTAACTGGGGGGGGGGGGGGGGGGCTAGCGTTACGTTGGCTCCCCCCGATTTCGGAAGACGTTTATATAATTCCTGTGGGTGTGCTAGCTCAACCAGTGGTTGTGCTTGATTGTGCTAACTATAACCCTGCTGTGTTAGTATTTTGGTTGAAAAATATCAACTGGGGGGGCAACTTAATGCATCCAGACCTAGATATAATAGACCTGAGCTGATTACCGACGTAAAAAAACTTCTGACAAAGTATGGCGGCTTCAAGGTGAAAGCTCATTGTTTGGAGTTGGAAAAATGAAATTTTTTAGAATAAAGTTCATTCTTATAGTCAGCGATGAGATATACTTAATAGCAAATCTTACTTTCCATCGAAATATTTCCCTGTACCTATTCTGTCGTTTTATTCTGTTTCCACAACAAACGATGCTGTGCTAAATTCCGCCCCCGCATGGCCTAATCCCCTGCTGAGTGAAGATAGCGCCTCTATTTATCTGGACGCCAGAAAGCATTATTTTAAAAAGTTTTATATATCCGCATGCTACGAGGGGCATCAATAATAAGGACGTGCCCGGAGTTCTGCATCATTTTTTCATAGTTTTTTTTTTCTTTTTCCCGGTTGGGGGAATATCGTCCGAATATTTCAACGTTGCTGGCTTAGCTGGGATTTTCATTTTGAAACTTTATAATCCGTGAACAAAAATATGATGGTGCGTGGAGAATAATAATTTTAATTTAATGGGTTTTTGTTTATTCCATTGAGCCACCCTCCATAATGGCTATTCGATATCTCTTTTGATAAAAGTAAAACAGAAAAACATCTTCATTTCTATAGTTGGTCATCAATCAACTATTCACCAAGGGACATTTTCGAGGTGTCACTTACTTAGCTCATGCATTAGCGAATTGCTGCTCTAAGGCTTGACCATCCGTTAAAATGTTTTCTTTTTTTCTCTTTTTGGTATCACACTGGGCGATATATTACTCTACTTTTTTTTTTGAAGTAAATCTAATTATAATATTTCGACTATTTCGTTTTACTCTAAATTGAATTGCTAATTAATGGATCTCTTTTACTTCCAAAAATTTTGTAATACCTAATATGTCAGATTAACATAAGGTTTCGCAGGAAAATGAGAGTGGATGCTGGTCAAGCACCCCCTATCTGTATTGGCAGGAGACGATGATTCATCATCGGCAATGTATGTGTACGAAGGGTGACTGAATACATTAAAGCGTTTAGAACTTAGGAACATGGCCAAATTAACGACATGGGGGCAGTAACCTTGCATTCGGCATAATGGCAAATTGTAATAATAGCTATATGCGTAAAAGATAAAATGTGATGGATAATGGACAAGGGGGAAATATAGAGAAATTTCCTTTTCTTGGAACTATACAGGGTGGCTCAGAGTTATGGGAATTAACTGCTGGAGTGTATACAGTAAGTACCATAGGAGAAGATATTTAGGTTATTTCTCTGAGGCCTTTAGTTTTAAACAAAAATGTGCTTATGAAACAAAATAATCCATTTTTGAACTTCATATACTGTCTTCTCTTATGGCACTGAATAAACTCTATAGCAGAAATTGTCCATTTAAGAGTTCTAATATATATTATATGCTGTCAAATGTTCGTTTCCTTTTCTACTTCTTCTGAATATAATTGGCCGTACTTTAACAATAATGTATACATTCATAACAAACCATTGCATGCCAATCTAATTTGAAGATTGAACGTCCCATTTAAAATGTGTGGCAAAATGATTCAATCCAATTTTCCACCCTCTTTCTGATTTTTAACATCAATTTAAAAAAAAAAAGCGATGTTCACGGATTGTGGTGGCTATAAATTTACGGAGGGGTGCAGCAGGACATCTCAGCAGGAAGGACGTACCAGACAGACAAATATAATATTTAAAAAGTTGTTATTGGAGTTTGTAAAAAAGCTGCGCCGCGTGTGACACCCCTCTCTTGTGATGATTTGAAAAGTGTCCATGGAAAATTGAAATGTTCTATGACCAATATGATATATGAACAGGAAAAAGGAAATGTTTTTTCTGGCAACATAAGTAATGGCTTTATTAACAAACGAGATGACATTTCTTCCACTAGTAATTTTATAAGACATTCAGCATCAAAGTCTTAGAGTATTATCAACAATAATGACAAAATATATATAAGACAACTTCTTAAATCTTCTTCGAAATTTCGCTCCCGAAATTAAATTATAATTTAATTGGCCAACTACTCGGGTCACAAGAAAAGAAAACATTTCGGTGGCTGTTTAGCATTCAACTCGAGATGATGGCGGCTTTGTCAGCAACACAATTGACTAACGAAGGCTCATTAGCTTCCAAAGGTGGACATTCGCCGATGGACTTCTTGATTAGTACGAACGACCGTTGAAACTGGTAGATCAATAATATTCCATGTATAATAAAGAGGAAATTATTCATTATATCTAGTTTATTTATTGAATATTAAAATTTTCGAATTATAAGTGTCTAGAATTGATTGATAAATGAGTAAATAACTGATGATGGTCGCGTAACCGGTTGAATAATCAAAAAAGTAACTTCCATAAAAGGGACTTTGGATTTTTAACTACCTAGGTATAATCAATCAATGCATATGGGATTCTTATTTACAGTAAAATTACCTATACTTATATAAATTTACCATTTTAGCAACACAAACGGCTCAGCCAAAAAATTTAAAGTTTGGATTCAAGATTTTTTCAGGTAAAATAAAAATCGATATCGCAAATCCATCTGACTAACCAACTTTTTTAACAGTCACGTGACCTCTACTATTACCTGTCACCAAAAAAATTTACGGGCCAATTATTTTCAGATGCTGATGGCCAGTAATCGAGCCCATATGGCACGTGCCCCCCTAATTTGGGTTCTGACAGATTTATTGAGGTCAGAAAAAAAGTTATCCAAATTGCAAATTAAGTAATTATTGAAGGGCGCATTAAAATCGAACAAAATTCAGAGTAAGTCTTCAATTGTCAAATCAAAAGACTTGCTGTATCAGAAGAATATTGACAGAGATTTCCACTTCAAGGAATAGGTACTTATATACTGAGTTTTGTTTAAATATGTAATTGAGACACTTTTGATAAAACTTGATTTTGTGAATGGTACTAACAGATTACATATTCTTATACTTTTCACGTAGCAGTAGTAAGTAACTGATGACAGTTTTCGTCCCCAGCTCGCATGTCACATATTGCGTAATAATCAAATAGTAGGCATTTAGCAATATTTCGGAACGGTTTGCCATATTTCTGACTTATTCCTCGAAGTTTCTCTAGTACTGAGACATTTTTCTGAGCTGTTTCACAGATTTCCTATGCAGAGACATCTTTCCGAGGCATTAATTCTTCTTCAATAACATACTTATCATTTTCCTGAGTTTGGTATAACCAGAAAAGCCAATATCTTGTGAATATTTTATCCCCCATTGACATTAGTATATAGTCGAATTTTAAAAATTTTTGTACTTACAATTTTTTATATAGATCGATTTGGTTCCTGGTGGGACACTCTGTATGTGGTAAGATTTCTGATTAGTTTTATCAGAATCTCTCCCAATATTCTGGTCTAAGGCTGAATATAATTTTCTGCATGGAGTTTGAGGGATGTTGATTGACCATAAGGATACAAAATCTCGACAAAAAAAAATTTGAAATTTCATTGTTTTAGTAAGAAGGTATGATTTATGATTTAGATTTTGGAAAACTTTGGAAAGTCATAAGTTTTTTTCTATTATAGATAGAAAGCTGAATCTTTTACTGAATTTTATCCCTTTCAAAGGACTACAATCCCTGAAAATTTCAGCTCATTTGCACTTATAGTTCCTGAGATAAAATCGTGTTAAGCAATTTGGGGTGATTTATCAATTTTTCTGAGTGTCTTTTTTCATAGATTTCGGCTTCAAATCTGAGAAAAATTTAGTGTATGGAGTTTGGGGTATGTTGATTGACCATTAGGATATAAAATCTCGACAAAAACAAAATTGAAATTTCATCGTTTTAGTAAGAAGGTACTCCACTTATGATTTTTTTGGGAAACTTTGAAAGGTCATAACTTTTTTTCTATTATAGATAGAAAGCTGAAACTTGCAATGAATTTTATTCCTTTTCAACGGACTACAATCCCTGAAAATTTCAGCTCATTTGCACTTATATTTCCTGAGATAAAATCGTGTTAAGCAATTTGGGGTGATTTATCAATTTTTCAATTTTTCTGAGTGCCTTTTTTCATAGATTTCGGCTTCACATTTGATAATAATTTAGTGTATGGAGTTTGGGGTATGTTGATTGACCATCAGGATATAAAATCTCGACAAAAAAAAAAATTGAAATTTCATCGTTTTAGTGAAGGCCGGGACACATCTATCATGCATTCTTCCGATCCGACTCCGATCATACAATCAGAGTCCTTATTCTTGGAGCAGGGAGCAGCGTTCCCAAGAGAACGAGTGTTTCGTCTTTCTCAATTATATGCAACTGATAATATGAGTAACGAAGACGGAACACTCGTTCTTCTGGGAGTTATATATCTTATCTACAAAGTAAATGAACAAATTTGAGTAAAGATCATTCAAGTGTACGCGCACACAAAGTGCCCACACAGACGAAGAAGTGGAATAGTTCTATGAAGACGTCAAGAGGTAACCACTAACTATACTATACTGAGGAGACCTAAATGCCAAAATAGGCCCCAATTCAGCTGATTTGGTTTTTGTAGTTGGTCCTTACAGATATAGAGATAGAAAGGAAAGAGGTAAAACCCTCATAGAATTTCTTCCTCAACAGAAGCTATATGTCATGAAGACCTATTTTAAAAAAGTCTATACTTAACGAAAATGGATTTGGCAATCACCAAATGGTATAAACAAGACTTTATAATAATAAGTAACAAGAAAGAAGTTGTTCAGGACGTACTTGTATTAAACCGATTTTCAACCGGTAGTGACCACAGAATGGTTAGAGCGAAGATAGTCTTGAACTTCAAGAAGGAAAGAAGAAATGTGGTAGCAACGACAGAAAAACTCAAAGCCATTTCGATTCCTAACACAAGGGCATACTGGGAAGAAATAAGGACAGACATATAAGATGAAAACAATATTGAACAGCCTGAACTTTAACAATAAAGAAATAACTAATATCATAGAACAAAACAAAAGCCTGAAAGTGCTAAAACGAAAATTGAAGACAGGAAGGAGGAATATTCACAGGTTGAAAGACAGACAAGGAAACATCATACAGGAACATCAGGAGATTCTGAAAAGCATCGAAAAGTATTATAGATCATTATATAGTCGAGATGATTCCATTCAAAATATAGAAATTCCAGTAATACAGATCAAGGGTCAGAGGAACTTCCAGATATGATCGAAGAGGAAATTGGAACAGCTTTAAAATGCATGAAGAATAATAGAACCCCTGGAGAAAATCCGGCATTATAACTAAACTGATGAAAAACTCTTTATAATGCCTGCGTTCTTAGAGGAAGTACAAAAGAACAATGAAAAAATGCCATTAGGATAATCGTGCATGAAAAGAGAGATTTAACAAAATTTAGAAAATATAGATCTATCAGTCTCTCTAGTTATCTCATTAAGAGCCAAATTATGGACCGACTGGTAACGTCTCTGGCAAATTTACCCTGCTGATAAAATTAAAAAATGAATCCAATTTTCAGCTTTACCAGCAGGATAAGTTTAGCAATAACGTTACCAGTCTATCCATAATTTGGCCCTTATATAAGTTTTTTTTTGAGGATACTTACTAATAGAATGGGACCTAAGCTAGATTTTCGAAAATCACTAGAGTACTAGAGCAAGCCGGATTTAGAAGTGACTTTAAAACAAATGACCACCTACAAGGAAATATTGATATTAATATTTGTGGACTTTGAGAAAGCTTTTGACTCCAGCCAAGGTTGTTTGAGAGAGGTTGGTTGCCTGATAACTTTATGACGTCATCTGGGGGACCTCAACATAATGCAAATCTCCATATAAGGCACCCCAGATGCATCCCATTTCCGGGCAACCTATGAACTTTAGGAACCTTGGACTCCAGCATAGCTTAATGTTACCAGAGTGCAGAATTGACCATAGGTAGGTTCATAACCCTTCTTCAATAGGTATAATAATGCAACAGCTGCAGTCAGAATATATCATGGTTTCTCTTGGAGAAAGGTATTGGACAAGGAGACACCATCTCTCCCAAACTATTCACTGCCTTGTTCCAAAGCGCCATGAAGAAAAACAATTGGGACAATATCAGTAAACTAAACCTCAAACTATCTATGGTTTGCAGATGATATAGTTCTTATTGCCGACAGGGTAGATCATGCATGTCAGCTTCTCCAGGACCTCCAAAGTTCTTAGGTTCGAGTTGGCCTTAAAATCAATTTCCCCCAAACGCAATTTAATAATAACCTTGTAGTGGCCAAAAAATTTCAACAAATGGCAAGCAAATAGAACATGTTGATTCCTTTAAATATTAAGGCCACGAGATTAAATTAGGAAGAGAAAACCAGACAACAGAATTGAACAGGAGAATTGGATTGACTTGGACAATCTACGGACAACTGAGGGATATTTTTAAACCAGATATTCCCATGTGCTTGAAGAGGTAGGTCTTTGATCAATGTGTACCTACTTCCACAAATTTCCAAATCATATCATCAGGGAAAGAACCGGCGGGGTTACAGACGTATTTGAAAGAATTACAATCGGCTGATGATGAAGGGTCAGTAACAATTTAAGTTTCAAATAGAACTTGAGATAACAGATTTTCTGTAGATGAAGCTTCTGTATAGTAAATGGAAATACTTCTTTTTTCTCAATAATTTCTAACTGAGCACTGATATCACTGATAGTTTTTTCTTGGGTCTTATTATCCAAAAGATTGTCTAGTTTTTGGAATATTATCAACAACAGATTCGGCTCAAAATAGTCAGAAACAACAATTTTGTACAAATAGCAAAAGGGAAAAACGGAAAAAAGCCTATTCTCATGACCAGATTTAATCGAAATGTATTTTTTTATCACTCTATCTCTACTGCGCACTCCAGATGTAAATGTTTCTCGTTATTTTGCTGTACTGAAAAATTGCAGGGCTTTATCGTCTACACCGTGGTGGGTAAGTTGTTTCCACTATCTACACTAGGGTTTCTAAAACTATTCAATCTTCCCTCTGTAATGCACCAATTACAGATTATTGAATATATTTCTGCTTTATTAATGTGAAAGCTCTACGAATAAAATAAAAAATTTCGTTACCTACCCCATCACGAAAAAATTAATAATTTATATATCTATACAATTCCCGTTTATATCAAAATATTGGAAATATCCTAACAAAAAATACAATATGAGGAGGGCAAAAAATAATGTTAATAACGTTCCGTCCCAGGAGCATGTATTTTATTTATTTTCCGTTATTTTCTTAAAAGGAATAAATCGAATGTAAACCTGTTTATCCTCGGGCCCTTAAAAAAAACTCATTTTTGTATCAACCCCACTGGTCGATTCTCCGATACACATTGTTATTTTAAATCCGCGCCCCCTAAAAACCGCAGGGCTGGAACATCGAGATATAAAATAGAATTGATTATTATACTTATACAAGTGAATTTCACTATTTTTATAGGGTTTGGTGAATAAAGAAATTTTATATTGTATTATAGTTGCGAAAGCTTTTTTGAAGATAAGATTATAAAACAAAAAATGAGAAAGTTATAAAGCAATCAAATAATAAATGGTTTTATAAGCGCTTTCAAGTAGGTAAATTTATATACAGCAAAAATTGATCATTGAATCTCATTAATATAAGAGGCATTGAGAGTTGAAACCTCCCAAAACACTCAATAAGTATTTTGGAAAATATGTTAATTATAAAATACTAATAAAATAAAATAATTGCAAAACAAGCATTGCTATAAAACATCTCCGCTTGTATATAAAAGTCATCCTTTCAGTTTTATATTTCTCCCTGTTTCAGTGCCACCACAACCCGAAGTCTATATTCGATCCAAAAGCAAAGTAAATATCCAGAAGTTATTCGATTTCGTCCCGGGCATAAACGGGCCTCATTCAGAAATCCCGAGTTTCCCCCGACGTTCATTTAAAAAACATCAAAAGAATGTTATAAAATGCGACGTGAAAGCCGTTTCACGGGAATAAAATTTACTTTTTAATGGAAAAGCTCCGCAAATATTTTCTATTCATTCCTGGGAGCCCCCATGAATTGAGTTTCTGTCGTTCCCCATAGCTACGACGGCGTTTTTATGTTTGTTTTCACTTTAAGTTTAAGTAAGTTTTACTAGGAGGAGTTCAAGCCAGATGGAATTTTTTGATAATAGATTTCAATTTTTGAACTTACTGGTCTTTTTAAAATCTATGGAACAACTATGAAATAATAATTCCTTTGGCTATCTAATTGAATTTTAAATAGAAAATTTTGATTATAAATTCCAATAACTACTGAATCCTTGTTTTATTTGAATAGGTACACAAAAAAGCATTAATCTAATAAAGACTTCCCAGCTCAGCCTGAAGTACGAAAAATGATAAAAGACATAAGTAATAATAATCGCTTATGACGTTTAAAGATAAAAAAACGGGTCCCTCCCGATAGACAGAACGGTGACGTGCATGCGGGGGCCCCCGTAAAAGTTACTTAACCCACGACCTCTCGTCATCTCTTCTGGACACTGTGCCGATAGCTCGAGGGCCGGAAAATCGCTACATAAAAATATATCCTGATAGCTGATGTACACCAGAGGCGTACTTTATCAATGTAAACACTGTATTCTCGTTAGAATATGGCAAATTTGAAGTGGACTTTATTTGTATTTGGATTTTAGGAGGCACATACCAAACTGTAATGAAGGTTCTCAATTTTCTGTTTCTCCAGAAGCATCTTTGACATTATCAGTTCAGCTCGAGCGAATCTTTAAAACTAGAAGGTAAGACAGGAGGAAAACTTAGATATCAAATCCAAAACCCCATGAAAAAAAAAAAGTCGCGTGCAGCACAGTACACGCGATAGAAGTGAATACTTATTTATCGATTCGTTGAGGGTGAGTGAGTGAGTGAGAGAGAGAGAGAGAGAGATGTATTGTACCTACATTATATTACAGGTATATCGAAATTCACCATATCTTCTCTCTCTCTCCCTCATATTCATCATACGCTTCATCTCACTTGCGAGACGAAAATTTTATAAATCGTGTCGTGACGCGACCTTGAAAAATCACTCTCATGCGGCCAAAGAAGTATTCACTTCAATTATTCTTCAAAATCTTTACCTATTTTACAAATGTAACTCGAATTCCTATCGGGAATCAGAAAAACATGTTTCGGGGCCCCCAAAAATTACTCCAGAACCAGAAAATCTTTCTTTGGTTGGAGGATGTTTTTTTTTTTTTGCAAAAGTACAAAGTCCAAAATCATATTTTTCCTTTGCTGGATTATTTTATTAATTAAAAGGCACTTTTTGGCTTTTCTTTATCTGGAAAAATGGAAAATTTATATAAATAAACAAAATATAAATACAAACAATAAAGTGAGGTTATGTTGACTCTGCTGATTGAATGACGCTGGACACATGACGCAATCTGTTAGTCATTTGAAAAAAAGATAACTTTTAAAGGAAATTTCTAAATAATTTAAATAAATTTAATTAAATTCTCTTCTTCTAACCATTTTTATAAATAAACAAAGAATTTTTATTGTTAAAATTACAAATTATTTGGTTTATAGCTACTACTGCTATGTGTTTGCTTGATATATCACCAGCGAATGAAAACACTGTTTTACTAATAACTCGGTTTAATTCTGGGCACTGAACATACAAATAAATCGAAATACTTTATTTTGTTAACAACAACAACACGATATCATAATTGCGCGGCAATAAGCTGACTAGAAGTAAACAACAACCTGGGACAGCTGTCTTCTGTCACGTCACGTCAGGCCGCCAGGGTTGTACACAATAGTTGAGCCATCCAGGGTTGAACACAACGGACTCGCGGAACAATGACGCCACATCTACTCCCCTCCCAGTGACGAAGCCACTTGTGGGAGGAACGAAACCTTCTTTTTTGAGTAAGTGCGAAGAGGGCGGTCCATGGTGAAGGATGACGCTGGGTGATTCTCCAGGGTGGATGAAACGGTATCGGGTTTAAGGGTGTAGGCTGGCTTCAGGACGTCCACAGAGACAGTCTTCTCAACGCCATTGATTCGAATGCTGTACACTCGGTCATTTATTCTCTTGACGACTTCATGCGGGCCAGTGTAGGGCGGTTCGAGCGGGCGACGAACAGAGTCCACTCGGCGGAAGACATGACTGCAAGTTGCGAGGTCCTTGAGGATGAAGCAGCGAGATTTGATATAGTGAGCCGTAGGTGTTGGGCGGACTTTCCTGATGTGGTCCCGGTATTTTTCGAGGAAGACTTGGGGATCAGCTGGGGGTGACTCAGAGGTGAAGAATTCACCAGGTATACGCAGGGGTGTCCCATAAAGGAGCTCCGCTGGTGAGGCATTCAGGTCTTCTTTCAGGCACGTACGCAGACCCAGAAGAACGGTCGGAAGCACTTCCGTCCAGGGCGTGGGTGCTTGACACATAAGGGCTGCCTTCAAAGTCCTATGGAAGCGCTCTACGATGCCATTGGACTGCGGGTGATAGGGCGTGGTGTGGATTACCCGCGAGCCTACAAGGCGTGCAAGAGCCGAAAATAGTGAAGATTCAAATTGCGTGCCCTGGTCAGTTGTGATGGATAGTGGCGTTCCGTAGTTGCAAATCCAATTGACATAGAGAGCAGACGAGACGGTGTCAGCTTCCATGTCCTGGAGGGGTACTGCAACAGGTCATCTAGAAAATCGATCAATTATGGTTAAGCAGTAACGAAATTTGTTGACTGGTGGTAAAATGATGAGGTCTAGGTGAATATGCTCGAATCTGTTGTCAGGTACGGTGATGTGCTGTGGTGCGAGACGATTGTGTCGTTGAATTTTGGATTTTTGACACTGAATGCATTGGCGGGACCACTGGAGGGCGTCCTTCTTGATTCCAGGCCAAACAAATTTTTCTTTGAGGCTTCGAGCAGTGACTCGGCCGCTGGGGTGTGCCAAACCATGCACAACATCAAAAGCTTTGCGTCGGAGACTTGTCGGAATGTAGGGTCTGATGCGATCTGAAGAGATATCGCAGAGGACGTTGGCGTTTTCAATAACAAGCTGTTGCAGATTGAGCGATGATTCTTGTGGCGTATCTTGGTCTTCAAGCTGTGCGGCTTCGATGGCTTTAGGAGACAGTGACGTTGGCATGGAGATAGCGTTAATACGAGACAGGGCGTCAGCAACGGCGTTGTGTTCTCCCTTGACATAGACGATTTCTGTGCTGAATTGTGAAATAAAGTCCAGTTGATGGAGCTATCTGGGGGATGCTTTTTCAGCGCGCTGAGCAAAGGCGTATACCAGTGGGCGATGATCAGTTTTGATGATGAACTGGCGTCCTTCCAGCTGGTGACGAAAGAACTTTATTGCAGCGAAAATCGCTAGCAGCTCGCGATCGTAGGTGCTGTATCGCGTTTCGGTGGGACTCAACTTGCGGGAAAAAAAAACCTATGGGCTTCCAGCAGTCGTCGATCAGCTGTTCAAGTGCAGCTCCAATGGCGAAGTCCGAGGCATCAGTGACGAGTGCGAGACTTGCAGAGGGTGAGATGAAGCTGGTACAAGTCGCTTTGACAATGCTTTCTACACAGTCTTGGTAGGCCTTCTCTGAGCTGGGTGTCCAAGGGATGGGCCGTTTGTCTTTTTTCTTGGCACCCTTCATAAATGCATTGAGAGGGGCTTGAAGTTCAGCGGCCTTTGGAATACAGCGACGGTAATAATTGAGCATTCCCAAAAACTTACGAAGGTCAGAGATGGTCTCGGGCTTGGGGTAAGAAGCGATGGCTTGGATCTTGGAATCAGGTGGTTTGTATCCGAGCTTGTTGATGGAGTAGCCGAGGTACATAACTTCTGACTTGTTGATTTGGCACTTGCTGAGGTTGATAGTGAGTTTGTTCTCACGCAGTACATTAAAGATTTTGCGTAGATGTTGCAGATGTTCCTCATGGGAATCCGAGAACACTATCAAGTCATCAATGTAGCATGCTGCGAAGTCAATACCACGGAGAAGGTTGTCCATATGACGTTGAAATGTCTGAGTGGCATTGCGCAGGCCTGGAGGCATACCCAGGAACTCAAAAAGCCCAAAAGGAGTAGTTATCGCTGTTTTGGGTATGTCCTCTGGTGCTACAGGAATTTGGTGGTAAGCTCGAACCAGGTCAATGACAGTGAAGACACTTTTCCCATGCAGCCGCTGAAAGATGTCTTCTGGTAGTGGTATGGGGTACCGATCTGGCACAGTCTGGGAATTGAGCCTCCTAAAATCACCTGTGGAACGCCATCCACCTTGCTTTTTCTGGACCATGTGTAGAGGACTGGCCCATGGACTGCTGGAGGGACGGATAACAGCATGATGCAACAGGAGGTCGAAATCCTCTTTAGCAATCTTTAGTTTCTCTGAATTTAGCCGACGTGGACGGTCATTGACTGGCGGTCCAGTGGTGACTATGTGGTGATGAGTTCCTGTAGGGGCGTCCACTGATGGGGCTGACCTTGGACGGGTGATGTCAATAAACTCTTCCAGCAACTTGCTATAGGGTTGACTGAGTGTAGGAGGTGCATATTCTGCATTATTGACAGTGGAAACAGTATGAAGTTCGGTTTCATGCATTTCAGCAGGAGAAGACAGTGAGGTGAGAGAGTCCAGAAGGCGCTTGTGCTTTAAATCAGGAAGGAGGCCATGATGTGAAAGCAGGTCGGCACCTATGATTGCTGATTTGACGTCTGCAATGATAAATGCCCACTTGAAGGATCTGCGGAGTCCAAAATTGAGGTTAAGAAAGTGTTGACCATACGTTTTGATAACTGTTGCATTGGCTGCATATAGCATGAGGTCAGCAGGCAGAAGTTTTCGTTGAAAGAAGCTTCTTGGAATCAAGGATACAACGGAACCACTGTCGATAAGGAACTTCATGCCAGTGACCTTGTCTATGACGTGCAGGCGACTTTCTTTAGATGGGAGGCAGGTGCTGTTGACATTGCTGTCGCTTACCACCTGAACAGGCGACAGCATATTTAGTTTTCCTGGCGCGGAGATGCTAGTGGCAGCTGAGATGTGCAGGGTTGCACACATTTTTGGGCCCGGGCACCGAATTTTCGATGATATCGGCATTCTCCAGAAGTGACAGAACGCTCACGTGGTTGTCGACTGGTAGAGGTGAGACTCTGTCTGATGGCAGAAGTGAGGTCCTTCTGAGCAATGGTTAGTTCTGTGATGGCTTGTCTGAGTTCGTTCAGCTCGGAGGCTACTGAAGAACCATGTCCATGCTGGCGAGAGCTCTGGTTGACGGCCATGACACTGCCACCAGGGATGTTTGTCATGAGCTCATCAGCTGCAGCAGCTAGTTCGTTAAGTGAATTGGCCTTGAAAATTTTCAGCAAGTGCTGAATGCTGACAGGCAGAAGGGCCAGCCATCGTATGCGGAGCACGTCTTCTGTAGCACGATTGCCGGCAAGGGCTCGCATTTCACGAAGCAACTGTGAGGGTTTTCGGTCACCTAGTTCTAGATCAGTGAGCAGTTTGTGCATCTGAGAGTCTTCGGAGGCTGTTAGTCTACTTATTAGGTTAGACTTGAGATTTTGGTACTTATCTTGAGGTTCCGTGATTGTGTCCGGGTCCAGTGATTTTACCAATTGATAGTACTTGGTGCTATCGGACTGTATACGGTGGGCTTGAAAGACTGATTCAATCTGCAGGAACCATAGGTCTGGATGAGAACGCCAAAAGGGTGGCAGATTGCAGTTGTAAACTGCGTCAATGGCATAACTCTGCTGCTGGTTGAGCATCATGGGGGCTGGCAACGAATTTACTACTGGTTGGGCATATGCTTGCTGATAGCTCACCGGGTGATTTGTTGGATTAAAATGCACCGCGGGATCAAATGCTGTACTGCCGTGAGGGCCAGAAGGTTGAGGCATAGGAATACTCACTGACGAACTCCTGTCTGGTTGCTGGTTGGTAAAAGAGCTGTTTGCAGCCAATTGCTGATCAGGATCTACTGAGGAGTCGAAATTGCTTTGCATCTTGATTTTTTTAGTAGTCAGACACGTCTTTTAGGTTAGAGGCCGAGTGGTACGCGGAGATATATCACGTCGGGGTCACCAGTTATAGCTACTACTGCTATGTGTTTGCTTGATATATCACCAGCGAATGAAAACACTGTTTTACTAATAACTCGGTTTAATTCTGGGCACTGAACATACAAATAAATCGAAATACTTTATTTTGTTAACAACAACAACACGATATCATAATTGCGCGGCAACAAGCTGACTAGAAGTAAACAACAACCTGGGACAGCTGTCTTCTGTCACGTCACGTCAGGCCGCCAGGGTTGTACACAATAGTTGAGCCATCCAGGGTTGAACACAACGGACTCGCGGAACAATGACGCCACAGGTTTCAGTTACATGGCGCCATCTATTGACAAATAGCAATACTAAAAATGTGTCGACTATTTGGGTGCGTTCAACGTACCTTTAATTTTTAGGTAAATTTCTTATTAAAATATTTATCGATTACATACACCATCGCTTTCTCTCTCTCTCCCTCATATTCATCATATGCTTCATCTCACTTGCGAGACGAAAATTTTATAAATCGTGCCGTGACGCGACCTTGAAAAATCACTCTCATGCGGCCAAAGAAGTATTCACTTCAAAAACGTGAAATGACTATACCACAGAATAGAAACCTCCTGGATGTAAAGAGCAGCGTCAAAATGATTCCTTTTTTACTGCAGGCACTAGCTGACGTCACACACATAACCTCAATTTCGATATGGGGACAAACGAGGCATTTATAGAGTATTTACACACATCAGTTAGGCACTAGCTATTACATCACAAATCATCTAACGTCACTTTCGATAGGGGAATAAACATTGTCTTTGGGACAAACTAACAATATTTGTGTCCTCAAACGTTTTGTTCGTTCCCCAATCGAAAGTGAGGTTATGTGAGTGTCTATATATTTATATTTATATCAGCTCATTTCAAGAATCTTCAGTGAAAAGTTTCTATCATTTCGTCACCATTTTCGAGGATATCACGTGAACATAGAAAAAAAAAAACTGACTGACCGAATAACCACCTTCCTGGACTGGAATTGTTGTGTGTTATCTATGAATAATGGACTTGCTGAAGTGCTCTTCCAGCTAAAAAAATAGGTGTTTGGCACAGCATAATGGTCTCCCAATGAACTTTTCACAATCTGCAAACGTTGCAACTTACACCTTGGAGCACTTCGTTGCACACGAGACAATTGATTGATTTGAAAGGTATGCAGCCCTGTCTTACCTTAGCAGCCCGTAAATTTGAAGAAAGGTGGAGATCCGCTCAGGTCGGACATGCTTTATTTCATTTCATTTAAATTTCCGAGTAATTTTCTACGCCCCTGTGCTAATTTTCCTATGGCAACCCCCCCGGTTAATCTCCTACTGGACCAAAATTGCCTTTATTTCGAAATGTATTCATTCCCGTTTCGAACGGAATGGATTGATAACTTTTGTTTTCAACGACGACGAATACTTTTACGACGACAAAGGACGAGAAATTGGCAAAAAGCTTGAAATATCGTTCCGAGAAAGCGGCTTTTTTTTTTGGTAGGAAGATGGGAAAGGTGGATATTAGGCTCTTAAAAGGGTTTTCAGCGCGATTGCTTGTTTTTATGGCGGGGTGGGATTGGGTTATTTTACCTCGAACCACATGTTCACGATTATCATTTGTGTGTCATACCACGATGAAGCTTGGAATAGTATGTGATTGCATTATGAAAAACAATCGATTTCTTTGAGAAAATCTTAACACCCCACAAAAAAATATTTTTCCAATTCCGCTAATACCATAAGAAGCTTTCTCCCCAAGTGTTTCCTTTAACATGCTGCACTTTTTTATCCTGAGGCAGCAGGAATAAAAGATTATGGGAGGCCCTCTCCTTTAGTCCCAAGGGCCTATCGTCCGACGAGTATCCCGTATTTTAGATAAAACTACTAAAAAATGGGCCTTGGGCTCTTTAGATATATTTTTTATGGCTGATACGAAACGTGAGACAATAATTTATACGAAAAACCAACATATCCTTATTTTGTCGGAAATCATCCATGTTTGTAGTGCTTCAGATGGTCTCTTCAAGGTATTCTTCTGCTACTTAAAGCATCCTGTCGTAATCTACTCCATTTTCCATCACTCTACTTTAGACAACAACATCGGTGAGAGGAGTTTGTCTTCAAATCTCCCCATTTGACTCTTCAGTTCTTAGTCCATGGCTTAAATCCACATAGTTTTGGTTTATTTAGACTCGGTTTATTCACCTTTGATGAGTTGTCACTTTTAGTTTTAGTGGTGGGGTAGTGAAAAGCGAAAAATGTTGTGCTATTTAGAATCCTTAATTTATTATAAACAATTTTTGTATTTCACTGGACTCTTCTAGAATACTTCATTAACCTATAATTTTATCAGAGCTGGGCAGTGGTTAGCTACCAAGTAGTTAAGCTACTAATTTAGCTACTTTTTTGGTAGCTAATAACTTATTCAAGCTACTCTGAAAAAAAAAGTAGCTTGTAGCTGTAGCTTTTGGTAATGTCTTCCATGTATTCATAAGCTACTGTGAAAAGTAGCTACATACTAAAACAACGCTACTTAAGCTACTTTTGGTAGATAGTTAATAGTTATTTAGGTATTAATGGCGTTTACCGCCCGAGAGTGTGGTTAACGATATTTAACTCACAAAATACTTATTACGTTTTATGCACAGCGGACTCTTCTAGTTCAAAAATGAAATAACTATACCTATAATATAATGGCATCCATTCGACATTGTTTTCAAAAATAAACAGTCTTCCCTTTTATATAAAGGCACGTTTCCAGTAAAAAATTAGCAAAAGAAAGTTAAAATGTTATTTTCGTATGATGATATTATGAAATTAAATAAGGTAAGGTATGTATGTACATGGATGGTGGCAATTGTGCACGTTTTTTTGTTTTTATTAATTTAACTTTCAAAAAAGTAGCTTGAATAGTAGGTTTTACTAATTCAATATGTAGTTAAGTTACCAATAGCTTAGCTACTTTTTTAAAGAGATAGTTAAGCTATTGAGTAACTTAGCTATTTACAATATAAAGTAGCTTGTAACTTTTAGCTAGCTACTTTTTCTAACCTGAAGGTAAAATTCTAGAATTTTATTTAAGGGGCGCGTACTGAACGTAATCCAGTGTCAGGTGATTTAGTAAAAAGTGCAACTTACATGCATACAAGTGTTAGTTATCTTCAAATGTATATGTAAACTCAGAAGTTCCTAAAGTGAGGTTATCTACATGTTTGGTCTCACTGTAGATAGACTATGAAATGGTAAGTGCGAGTCCTATGGAAGTCCTATCCACGTTTTATCTGTTTAACGTAGAACTCAACGTGGTTCTATCAGTACCAAAAAAGGTTGCTGAAGGGAAGCTACCAAAGCCCCAACTAAGAGCAATCTAGACCCAGCCTAGAATCTCTCTAGATACAGCCTAGGATCTTCCAAATACAACCTAGGATCTTCTAAATACGGCCTAGGACCTTCTAATTACGGCCTAGGACCTTCTAATTACGGCCTAGGACCCTATAACGATGTTCATATAAAAAACAGATCGAGCCCCAAACATTAGAAATAATCTTACCTCTAATTGAGAGATGCTTTAGGCCAAAGGTGAAGTCTTAAACTTCCAAAAGCTGCTCGGAACGATCCTATTAAAGAAATGGAACACGTGTTGTAGGTTATTAATCCTGAAGCAAATCTCAAACCTTACCAAAACAAAATCCAAAATGACCAAGGGACAACTCTAGACATTGATCAACAAGAAATTAGTCTAATTCGAGTTTCCCTGGCACAAAATTCCAAAAAGTCTCGCCTAAAAATAATTGGGATCAAGACCGACCTCACAGTATCAGGTCTCAAGATCAAAAGGACAAATTCTTTCTTCTAGATTTGGAAAAAGGGCTTCCATTTGTCAAACTTCTAATTTTGACATTGATGAAAATTATAGAAAAGTTTCATCCCAAAAATACGAACTGAAAAGTGGGTTGTGTATAAATGACTCCAGATAACCGGTGAATGTTGAAAATTGCCTATAGAACCTATCGCAAAAAGTAGAATAGGTCTTAAGGAAAACGTCTAGACAAGACAGCTGTTCAATGACAGATGTATCATGAAACTGAAAAATCGAAAAAAGTAAACAACAACAATTATCATAACCTCAGATTATTTATTGATTTGATTTGCCAACAGAGTCGATGGTACTCTCACCTTTTTCTAAGATTCTTTTTATTCATTTATTTCTTTACAGTTCCATATGGAATCATATCCACCAGAGCAAAACAAAGTAGCATATTAGCAAAAAAATTGAAAATGCTACAGTAGCTCTGAATTTTATATACAATGTTGCCAACTCAACTGAACTGTAATTTTTCTTATAATAAATTCCTTCTTTGCAATTACAAATTACTTTAATTTTAACAACCTTCTGATAATAAAGTGACTGGCAATCTGAGAGAAAAAAACAAAATCTATAATGCTATTGGTCGGCCAGTTTTCCGCCATCCAATAGGATTATAAATTGGTGAATTTATCTTGTAGACTGTTATCAGTAAGTTTATCTGAAGATGGATAAACTGGGCCTAGGGAAGAAAAAGATAAAGAAACTTCAAAAGCCTGGAATAAATAAAAAAATTACAAAAGTTTTAATTGTTTGATTGAAGCGATTGGTTTTTCAAATAATCATTTATCCATTAGGAAACCATGAAGCGTGTGGGATGAAAATATCAATATTATTGCAGTTGATTGTTGAGGGAAAACACAAGGCAAGTGTCAAGTTGCAAGAGAACAGATGAGGAAGTCTATGGAAGCATGTGTGTCAAAACCCAATGGAAGTGAAGAAAAACCTGTATTATTCTCAATGCACAATTAGTCGAAAATATTGTAAATAGGCTTTTGGAAAAAGTGTCATTATAAACAGGAATCAAATAGATCATTGAAGAATAAGTTTCAAGCTTTCACAAAATGTGGTACAGTATCAAGCGGCATAAAGTATGGCTTGATATTTGTGATAAATATTATTTATCTATAAGCGTTTGGTTAGGACATTTTTACATAACCATTTTTCTAGTATTTGAGTTATGCCATGACTCATGAGACTCATATACCACAACAAATGGTGTTATAGACTAGGTTATGAATGTATAATACCTATATCCTATTCACAATCCGATGTCCACAGGTATAGGTAAATTTATCACCTTTCCCTATCAAATAGCATTGAAAGGTGATAAATTTTACCTGTACCTACCTGTGGACATCGAATTGTGAATGGATAATACATTTTTTCTACTGACATTTCATAATACGCTATTAAACGATTAAAATCTGTATCATAATGAACTTCATTATGATACAGATTTTCATTATAATACAGATTTTTAATATTATACAATGTCAATAGATGGCACCACCAGTTAAGATATTAAACATTTTTAACGGTAATTTTGCGTGAAACAATTATTTTGATAACTATAAAAAAGACTTCGAATTGTTTAAAAGTTACCTAAAGTTTGGGACAAAGAATAATTATTATGGAAATAATGAGTGATGAGGAAGAATTTTTACTTTTTTTCATTATTAAACATTGTCAATAGATGGCGCCAGCAGTTAAGAAATTTTGATTTTTTTTTTTTGAATGTTGACAGTGCGAAACAATAATTTTATAAAAAAAATAAGGTACCTGTCCCAAATAAGGCCATGTTAAGAAGTTTCATATTTTTCCTAACATTATTCACCTAGCCCAACAAAAATCACGAGCTTAAATGTGAAGTGTTTCGCTTCTATTACTTAAATATTAACCCCAATTTATTTATTTTTTTATATAAGTGGTGGTTTTTGCGTAAAACAAAGACGCTTACCATTGGCCTTATTTAAATCACTATGCTCCTAATAAGGCCACCATTAAAAAATGTTTAAAATAATTACAATTATTTTTAAAAATATTATTTTTTGAAAAATAGTATACAAAATAAAACTTAAACGTTTGCTGCATTCTAAAAAAAAACACTAATTTTGAGTTCTGGGATGGTCATTCAAATAGGTCTACGTACAACTAGGACAAATAAACCGCAGCTTCTGTTGATTGGTTAGACTCCATGCGTTCTAAAACACATCATTGACGCAATACTATGACACATTTAAAAAAAGACACTGTGATCTGAGGCCAATTGAACATTTTTCATATGGCCTTATTAGGAACATGTTACATTGATAAAAAAAAGTCTGTAACTAGAAATCTAGCGAAAATATTATTCTGTACTTACTCCGTAGATTTCTCAATACATAAATGTCCATGTGAAAATTACATTCGCTGCATTCACTTTATAAACATGTGTATAAACTAATTAAGTTCTAGTCTCAAAGTTATAACGTGACATATGAAATATGTGGCTGGCCATTTTTCGACATATGACGAGCTGCTAGGAAACCACGCAATAATTTTTGATTTGCATTATAGATTTCTTTTTTATTAAAATTGTAATTTTTGAAAATGGGATTCAATATTAAGCAATAAAGAGCATTGGCCTTATTAGGTACATGGCCCTATTTGAGTCAGGTACCTTATTTCAAATTGTTATAAAAAGTTACCTAAAGTTTGGGATAAGGTATTATTATGGAAATATTGAGTGATAACGAAGAATTTTCACTAACACCTCCAGAAATTACAGAAAGGGCGACAAATGCAGGTAATAATATACTACCGGACAAGTCCAAGAAAATTTACGAAAAATTATATGGACAATTTATGGATTGGAAAAACACCAAAAACACATCGTCCTTCTCAGAAAATGTTTTGATAGTATATTTTGAAGAATTACAACAAAAAATAAAACCTTCAACTGTATGGACGCATTACTCAATTTTAAAATCTCTATTCAAAGTTAAGCATAATGTTGACATAGGTATCTAAATATCAGTTTTATCAATGGCAGTAGAAAAAATAGTGTATGCAACTCTCATGTAATGGCCATTAATACACTCGCATGTTATATACGAAACTCGCCTGCGGCTCGTTTCGTATCCTACAACATGGTCGTGTATTAATGGCTATCATTACATGATCATTGCATAATATACTATTGTGATTTGACAAATGTCGTAGTTAAAACTGTGAAGGTAAAATGAAGGTAGGCAACTACTAATAAACGAAAATTGGGAAAAACATTTTCTTATTTCGCGCTTTTAAGATGAAACGTTGTACATTACACGTGCGTTAACACATGATTACAAAACTCGTGTGATCAGAACGACTCGGTCTACGACCGCGTCGTTCTAATCTTTCACACTCGTTGTTGTATTCATGTCCATAAACGCACTTGTAATGTAATAGTTATTTACATTACAAGTGCGTTTATGAGCATGATTACAATAACGAGTGTGAAGGATTAGAACGACGAGGTCGTAGACCGAGTCGTTCTAATCACACGAGTTTTGTAGTCATGTTTAAACGCACGTGTGACGTACAACGTTTTATCTACAAAGCGAAAAATAACAATATTTTTCCAATTATTTTCGTTCATTAATAGTTTTCTACCTTCATTTTACCTTTACAGGTTTACCTTTGACATTTATCAAATCACCAAAAATAGTTGTGTTATAGACTTATAACCTCGCCCATAACACCGCTAGTTGGGTTATTGATTCATAACCTAGTCTATAACACCACTAGTTGTGTTATGAGTCTCATGACGTAACTCAAGTACTAGAAAAATGGTTATGTAAAAACGTCATAACCAAATGTTTATAGATATATAGAATAACTATTATATTTGCGTGTTTAGAGTATTATGTCAAGCCAAATTCAAGTGAATATAGTACAATTTCAAAAATTATCTTCTATTTGGAAAATAATTATTTGCATTCATTTCATAACGGCTATCCTGCTAGAATCCATCCTCATTGGCCAGATCAAAAAAAAAAAAAAAAAACAATCAATATTTATATACTTTATAGGACTCCATCTCTTCTTAAAATATTTACCATCCAATTCGATACCTTAAAGTAACCGATAATATAATCCAATTTTTATCTTATTCCTTATTCATTGGTCAGCCGGAGGTAAGGGCGCGCACAGGGAGCAGCACCAGGGGCAGATCCCAGGCGTCCTGTAAAACCTGACTCAATTTTTATAATCTAAAAACTGGGAGGGGAACGATTCGCCCTCGTGAAATAACGTCAAAAACGATTCGCGGTTTATGGACTTGTTTGATAAGGGTCGAACCTATCTATCCAACAATGTTTTTGTTTTTAACTTTTCAAAAAAAAAAAATCTTAAATCAAAATTATCCGCTACTGAACATTGTAAGGTGGATTTTAGGGGGTCGAGAGTGCGAGGTCGAGATTAGACTAGCGATGTCCCTCTGACGACCGGGGTTGAAATCCAATCTTGATTTGCTATTGCATTCCTACAATGACACTCTTCTAGCCATCCCCGTTCCCGTTTTTGTTTGATACTCTTTGTTTAGAGAGATGGGGCCCTGGACGAAATGAATTCTCTTTGTCAATCTTTTCTCTTTGAATTGCTATATATATGAGACGGAATTCGAACGAAATTAAAGCACCTCCAAAAAGTGTACATTTTATTGGGCGAAATTCTTCGAAAGTAATTATAAATAAGGCCCCATATCAAGATGACCGACTATTTAATGACTGTTCTGTTAAATCCCAGACATTATACAGAAAAAAGCTGGACGGCAAAAAAAATCCCTTTCGAGATCCTCATTGCCCAGGACCTGTTTCGGGTTATCAGCCAAAATGCACACCATAGGATAATGCCGGACAATCAGAATAAAGGGCCCCACGGTCCGGCTTCGTTAGTCTAAAAAGTCTGTTTCTGCGAGATAAGAACCCTCTACTTAAGCCGGGGTTGTTTCCTCCCTACCGGATTTTTCCTTATTCCGGGTAAGGAAAAAAGGACTGCTTTTCGTTAGGTGATCGTTAATTTTCTTAATAGAGCAGGAACGGATTTTGACTAATAAATTTTTAAAATTTGATGGCTTAAATTATTATTAAGCAGGTACCCCAAGTTTCCTGTAAAAATAATCTATCAATGTTTTACGGTTAAAACATTCAGAGAAAAAAAATATATAATATTGATAAAAATACTACATATTATGTTAAATAATAATGCATTGTTCACTTCATAATAAAGTATACATATATTATTTAAAACCAAAATATTAAGGTATTATGTTTAATTTTACTGATTTATTTATTATTTTGCAGGTTAAACATGCCTGAAGATACCAAGCGCTGCTTTTTTAACTGCAATCCTACTGATTCACTAAGGGACTGGTCCGAGTAGATCGACTATAGAAATATGCTGAGAGCAGTAGAGAGCATAATGACACCATCTATACACAAATTGAAGCTGGTTTATAAGATGGGAGTTTGCAATTTTACAAGGTTTGTATAAGCAGTTATACATCCAAGCAAAGACGTGCTAATTGCATCTCAGTGGATTGTGCTTTAAAGCTGAATTGATCGTTGAAGACTATTCATTCATATAAGTTGGAGTTTGATCTCAAAGTAAATTTCCTAGAATGATAGATTTCTAGTTTTGAGAATAGGTGACGTTCCTCTTCGGTTTTGGGAGTATAATTATGAATACGGCTCAGTCCGGGTTGCAAAAAAAATACCATTTATTGAAACTTGTCTATAAGTGGTTCGGATATTTTGGATGCGAGTTTTTTGAGGAAGGGTTTGCACGGAACGCAAATTCACCAGAAGTAACTCAAAGTAGCCGATTACTTTCATTAAGCAAATTCTTTCTACGTCCTCTATGTTGCTCGGTATTCTTTCATCCTCAGTATTGATTAATAATTGTTCTGTTAATTGTTAATGTTGTTCTTTTTATTTCGTGCAGTGTTCTCCACTGTGAGTCCTATTCTCAGTTTCCTGCTGCATTTTTCTCTTTGTTCTGTTTATAATGTGTGTATAGTCTCTAAAGCTACCGTGACCTGTCAGCAGTTGATTTTAATATAGTAGTCACTATCGCCGAGTTCGCAGTTAATCCAGGTTTCTATATTAATTAATCCTGGCTGTCGATCTTTCCTTTACTGCCTTGCCATCGCTCCTGCCATTTAGAGTTAAAGTCTTCTGGTCCTACCTAACTTTATTTCCAGCAGCGTGAAGCCTCACATCCGAAGACTATGTGGCGGTTTCATGCTCCTCGTCACACAGTCTGCATATGGGTTCTTCATGGAGGATGTCCATTGTGTGAAGGTGTTTTCTCAGACTACAGTTTCCAGTTAGTCAATTTTACTTACCTACTGGACATGCGCCCGACATAGCAAATATTAGAGAAATTTAAGGGAAGTTGTGATATGTAAAAGAAACGAAAAATTTGTGAAACGTCTACTTTATCATTAAAGTAAATCGTACCGTTCTCATCCTGGAACTAACGAGGGGAAAGAGCACGGCAGAGAAACTCTCAATCTAACATTCCTCAAAAATCGAAACATACTGTGTCATTTGAATAATGATTGTGAGTCATTAATTCAGTAATTTAAGTCAATAAAAGTTTAAATTAGGTACTGCACCTGTTCTTGTGCTAAAATTTCAAATACACACACTACCTATAATCAATACTGAAGTGTTTTTTGTTAGTTAGCCGTTCTGCCGGAAGGTACTGAGGTCCCATACGGGATGCTACTCAGCTATAGTTGTTTTTGAGCCAATATCTCTAGATTGATTATTTCAATTTATTAGGATATTGTCTCGTCGGGGTAGGAAAATGTTAGTAAATTCAACAAGGCCCTAATGCACGCTCTGAATACACAAAAATCTAATCAACTTGCGTATTCTCTGTCTTCCTTTCGTAGTACCGTTCCTTGTGGCTCGAACGCGACGCATACATGGTTGCAACATTTACTTTTATTCAGTAAACGTTTTTTAAAAAAGTTAAGAATTGAAGAAATAATATTTTAAATAGGTGGTTTTCCTCACCACTTTGTTTTTTTATCTCTTTCTCGTTAATTGCAGTCTCAACAGGCTGTCATATTAGATATTCCAAAGCGTGGGGTCTCAGGATCGATCCCTGCGGTATTTCGCTATCATCTAAATATTCTAGATGAACAGATCTTTCCTTCTGCCTGTATTAGAATAGTTCCTTTCTTGTCAATCTTCATTATAATTTCAGGGTCGAGTTGAATGCCTTTCTAATGTCCAGTGTGATGTGATGCCTGTAGCTTTTTTTGTAAATCCTTTTTTCGATGTATTTATGACCATCGTCGTGGATTTTCCGTGTCTGAATCCGAATTGCCTGGTTAAGAGAGTTTTGGTGAGGTTTAGGCTAGAATAGGTATGACATGCTCCAGAAGTTTGCAAGGCGAGTTGAGGAGGCATAAGGGTCTGTATTTCTGTTTTTCGTTGATGTCATTTTTGTTGTCTCATTTCTCAATTTTTGATGACGTTATCTAGGACATCGCAATCTTATATCCATCTCTCTAGCAATCATTATTAGCTTCTCTGCGTGGAAGCCATCCAGGATTTTCTCTTGAAGAAATTGATTGCCGCTTTCAGGTCGTTCTTATTTTGTGTATAAAGTTCCTTGTCTACCTCGTTTCTTGTGTCGTTCTTAGTATCATCTTCCTTCTGGCTTGTTTGATTAGCAATTTCCTGTGTCCACCAGTAAGCGAGTCGTCCGTTGTTGTTTTGGTAGCTAGATTCTGCAGCCTGGTCTAGTTGTTCTGTGTCTTTAGGTAAGTCTTTGTCGATTGTTTTGATAATCGCGTCGTTTAGTTTTTTGGAATCCAGTTTTTTAATATTCCGGAGCTTTTGGTTAGCACAGAAAGGCTTGTTTTCTTTATTGGTAGGAAACACAGAAGTACCAGGACATAATTGAAAGTACGTTAACCAGCAAGTCGAGTTTTAAAGTTTGTTATATTGATTGTCATTGTATTTTACTGTTGAATTTAATGAAATCTTTTTAAAAATAAATATTGTTTTAGTTTATCCGAACTATAACAATTTGGCGCAGTCGGTAGGATAATGAAATTGGAACAAATGACAGAAGTTCTCACAACCCTGCAACATTTCTTATGGGATTTCTGACCGCGCTCAAATTTAACAAAATTTTAGTATGTTATAGATCTTACCTTTCTGATCAATTACTACCATGGACACAGCTCAATCCTATGACTAGTTTTTGAGATACAGGTAGTTTAATGTCCAAGAAATGTACACATTTTATATACATCTACTTGTCACCCAATAACATACCAGGATGGTCAGGTATCTTCACTCAGGTGTTGTTGTTTCATGAAAAACTTTTCAAGACACATTAGGTCCCTGTAAAAAAAGTTAATCTTCATATAAAAGAACATGTTCCCATTCTCAAGGCAAAAGGACTAGTAGCTTATTAAGTCATGGATAAAGTTGACCAAGAACTTCAAAGATGGCAAGAAAAAATATCACATCATCAGTGAAATATTCTGATTGGGCAGTTACAAAGAAACAAAATGGAGATGTCAGATTATGTGGCGATCACTCTACTGGTCTCAATGAAGCACTTCTACCACATCATTACCCTCTTCCAACAATAGAAAAAAAAAATTCAAAGTTAAAAAACGCTACAATTTTTAGCATCATTGACCTTCCTGATGCTTTCCTTCAAATTGAAATCAGTAAAGAATCAAGGAAATATTTAACGATAAACACTCATCATGGATTGTTTCAATGCCATTTGGTATAAAAGTTGCACCAGCCATTTTTCAACAAGTTATGGATACTATGTTACCAAGTCTGAAAGGAACCACAGCATATATCGATGACATTTTAATAGCAGGCCAATCAGAGGAAAAACATTTTGAAAATTTGAATCTTGTCCTAAAGTGTATAGTAGAATTTGGTTTTCACTTAAAATTACAAAAATGTAAATTTGGAGTCAAAGACATTAAGTATTTGGGTTATATATTAAGTGAAGGTGAGTTATAACTAGATATAGCAAAAACTGAAATATGCCACTGCCTCATGATATCAAAACTCTACGTTCCTATCTTGGCGCAATAAGTTATTATGGTAAATTTATCATTTGAATTGTTCTTGAACTACCTGCAGTTTCTGCTAGTTTATGGAGTTTCAATCAACGGTAATAGCTGGATAGCAATCATAGTTTATAGATGAAGAAGCTTTCTTTGGAATAAAATATCTATTATCTACTGATATTAATGCTTATTCTTTGAGATGGCAGAAGTAAATCACCCACTTTGAGATTTGCTTCAAAATTTTCTGTGCCGCATATACGTTGGACCTTTTTCATTGCAGCATTTGATAGATTGCTTTTTGGAAATCTGCTACATTGCGACCCTATTATTTCAACAATTCGTAAAATAACAAACGCCCTATACCAGCTACAAGCCTGATTCTATTGAACAAACATTGCTGTGTTTTTTCTCACTCAGAAAAATCATTAACAGGATCCACGCAAATCAGCAAATAATTTTGCCTCCAAAAAAAAAAATATATAAATGTAAATGTTTCGCTCGCCCTCTTCATTCATTAACCTTTCTCCCATAAAAACAAGAGACACGCCAAGCTAAAGGCATCAGCTCCTTTACACTTCGAGACCCCCTTTTTTCCCCCCGCTTCGGAGTTTAGACCCCAACACTACCACCATCCCTTATAAAGACCCCTCGCGCCCCACCTGCACGTTCGGTCCACGCGCTGCAGCCAGACGAGAGGGTGAATCTCTCGATATCGGGACAGCGTTGCCAACTATCCATCTAAACTGAAATTTTTTTTTCATAAAAGTGCATCCTCAAAAATCATGTCTTTTCTAGAAAGTTTGTTGTCACAACCAAAATTTATTTTCATGTAAATATAAATTTGAATCTCGGAACAAATCATGGATTTTACTGTAGGGTTCTTGTTGACCTGTATTCTATCGTTTTTTTTTGGGGGTTTTTGATAAGACTTCACAAATTATTTTCAAAAAATGTATAAGTAAAATATTATAAATTAATTTTTTAATAGTCAAAATCTGACAACATTGTTATCGATCAGCAAACGGGCCGTAAGGGCAGCCCCAATCAAACCCTGTGCGTGACAACTCTCACTCTTCTGGCCCTTTTTGCATCCCTTCGTTACCCCGCTCGCCTCCTCTTTTCCTTCCTCGGGACCCCTCGAGACGTGTTTCCGCTTTTCGTTCGCTACCCTTTTTGTCTCCCTATATCCCTTTTATTCTTCCTCTCCTCCGTTCGCTGCTATATATACCCTTTGCAAAAATTTCTATAATGCGATATATGAAATATATTTTGATGCTTTTGTGAACGTTCCCCCCATGTTTTTGCGTTTAGGCATCCGAATTGTTTTTGGATGAAAATTTGTTTCTTTTTCGTTTGGTGACTATTGTTTTGGAATTTGCACTTGTTCTGCTGGTTAAAAATATACTTCTTAGGGCCTGGTTGTACGAAACAAAGGTTCAGTTGAACTTTACTGGTACTTGAAAATCCGTTGGTGTCAAAAAATATACACTTTGACATTAATGCGTTTTAAATGGGAAAGATCAAGTACCAGTGGAGTTCAACCAAGTTGAACTGAATTTGGCACCACCGTGCCTCAGTTGTTTTGAATTAATGATATCATTCTGAATTATCAACAACCCCAAAAACAAAGGGTTAACACAGGAATACACTAACAAATCAAAATGTCATTTACCCCATACACGACCAATTAAACATAATCAAACGAAGAATGAATACTATAATATCCATGTTATTATAAACATGGCATGTAAATTTCGAACGGTACATAATCCCTAATTAATGGCGAGTAAAAATACAGTCAAAACATGGAAAAAAAAAGCCGGTGCTCATCCGAATGAATAATCATAATAATATTAATTATTTTTGATATGCGCGCGGTATAAAACTATATAGGTATACACTTAATGCTCGGGCCGGATTCATTAAGACTCGTAAATTATACGGAGAGTGATACGAAGCATGGAATTTGCTATATAGAATTTTATTCCTTAATTGGGAACAAATCTTGTTTTAAATACTAATTACATGAAACATTAGATGTTTTTTTGTTGTTGTTAGACACAAAAGAGAAATTGAAAATTGAGACATGAATACTTGAATGTTTTGAATAACTGCAGTTTAAATTGGTTTTGATGAATGAAAAATTTAAAAATTCAGCTTGACACACACCACATAGTCAGTGGCGCATCTATAGCACCATTCTGGGGGAGGTAGAGCTTCTCAACCAGTGGTGGCTCGTGATCTATATTTGAAGGGGTTCACACCCAAAGTAGAGTAGGACCCAACTAACCCAAAACGCATTTCAAGCCTCCAAAAAAATAAATTGTGTGCTTTTTCAATGATTAAAATAAATTTTTTTGGACCTCTCTGGGGGGTAATTACCCCTCCCCCCCCTCTCCCCATGGATCTGCAACTGGTTGACGATATCAAAATATCTGAATACGCCATAGCTGTAGTATAACGTAAAGAACCTAGAATTTTATGAATTGCCCTCTGAAAGACTGCAGGCGCATTTACGAGTCCAAATGGCATTGTTACATACTCGTAATGGCCATCGGGGGGTTATGAAAGCTGTCTTTTCGATAGAATTCGAGGCAACTGGCACCTGAAGATATCCAGAAGCAATATCTAAACCAGTAAAGTAGGTATCGAGCACCTTTGCGGTGTCCATCCAGTAAATCATCAATGCGCGGCAGAGGATATTTATCCTTAATAGTTTTAGCGTTTACAGCACGATAATCTACGCACATACGCGATTCGCCGTTTTTTTTTTTGCGTACCAATAAAATTGGACTGGCCTAAGAAGAAAAGAATTTCCTGATGATATTATTGTCAAGTGATTCTCGAAGTATGACTCTAAGTTTTTTCCGCTCAGCAAAGACAGCAAAGGCTAAACGATATCGTCGATAAGTAACAAATGTTTTGTTATTCAAATCAATGCAAATTTCAGCAATATGAGTCTTCCCTAGTTCAGACATACTTGTAGCAAAACAGTCTCTCCTATTTATTAAGCAAAGGAAGAAGTTGAATTTTTGTGCTTGTATCAATGTCAGTTCTGATAACATTTTCTAAATCTTCCAAAGAAATATCTGTCATAGATTCTTAATTTATGGAACAAACATTTATTTCATCAACATCACTGTCAGGATTACCCAATAACCTTCGTGCTACTGGATATTCTGATGTGTTTAAAATCGGCACTTAACCCCTCTTCGACAAATTGGTGATACAACAAGGTATCCCATGAAACTAATTAGGCCACGGCCTTTATTGCAAATTAATAAATACCTCTTTGACATTTTCCCTAGATTATAAGGAAATTTTCCCAATATGGTTGGGTGGTATGACAGTAGTCTCCTTCGCCCATAAAATAATTTTGTGAGGAGGCAAATTATCAAGTTCTGGAAGTAGCATATTATTCAAATTAAAAAGTCTAACCTGGCCTCCACGTGTCACCATATTTGGGTGATTAATTACCAATAATTATTGAAATATTTTGTGCATGAGCTTCGACTTTCGCTGTAGTTAGATCAACAGTTAGATTAAGGACAACTTTATGGTTTACAATCAAAGAACCTCCTGCAAATCCACTCTGTTCAGGATGTAGTTGTGACATAGTTTTTGGTTCAGGTATTTCTATGGATGAGAGGTGGTACTAGAAAAATAGGTTAATTAGTTAATACGTGAAATAGTAGAAATTTGAAACACCATTTCAGCCACGGTACATCAAAAACCAGTCAGTCAATAAATAGTCTTCGAATGATTAACGAAGCCTTTAGTAGAAGATGACGCCCTCAGTTGACATAGTCAAACATCTTAGTGAAAATCTCTTGAAAATGATTAATCTGGTTCTGGTTTCCGTTGTGGATTCCAGACTGCACTGACGCCAAATCCTGTTGGAATTCGACCTTCTATGGAGGTTATATTTTTCATCAATTTGGTGTGATAGGTCAAAGGATGTATTGCATCTCACTTTCCTATATTTCTGCGTACAAATATAAACTGTCTTCTGTTGAAAAGATGATACTCCTACATTGTAAAGCTTGAGGTTCTTAAATTGAAAGAAGCTTGAGAGTATTGCCTCTCTTAAGTCAGATTTTCTGTATAAATCATGCAAAAAAGCCTCTCTACTGTCGATGGCAAGATAATCTTCATGATGGATTGGGCCAAGTCAGCAGCCTTCTTTATGGCATCCCTCGTCTGTTGTGATTAGACAAGCAATAGGTGTTCCAAACATCGTCACCCCTTCCCTTACAAAACCGAAACCAAACAAGGACACGATGAGCAGGTATCAACAGAAGAGTCCAATATCAAATATAATCTGGAGAGCCTTAACGATGACTCAACAAAATTCTTATACCAACTGCGACTCGGTCAAAAACTCTAGACAATGTTACAGGAAATATCTGATTTCAGGCCATTCTAGTAAGGCCTAGGATGTACCTACCAAAAATTCCTAGCGTTGTTAAGAACTTTGCATATTTCCTAGGACGTACTAGTATTTCCTGATTTTTCAGGACAAACTAGATAGGCTTAGGAAAAATCCGATTTAAATTGTCTTATTGGAACAATTTGCATATAGAAGTTTCGATGGTCAGTAATTTTATGTCTAATTGTTGTACTAGCTTCTAGCTTCATAATCGTGCCGCCATACCTCGAGTTGTTTCCAACCTTAGATTTTTCAAACCAAACATATGGGTGCACGAACCTTGAAAAGGTCTATTCTCACAGAAATCAAAAAACCAGTCAGAATGTTTTTGGTTGGTCTAAATTGCCAAGAACCAGTTTCCATCAATGAAATTCGCTCTGACTGGTTTTTGACTTTTGTGAGAACAGACCTGAAGTGATAACTGGGGTGATACCAAATTGGATTTTCTTCCAATCCCATTCTTCAGCTTTTTTTGAATAGCCATACTATTGCTGTACTTGATGGTAGGTACGTAAGCAATGTTGTCTTGCAGGTACGCTTGCCGGCGGTAAGGATGTCAAATTAACTTGAGTTTTTGTCCTAAAACACTGGTATCGATATTTATCAAATTCCCTTTGTCTTTGGATACATAGAGTGCAAGAAGTGCATCAGAAACTTCTGGTAATGGACAATCTCACGTCAGTGAGAGTGAAACAGTATCTAGTTGTTTAGAACCAGAAGCCTCGGTTCCAGATAGATCGGAAGGGAAAGTTGGGACAACTTAAACATGTAAACAAGACCAGGAGAAGTTTACGAAACAATGGCTATAGTCACAAATGATAAGGATCATTTATATCCACTCAACTTGACATACGGAAAATTAATGATAAAGAAAAGTTGAAGATCATCTACTTATATGTAGTTGTTTAGATCCACTTAAAATTAGGAAAATTAACGTAACACACGGAAAACTTGTGTGGTTCTTGCTCGGACATGAAATACAATTCTGGATAGTAGGTACATGGAATCATTGTGAGAGTAAAGTACTCTGAAAAATGTTAATAAATCCCTCTGATTTCGTCTGGCGGCTTAGGGTTGGAGGTTGAAGCGTCACATAGTTGTAGAAATAATTTTCGGGAGGAGGAATAGATACCTGCCTTGAAGGCCAAGTACCGTACAAATGTACGCTGCATCTGCTCCAAGGCGTTGATGTGGAGAGAATACATAGGTGACCAAACCAAGGAGCAGTACTGCAAGATGGGCCTTATCATTCTGCAGTAGACAAGCCTGATGGAAGAGATGTTAGTGAAGTTCCTAGAACACTTCTTAACAAAGCCCAGCAGTTTCAGAGACCTGGTAGCGATATCCGAAATGTGGCTGGAGAAGCTTAACGTGTTATCAAAAATGACACCGAGATCCCGTTATAGTGACACTATTTCAAGTGGTTCATTGCTTATGTGGTAAACAAATTGTATGGGGATTTGACTTTTGGAGAAAACGATAGCTTTACATTTAGAGGCATTGAGTTCCATGCCACTCGTGACACACCATACTCGGAAAGTCTATCCAAGTCAGATTGTAGTCTGGCAGAGTCTTCGTTGGAGGAGACTTGGGCGAATATCTTTAAGTCATCTGCAAAACACAGAAACTGACTATTAATGAAATTAGAACCAATATCGTTGATGAAAATATTGAATAGCAGGGTTCCCAGGTGAGATTCTTGTGATAGACCTGAGGGGATGTCAATGGGCTGTGAGCAGAAGATAATGATCTTGACTGTTTGGGTTCTGTTTCTAAGGTAGTCGCTGATCCACGCAAGCAGAGTACCAGAAATTCCAATTCTCTCAAGCCTCGCAAGTAGGATTTTGTGGTTGACAGGGTCGAAGGCTTTAGCAAAATCGGTATATATTGAGTGAATAACTCCACCGCTGTCAAGAATCCCTGAGATTTAATCCTGGTACGTCAGGAGGTTAGTTTCGGTTGAGCACTTTGGCGGGAAACCTGCTTGTTTTTCGATTAGGCAAGGGTTCATGATAGATGTTGAGAATTTAGTAACTATATTCTTAAAGTCCTCAGGAATAGTGTTAAGGATACTGATAGGCCTGTATTTGGTAATATCCATTTTGTCACCGGTCTTATGGATAAGCGTAATAAAACTCCGCTCCCAAACCTCAGGAAATACCCCACTATAGTGATTCATTAAACAAAATAAACAAAGGATGAGATAATATAAGGCTACACCTGCTGAGCATCAGAAGGGGGATGCCATCCGGGACAGGCCCACGAAAGATCCGTAGCTTACACAATTCCTCGTAAATAACTGAGATGGAGATTCCAAAGTCATAAATGTGAATGTTACTATCAGAAATGCTGAACAATCATCTTCTGCTTGCCTTTGTCTTCCCGTTGCAAGGGAGAGAAAAAACACAAGGAAAAAGATGATTTGTTAGTTTGATTTTCGTCTGTCTGTCGTGTAATTAGTCAGTCAGCAGAAAATAATTTGTGAGAGCCCAACTTAAGATCACGGTAGATCACCAATAAGATAGATAATAAACACACATCATCCATACCATTATAGACAACACACATCATCCATGGCATTTATTACCACTTTGACATTTTCGAAAGTACCCAGCAAGACCCATAAACTGTCTAATTTGTTTCAATGTCGAGGGTGTAGGCAATTTCACAAGCGCATCAACTTTACAAGTGCCAGGATGAATACCATCAGCCGATATTTCCCGTCCTAAGTAGTCTAGTTTATCTTGGAAGAAGTGGCATTTTTTTCAGATTTAGAGAAAATCCGGCTTTTTGCAACGCTTCAAAAACCAATTAAAGGAAATAGACTACATCTCCAATAGATTCAGATGATACTAAGATGTCGTCCAGGGTAAACTAAGGCCACATTATCCTTGAGATCACCCAATGCCTTATTTATGGCACGTTGGAAAACAGCCGGAGCGTTTGCTAAGCCGAACGGCATCTGTAAATACTCAAAGTGGCCATCAGGCGCAATGAAAGCTGTTTTTTCTATCGACTCGGCATGAATGGGTATCTGGTGGAAACCTGATGACATGTCCAACGATGTGAATATGCGATCTTTTTTCTGAGACTTTCCACTGTAGCTCGAAATTCTGCTGTCAGAAAGGATACCAGAAATAGATAAATTGCAGGGACGAGTCTTGTATTCAAACTTTGGTTAGTGTCTCTCAGCTATAACTTATAAGGGAGATATCTGCTCCTGTACCAATAATGCCCAAATCAATTTTTATTGGTTCCTGTGCAATGTCCTTCCCAGTACTGAAAAAAATTATTTTCTTCCGTTTTTCTACGTACACTTGAACTGATTTTCGTGAAAGCGAAAATATGATTTCAAATACTTCAAGAACATTTTCCCGAAATGTCGACATTTTGACACTATTTTACTGACTTAAAAATTACTACTCTGGAACTTATACGGCTACGTCGCATTTACGTTCCTACGTGGCCGGGACGTAGTACTTAGTGACGGAAGTACCTAAACTATTTAGTTTTAAATTGTAGTAATTGTAATAACTGCAGAAGTATTTAAAGAGTCTTGATAGAAGTAGGAAAAATTAGAACGACGTTTTTTAGTGATAATTTCGTAACAACAATTTATTTGAAGTTCCAATTTTGGTTTCCGCTACTTTGATGCTGCTTGGATGGTCATGTGACGAGACAATTTTTTTTTTATAAAAAACATAGTTTCTAGCATTTAGACAGAAATAAATGTGTGAATTAAAAGAAAATAGTAACTGTAACTTTTTCTAGTAAAACACAAAAGAGAAATTGAAAATTGAGTCATAAATAATGCTATTGTTAACAGAAGGTTTTAAAAAAAAAACCTGAGTCAATTTACGTGAACTTAGGTCAAAGTTGAAACCAATTACGGACCCATTGTTGCCATCGACAGAAACCCGGTTCGCTTTTGGGTGTCAACCCCCTGGACTCCAGGACCATTCCGCTACAAAGATTTCAATTTCTAGATAGAGCTCTCTTTAACTATTAAATCATTCAACGTGATGAATTCGTTTGGCTTTTTTGTTGGCCTCCGTCCAATTTAACGGGACTTTTGTCGAATTAAAAATCGCTTGCAGTTTTTAATAAATCCGGACTTAACAAGACCTAGGAGGAGGACGAAAATACAAGAAAAATAAGCGAGCGTAACAATATATATATACGTAATAAACTGAATTTTCTTTTTGCGGTTTTAGTTTGTTTTTTTTTTGGGAAAAGTTGAAATTCTCAACCGGGAGTCTCGGCAATATTTTATATGACCTGGGGAATTTATCCGACAAAATATTTCGTAGCAAAAGCAAAATAGGCAGAGGTGGCGTCAAAGAATGGACTCCATATGACATTTCAAGAAATTTGAAAAAGATGTCTAATAAAGATTTCCATTTGTCAGTCAGTAGACCAGGAGTTAGAGTATGCAAAAAGTGAGAACCGGCAAAAATGCTCAAATTCGTATTCTTGTGATCCTAAAGAATGGAAAAGTACATCTTGCCGGCAGCTGGAGTGGTCCCTAACTCTCCTGCCATCCCCCAATGCAAAGTTATATTGAAAATATCACAATTTCAAGTCATTTCAGAAAAGTTCCTACTGATTGTACCTAATGCTTTCTTCTCAAGCACCCAACAGTATATTACATGCAGAGGTGGAAAGCGTTTCATTATTGTCGAGAGATACCATGGTTGACCGAGGCGCGAAGCGCCGAGGTCAACCAATTCTCGAGACAATAATGTGAAAACTTTCCACCGAATTATGTATACTATTTTATTTTGAACCATTAATTATTGAAAAAAATATGACAAAAATGAAATTTCGAATGACAGTCTGATACCGACATTGATATCTTAGGAAATTCCAGCAATATAAACACATGTGACATCTACTTCTAAATACAAACATTGCACCTGGATTTGTGTTTAGGTGTGAAAGAACAATTTATCAAGGCCGAAAGTGAGTTTTCCAGGCCGAAAGTGACAGGAAAACAGTCACTTTTGGCCAGCTTCAAAGTAAACAAAAGTAAAGTGACATTTTCGAACCTTCAAACCAGTAAGGAATGTGAAAATTACATATATGGTTCAAAATAAAATAAATTACCTACCACTTGTTGGATATCTTTGCAATTCTGCTCCAAAACATACACAAGTTAAAGACGACTGCGAGATGTACAGGGTCATTCAACGACGACTGAACAGGAGCTTATTTTTGAACTTCCCTGTACCTGTAGTTTTGAAAAAATTCAAAATAGCCAATTGGCATATTTTTTTCTGAAGAATTCATGAATTCTCCACTCTATATATTCATGTATACCAAGACTTGATAATGTATTTTCTTGCTGAAGATTCCTTTTGTTGATGTTTTCCAAAATAAACCAATTCATTATTAAAATTACTAACTACGCCATTGTCTAACCGAAGAAACAAAAGGGCTGCGGTGGGCTGTAGGAGAGAGGGTGCAGGAGCTTTTGTTCCACGTAAATTGAATTTGAAAATTGGACGCCATCTCCGCCGCGCACTTGGCTTGCTTTAGATATGATACACTCTTTTGTTTTTCCTGCAAATAGCGCCCTCTTCGCTTTATGAAATATATTATATGACTCTGTAAAAAACGCAATTAATTATTGTTATCATTTTTCAGCCCCCGTATTGACGTCCAAAGTCCATCCGCCCTATAATAAATCTTCCGATAATGCAGTCAAAAACAAGCTAAATCGACACTTTTTAAGCTCATCCTACTGAATAGGAGATGATTTTGCAAAATCCGAGGAGGAAAACGAGCGGGAAATCGAGAGGCGCCTCGGTAAGTAAATCGGCGAAAAAATTTGATAATGCGAAAGTCAAGTTACGGATCATTTATCATTCTTTTATAAATTCCTCGGATCGGGTATCTCTGGATGAAAAATTGAATAAGAAATTGATAAGGGCTGATAATTTTTCAAGGAAAATCGATGCACCAACCGTCCTATTTAGGTCAATATATAGTTTACAACTTAAATGAGGGTGAAAATCTTGAGGTTCTATTGGTTGAGCAACCTTGAACAATACAGTTTTGATTGAATGACAATAAAGTGATTTTAGTATATTGGTCCACTCACATAAGACAGAGTTTGTACTAGACTTTAACGGCACTATGACCGGAAGAAATTAAGTGACGGTTAATCCTCCGTTTGAACAGGTTAAGGTTATATCGTTCAGGAAATGAAGTAGAAGGCAGGAGGAAGTCCTATATTTAAAGGCCCTCGGGGTAGCCAACTTTACCACATACGGATGGGATGCCTGGTAAGATTTTTGTGGTTCTTAACCTCGACTATAAGAGATGTGGTTACGGTCGTAAACGTTATTTTCGCAGCTCCGCTATCGCTTATCTTGGACGGTCGGTAAACAGCGTCAAGTAATTAATTAAAAAAAAAAAAAGAAAGAAAAAAAAAATCAGCAAACTTCACTTGGTCGGAGATACGGTCAGGAACTCCCTATACTTCAAATCTAAACGGTCCCTGCTCGGGCGCCAAATTTGTAGTTAGAGCAGTTCAAAAAACTCATATTCACTCCTCGCAGAGAAGCGATTGTAAACATATCATTTCTGGCTCTAGTAGAGCTGAAATTTGAATTAGAAAATAGAGTTGAGCAATTTCATTTCTGGCACTACTCTTGAACCGTTATTTGATCTAGAATCTCTAAAAGTTCTATTTCTGGCGCTTCTACCTGGGTATCACACATACTGCATGGTTCCCTGCAGTCTCATGATGTCTGATTTGTTGTCTTATACTTCAACTTCAAGTTTCTAACTTCCAGCAGTTTACCTTCTGTGGATGATAGCTTCCTTTGACTGGGTTAAATAGTAAACGTAAAACACAAACCTCATGAAATTAACTTTACAAAGACGTTCAGGATTTTCACGTTTATAGAATGTTTGAACATGAAGAACATTTCCCATGATTATTTTAAAATGAAGATACGAACTATTTATTTGCCTTGTGGTACCTGAATATTTTTTTTTTTTCATTTTTAAAACACTATAATCATTAGGTAGGTACCTATCATGGAAAATCAAATCATCAATCGCCATACTTACTTCCGAAAAATTTCCTTTTTCCTTTCCTTCCAACCACCTATACATAATTTAGAATTTAAAATGGGGTAAGAATCTCGGCCTTCGATTGGCCAAGAAAATTTAGGCTCTTGCGCACGGCCAGTATTTTACATATACGTACATAACAATGCAGTTTTTTTATTGGGAGGCTCAATTTACATACGCCAGGAGTTGAAAAGGGGTTGGAAAAGTGGAAGGGGTGCGCGTTTTTTAAGGGTTGCAAGACCCCGTTTTTTAGGGTTGAAGGGTTAGAACTTTTAGTTATAGTAGTTGATGTGTTCGATTGCAGTGAAGGGTTAGGAATAGGATTTTTTTTCCAGCTTTTGGTATGTATCTATTATTATTGATTTTTTTTTTATATTTATGCGTGAACATATTCAAACATTATTTATGTTATATGAGTAGAAGCTTCATAGTTATGATTTTTTTGAAAAACTTTGAAAGGTCACAACTTTTTGTCTATTGTAGATAGAAAGCTGATACTTTCACTGAATTTTATCGCTTTCAAAGGACTACAATCCCTGAAAATTTCAACTCATTTTCACTTATAGTTCCTGAGATAAAATCGTGTTAGGCAATTTGGGGTGATTTATCAATTTTTCAATTTTTCTGAGTGCCTTTTTTTATAGATTTCGGCTTCAAATCTGGGAAAAATTTAGTGTATGGAGTTTGGGGTATGTTGATTGACTATTAGGATACAAAATCTCGACAAAATTTTTTTTGAAATTTCATCGTTTTAGTAAGAAGGTACCTACCTTATGATTTAGATTTTGGAAAACTTTGAAAGGTCATAACTTTTTTTCCATTATAGATAGAAAGCTGAAACTTCCACTGAATTTTATCCCTTCCAAAGGACTACAATCCCTGAAAATTTCAGCTCATTTGCACTTATAGTTCCTGAGATAAAATCGTGTTAAGCAATTTGGGGTGATTTATCAATTTTTCAATTTTTCTGAGTGCCTTTTTTCATAGATTTCGGCTTCAAATTTGAGAAAAATTTAGTGTATGGAGTTTGGGGTATGTTGATTGACCATTAGGATACAAAATCTCGACAAAACTTTTTTTGAAATTTCATCCTTTTAGTAAGAAGGTACCTACCTTATGATTTAGATTTTGGAAAACTTTGAAAGGTCATAACTTTTTTTCCATTATAGATAGAAAGCTGAAACTTTCACTGAATTTTATCCCTTCCAAAGGACTACAATCCCTGAAAATTTCAGCTCATTTGCACTTATAGTTCCTGAGATAAAATCGTGTTAAGCAATTTGGGGTGATTTATCGATTTTTCAATTTTTCTGAGTGCCTTTTCTCATAGATTTAGGCTTCAAATCTGAGAAAAATTTAGTGTATGGAATATGGGGTATGTTGATTAACCATTAGGATACAAAATCTCGACAAAAAAAAATTTGAAATTTCATCGTTTTAGTAAGAAGGTACCTACCTTATGATTTAGATTTTGGAAAACTTTGAAAGGTCATAACTTTTTTTCTATTATAGATAGAAAGCTGAAACTTTCACTGAATTTCATCATTTTCAAAGGACTACAATCCTTGAAAATTTCAGCTCATTTGCACTTATAGTTCCTGAGATAAAATCGTGTAAAGCAATTTGGGGTGATTTATCAATTTTTCAATTTTTCTGAGTGCCTTTTCTCATAGATTTAGGCTTCAAATGTAAGAATAATTTTGTATATGGAGTTTGGGGTATGTTGATTGACCATTAGGATACAAAATCTCGACAAAAAAAAATTTGAAATTTCATCGTTTTAGTAAGAAGGTACCTACCTTATGATTTAGATTTTGGAAAACTTTGAAAGGTCATAACTTTTTTTCTATTATAGATAGAAAGCTGAAACTTTCACTGAATTTCATCATTTTCAAAGGACTACAATCCTTGAAAATTTCAGCTCATTTGCACTTATAGTTCCTGAGATAAAATCGTGTAAAGCAATTTGGGGTGATTTATCAATTTTTCAATTTTTCTGAGTGCCTTTTCTCATAGATTTAGGCTTCAAATCTGAGAAAAATTTAGTGTATGGAATTTGGGGTATGTTGATTAACCATTAGGATACAAAATCTCGACAAAAAAAAATTTGAAATTTCATCGTTTTAGTAAGAAGGTGATTTAGATTTTGGAAAACTTTGAAAGGTCATAACTTTTTTTCTATTATAGATAGAAAGCTGAAACTTTCACTGAATTTCATCATTTTCAAAGGACTACAATCCTTGAAAATTTCAGCTCATTTGCACTTATAGTTCCTGAGATAAAATCGTGTTAAGCAATTTGGGGTGATTTATCGATTTTTCAATTTTTCTGAGTGCCTTTTCTCATAGATTTAGGCTTCAAATCTGAGAAAAATTTAGTGTATGGAGTTTAGGGTATGTTGATTGACCATTAGGATACAAAATCCCGACAAAAAAAAAAATTGAAATTCCATCGTTTTAGTAAGAAGATACAGGGTGAGTCACCATATTTTGACACCCACCTGCAGCCGTAATTACAGGTGATAGGTGAAAGGTGTAAATACAAAAATTGTAACATTTCATCTGAACTACCAGAATTTTCAATTAGATTGAACAAATGAGCAACACAAAGTAGAAAAATATGACAATGTTCACTTTTTTCAAATGGAATGCCCTTTATTTTCTTTCAAATTCTTATAGTTCTCGTTTTTCTGATTTTTTATTTTTAATTTAAATTTATTCAAGATGCGTTCATCTTATCTAAAATTTGAAAAAAAAACCCTACACTTTGTTTTTTTATTTATTTATCCCATTTTGACGTTTAAAAATGACATTATTGAACGCATAGCAATAAAGGTAAGTAGACGTTTATCACCTCAGTGATTTAAAAACATTTTAACTCACTCTCGGCATTTTAAGTCACTCTGCCTAACTAAAAATCTGAAAACTCAGTGATTTAAAATATTTTTAACTCACTCCCGGCATTTTTTCTTGTACTTTATTTTTCAAATTTCCACAAAATGAGATAAAATTTTGTATACATCACGTGAGTTAAAATGTTTATTCATTCGAAGAAAATTAACCCACTCGCTAGGGCTCGTGGGTTAAACTTTCTTCTCATGAATAAACATTCATTTAACTCACTTAGTGTATAAATAACTATTAAATAACCTTAAAAATAAAAAAAATTATGAGAGTCTAAAATGTTATCAAGATAAAATGACCAGCCTGTACATGTCTCACGATGTCTGACCGTCATACGGTGGTGGCTTAACTTTCAAACCAGGTGCAGGCGAGCGATTCACATTTCCAACTTTTCAATCTTCTTCTCAAAAGTATTCATTTCTTGGCGAATAAGTTCCAACTTCCTGAACCATTCCAACTCCGAACATTCTCATTTTCGTTTTTCTCGAAAACGATAAAAGGTCTTTCTCTACCCCATGCGTAGATTTGGCTTAGAATTTACCGTAGATTTAGAAATTTCGAGTTAAAAGCTAGGGATTGGTTTTGAGATACCTACATGAATAATATTCTCAAATTTGAAAAGTTTTGTTTAAACGAAACAACTTTTTTAATAAAGTTATTTATCAACATAACTTCAACTCTTTTTTTTTCTTTCTCTCAAGTACCACTGAGGCCAACTCTATAGGAAATGAATGTAATATATAATTCATGTAAATAAAAACCAGTAGTGGTCATCATATAAAACAAGACGATATCTTGGGTTTGACGGAACCATCAGTGAAAAGACCCCCCGTGCCAAAACTTTTTGATGATGGAAAGCATCCCCTGCGAGGATTCCGGTCGTTGGACAAGACATCAAAGTTTTCTCCCCAACGACGTTTCGGTCCCCAAGGTTCAATCTGCAGGAAATCATGCACGACGTAAGGTTTCCTGCTGCCGTTTGGAAATGTGTATGATTTATTCGAGTGTCAGAAATGAGGGGCGTTATCATAATCGTCGAAATAAAATTGTTAGGGAATTATTATTGATGGATTCTTAGGCCAGCGGTGGTGGTGTCGGATGACGAATTGATTTTTGTGTGTGGACCAGAGATAATCTTAAAATTGTTGAATCAATGTACCCATATACAAAGTTTATACCCAAGTACCCAATCAGATGTTAATTTTCAAAAAACAAAAAAGTGCAATAATGATTTCAGTCTAGAATAGTTACAGTTGGTAACCCAGCAAACTAATGTGTATACTCGAAACGCAACTTTAAATAAGCCAGCTCATTTATTTCGAACACTTCTTGGCTATTGTTTAACCACGTCATATTAAAATTAAATACCGTAAAATGCCTTTATATATTTAAAATTGTTTCTTCGGGAGCTCGAAAATCTGAAATTAACTCATAAACCGAATTTTTCCTGGAATATCGGCGACGATGCGTGGCCGAATGACTTCACAAAACGACCAGAAATTTATTAGTTTCACCGGAAAAATTACTTATAAAATTATACGCGATATTAAATTAATTATTGTCGGCTGTTAAGGTTTTTGACAAAAAATTAATACGCTCGATGGCTATTGTTTATAGAACGTAATAGGATTTAACTCGAAAAATACCTAGTTTTTTGAAACATAATTAATAAATAGAATCCAGCAGGGTCCTTATTCTTGAAATAGGGGAGTCGCATTCCCGGGAGAACAAGATATCCGTCTTTGTAACTTATATTATCATTTCCATATCATTGAGAAAGACAGAACACTCGTTCTCCCGGGAAAGCTGTTCCCCTGTTTCAAGAATAAGGACCCAGAGGGCCAGTATTCTCGTCACCGAGGAACAGCGTTCTCTCAAGACAACGATTTCTCTGTCCTAGTCACCCATATTGTTTTTTCCATAATACTGACAAAAACAGAGCAATCGTTCTCTTGGTTACGAGAATACGGGCCCATAGAAAACGATCTATTTTAATCACTTAGCAGATCATTATCTGTGAAAAAATTACAATTAAAGCTTACATCGTTTAAATATATTAAACGCCACAGTGAATGTTTATTTTTCGGCCTAAACATTACGAATGTAATTTGAAATCTGATATACCTACACACCGAGTTTTAATGCATATTAAATGTAGTTATGTGCATAAAAAATTTAATTACGACTACGATGGACTTAAATTTTAATTTCGTTTGAAAGTTTGTTGAATTTTATAAATAATTATTTACAATATTTAATATTAGAAAACGTTTAATTAGGTTGTATTAAGGCTTAAATGGCATCAAAAGCTGTTTTAGGAAAATGATCATTAAAAGTTCCGCTTTGTGTGCTTGCCATAATTGACACGTCAATGACATAGCTTTGAACAAATTGTAACTAGTTGGTTACATTGTATATTTTCGGTCCATAAGCGTTGGAGTGTCATAGAAGGACTGATAAAAAATGAATATTTATGGACTCAAATAATTACCTATCTTACAGTTATTCCGACAAAATGAATTTTGTTTAGACTTTAAATGTGCTTTGGACATTGATTGGCGAAGATTAACTTATTGAATAAATTCCCAGTTGCTGAGTCTTGTTAAATATTGTAAAACTTTATAATAACATCTAGTTTAACTAACACACTGCCACCTTGTGTATTCTTATAACAACATAATAACACAATTGAACTCTGTATCTTGCAGGAATGTTAACATTTCTCCCAGAACTGGTCTTCCGCTGCTCATCAGGTTCTCTGAGTGGTTTCTTCAATGATTCATCTTTTTTGAAATACCTATGTAAATTCCTTGAAGTTTCCATTACCAATTGTAAAATACGCTGCAATGGCCGTAAAAGTTCACCTGAAGCCGTTTTCAACTTCACTATTCTTATTTCTCCATCACGTTCAGGAATAATTTCAATAATTATACCCCATAGGGCATTCAAATTTCGTTTTATAATAATCTGATATCAAGAGAATATCTCCAACTTTTACTATCTGTTTAGAATTTTTCTTGGTCAATATTTGAATCGTCTATCCAGATCATTGGCTTCATTGAGATCTTCAGACATATACGTCAGAAGTCGTGCATTCAAAACCGCCTCACAATCGCAAAGTACGGTCTGTAGCTCTTCTATATCAAGCAAGGCTTGTTTGTCCCAATGTTTTACGTAATAAATCTTTCAACATCTTTATGAGTCGCTCCCACCAACCACCCCACCAGGCAGCTGTTAAAGGATTCATTCTCCATTCAATTTTCTGTACAGTACTACAGTTTTCAACTACTATTGACTAAAGCATTGACACATCCAACAAAATTCTTTCCACAGTCGAAATAAATTGTTGCAGGTCGACCTTTACAAGCATGTAATCTTTTTAGCATCTGTAGAAAGGCATTACTGGATAAGGATGAAGTCTTAGAGCAGGTAAAGCGCTGTCCTACGGACATAAGGAGTAGGAACGCACCATTCTGCTTATGAAACCAACCTGTGTTTGGCACCAAAATACAGGTAAAGCATTAAATTTCCTATACCGCCATTTTTTTGATGCCAAAATACCAGAAAAAAAACTGCTTCATTTTCCAACTCCATGTTACTACTCCTCTTTACTTCTACCTGCTCTACGGATGAAGTCAACTTAAGGTGAACAGCATGTTAGATGGCATAAGTATACAGTACAATCCACACTTTTTGGTTAGATTTGAGGTGTAAAGGGCCAGCTAAATCTATTCCAATAATCTCGAACACTGCAGCATCCCGTACCACCAACATGGTTGTTTTTACTGTGTTCTTTGAAAATAAGACGGTTAATATTAAAATGATTTGAGTGTAAAACATACGGCATACAAAAGTCTAATTTGCGTTCGGTATTTTGCTCAAAGAGCAGAGCGTTCAGAGCAGAGCCGTAATCACGTGACCAGCGAGTGAACAGAGCAGTTAAACGCTGTATCAGACGGCGCGAAATTTGAATAAACGAACGTGAATGAGCTTGCACCGAGTACACTTTTTTATTAAACGAACAGTAAATTTATGCTCGGCGAACTTTTGATCTAAAAATAGCAAACGCACAAAAGTTTCTTCAAAGTAGTAGTCTATAACTGCTCCTAAAAGAAAAGGACTGCATGATACTCCAAATACCACTCGTGTATGTCTATTTATTTTTAAGGTGTCATCTTTATCATACCACAAAAAATTTAACAAATTACGATCACTTTCCTGTAAGCTGATCTGAAGAAATGCCTTTTTTATATAAGCCAGTATAGCCAGTTACTCCAATCTTTGTTCGAAAACGTAAAATCATGGAAGTGATCAATTCAATATGACTGATACCCTTTTCCAAATATTGATTCAGGATGGTTGACCTTTTTCTGTTGATGGCGCATCAAAAACAGGTCGTACAGGTGTTCTGGCACTTCTAGGTTTGTAAACTGGATGATGTACCAAAAAATGACCAGACTGACATAAAATTTCAAAAGGTTTGTTATTATCTGGTAATGGATCTATAACTCCATCTGCTAACCAATTGTCAAAGACTTCATCATAAACATTATAAAAATTATCTTTTTTCAATTTTTTCGTGGTTCCAAAAACTAAGCCAACCTTTGATGTCACCTCCAAACTGTCAAAATTCGATTTTGGGAAGTTTTAGTTTGTAGTTGTTAGCTTGTATCTTCCTCAGTCATCTTATTAAAGTTAAATTTGATTTTGTGGTATCTTAAGTTCAACTTATTTATGAATTCTAATACAAAATTCATACTTGTTTCCTCGTCAACCGAGTTTAACATCAAGTCCAACATAATTTGATTCACTGAATCATTTTATCGTCCAAAACTCTAATACTACTATGTACTTTATGTAAATCGTACCTTTCTTTAGAAACTTCATCTTCTACTTTATCACAGATTCTTGTAAAAGCTGTCCAATGTAGTTCTAGGGCTTTCTTGGTTTTCTCCATAATTGCAATAGAAGTGCCCTGTCACGGTCGCCAAATATTAAAACGGATAATGCCTTTTATCCTCAGTAACCAACTCTATCAAGTATAGTGTAGTATAACATCCCCGGGTTCGTTCAGTAAGATTGAACGGTGTGAATTTTTATTACCTCTTAAACAACCAATCTTCTGAAAAATGAAAAGAAAAACAAATAGGACCTACGTTGTGGAAACTCACTCAATTTTACTTACTGGACATGCGCCGACATAGCAAATATTTGGGAAATTTAAGGGAAGTTGTGATATGTAAAAGAAACGGAAAATTTGTGAAACGTCTACTTTATTATTAAAGTACCGTTCTCATCCTGGAACTGACAAGGGGAAAGAGCACGGCAAAGAAACCCTCGATCTAACATTCCTCAAAAATCGAAACATACTGTGTCCTTTTAATGATAATTGTGTCAATAGTTCAATAATTTAAGTCAATAAAAGTTTAAATTAGATACCATCCTTTGTCTTTGTGCTAAAATTTCAATTACACACACTACATTCAATCAACACTACCTATATTCAATACTGAAGAGATTTTTTGTTAGCCAGTTTCCCAGCAGGTACTGAGGTCCCATACGGGAAGCTACTCAGCTATAGTTGTTTTTGAGCAAATATCTATAGATTGATTATTTCAATTTGCTAGGATATTCTCTCTCCCTAATGCACGCTCTAAATCTACAAAATCAAAATATCAGCACGAAAAGACAGCACATAATTTCTTAGATTCTAATTCACTTCTTTATCTGTGTTGTTTACAGTATGAAACGATTTTTGTTAAATACATGAACAATGCACATGGTATAAAAAATGTTATAAACAAACAAAAAATACATAAAAATTAACAAAATAATAGGAACTTGCATAAATTGAACTCTCAAAAACAAAATAACATTTAATCCACTAACCTATGACCGCTCCTTACACACACACTAATAACAAATTGGATTGAACAATCAATTTTAATGCAAAATAGAAATGAAAATTGAATAATGAATAATTACAGACACGCGACACGTTTTCTAAGGGACCAGTCCAGCTCGTTCTGTAGTCTAGTTGCGTATTCTCTTGTATCCTCTTCAGTTTCGGTACCTTCGTTTTCTGTGGCACGCTCGTTCAATCCTAAACTTGAGGGCGCATACATGGTTGCAACATTTACTTTTATTCAGTAAACGTTTTTTTAAAAATTTAAGATTTTAAGAAATAATATTTTAAATAGGTGGTTAAAATTGCACCTATACCGTAAGCAGAAGCAACTGTCTGCAAAGCAAAAGTTCTATTGAAGTTGTGACCTGCCGAAACAGGTGCAGTAACCAAACGCTGTTTAACCTGTTCAAAACCATTTTGTATTTTTCTTAGTGACAAATAATGAAGGAGTTAAGATTTTGGAAATATTCGGCAATACCAAGATGCTGCCTCCACAAATCTTCGGATTTCCTTTTTGTTCTTGGGCGTAGGAATATTCAGAGTAGCTTCAACTTTTTTCCGGATCCGGTCTTAGAACATCACGATCAACAACATAACCATTGCATTTGAGTTGTGACAAGCAAAATTTACATTTGTCGAGAGGAAGCACAAGCCCTGCCTCTCTAAGTCGGTCCAAGTAGACAAAAATGTTTTTCATAAGTTTCGCTAGCTTAAATGATATCATCCAATATCTAAGTAAACCATCACTTTGGGCCAAGTTGCAGGTGCATTAATTAATCCGAAAGGCATCCTGAGAAATTGGAATAATCCCGCGTGACTCTACTTATAGTTGATGTTCAAGATTTGTGTTTTTCTCTCAAAGGAGACTAGCTTCCTGGGTGGAAGTTCTAAAGATACCTATTAGATTTGATAAAAACTATATAATACATGAGAGTCAAAATAATGTCGATTAATGAAAAAAATACGTATAAGAGGAAACTACCTGCAACATTCAAGGAATATAAAAATGTTTTACGCTTGTTGTCTTTTGACAAAAAACTACAAACGGGCTTTTTTCACGAACTCACATTTATCAAGTTGTAATTTCAAATTATTTTGTGACAACCTCTGAAATATTAATTTTAATTTTTGTTCATGATCGGAAACATTTGATCCAACGACAATTAGATCATCGAAGTGAACAAAACATTGATTTCCCTGAAGTCCAGTTAAAACCGTATTTATTAATCTTTGGAATATTGCTGGTGCACATTTAAGACCAAATGGCATTCGTAAAAACTCATAATGTGCATTAGACGTAGACAAAGCAGTTTTTGGTGCATCTTCCGGGTCCATTTTGATTTGGTGGAAGCCTGAGGCTAGATCCAGAACTGTGAAATAAGATGCATGTCTTAACTGGTCTAATATTTCGTCAATATTTGGAATTGGCTGAACTTGGCCTACAGTGACATCATTAAGGCGTCTGAAATCGACTAAAATCTGCCATTTGCGATGTCCTGATGAATCCCTTTTTTTCAGGTACCACCCACAGTGGTGCATTATATTGGGGAAACAGACGGTTGAATTATCTTCTGTTTCAACATTTTTTTACAAAGGCAATTATACTAATTGACTGGGGCAATGATATAGAAAAAGAACTAGCGACAAATTAAAAATTTGAAACTTGGAGACTAGCCATATTACCGGTAGATAAAAAAGTAATCAATACAAGATGGGGTTTTACCAATGACATCGTAACACAGATAGATACCGCATCTCATTCCTAAACTAATGTTTGTTGTGATGACAAGATCCCTTATGGGCCAGAGGGATGGTGAGCTGCTCGAGGGGGGTCATATTCAGAGGTCTAAACAAAACCCGCCTTTCCTTCTAAATCCACTGGTGCAACTCGTTTATCATCTATCTTCCTCTAACTTATAAGTTCGATGATGGGCGCCTTGATATGTCAATTCAAGCTTCAGTTTTTTGAAAGCAAAGTCATCACAGGATAAAATCAACCCGTAACAATTTGACAACCTAATTGGAGGGGATGCACCAGAGGTGGATCGCTCTCCTATAGATATTGCCGACACAAAATTTTGCACATAGGCGGCGGAATTTCGAAATTACTATGGAGGCTTGGGCTTCAAAAATTAACATAAGTAGAATAGATAAGACAGACAGGAATAGGCTACTAGACGCATAGACTTAAATGGGACCAGTTGACAAATACCCATTTTACTGCAGGATCGCCACGCTGGATCGTTGATCGTCTCTGCAGGTTTCTTCATATTATTGAACTTCATGCATCTTCGGCAGCTCGGCTATACTCGGTTTCGAATTAATAAAAAAATTTAAAGGCCTTTGGGGTAAGGGGGCAAATGCCGATTCAATTCGCCTTAACCGGCTACAAGCTAATTCGACCTATTATTCCCTATGTGTCTAGTAGGTTTGTCCGGTCTCATTGAGATTGGGATATGGAATATCATCCATAACTCTTTGGAATGTAGCCGGCGCATAATCAAACCAAAGGGCATGCGCAAGAATTCATAATGTGCTGAATGCGGGTTTTTCGATGTCGTTTTCATGCATCTGGATCTGGTGGAAGCGGCTAGCTTAATCTAAGGTGGTGAAATACTGGCAACGTCCCAGCTTGTTCAAGAGATCCGTTGAGTTGGGTAGTGAGTATCTGTCATCTAAGCTTTTTGTATTAAGGCCCCTAAAATTTACTATACTATACTAAACAAAAAAAAATATTTAAACTGTTTGTCAAAGTCAGTATAGCAACAAAAATATAAAACGCACAGAAACTCAATATTTTTGTACCTACTTACTACACCCACTACCTACAATGCCAAAATCACTATGGGGGCTTCGCTCCTATAACAAATTCGCTACGGGGCCTATGAGTATACTGTAATGTCTAGGTAGGTATCTATGTCAATATGTCATTGGTTTTTACAATTATACAAAATAAAATAAAGAAGGCCAAGGTCATACTCTTCAGATTCCTCTAACGAGAAAACCCCAATGTCAAAAGTAGGCACATTTAATTTGTAGAATGTGTTGTTTGCATAAACTACGACTAAATTATTGATCTAAGAAGATATGACAAAATAATTCCAGTTCTAACTTCTAGATTGCTTTATTATAAGTCACTTGTTGTTGCTGTTGTCGTTCCACATAGAAAAGGTATGATCTGTAAGGTTAATTACGGGACACCCGGTAATATACGCATAGTTTCAACTTGCAAAAAAAATAGAAAACATCGTTAAGCTATTTTTCTTGCGGCATTATAAGTAGCCTGTCGAAAAATATAAGCCTGCGACTGAAATGTTGAGAAAATTTCTCCCTTGTGAATACGCAAGGAGCTTACACAAAATAGGGGGTGCGGATAGAAGCGTTTTTCTGCTTTTTTTTTTGGCGAAACTGACAATGCACACGCTCCTGTGGTCACACACCGCACATGTGTCCTGCAGGATCGGAATATTTTAGCATTCGGGACGCGTTTCCCGAAGGATTTTTCTGACGTGGAAAATTGGAAATGCGGAGGATTACCAACATAACGCGTATATTTTAGATTTGAATAATTTTCAATGTTTTAAGCTGTAAGTATACTTAGTTATATGATCACAGTTGAAAATTATACTACAAAGAATTTGTGGTTTTTGGAATAAACTTCAAAAGTTTTTGGATCGTACATGCGACGTCACAAGATTTAAAGTGGTTCTAAACATTTTAGTTATTTCAAAAGAACGTAATAATAATCTAACATTAGTTTCAAACATTCAAGATTCTTTGTTACCGTAATTCCTCAAAAAACCACAAATCGAATAGTATGAACATTTAACATAAAATTGAACAATTCCTCCACCGCGGCCGAAAAATAATTTTTATGAATGACCACACCACCATCAATGATTCAATGAATCAAAACGTTTATTTTTTCCTATTTCCTGCCCACTCACCAAAAACACAAAAGGCAGAAAAATCACAAACAGAAAAAGGTGAGAACCAACTCCTCTGGGTTCATTGATAAAACGTTTAGGCCGTGAAATAAAAACGTTTACTTTCAACAATAGGAATGGCTTATTGGTATTTATTCTTTTTTAAACTTTGTGTATACATAATGATATTTAGATTGTTGGAAATTGAAACGTGATTGTCGATCAGATTTTTTTTCTAGTTAACAGCGGAGATATTTTAAGTATGTACGGTTACGATTTAATGTGGTTCTTGAGGATATATTTAACGGATAAATATATTTATTAATTTTTTTTAGCAATATCACGTTTGCGGTTTTTGAGAAAAAAAAAAATCAAGAACTGAACCTTATTCAGGTGTCATTTCCATTGATTCTCACACAAGTCGATGTGAATAACATTATGCATTATGGTAGGTATATTGTCATGGATTCCAGGTTCACTAAAACTCACTTCAGTGGTGTCAGCTTGGGAGATCGACCTCTTTTTCTTTGGGTTATAGAGTCAAATTTTGTCATGTAGAGTTCGCCTTAAGGTCATATCTGGTTTTAATTCGATTACTTGCGAACTCTGTTCTTTCTCTAACTATGCCATGGATGTCAAGCAGACTTTCACCCAGATTGTCAGCTTTGTGTTCGACAATATCTGGTGACTTATGAACACCAAATGAAACAGAGTAAACGAAGCTCTCTTCCAAACATCTTGATACTTCTCAACTACTTTGGAGAAATATTCCTCGATTGTCTTGTTGAATCTGTCAACCATGCCATCTGATTCTCCTAGGTTCGTTTCAAAAACCATTTTTGGTTGGGAGACAGTCCCATTGAGCCCATAAGTCTGGATTTTCCGGATTCCTTTAGATTTAAAAATCAGTTGGTGTCACGATTTTGTATTTGGTCACCTCTAAGCTGTTCGGAACTCCATTCCTGATCTGTTTCAAATAGGAACGATTCTGAGGCAGTGCTTGTCTGGGCATGGTCAGCTCGATAAAGCATCTGCGTTATCATGCACATTACCAGAACGGTCTTTGATCTGAGAATTGTATTGCTGTAACTTCTCCAGCCATCTTACTACCTATCCTGGTTGTTTCATGTTTAGAAGCCATTTGAGCGATGCATGGTCTGTTCTAATAAGAAATTCTTGTTCATACATTACTTGTGAAAATGGTCAACTGCTCTGACAGTTTCTTACTTGTAAAACACTGATTTCTCTTGAACTTGGTGAACACTTTACTGTAGTATTCAATGACCCTTTCTTCTCCATCTTGTATTTGCGACAGGACAGCTTCGATGCCTGTGTTGCTCGTGTCCATGTTCAAAATAAATTTTCCTTTTAACCGTGAGTGGCCTAATATGGGACTAGAGTTGCTCTTAGCCTCCCAAAAGCTACGTCACCGGTGGTCCAATCAAAAATAGCTTATTGTGCAACAAGTTTATGCAACGGCGCTGCTACTATAGCAAATCCTTCTACAAATCACCTGTAGTATGTACAAAGTCCAAGAAAAATTCTGAGTTCATGTTTGTCCTGAGGTCGAAGCCATTTACGAATTACTTGAATTTTTCCAATGTCGTAAGAGTATCGTCAATTCTAGGTAATGAGTAGCTGTTTTTCTTAGTTCTTAGATCCTTCTTTCCTTGTTACGAGTACAATAATTGGCGATGACCATGGACCTTAAGAGTCTTCAACAACTCCCTCTGCGAGCATACTGTCTACTAATGACTCCACTGTTTGTTGTTTTATCATAGGAAGTCTTCTAGTGGATTGACAGATCGTATGAGCACTCCCAGTATTGACGATGTTTCGCCAAGATATTATCCTTGTTCTCACAAAGGAACTGTTGAGTCTTCTTTAATCCTATAGAGGCTTAGAGATGTTGCCAAGATGTTTCGAATAGTGATAAGTAAATTCTATAAAGTCAATTAGTTTAATGAAAGTCATCACTGTTTTTGTTAGTGAGTTTTAGTGAACCCGGAATCCGTGACGATATGTTTCATCATGTTTTGTCTCTTTCGAATATCACAATGTTTCTTACAGGATTCTATTGAAGTTGGAAGATGTTTTTTTTTGAAATAACTCGTTATAGATTGGAGTGAAATATGAAGTCAGAGCTCAGCAACATTTAATATGATTCACACATTTTTCATATGCGACTTGACGTAACTGAGAAAATAATATACTTAGCTCTAATTCCCATAACAATTATCTATAAGTATCTTTCGATACCTAATTGCGAAATGTCGAAAGCAAATCCCCGAATCATTAATAAATACATAAATCATTAATATTTCGGCATATCAAACATTGATTCACTTGGGAAAGCCACATGAGAAGAATTTCTGATCTTAATAATTCATTAATAATAAATTACTAGTCTGTAAGAGACAAGACCGATATAAATATACAGGGTGATCCTCAAGTACATTCGAATAATTTCAGGAACATTTAAGGAATTATTTTGAAACTTTTTCACTTTCCATTAGTGAATATCAACAGGTGGAATATTTTATGAAAATCTCAAAATCAAGCTGTATGAATGTAAGCTTATTAATAAAAACATATTACTTTAGGTGAGGATTCAGACAGGAATGAAAATTTCATAACAAACATAACGAAAAAATTGAGCATTTTGATTAATATGTTTTGAAATTTTCCACTGTTTATAAACTTTTTCATACATTTCCAGTGATGTATAATATAATATAGGTATATGTATAACACCGCTCCTAAAAAACTGTCAAATACCTGTTTCATATTGATATACATTAAAAGGGGCGAAACTGTAATAGCTAATCGATTTTGAAAACATAAAACGATGGCTTTCAGACGAATTGAAATCCGATCTTCTAATGTAAATATATTTTTCAGGACTTCCTGATTGTGATGCGCGACAGGGGACGCGATAGCGGCGAAACCAGGAGCCCGGAATATAAAGAGAGGCGACGCCCCACGTCCACCTAATGAATTGAATGTGTATTCTACAATGTCAACAATGGACACAATTCAATCCGGACTTGATTGGCCCTTTAAAACTTTTTTGGTTTGTCTTTTTCGGGTAGGTACATCACATGGATTGGGGTCTTAATTTTGTTTCGGTTTGTTGTTTAAATTTTACTTTGCTCTGGGGAAAGTTTTTGATTAGGAAACCTGATTCTGTAGTTTAAATTAAGACTGTTTTGATATACTTTCTGATTAGAGTATACCTATCAATCTAGCATAGGCGCAACGATGCTCTAATTTTTTCTAATACTTATTCATCTTCAAAGTTGGGATATACTTTCCATCATTGGTGAAAGCAAAAACATAAAACGACTCCGCAAACATTAGTAATGGTAATATTGAGGTATTTTGGTTATACTCTGTTTCCCTTTCGTTAGGACTACAGGGAAAGAAAAGCAAAAGAAAACTATAAAGCGATCATAAACCATAGGCGGCCATATTACCCAAATAACTATAGTTTGGGTTCTTATCTAATGGTCATTCAGTATGAATTTTGTACTTGTGGTATGTGTTTTATTGTAAAAATGTCATCAGGCTTTAATCCTGTAGAATGTATGTATTCTTGTGCATCAGATGTCATGAAGTACTAGGTACCTCGAAAATCCTGGAAGCTCAATACCAAATATTCTAGGATATCCAGATAATTAACACTAAAGAATCAGAACCTATATTCTGAAGATTTGATGATGAGGATCCTGAAGCCAACCAGAGAAGAATTATTGCTTACGATTGGAGAATTAATATTGAAGTATTTGAAGATTCATCACTCAAAACTGTTAGGAGTCGAGACACACTACGCATTTTAGAAAATCCAAAATTGAAGAATTGATGATTGTTACTGAAAACTTATGAGTCGGGTCTTAAGATCCTGAAGCCTTGATACTGAGCTTTCAAAAACAGAAGTGTTCATGGATGTAGAAGAAACTAGGAAGACTTGATATTCGTTTTCGGATGCTGGAAAACCTCTACAATATTTGAAAGCAAAAGAGATTCTGAGAATTATGACTTAAGAAGATATCTTCTCAAGGTAAAGCGCTGGAAATTGACTATACACCTCGAAAAATCAAAATTCAAGAATAATGATTCATGAGTTGACTTCAAAAACATGAAGGCTTGACATTGAAGACCCAAGAGTGGGAGATTCTGGAAATAGACAATTCTCTGAATGTTTATGGGTTATGAATGACTTTGAAACAAGTTTAATACCCAGAATTCTAGGATCTCTGGATAATTTAACACTAAAGAGTCAGAACTTATATCCTAAAGGCTCGATAATAAGGATCCTGATGTCACAGCTTCTAAAATCAAGAGTTGAGAGTACGAAGAATGCTGAAAACTGTGAAGAATTAGGAATCACAATCGTATGAAGAAACAATACTCAGTATTGCTGAAAACTCTTAAGTCAAGTCTCAAGATTCTGAATATTTGATACTAAGTTTTCAAAATCAGAACTGTTCATGGCTGTAAACTTGATACTCATCTCCGGAATCTGTAGGGCTGTACAATATCTGGAATCAAAAGAAATTTTGAGACTTATGACTTAAGAAAATATCTTCCTAAAGTACCTAATGTTCTTGCAAATGACTACACACCTTATAAAATCAAAATCCAAGAATCATGGTTCATGAGTTGACTTCAAAAACTGAAGACTTGACACTAAAGATCCAAGAGTGAGAGATTCTGGAAATGGACAATACTCTGGATGTTGATGGATAATGACTTTGAAACAAGTTCAATACCCAGAATTCTAGAAGCTCTGGATAATTCAACACTGAAAAGTCAGAACTTATATCAGGCTCGGTAATAAGATGGTTTCTTCTGCATCATAAGTTCCACTCCGTGGGTGCGAGAAAGACCATCAATACATCGGCTCTGCGGGTGTGACAAAGAAAGCGAAATGTCTGGCATTTCACCGTTCTCTCCAACATGTTCATAATTTGCTTGTTACTCGATTTCTTCCACTTATTGTCGAGACAAGAAGTTCTCTATTCTCTGTGTCTCAAGGTCGACATGGTCTATATTATTGATTACAATTCATGTAATTAACCCCTAATTGTTGCAAGTCACCTCGGAGGAGTAAAATTCTCTCCTACGCGATTGTTTTTGGCTCTCTCTCTTACCCTCGCCGGGCTACAACGCGCCTGTATATCGTTGTGTTTTCAAGTTTTCATCTCAGTGGAAAATTCTCTAGCTGCCAGTGTGAATAGTGATAAATGGATAAATAATCGCCTTGTGGATTTATCTGCATGAACCGGATTAAGCAAGTAAGACCGTTACAATTTCTCTAACAGTGGAAAAATAAATACTGATTAGTGATTAGTGAAAGCGAGCTTCTTGTTCAACCTGATTTCCAACTTCTACTTCCACTTCGCCAAAATCAGTGACGTCATCATTATCGAGTTCTATTTTCACTGTGTTTGGCGAAGTGGAAGTTGGAAATCAGGTTAAACAAGGCAAGAAGTGGAAGAAATCGAGCAAGAAGAAAATCATGAGCATGTTGTAGAGAACGGTGAAATGCCAGATATTGTGCTTTCTCTCTCACACCCGCAGAGCCGGTGTATGGTGTTGTCTCTCTCGCACCCACGGGGTGCACCTATGATGCAGAAGGAACCATCTTACTCTACTTAAGAATTCTGAAGTCAAAGCTTCTAAAACCAGGAAAAAACTTCAAAAATTACTGCTTAAGAGTGGAGAATTACTATTGAAGACTTTGAAGATGCAACACGCAAAACTGTTAAGAGTCGAGGCACACATATGTACGAAAAATCCTAAGTCAATGCTGAAAACTAAGAAGAATTAAGAGTCACAATCGTATGAAGACTCAGTATTCTAGATATTCCGAAAATCAATAATATTTTCATGATCAATGCTGAAAACTCTTAAGTCAAGACTTGAAGAATTTCAAAATCAGAACTGTTCATGGCTGTAGACTTGATACCTATATCATCTCCGGATCCTGCAAAGATTGTACAATATTTGAAAGCAAAAGAGATTTTGAGATTTTTGACTTTATATCTTCTTAAAGTAATGCTCTGGCAAATGACTACAGACCTCGAAAAATCAAAATCCAAGAATAATGGTTCATCAGTTGACTTCAAAAACCTTGACACTAAAGATCCAAGAGTGAGTGATTCTGGAAATAGACAATACTCTGAATTTTTATGGGTTATGACTTTGAAACAAGTTCAATACCCAGAATTCTAGGATCCCTGGACAATGTAACACGAACTTATATCCTGAAGGCTCGATAATAAGGATTCTGATACCAAAGCTTCTAAAACCAGGGTGAAGCTTCTGGAATTACTGCAGCACAAGAATGAAGAATTGCTGAGAAAGACTTTACGGATTCAACACTCAAAAGTGTTAAGATTTGAGACACACAACGAAGAATCCTAAATCCATGCTGAACACTGTGAAGTCAAGACTTCACTCAAAATCCTGAAGACTATAGATATACTAGGCTTTCAAATCAAAACTGTTCATGGCTGTATAATAATATACTATGAAAACTTGATACTCAATCTAGATTAAAATTGCCTAAAACTCTTGGGACAATTTGGCAAATTGGTTCAAGTCTATTGCAAATTTACCAGTAGGTAATTTAAATTAATCTATTCCCTCTTCTCCTATATAAGGCAAAGTCCATTTGACCTACCGCATTTATTACGAAAATACTGAGCATAAAATTGGTGTTAAACGCAACCCAAATCCAAGAAATCGCCATTACATTAGGTATTCCAAAACGATTACGGGGCTTTCGTTATCTGAATAAAAAGATCGTTTTATTTTACGGATATTATCCATGTTAATTTGATTTTAATTTTAAATCTGTAAGTAACTGCGGCTTTTAATTCGTTTTTACTAATTTTTTTCATTGTTTCTAGGTGAATGAAACACGGTTTTCTTTTGTTTAGGGTCAAGAAAGAAATAAATTGGAACTTGATAGAAGAGGAAACACCATCTGCCGCCTGGGAGGCCAATTTTGATACGATATTGAAACTAATCATGATGTATTTAAATATGATTATCGTATCCTTCATGCATCACCACTTATTCATATGTGGAGAATAGAAGCAAAAACTAATTTAAGTTAATTGATTGTGACCAATTGGTTGCCAGTGAAAGTAAGTAAAAAAAAGCTATAGGTACCTACATACTTATTAATCTAACTTCTGATAATGAAGACACATGATAATTTTAAATAAATTACTGTTTTATTCGACCTTATGTATTTTTAGTAGGTATTTCTAGGTCTATAAACCTAGCAGTCCCAAGGTGGAAAAAAACTTCGGGAACTATATAAAAATTAGATGCTTTTTAGGTGCTAATTAGGGCCTCTAATTAAAAATTAGGTGCTCCTTTAGTTTTTGAGAAAATCAAAAAAAAACTAAGGGACTGCTAGGTTTATAAAAGCTAGCAGTCCCCTATAATAAAATAGTTATTTATGATATAAGTGCTAAAAGTGACATTTTATTTTGTGAAAAGGGAAGTTTGAGACACGATGCCATCCCTTTGAACAAAATAAAATCACTTGTAGCACGAATATCATACACTATTTTTTCTACAAACGCACTAAAAGTGATTACTTTTAGCACTAGTGCTAAAAGTAATCACTTTTAACATCAGTGTCATAAAATGGCATTTTAGACACTGACAGCATCCGTTAAAAATGACACTTTTAGTGACGTTTGTAGAAAAAATACTTTTTTCACATTTCTTCTTTGTATCACAATTAGGTGCTTTTTAGGTGCTCCTAAATAGTCGAAGAAAAAATTGAAGCGATTGATTATTAACTGAATTACAGATAATTTCTCAATTATTAGGGGACTGCTGGCTTTACGTTTACATGTTGGCGTGTAAGAATGGCAAAAAAAATTCGAAATCTTTATAATAAATAGGTACTTTTTAGGTGCTTATCAGGGCCTCTAATCAAAAATTAGGCGCTCCTTTAGTTTTTAGGGAAATCAAAAAAAAACAAGGGACTGCTAGGTTTATGAAAGCTAGCTGTCCCCTATAATAAAGAATATTTTTTCCAAATTTTTCTTTTGTATCAGTATTAGGTGTTTTAGGTGCTCCCAAATAGTCGAAAAAAAAATATAATTGATTAATTATTAACTGAGTTACAGATTTTTTTTTTAATTATTAGGGGACTGCTAGTTTCCATTAACCTAGCAGTCCCTGTGTTTTGTTTTTTTTTTATTATCTCAAAAACTAAAGGAGCACCTAATTTTTAATAAGTAGCCCTAATTAGCACCTAAAAAGCACCTAAATATTATTATTATATAGAAACCCAATTTTTTTTTCTATTCTGACACATCACCAAGTAAAAGTGAAGATAACAATTTCCTAATAATGAAAAAAATTTGTGATTCAGTTAATAATTAACTGATTCAAGTTTTTCTTCGGCTATTTAGGAGCACTTAAATAACACCTAACTCTGATACAAAAAAAAAATAATAAAATTTTTTTTTTTACTATAGGGGACTGCTAGCATTCATAAACCTATCAGTCCCTTAATTTTTCTTGATTTCCTCAAAAAATTAAGGAGCACCCAATTTTCAATTAGAGGCCCTACTTAATTAGCACCTTAAAAGCACCTAACTATTATGTAGATCCCGAAGTTTTTTTTCCATTCTGACACACCAACAAGTAAACGGGTCCGTTAAGCTGCCCCCCCCCCCCCCCCATTGATTTTTTTCTTCAAAACACTAGCACACGATTGTTAGAGCTAGCACAACCTAGCACAAGCTGTTGTAGAGCTAGCACAGTCATAGTACTCCGTAGTACAAATGCGGGGGGGGGCCAAGTTAACGTTTGGGATTTTTTGGGAGTTGGCCATGAAAACTGTTATGGTAGCTTGGTAAATAGCTAGCACAACCTAGCACAACCATTTTCAGATCAATCAGAGTTTTGGAACCGAAGTTATTTCCTAATTTATGCAGGTGTAGGGAAAGTTAACGCTATTCCCTTCCTTGCCCGTTTTTAAGTCGCTTTAATGCTGGCACAGCTTTATTTGCGTGAGCACAGCCTAGTACAACAAAAAAGAATGCTGGTACAAGTAGGTATACAATCAACCCAAAATTTAAATATAGTAATTATCCCCTAATTTATGCAGGGGTCGGGATAGACCTCTATCGCTTTACCCTTTCTAGTCCGTTTTTAAAGGGGGTGTGCGCCAAAAAAACAACTTCATCTCAAAAAAAAGAGAAAAAAAATCTAAGAATAACAGTGAAATCCGCACCCCTCTATGACAAATAATACCGCAGATATGGCTCTATGAACGTATCGCATCTCACCCTATGACGTCACGAAAGCTCAAGCGACGCACGAAAAAGTGGATTTAATTAAATTTACATAATGTTTTTCCTGTGTTACCTGCAATAATCTAAACAAAAACCACTCACGCGTGCCGGGCACAATCAAATTAACAATGAAGAGCGCCGCTGGACGAAGTTTTCGTGACGTCACAAGAGCGTCGTCCACACTTTAAAGCGGTATATCTCAGCGATGGTTTATCGTAGAATAACGAGGTTTGAACAGTTATTCTTAGATTTTTTTACACTAAAACTTTAATTTTTGGCGCACACCCCCTTTAAGTTGCTTTATTTACTTTTTAATCAATCATTTACATACCTATAGTATTTTCAAAGTCAATTGAAACAAGGTAACAACTGGTGGCTGATAATGTTCATAAGAAATGCACTGCCACTAGTCTGCCACCAGTTATACGATTTACTTTTACGTTGTTCAAATTGACTTTGGAAATACGGGGTGTCCCAATAGAAAGTGACCAATTTTAAATGCTTATAACTTATTTATGCATATAAGCCCTTGAAACCGGTCAGTTTCTATTGGGACACCCTGTACCAGGGCCGCAACTAGGGGGTGGCGAACTAGGCGCCCGCCTAGGGCGCCGGAGTATCGGGGCGCCGAAGGCGCCTAATTTAATCCAGCCATATTTTACAATTCAAAAATATGCAACGGTTTTACGCGTCATTTGTCGTAGCACCGAAATTTATTTTGCTTGTTACATCTCCCTTTTGTCAACCATCAAAAATACGAATATCGATAGTAATCATATGAATTATGTCAAACACAGTGCGTGTGCAAAAGGCAGCAGCAAATTGCAATGTCTGTGATAAATTCAATTATTGATGACGTAGCGCCCAACTTTCGTTAGCTAGATAATATTAGCTTTGCGTCGAGCTTTGATCCGACCAAACGAAGCAAGAGCACTGTTGGCGACATGGGCGCCCTCTGCATGCTGCATGCATTATCTCTTTTGACTCATTTCTATTTAGCCGTTTACGGAAACTATAATCGGGTTAACCCGACCAGCAGCTGAATGTTTTCTATCTTTCCTTAATGAATGCGATTGAAAAAAGGCAAAATACGTCTGCTGACGGTCGGGTTAACCCGATCATAGTTTCCGTAAACAGCTTTTACTTTTAGAATAGCTTCGTTCGCGGTAAGAATTCTGTTCGAAGCTATTTCGCATGCGCAGTTCAAGTAATGGCGTTTGCGAATGACAAAATTCCGAACTTTTAGTTACGGTTCTGGATTCGCGGATCAACCAGAATCGGTTCGGAACCGTTTCTGAACCAGGGGGCGGATTACGAACTCTCGATTCGAGCCGAAATCGCCATGGATTTCGAACGCATTCTGATGCATTTGCATGGAGTGCGTTCAAAATCCATGGCGGTTTCGGTTCGAATCGAGAGTTCGTAATCCGCCCTCAGTTCTAGCGGTCCTAGGATTTTAGCAAGAGCTTCAGGATTGACACATATTTAACGATTGTTTACGTATTAGCCTATCCAAAACATGTGACTTTGACAAGCAAATAAAGGGATGTGCATTGGGGATGTGTGCCTCTTGGCGGACATTTCAATTTAAGCTTGACAGCATCTTGGATCTATGTCTTGGATACTCTAGCCTATCAAAAACACGTGACTTTGACAAGTAAACAAGGGGTTTGTGTGCCTCTTGGCCATTGAGGTATAATAATAGAGAGACGCATTTGAATACATAGAATTTGAATAGTAGAATAAAAACGGTATCGGTGGGCGTGGCTAAAGACACTAACAATATGGCTACTCACACAGAGCCGAACTAAATAAATTCTTTATAATTTTCAGCTAAAAAAAGTAAAAAATCTTCTTTACGCCAAAAAAGAAGAAGTTGCTACAGAAACTTCAAAATACTGATACAGAAGATCCTTCCAAGACCCAAAAAAAATTTGCGCTTCAAAAGTTTTTCGAATTTAGAGCATCATCGGATGAAAAATACGGCCCTGATGCATTATTGACGCGTTGCTATGACAAAAGTGACAGACTTTGGGACAGAAGAACACTCATAATATGGCGGAATTGGGTACACGTTTGTCTCGTCATTTCGCCTCCTTATTATTCTATCTCAATGCTCTTGGCGGACATTTTAACTTAATAGCGAATTCCATTGCGTACTGAATGTATTTGTGTCTTTTTCTACTAGCTTGTATAAGAAAGAGATAAAAATACATTTTTTCTGCACTGGTTCTACTAATGGAATTCGCTAATGTTTCACAGCATCTTGGATAGTCTAATTAGACAGTCTGGAGAACTCGTTCCAAAACTGTTCGCGATAAAATAATGGTGTTTTCCATTTGTTGCACGGAGGACGGAGGTGCACTCAGTGCAATTTTTATATTCCATTTGACTGCACATTATCAGTTTTTATTTTCCCTTTGAAATCCAGTGCAATTATGTATGCACTCAGTGCGCATTTTTTGGCACGAGCTAGGAAGGCCCGTGGAGAGCCAAAGTATCAAAAAATATAAAGTCTGTTTTTTTTTATCTATTGTTACTTTTGAGAAGGCAGTGAAGGGGCGCCAAAATTTGGACTTGCCTTGGGCGCCGAGGGTTCTAGTTGCGGCCCTGCCCTGTACTATACCTACCTACTTTTTATTTGAAGAAATAATGAGAAGTTATTTTTGTTTTTTTAATTGAAAATGTACGTTTAGCTTTTTTTGGTGGCAATTAAATTATTAACATTGAAAATGTTTATATTATCGCACGGGCACGTAGTATGGGGTACGAAATTCGAAATTCTTGTGTTGCATTTGTCCCATAGGTACGTCACAGAGTCGGGGAAGGGATACGAAACGCCGCTGCTCGCAAGCAAGATTGAGCGGTGTTGCCGGATGGTTTTTTAAAATTTTAAATGGTATGCATGCCATATTAGGCAATGGTTAATGAAAAGAAGAAGTAGGTAATAGTATATTATGCAATCAACGGTACGAACTGCCCCGAACGGTTCTAATTGCTCCGAACAATTCAAAACTGCTCCGAATAATTCAGAACTGCTCGGAACACAACAAAAAAACAGGATAATTTTATTTATTTTACCCTCAAAACATCGATATTTGTCAAACATCGATATTTTCACTTCGATACATCAGTTGCATCGATGGTGGAGTATCGATGTTGCCACCGATGTCCAAAAACCGACATCTGTGATCGATGTCGCATCCCTAAGTTCTACGTCGCCACTAGGATCTAGCCGTAGCAGATGCGAATCGATTTTGCCCCAAAGTGCGCATGCTTGCCTATTCTCAACAATCTCAACGGATTGTATCGATTCGCAATTCGACGCGACGTTTGGATTCGGAATTAAAATTATTAATAATATTTATTATTGCTATAAAAGTAAAAACAATGGCGGTATTGAGTATTATAGGGCATTCCGTAATTTCCATATTTCCAAAATATTTAGATTTTGAAATATGTATATCTCTTTCAGCTAGAAGAGAGCTGCTGAAACTCCTGTATAAATTATACAGGGTGTTTCGTGTGTCCTAACCCCGGTCAGTAACTTCGGGTGTTAGTTTAAAAAAATAATCTTTTTTTGCAATTTTTTTGAAAAATATCTTTTACCCAATTTAGCTGGAATTTGGTACCTACTGTTATTTATTATTATAAGAAGCTAATTTAGCTCTAATTGAAATTTTTTTCGCATGCCCGACAAAATTTTCTTGATTTCTATTGAGCTGATCTGAATTTTGAAAAATTCACAGTCCTTCACAAAGATGCAACCGGGGAGGACATTGAAAATGCCGAAGCAGAGTTCAACGCTCATGACTGTTGTAACCCCTATAGTTCCAACTGCTCCGAACACTTCGAACTGCTCCGGACAAAGGTGTTCCAAACAGAGCTACTCCTAACAGTTCGAACTGCTCCAAACAGTTCGAAATGCTCCAAACAGTTCGATCTGCTCCGCTTGGACCTAATCTAAACTAACTCAAACATAAAACGCACAGTGAAAAGCGAAAAACGGTTGTCTCCACGTTGTCACTGAAGTAAAAAACCACTAAATAATAAATGGCGCCTAGCACCGCCACGCTATGCCATAAAACTAAGAACTGGCAACATAGCGCTTCCCGTCATGATTCTAAATTGCCTTTTTGTTTGGACGCCATATTGCGGTGCGCGAAATTAGTTGCCAACAGTAGCAGTTTTGAGCTGTTCGAACTGTCCGGAGTAGTTTGAACCGTTCGGAAGAGTTTAAGCTGTTCGGAGCAGTTCGAACCGTTCAAAGCAGCTCTGTTCGGAGCACCTCTGCTTGCAACGAAACAGTTCGAACTGTTCGGAAAAGTTTTGAGCTGCTCGGAGCACAGTTCGAGCCGTTCGGAGCAGTTCAAATTAGTTTGAACTGTTTGGGTTAGTTTTGTTCAAAGCAGCCTCGAAAGCAGCTCTTTCGGAACGTCTCTCTTTTCGGAGCAGTTCGAAATGTTCCGAGCAGTTCGAATTGTTTAACTGTTCGGAGCAGTTTGTACTGTACGGGGCAGTTTCAACTTTCCGGAACAGCTCGAACTGTTCAGGAGAGTTTGAACTGTTTGGAGCAGTTAGAACTGTTCCGAGTAGTTCTGAATTATTCGGAGCAGTTTTGAATTATTCGGAGCAATTAGAACCGTTCGGGGCAGTTCGTACCGTTGATTGCATAATATACTATTACCTACTTCTTCTGTTTCCTAAACATTGCCTAATATGGTATGCATACCATTCAAAATTTTGAAAAAAATCATCCGGCAACACCGCTCAATCTTGCTTTCGAGCAGCGGCGTTTCGTGTTCCTTCCCTGTCTCTGTGACGTACCTATGGGACAAATGCAACACAAGAATTTCGAATTTCGTACCCCATACTACGTGCCTGTGCGATAATATAAACATTTTCAATATTAATAATTTTTTTTTTTATTGATAAGCCATTTCACTTATTTAAAGTACTCCTGAGCGTGTTTAAATCGAACATTCAAAAACGCGCGTGTTTTAAAGTTACTAATGACAACATCAACCATAGACTAATATAGGGGGTAAATAGACTGGACTCTCCAATGTTGAAATATCATGTCGTATTTTAGCGCCTTCTGCCGACTGAGAGTGAACTATAAATAATAGTTCGGTCGTTATCCGAAAGATGGCACTTTGTTATTGATATTGTTCACTGTAATTTTTACAGTAACTTGACAACCCTCCTCAAACAGTGGCGACAATGGAGGTCCCGCTGCCATGTTCTTGCTAATTTTTTTTATATGAATAATAGGATATAAATGAATATCCCCTCGGATATCCATATCTATCATAAAAATTTAAAAATAACGTATTTAAATTTTAGTCAGAGAAATAAGTTACCTTCAAATTTTGATGATAGATATCCATTTATATCCAATAATTCCTATGTATTCATATTTTAAATTTTAAAAATATGGCGGCGGGGTCTCTATTCATCGTGGCCACTGTTTGCAGAGGTTTGTCGAGTCCTTAGTTTTTCATAAGAATAAACACAATCAAAAGACAATTCAAATTTTAAAATGTTGAATGAACGAAAAGGCCAAATGACAATGACCGACAATGACATTTCCGATGAAGGATTTGGTATTTGTTTCATTTTCACATTCATAACCTCAGTTTCATAAGACCAGCAGAGCCATCAGCGGTCACGAGTGAACTAAAAAAGCTGGCTCACAACGGTAATATGAGTGAGCAGACCATGACATCAACAACCAACAGCCCGAGAAAGGTCTAAATGTCAACTTTTTAATTATTGATTTGTCAGGAGTAGGTTAGGTACTTGTAGACAACGTCAAGTAAAATATAGCAAGTGTCAACGAATTTAACATTCCACAATTATTAGTAATTTTTGATTTGAACGTATAGGTACCAATAAAAAAAATAGTGTAAAGTATTCGTGGATAACTGGTCTTTAAAACACTTGCTCTATTTCGAGCACTCCGGCTGCGCCGTCGTGCTCGAAAAATCGCGCGTGTTTTAAAGACCTTAATATCCACTTATACTTTAATATACTAAATTGCCACCAAAAAAAGCTAAACGTACATTTTCAATTAAAAAAACAGAAATAACTTCCCATTATTTCTTCAAATTAAAAGTAGGTAGGTATAGTACAGGGTCTCCCAATAGAAACTGACCGGTTTCAAGGGCTTATATGCATAAATAAGTTATAAGCATTTAAAATTGGTCACTTTCTATTGGGACACCCCGTATTTCCAAAGTCAATTTGAACAAGGTTAAAGTAAATCGTATAACTGGTGGCAGACTAGTGGCAGTGCATTTCTTATGAACATTATCAGCCACCAGTTGTTACCTTGTTTCAATTGACTTTGAAAATACTATAGGTATGTAAATGATTGATTAAAAAGTAAATAAAGCAACTTAAAAACGGACGAGAAAGGGTAAAGCGATAGAGGTCTATCCCGACCCCTGCATAAATTAGGAGATAATTTCTATATTTAAATTTTGGGTTGATTGAAAAATGAACGTGCTAGGCTATAACGTTGCGCTAGCTACTAACCACGGTTCTATAACCGTTCTCATGACAAATCCCTAAAAGATCCCTGTGGGGACTGGGAAATCAGGCAACGCCGCCGCGGCCGGTCGAGAACTAGGAACCTGTGAAGACAGGGTGGATTTATTAGTTAAGATTTGACTTTATGATTGTATGTAGTTGTGTTAATGAGATTATTCAGATTTGTGTTAAATATATTGTTACTTGTGTTACTGTGTTATTATTGGTTCAGATACAATAACGGAGAGCACCACAAGTGGCGACGAGGTAAATACTAATAATAATTAATTATTACTATACCTATTTTCCATTGATAAGACTAAGACGCTAACAAAGAAAAAGAAATATATGTCTCTTGGTACTATAAAATCGATATAGACATATTTAAATGCATGTAGGTATTATAACAATAGTAACAACCATTTCCTAATTTCCCAAATTTGTGCAAACTGGCTAAATAAAGAATAAAAGGGAAAAGTTCCTCCCCATCAAATTTGCTTTGTTATTTGATCGCTAGAGCCGCTAGAGCGGTACCTGCATCCTCAAAACAAGGCGAAGGCGAAGGGCAAGGGTTGTTATTCAGGTAACTTCCCAGTGCCAGTCGATGCGCTGTTGCCTATGTGTCCAAAAAAAAAAAAAAAAGCTGCACGTTGGAAAAACAAATATTTTTACTGATAGTTCGGTTTGCACTTAACAATATGTAATTAATTAGTTTTATAAATATGAGATGTCTGTATGTGCATATGTATGTATGTAAATGAATGTCTTTTGGAATAAATATTTTTATTTTAGCTACAGAGCGGATTAAATTCTGCTGTGAGGCAAACTGTGCCTATAGTCCTTGTACCTAGTCAAAGTGTCGAGTGGATTAAATTCTACTAGAGAGGGACGGATTAAATTCTGTCATACTTTTGTTGAGTGGATTAAATTCTACTATAGAAGGACGGATTAAATTCTGTCATAAAACATCTAGAGTGCAAGGTAAAAAAAAAAAAACTGAAAAATATAAAAAAAAAAAAAAATAAATTGATTTTAGGGTAGAAATATAACCTAAAAGGAACGGATTAAATTCTGTTAGAGCAAAACGTGCCTGGGTGGATTAAATTCTACCAAAATAAGGTAAAAAAAAAAAAAAAAAAAAAAAAAAAAAAAAAAAAAAAAAAAAAAAAAAAAAAATTTAAAAAAAAATTAAAAAAAAAAATCATGAAGAAATTGATTTTAGGGTAGAAATATAACCTAAAATGGATCAATCGTCAATCAAGCACTTTGCCTGCGATTCCATCGACAAGGCGCTTCTCTCCATCGAATGGAGGAAGTGGCTACGCTCAGTAAAACTCTATCTTGATGCCGAAGAGGTCACGAATGGAGTTAAGAAGAAAAACAAGCTGTTGCATCTCGGCGGACCTCAATTACAGGAAGTCGCTTTTGGGCTACCAGGGGCAGTCGTGGACTATGACCCCGAGGTAAATAATGACGTATTCAAAATCCTAGTTGATTCCCTTGATAACCATTTTTCCCCTCAACAAAACTCTTGTTTCGAAAGACATGTTTTTCGAAGCATGAAGCCTGAAGATGGAGAGAGTCTAAACAAATTTTTAATTCGATGCCGAGCTCAAGCAAATAAATGCTCATTTGGGAAGAATGAGGAAGATGCTCGTGAGATCAATGTTAAAGATAAGCTCATAGACATGTGGGCCCCTGTTGAACTAAAGAGGAAGCTCTTGGAAAAGGAGTTACCGTTGAACGAAGTAATTGACCAGTGCCAGATATATGAACAGACCAAAAATCAGAGCTCCGCAATGCAGGAGAAGAAACAACCAGAAGTCCCTCAATTTCAACTCAATAGAATTGAACAATCCAGAAAACGAACGCATGGGGAAACAAAGAAGGCGTGGGACTCGGACTGTTCGCGATGTGCTGGTGACCACAACCCTTGGGATATGAAGAAGTGTCCAGCAATTAATGTACTATGTCACAAATGTAACCGTAAGGGACATTTCTCCAGGAAATGCAGAACTGGGAAAAACTCCCGTTTTACACCACAAGGGTCGCTAAATCGTAGACGGTTTGACTCAACAAAAGCAAGAAAAGTGAACTTCATAGACGAAACAAATGAAGAAGCTGCTCCCTCTACTAGTGACATGGGAAATTATGAATGCTTTGAAGTTGTGAACTCGGCTGAACTGAATTCAAAAAAGAGAGACGACATAATAACGGTTTCCATCGGAGGGACATCGATTGACATGCTAATAGATTCAGGAGCAGCATGTAATATAATCACTGGTCAAGACTGGAATACGCTAGTAAAAAAGAATGCCACCATGCTGGATATTCAACAAGATGTTACAAGCACCATCAAACCATATGCTTCGACTACACCCCTCAGTATTAAACTCAAGTTTAGTGCACCAATTCGCATAAGAAACGGCTGTGAACATCTTGAATCCTTTTTGGTAGTAGAGGATGGAACCACATCTCTATTGGGAAAACAAACAGCAATGTATTTGGGAGTACTCAAATTAGGATTGGGGGCTGGGGTAAATCAAATTGAGACCACCACACCTTTTCCGAAAATCCCCAACATAAAAGTGAGACTATCCATTGACATCAACATAAAACCTGTACAACAACCAATGAGAAGAATTCCCATTGCAGTGGAATCCAAAGTGGAGCAGAAGTTAGATGAAGCCCTTGCTAAAGATATTATTGAAAGAGTAACTGAACCGAGTTCATGGATTTCTCCAATGGTAATAGTGTTTAAGCCAGATAATGACATACGAATCTGTATCGACATGAGGAGAGCTAATGAGGCCATTTTACGGGAAAAATTTCCATTGCCGACATTTGACAATTTTATGACCAAATTGAAAGGAGCACGATACTTCTCACGCCTAGACATGGCAAGTGCATACCATCAGCTTGAATTGGAGGAAGAAAGTCGACCAATAACCACTTTCATAACGCATAAAGGATTATTTCGATACAAACGTTTAATGTTCGGTATCAATTCAGCCCCAGAGATTTTCCAGCGGATATTTCAAGGTATACTCTCCCCATGTGCAAACTGCTTAAATTATATTGACGATATTATTGTATTCGGCCAAACTGAGGAACAACACGATATGTTTTTAAATAAAGTATTGGAGGTTTTAAAAACCCATAATGTACTCCTAAATGACAAGAAATGCCATTTTAAGGTATGCCAGATAGACTTTCTGGGACACGTATTGACGTCATCAGGTATTCTACCAGATCCTAACAAAATGAAAGTGATCAGGGATTTTCGTGCACCGGCAAACAAAGAAGAAGTCAGGAGTTTTCTGGGACTGGTAACCTATTTGGGGAAATTTATTCCCAAATTAGGGGAGTTGACGGAACCTCTCAGATTAATCTTGAAGGAATCAAAGTTCAGGTGGGGACAATGTGAGCAAGAAAACTTTGAAAAACTGAAATCAGCATTGGAGAAACTACCCACCTTAGCATACTTTAACCTGCACAGACGCACACAGTTGATTGCGGATGCCAGCCCAATAGCGCTAGGAGCTGTTCTCCTCCAGTACGATGAAAGCGAACAACCACATGTCATTTCTTTTGCAAGTAAGAGTTTATCTACGGTAGAACGGCGATACTCGCAAACAGAGAAGGAAAGCCTGGCTTTGGTTTGGGCGGTTGAAAGGTTCTATTTTTACCTGGCTGGAATAGATTTTGAGTTAATCACAGACCACAAGCCGCTAGAGGCCATATTTAGGCCCACCTCAAAGCCTCCAGCAAGAATAGAACGATGGTTATTGCGATTACAAGCCTTCAGATTCAAAGTCAAGTACAAATCTGATAAATCCAACATCGCTGATCCCTTTTCAAGACTGTGTAAACTAGAAGCAGACAAAACTTTCGATGAACCAAATGAGTACCATGTACAAATGATCATAAATGAAGCCATTCCTAAGGCTCTTTCCATCTCCAAAGTTATTTCTGAGAGTAAAACAGACGTCCAAATAGTAGATGCAATCGATAAGATATCAGAAAATACTTGGTCACCAAATGATCAAAATCCATTCTACCCGTTCCGCTTGGAACTAACCCACATGGGTCCTGTGCTTCTTAGGGGAAATAAAATAGTAATACCCACAAACCTCCGATGTCACACGCTACAACTAGCACATGAAGGCCATCCTGGGGAGACGGTGATGAAGCGTCGCCTACGTTCCAAGGTATGGTGGCCACAAATAGACAAAGAAACCGAGAAACATGTAAAAACCTGTATGGAGTGCCTTCTAGTATCACAACCCAACAAACCCCCACCAATGGCGAGGAAAAGGCTACCACCGGGACCCTGGAAGGATATAGCACTCGACTACATGTCCGGCGAACCAAATCAAGACTACCTACTAGTTATTATCGATTACTATTCTCGTTATGTCGAAGCAGTGTTTACCAGAAATACCAATTCCGCAACAGTGATTAGAGCTTTGGAAGAAATCTTCTGCTGGTTGGGACTTCCACAAACCTTGAAGGTAGACAATGCTACGAACTTCAATAGTCAGGAATTTAAAAATTATTGCTTAACAAATGGAATTGACCTGGTTAACTCGGCTCCATACTGGCCTCAAGCCAATGGTGAGGTAGAAAACATAAATAAATCGTTGAAAAAACGACTTCAAATAGCTTACCAGAAAAGCGATAAAAACTATAAGCAGGAAATACAGAAATATTTAATGATGTACAATGTGACACCTCATGGGACAACCGGAAAATCTCCTTCAGAGTTGATCATGAATCGAAGGATTCGAGATAAAATACCAAGTATTGAAGACATAGCGATTGAAACACTGGACGAAGAGGTATATGATAGAGACTTAGCAAGCAAGGAAATGGGAAAAAGAAAGGAAGACAATAGAAGAGGAGCTACACCTAGAGAAATAGAACCTGGGAATAAAGTTGTCGTGAAGAACATCATATACCAAAATAAGTTAACACCAAATTTCGATTCTACAGTATATGATGTTTTACACAGAAATGGAAACGAGTTAACACTTCATGGAAATGGTAAAATCATAAGACGCAATATTGCTCATGTAAAGAAAATACCGGAGAGTCAAGCTCCATTGGTTACCACACCCCAAACCGTTTCCCCATATCCTCACACACTACCTCCAAATCCTTCCCAGCCTCAACCACCACCAGAAGATAACGAAGATGAAGACCCCAACGCAAGTCCCCAAGTAGAACCTCTCAAGCTCCTGAAAAGAGGAGGGATGTGGGGACTGGGAAATCAGGCAACGCCGCCGCGGCCGGTCGAGAACTAGGAACCTGTGAAGACAGGGTGGATTTATTAGTTAAGATTTGACTTTATGATTGTATGTAGTTGTGTTAATGAGATTATTCAGATTTGTGTTAAATATATTGTTACTTGTGTTACTGTGTTATTATTGGTTCAGATACAATAACGGAGAGCACCACAATCCCCAAAGGTTGAAAACCGCCACGCCCCCAATTATGGCCTAATTATCATGAAAGTATACCTACTTGTATTAAAAAAAAGCTGTGGCAGCATTAAAGCGACTTAAAAACGGGCAAGGAAGAGAATAGCGTTAACTTTCCCCACCCCTGCATAAATTAGGGAATAACTTCGGTTCCAAAAATTCTGATTGATCTGAAAATCGTTGTGCTAGATTGTGCTAGCTATTTACCAAATTTCCATAACAGTTCCCATGGCGAACTCCCAAAAAATTCCAAACGTTAACTTGCCGCCCCCACAATATTATTTTAAAACAAATAGTTGTGCTAGCATACTTTTTTATGGTGCTAGCCTGTGCTAGCTCCAAAGAAGCTGTGCTAGCCTTATGGCGCCTTGAAACAATGCGGGAGGGGGGGGGCTAGCGTTATCCTGCCCCCCCCGCACTAACTAGGATATATTTTTGTTACTATGACTGTGCTAGCTCTACAACAGCTTGTGCTAGGTTGTGCTCTAATAATTAAAAAAAAATCTGTAACTCAGTTAATAATTAATCAACTCTATTTTTTCTTCGACTATTTAGGAACACCTAATAAGCACCTAATTCTGATACAAAAGAAAATTTTGGAAAAATATTTTTCACTATAGGGGACTACTTGCTTTCATAAACCTAGCAATCCCTTAGTTTTTGTTTTTTTTGAATTTTCTCAAAAACTAGAGGAGCACCTAATTTTTAACTAGAGGCCCTAATTAGCACCTAAAAAGCACCTAATTATTATATAGGTCCTGGAGTTTTTTTGCCATTCTGACACACCAACATGTAAACGTAAAGCCGGCAGTCCCCTAATAATTAAAAAAAATCTGTAACTCAGTTAATAATTAATTAATTTTATTTTTTCCTCAACTATTTAGGAGCACCTGAAAAGCACCTAATTCTGATACAAAAGAAAATTTTGAAAAAATATTTTTTACTATAGGGGACTGCTAGCTTTTATAAACCTAGCAGTCCCTTAGTTTTTTTTTGATTTTCTCAAAAACTAAAGGAGCACCTAATTTTTAATTAGAGGCCCTAATTAGCACCTAAAAAGCACCTGATTATTATATAGTTCCCGAATTTTATTTCCACCTTGGGACTGCTAGGTTTATATAGACCTGGTATTTCTTGATTCTGTGTGTGTGCTATATCTTTTTTGATTTCTTTATTTCACCAAAAGGGTTTTTGTGTTCTTTCAATGTTTTCGTCATCAAATGCTGCAATATGATTTATGAATATATTCTCAGATTAGAAGATCATTAAGTCCATGTTTGAAGAATATAAAAGATGTAAATAAAGATTTGTTTGGTAACTGCATAAGAATTAACCTAGACTCATAAACCAAAAATCTTATTGGTAGTATTTCTGAGCCAAGTCTATGAATATTCCGAAAAGGATATTTTTCATAATTTTTATGTAGATGATTTATTAATTGGGGCTGCAGTTTCTTGAAATGCAATTAATTTGAATTAAGAAGTCGACTACATTTTAAAATCAGGTTATATGAATCTTCGCAGCCTTAAATGACGTATTCTCGTATCCATTTTGGGAATATTTTTATTATCAACGTAACCCATGTATTCTCTAGATCTATATTGATTTGATTTCCCAAACTCTTAGCATCATTGTTCATTGTCTAATGTCTTTCGAACCAATATTACCAATATGTAGGTAAGTACCTACCTATCAAAAAAATAATCCGCTACTTATACATATCTTTTTCTTTTTCCTTAAAATTCCTCAAAATCGAAAAAACTGTCAAAAGAAAAACCGTGTGACTCGAAACGGATATGCGCGCGTTAAACGAGATAAGCCGAAGATGATAATATTTTTCTAGTGGCGATGTGAGCTTTTTTAAACAAGATACTTAGCAGACCATGCAGGATCTAAGAGCTCATAAAATTTTATGAATGAATATGCTGCAAGATATAACAGTTTAGATATACCCTATACCTTGTGGAACGTGGGAAAACGAGATACAGATACACACGCGCCGTTAAAGAAAATACAATTTTTTTGTTCAAATCTAAGCAAATGTTTATAACAAAGTAGTGACTCGAATAATAATTATAGAAAAATTGTTGAATTTTTCAATACTTGATAATAATCTACTGGCTTAGTTGAAATAATAAATTCCAACAATAGAATAGAATCGCTGACATAGCAATATTGTCCTTTGTTTTCCAGCAATCGCATGGCAAAAATATTAATATCTCCCTGGCTGTCTCCATCTCGAAAATCCCGGAAAGCTCCTGCTATGATATAGTGTCTTCGTTTCCCATTCAGGGAATACGCACCCACCGCCAACATCGACGCGTCCTTCCTGCCTGAACCTGATTTATGACCGTTGGCGGGATTACCGCAACCGGCTATTGTTTTATTCCACGACGCCGCCGAATTTTCCATTATTTTCCATTGCGAAAATTGGAGAAGATTTAGTACGTACATACTTTGAAATCCAAAGAAATGCGCAACGTCGAGAGTAGGTAATTTATTATTGTGGAGTCGGTGCAATGAGTAAGTGGCATAGCTTTTTGTTGATGAGAATACATTCAAATTGTCTCTTTGCAGTAGTCTATGCTTAAAAGTTCCTTAGAATGAGCTCAAACTAGCCTATTGTAAATTCCTTCGGAATCAAATTGGTCGATTGTGGTGGCCAATGTGGGATCCACATAATCACCACCCAAAATAAACTCGAAAACGCATCTATTAGATAATATAAACTTTGATATAAAGTATACTTAGGGTGGGTTCTTTACAATGAATATTTATTCTCTACTGTGCACGCCAAAAACATACTGGTAACTTTGTCACTCGGCCACCTCACGTAGGTTTCACATCTTAAACTCTGCTTTGAACACTCCCGTTTACCGTGATAGAGGATTCACTCACTTTCGAAACGGGTGCTCTGCTTTTTACACTTCCGATCGCCATTCTCAGCTTGGTACTTCTAGTTGGTTCCGATGAAGTTGAACTTCGTTGACCAATCAGAAACAATTACTCCGAGGGCAAATACCCCTACCGGCATTGAACTACACTGATTGGTCTGAGCTTTCGTTGGCAATGAAAATTGTTTGAAAGTTTTTTCAGGTAAGGACCAACGTGCAAATCAGGGACAAGAGTCCCTGTTTGGGAATCGATCCACTGTCTAGGGTCGATTCCCAAACAGGGACTCTTGTCCCTGATTTGCACGTTGGTCATTACCTGAAAAAACTTTCAAACAACCTGATGAAGTTGTTTCCACTTCTGCGTTTGATGGCTCGGTCCACATTTCTACAGATGTCCCAGTCTCCACTAAGGAATACACTCTCTGCACAGTGCGTAGCAACATTCCATTTGCACCAAACATACTGCACCATCTTTGCCTGGCAGAACCTCGGTGATCCGTCCAAGTGCCCAGTCAATTCTTTGATTATTATCATTATACCAACTAGCACAATTTCGACTTCAACTTGTCTAGACGCCTCAACACTAGTGGTGTTTTGAAGTTGTCCAAGGTATTCATCACGAAATCTAAATCTCAAATCGTCCCGATTTTTTTGTATTCGACACAATGATGATCGGTCCACCACTTCACATTCAGGCAAAGTACCTTCAGACAGGTCGCGCGTAAACATAACTGGTGTAAGTGATACCAATTCACTGGCGTTGTTCAGTTTCGTCTACGCGCCCTGTATATGTATAGTTGTAGGTTAAATTGAGTATTTAGGATGTCAAATCCGATTTGGGAATGGAAATTGATTCGTTTTTTTTTTCTTTATTTCTGTTTTCTCTTATTCTAATTGAATTGCACGTGCTCTATGCCTAAGAATTGATACGGCTTTGCTAAATTTGGCTTTTAATAATGCGCGCGTTAAACACTAAAAAAGGATACCGGCAAAGTCCTTACACTGCCGACAAGTAAAATCAGTTGCCAAAAACACGTCGCCCGCTTCGTGTGGTTCGAAAAAATAGACCCGCGGTTTTTCGTTTGCCGTGACCGGTTAAATCAAAACGGTTTCGTTGCACTCCTCCGCATTGCACCTGAATGAGCTGGCCAGCTGAGTGGAGTTTGGAAGTAGAGCCAGGTAAGGTGAAAAAATATCCTTTCCAGTTTCGATATCTTTTAATTTCATTTTAAAATCTCTCATCGATTACCATTCTATCAGCAACTTGTGGATTTTCCAGTTTTAATTTCGCGCAGGCGTCTTCCGAAATATACGTCAGAAGTCGATCTATTTGCTCACAGTCACATATCACGGTTAGTAAGTCCTCATAAGTGAGCGCCGCCCGACCAAGAACATTCCGACAAGGCGTTCCCAGAGCCCACCCCACCAAGCTGCTGTTGGAGGGTTAAAACGCCATGTTATCCGCTCCACGGCTGCATATTTTTCAACTTCGCTCGAATGCAGTTTCTTGAATAAATTATCTGTGTCGATAAAATTAGTTCCATTGTCACTGTATACTACTTCCCCTTCGCGCAACAAATCTTCTTAGGGTTTTCACAAAACACTCAGTTGACAATGAACTGGCTAGTTCCAGGTGGACCGCCCTATAAACTGCACATGTAAAATACAGATCCAGACCTTTTCACCTGTCTTCAGGTATAAAGGAGCAGCAAAGTCCACACCAGTGACTTCAAAAGCTGATGCATCCGTAACTTGATCTACAGGGAGAAGAGGTGGTCTTTGGACTTGACTATACTTCTGGATACTTGCGTCCGACACACTACACATTTTAAAATTACACTTTTGATGTACCTCTGTCCACCCAATATCCAGTACTTCTCTCTCAGTATGTATACCCTGGATTCCAACATGACAAGACTTCTTATGGGTATCAAAAATGAGCCGCTCAATCACATCATGACGAGATGGCAGTACTATCGGCATGAGAAAAAACTAGGTATCTTCACGATTTGCTATACGAGACTTCAAAAGTACCATGCCAGAATCATTCCAAAATACGTGCAAAGTTTTCAGGCGTTGTTGGTCGTTTTTGGAACAACTTTCTTTTAGTACAGTTCGCAAAACGAAAATTTCCGCTCGGTTTTTTTTTCTTCAGCGGATAGGTAGCTCACCAATCCTCTAGATGTCTCACATTAGTACGAATCTAAATATCCAACCAATCATACGAAAAGTTTTAATAAAACTTGAAAAATATATCAAATGTCATTCCGCTGCTTCCCTAACTACCTACTTCGGAGTTAGCTAAACTAGTCACAACACCTTTTTTACTTCACAGCAAAAATCTCTGCTTCATTATAGGAGACAATTTCGTGAGGCCACAAATTGGGGTTTTCATAAAGCCAATTGAGACCCTCCCACCATTCAGATTCATACAGCTGTCGTGGTGAGCAGCCTCGTGATGGAAAGTCAGCTGGGTTTGGGGATCCAGGAACATGACGCCAGCTGTCCCTTGTGGAAGTCTCTCTGATCTCAGTCACTCTATCATATACAAAATTACACCAATCCTCATTTTTCTTAATCCATGACAATACTGTTGTTGAATCTGTCCAGAAAAAACACTCCAATGATTCAAATTCAAGAGCCTTTTTCACAGAATTGCACAATTTAGTGTTAATAACTGCCGCCAGCAACTCCATTCAAGGTATAGTCACAATTTTTATTGACGCAACTCGTGCAGCTAAAAGAGTAATATGAACTGTATCCTGATAGGCACACCTTAAAAAGACTGCCGTACCGTAGGCACCTTTAATTATGTCACAAACGCGTAAGCTCATTCCAGTTCCTTCACCAAATGCATGTATGACCTTGCATTTCCTTTTCTTGAGAATCCCTCCAAATAAATCGCAAAAAATCTGGATCTACAGGATGTACACTTCTGTAGAAAGGCTTTTCTGATGTCTGAAGTCACTCCAATTTCATTTTTCCGGAACCGTGCTAAAATTTCTGGAATCAACTCGATGAGGTTGGGACCTTTCTCCAAGCATTGATTCAGTGACACTTTTCCTTTTATTCAGGCACTAGCTTCAAATACTGGTCTGATCTTTGGTTGTACTACTAGAACTAGTTTTTACCACTGGCCTATGTATCAAATAATGGCCTGTACCCAGCAACGTCTCGATTGCTACCAATCCACTTTTAAGCTATATCAGAACCAAATAATCAGTAATTTTTATATTTAAGTCCAACAATTCCCGCAACCCGGGTTCCAGGAAAAACAGTCGAAGCTTCACAGCAAATCTTAGGCTGATTTTATGCATCAAACCTACAAGTGTTACCATTATCCTGCAATAAATGAATCTCGTAAAGACCATTCAACTTTTCTGACAAAACATTTGCAAAGAGACAATGCCTGCGCTGTGATCTTCAAAATACATGAGCGTAGGGATCCAGTGTCAATCAGAGCTCTCACTGCCATAAAACCATTTCCACCCTTAATTTTTACCTTTAAAGTCTGTAAAAACACATAACTTCTGAAAGCATTATTATTGCACGAGAGTTACGTTCCAGGAGTGTTACTTCCTTTTGAAGGATTATTTTCTCCGTCTTTGGAAAATCTACTTGATCCCGACTCAGGACACATCAAAACTACATGGCTCTTGCCACAAAATAAACATTTAAGTCTGGCACGACATTTACGGACTTGATGATCAACTTTCAAACATAACTGGCCTTTTTTGCGGTCAAAATCTCTTTTCTTTTCTCCAAGGGGAAACTCTGGGCCCTGAAACAACTTGGACTGTCATGGTGACTTTTCTCGCATTTCGTATTACCATTACTCTGTCGAAACTCAAAATTTTGCTCATGGTCTACAAGGTTAGCTGCAGTTCAAACTAAACCAAAGCCCTTTAACTTTTCTCCTCCATTATCAGTTGTCATACCTCTCGACTTTTGTAATCGAAATCCTTCTGATGCCATCAAAATCCTCTGCTCGTTCTTCACCTCATTCCTAAGAAACCTCAGCAAAAAACTCAATATTACTTGGGAAATATAGACGGAAGGTCATAAAGGAAATAACGGCCAATGATGCAAAATGTACACTAAGAAATGGAATTGAATTTGATGGGAAACTGTTGTCAGAGCCAAGTATCTACTAGGTTTGTTCGGACTTAGTCCAGAATCAGTTCAATTCAGAATGGATTCTGAACTAAGTCCGAACAAACCTACTGTTTGGGAAAGTTCCAATGCTTATTTAATCCATTATTATTTGCATTATCATGCAGCGAAACAACTTACATAAAAGTTATCTCAAATTTACAGAACAAAAACAATAATATAAATAGAATCAGTGTTACTAGGTCTACTGATTTATCAGTAGATCTACTGATTTGGCCACTGGTCTACTAATATACTGATAGCAATGTAAATTCTACTGATAAAAGCCGCTGCCATTATTTATCTGCGTTCGTGCGTGTTTGTGTTGTGTCTTGTTGTCTTATTTATTTGCCTTTTGTCCTGCCAGTTGCCTAAAGGCATGCGTTGTGGTTGGTTAGTCTTAGTCAATTAGTCACATAGCTTGCAAAGGTGAAGGCTGTAGGTGGGGTGTCAATATATAAAAAAACACTCTGTACTTGAACAATGACTTATTATATAAAGTCAGAATTTGTAAGATTATCCACTTTCTGTCAATTCGCCTTTCAACAGGAATTAGTAATGTTACAGCGAGTTCCGCAGCCATCTATTCATCAATATGTTGTTCAATTACGATATTAACCTGACTCACTCAAATGTGAGTTATTCTCATTAGTTTAAAAACTACAGGTTTCAGGTGAATGTATTACTTGAACAGTTCAACAGTATATCGATGAGTAGATGGCTGCGGAACTCGCTGCGCTCGTCTCTCAGAGGTCCCAAAATAAGTAATGTTACTTTACCAAACTAGTAAATATATTGTGACAAGTTATTCAAGTACAAATGAGTGAATTGTTGCGGAACTTATGGGTGGACCTCTGCGGGACGAGCGCAGCGAGTTCCGCAGCCATCTATTCATTAATATGTTGTTTAATTACGATTATAACCTGACTCACTCAAATATGAGTTATTCTCATTAGTTTAAAAACTACATGTTGCAGGTGAATGTCTTATTTGAACAATTCAACAGTATATATTGGTGAGTAGATGGCTGCGGAACTAGCTGCGCTCGTCCCGCAGAGGTCCGCCCATAATTTCCGCAACAATCCACTTCTTTGTATTTGAACAATAACTTATTATATAAAGTCAGAATTTGTGGGATTATCCACTTTTTGTCAATTCGCCTTTCAACAGGAATTAGTAATGTTACTTTACCAAATTAGTAATATATTGTGACAAGTTATTCAAGTATAAATGAGTGAATTGTTGCGGAATTTATGGGTGGACCTCTGCGGGACGAGCGCAGCGAGTTCCGCAGCCATCTATTCATCAATATGTTGTTTAATTACGATACTAACCTGACTCACTAAAATGTGAGTTATTCTCATTAGTTTAAAAACTACATGTTTCAGGTGAATGTCTTATTTGAACAATTCAACAGTATATATTGGTGAGTAGATGGCTGCGGAACTCAGAGGTCTACCCATAAAATCCGCAACAATCCACTTAGTTGTACTTGAACAATAACTTATTATATAAAGTCAGAATTTGTAAGATTTTCCACTTTTTGTCAATTCGCCTTTCAACAAGAATTAGTAATGCTACTTTACCAAACTAGTTACAGATTGTGACAAGTTATTCAAGTACAAACGAGTGGATTGTTGCGGAACTTATGGGTGCACCCAGCCATTTATTCACCAATATGTTGTTCAAGTACAATACTAACCTGATTCACTCAGTTATGAATTTTTCTCATTAGTTCAAAAACTACACGTTCCAGGTGAGTGTTTTTTTTGAACAGTTCAATAGTACTTATATTGGTGAGTAGATGGCTGAGGTTCACCCATAAGTTCCGCAATAATCCACTTATTTGTACAGGGTGTTTTTTTATATATTGACACTCCACCTACCTCCATTTATAGGTAGAAAAAAGGTGTAAATACGAAAGTTGTACAGTTTTGGCTGAATTTTTAGAAACCATGATCAGAAACAAAATTTGAATGTCAGAAATGTGAAATTTTGCATACTTCCAACTTTTTTCAAATGAGATGCTCTATATTTCATTCAATATTCTTGAAGAGCACAATGTCCCGATTCGAACCATTTTACCTGCAGGTAAAATTTGAGGTAGGTACTTGATTTCTCTGATAGTATATTCAAAATTTTTAGAACCAAATATGTTGGAGCCCGGTCAACTGAAAATAGACAAACTATATAGTTTTGGAATCGGGAAATTGTAGTCTTCAAGAATATAAAACCAAATCACAGACCAAATCTAGGGCATCCCATAGGAAGTGCATATTTATATGTGTCTTAATCTTAATAAACTATTTCTCATAAGTAGTGTTGGTGTTTGATTTTCTAATGCAAGTTTTTATAGTCTAATACACAGTCTAATAATTTAATGATTTGAAAAAACGTAGTTAAAGTATGTAATTCATTGAGTATACCCTAATGATTTACCCCTTTAACAAGGCAACTTATCTGTCTACTGATTTCTACTGATATTTAGACTGATAATCTACTGACAAAACAAAATATGACCTGGCAATACTGAATGGAATAAACAATACACAGAAAAAAATAGTCTTTTGAAAACTCACCAAGCCGGATTTAGAAAGAATAACAAAATAATGTTCTGGCCAATTGGAAATTTGTATTGCAAAAGAGTATATCCATTGGGGCCGTTTTCTTAACTTCCGTAGAGATTTCAAACAATTAATAGACCATTAATGTTAAACAAATAAGAGAGTTTAGGACAAACTGGCAATATTTTACAATGGATTCTTATGTATTGGTTTTCTTACCAAAATAAACCCATACGATGTAATCGCCAATCTAAACTTCAACCTTCAACATTATAAAAATTTAAATATTCACTAACCTTTCACTTACATCTTAGAACAAAAAGAGAACAAGATGTCAACAAAAAAGTGTTGTCCCCTCTGGAGATTAAGAACGATTACGCGACTATAATATACATTCACGAGGCGTGTGATACAGGGTGTCACGTTTCTGGTGTAAAGAAACGCATGTTTCGGGACCATCAGCTACCACATCAGTGGTCTTTGAAGTTTAGCCGACTTTTCTTAGATGGTCGTTTTTTCTTTAGCATGTAGGTAATATACATATTATATTATCTTTGTTATGTGAGGTAAATATCAAATTTCATGTTACATATTTACGGCGAATTAAAAAAGTTGTTTTCAAACGAATCAAATGTAATTGATGGAGATTTTTATATCAGCATCACCGCGAAATTCCGCACAGGATGTTAATTGTATCTAATGACCATTTAACAGCTATGCTTTATAGTTATGTCCTTTTCTTGCCTCGTCTCCTTTTTCTGCTCATCAATTCTTCAATCCTCTGTGATATTTTTATGTGCATATTTTTAAATCTATTTGGTTTTATTTACATTTGTGTCGGTTTTTGCTCTGCGCCATAGATCTTTACGGTTAATGCTTAACGATACCAGTTTTTTTTTTCCTATTAATAAATACTGCCGAGATTAATCTTTTCTTTTCATAGTAATCTGCGATACGTAGATGAATTGCATAAGTGTTTCTGGAAGGATCGGCACAAGAAAATCGAATCAAATCCGTGTGCAAAGTAGCTATTTTTTCGTGTACCGTCTAGGAGATTATTTCAGTTTAAGGTAATGCCGTTCGGTTTACACTCCGCCCCAGCGACCTTCCAGCGCTTAATGGATGGCGTTATTGGTCCAGACACACAGGTTGATCAAAAATCATAATTTCGTTAGAGTCCAATACTTATACCCACTCGACTCTTAACCAGAAATCCCTGATATGGTAGTTGAACTTGATAGAATACAAGAAGGTCATGAGGTTCATTCTATTGGATTGGTACAAAAGTTTTTTTCCAGGCATGTTTTGCCGATTTTTATTATTATCCCCTCACTCAATTTCTGGGTGGTTTAAAATAATATTTAGTACAACAACTATTCAATTTGGACTGGGAAAAGCACAAGCTTTTCTTGGTCTATTTCTACTTTTCTTCAACCTTAGGTCTGTTTCTGCACAAATCACAAACCAGTCAGAGTGAATTTCATTAGTTGAAACTAGTTCTCTGACTGTTTTCAACCAATAAAATTCGGTCTGACTGGTTTGTGATTTCTGCAGAAACAGATCTCTTAATTTTGCCTTTGTTTTTCTGAGCCCTGATGGTAATAATTTCATCGTTCTGAGACTAGAGACCAATTATTATGAAAATATTTATAAAAAAAATATTCCTTAATTTATGTCCAATAAAAATTATCACAAGAACCTCAGAAACCAAATTAAAATCGGATTTAAATGCTCGATTAATCGACTATTAAAAAGAATCGGAACTTTTTTCAGTTCATTGATGATTTTCCATTTCGGACTTTTGATCGGGTATACGTGATGGTACGGTTTTTGTCCTGTTCGGTCGGGTTGGCGGCTCTTTATGCCAACGACATCAGTTATTTTGTTAATTCGACCGCAACGCCTTTAAAAACCCGACCAACAGTAGCCTCAACAACCCGAAAACATTCCGACAACTGGTGCAAATTATTTCGCCAGCCGAAGAACCAAAGTAATTAAAGAAGAATCATCGAGGATGTTGTCCCGTAATTATGGTTGCAATTAAATGTGATTGAAAAAAAAAAACACATTTGATAAATAAATACAAATATGTAGGTACCTACTACAATTCCTGGATATTTCAAGATTCGCCTATTCGAGGTAGTTGGTTCCTGCACTCCTTTCCTTTTACGTCAAAGATTATGACTCTGTGATCAGAGAGAGAGGGTTTATTGGAGACTCTCCAACTCCTGATCATTTGGTCAATAATTGGACTACAAAGTGTTATGTCTAACACTTCCTGTCTGACCCTAGTAATAAATGTTCGTGTATTCCCTACATTTAATATATTCAAGTGTGTTTGAAAGATAAATGTTAACAGTTGCTCACCTCGTAGGTTTGTGTCGGTACTTCCCCAGATGGTGTTGAGGGCGTTGGCAATTAGGAGTGGTAGTTTGCTCCTGTTGTAGTACCTACTCGACTAGTCTCTGTACTTCTTCTGGTGGTGTTTACCCATCCCCAGCGAAGTAACCTGATAACAGTACTAGGTCGCGATGTAGTTGGTCGGTGATAAGTTTTACCCGAACAGTGACCAAGTCCTGCGACGTAAATTCTGGAAGACATAAATAATTGATGTTGCAGTATAACATACCCCAGGTTCGTTCAGTAAGATTGAACGATGAGAATTTTTATTACCTTAAAACAAAAAATCTTCTGAAAAACGGAATAAAAAACAAATAGGACCTACGTTGTGGAAACTTACTCAATTTTACTTACTGAACATGCGCCCGACATAGCAAATAGTTGGGAAATTTAAGGGAAGTTGTGGTATGTAAAAGAAACGAAAAATTCGTGAAATGTCTACTTTATTATTAAAGTAAATCGTACCGTTCTCGACCTGGAATTCTCAAGGTGAAAGAGCACGGCAGAGAAACCCTCGATCTAACATTCCTCAAAAATCGAAACATACTGTATCATTTTAATAATAATTGTGATTAATTAATTCAATAATTTAAGTCAATAAAAGTTTAAATTAGGTACCGCCCCTGTTCTTGTGCAAAAATTTCAATTACACACACTACATTCAATCAACACTACCTATAATCAATACTGAAGAGTTTTTGGTCAGTTAGCCAATTTCCCAGCAGGTACTGAGGTCCCACAAACAAGCTACTCAGCTATAGTTGAGTTTGAGCTCTAGATTGATTATTTCAATTTGTTAGGATATTCTTTCGTCAGATTAGGAAAATGTTAGTAAATTCAACAAGGCCCTAATGCACGCTACAAATCCAAAAATCAAAATCCTAGTACAAAAAGACAGCACATAATTTCTTAGGTTTCAATTTACTTCTTTATCTGTGTTGTTTACAGCATGAAACGATTTTGATTAAATACCTAAACAAGGCACATGTTATAAAAAATGTTATAAACAAACAAAAAAACATAAAAATTGGAAAAAATTTGATACTTGAGTAAATTGAACTCTCAAAAACAAAATAATAATTAATCCACTAACCTGTGAACGCTCCTTACACACACACTAATAACAAATTGGTTTGAACAATCAATTTTAATGCAAAATAGAAATAAAAATTGAATAATGAATAATTACAGACAAGCGTGTAAAGAACGAGTCCCTGCTTGTTCGGTAGTCTAGTTGCGTATTATCTATCTCCCGTTCGCAGTCCCTACCCTTTCAGCTCATTGTTTTCTTTCAGGAGAATGCATGCTCTAGGATCATTACACCGACTGCCCTAGATTAATTTTGCCTCTTTACTTGGTAAACCTTTGATCTACCCCTTATATCCAAAGTTCTTGGATTAATACCGCAAGTGTGCCGACGTGAACAAATAGACCTATTGATTCATCCAAAATTTTTTGGTTCTATCCCTAAAGATTTGAAAACCAAGAACTGATTTAGCTTGACTTATACTTTTCATTTCAAAACTGTTCATAAGCTGAGATGTGAATTCATTTTGCCCATACTATCATTCGAAAGCCAAATCATAATATTATCGAATGTAATACCACAAGAGGTTTCAGGATTACCGGATAATACTTTTACTTGTCACGAAACGCGTTACGCAGCAACACCACGACTCCGAAGGAGGAGTGGTGTTGCTGGTAACGCGTTGAGTGTCAGGTAAAAGTATTAGGTAATCCTGAAAACTCGAGTGGTATTCAAAAGGTTATACAACGAACTGAACTTTAATTCTTTATTAATTAATAATTTCATGAATCAAAAATTAAATTTTTTTGTCAAAAAATGTCAAAACACCAGTTACCGTGCAAAAGGATTATCACTTATTAAGCCTCTCGTGTCATATGGGAAGGATTATCACTTATTAATTCTCTCGTGTTATATAGGAATAATGTACAGTAAGTTGTATAATCAACATAATTCGCTAGAATAATAATGATCTCTATATAATCCGATAATAAATACAATAATCTATTTGTGATTGGTTAATCCCATTTTTTTTTAACCATGAATCTAGCTTTTGGTTCCCAGATACGACTATAGCTTGTTTCAAACCATAAAACGATTTTCTCAATCTATGCCAATGACATCTTCATTTTTCTTAGTTTTAAAAAAACACCTAAAATTAATTGCTCTCTTCTTAGCTGGTAGATCCACTAGGTTCAATTTTTGATTAGAGTACCACATACACTTCTGATCTCCTGAAGCCATTTATGCTTATCTGACCTATTAAGAGCTTCCTCTACGGTTGAAGGATCATCACAGGCTGCAATAATGGCTGAATATGTTACATTACGTTCAATGTACAGGGTGGGTTTCTTATGCGTGGTGGTCTCTGAATCGGGGCTTACAACTTCTGAACCGAGTTCTGAACTGTAACTTGGACCACTCAAAACCGTCTAATTTTTGAATTCTGTCTGAATAATCTGTTCCAATAAGCTCACAAGTAGCAGTGTTTGAAATTCTATTTTCAATTTCAATGTTTTCTTCATGCGTCTGCTATCTGCTCTTCATGAAATTTAAAAACCTGTGACATTTTTATCTATATTTTTCTCTAGTAATGTGCCTCCTTCTCCATTTTCAATAGATTGGACGACTCTGGATATAAGCACAATTTTTTTCTCTGATTCATAGAGCCGGTATGTACTGTAAGAAACAAAAATGCACGGAATGGCCTTTACATCCAAATTTCCTTTTTTTTTGACTAGGAACATGCGAATGCTCAACAAACCTAAAATTTTTAAATGTTTAACTGTTGGTTTTCTATTATTCCATTCTTGGGTATTTTCTTAATTATACTACTTGCTAAATGATTCAACACATAAACAGAAGTAATACAGCCTCAGCCCAAAAAACTTCTTATAGTTACTCGGATTTTAATCAAAAAACAACGTGCATTTTCAACAGCTGGGTTGGGCTATTCAGCGCGGAGTTGGAGTGGAGTGAACAGAGTTAATGGAGTCACCCCTAATACGGTAAAAAGCAATACCCGAACCTTAACCCGAACGGCTGGAGTGCGAATGGAGTCACTCGGAGTGCACGGAGTGAACAAGACAAACCCACCTAATGATGGAACGATTAAGCCTTTCAGCTTTGACTTTTTTTTTTTCAGCTGAGTAAGGAACAATCAGCTGATGTTCTATAGGTACCTGCAGTTTATAGCAAACCTACAATTTCTTTGCTACAATATTATTCACCATTGTCAGTTCTCAATAATTTTATTTTTTTACCAGTTTGAATTTCCACAAAGTCCTCAGAGATCTTGAAATACTCAACAATATGATATTTTTCCTTCAAAAAATAAACAAACGACTATAATCATCAAGAAGTGTGAGTAAATACCTTGAACCAGCCAACGAATTTTCTTGCAAAGGACCACATAAATCACAAACAATTACAATAAATCAATACAAATAAAAAGAAATAAAAAAGGATTGAACTCTATTTTTAAAAATTAAAGTTTAATGCAGTTACATACATAGAAAAAAAATCAAAATATGAACTAGTGAACTTTTATTAACGGTTCCTGAAGATTTATCAAACCACAAGATATATAAACTATGTGATCTGTAAAGGGAATCAATTTTGAATGTATACATGCATGTGGTTTCAAAAACTTATATTCCCTTAACCGCCGAATCACTCTCTCAATATGAATTCTCAAACTAGCTATGCGTTTTGTTTGTATTACTTCTTCTTTTGAAAGTTTTTCTCCACTTTTTGTACTTGGTGGACGCACTAATCTACATTGCCGATCACTAAGGAGTTTGTCAATATTTTTGAAACCTCTATCAGCCATTATCTCCATTCCTGGTCTAAGAATGTCCAAATATCCACATTCTTCAACGATAACTTGATCAGTTGTACGGCCAGAATATCCCTTTGAAATGAAGTTGATTATTCCATCTGGTGTAGCAGAAATGAGATACTTGATGGTATTGGCTTTTTTATACTCTGACCAAGTCAAAGCTTGCTTGACTGAATCAGTTGGTTTGCTAATTTCAATTTCCAAACAATCAATTATACTTTGAACCTTGCTCTAAATGCTGTTGGTAAATTTCTTTTTATGTTCTCAGAAGAGGGCCACACAATAAGTTCTTTCATTAGAGGGCTTAGAAGAGGAACAGCATTTTTGAACAACCGAGTTGCTGTACTTTCTGTGATACCAAAATCATCTGTAAGTTCACCAAACGTATGAGCTGTTTTTATTTTTTTTAAGGGGTTGTATATATTGCAACATTATCTAGTTCAGTATGTTTCCTTATTTTTGCAACAATCCAGAGTGATTCCTTATTTATTCCCAAGTATCTTTTAGGATTTGAAGTAATATTTTGGATGCATATTTTTTGTCTTACTTCAATACTGATTTCATCATTAGAGTCCTTAGAAATCGAAGACAGAGATGCTGCAAAAGAAGTTGAAGATTGTTTCTCCCCTGTGTTAGAAGAAAGCTCTAGACAACAGGGTTTCAAGTTTTCTGCACGAACAATTTTCTTTGGGATCTTTATAGGAGACGTAGCTTGTTCCACTTGCTGTGACTTAGTCTGAGTCTCGGTCTGAGTAGTTCTGCTCCTGTAGTGGGGCTTTACTGAAACACCAACATTTTTTAAAGTTGTTTGCTTCTTTGCTCCTGTATCAACTTCTTGCACCACTTGCGCCATATCCTCTATTATTGGATGTTGCTCCGAAAGGTTTTCTGGGCATAGTTGTATAGATTGTATAGATGATGTGCTTGCAAAGTTTATATCCTCAGCTAATCTAGGAACCTTGAATGGTCGGTTATCAGTTTGATCACTATCATCTTTGTCTTGGTTGCGGTGGTAGAGGTTTTTATGGGGAACCACATTTTTTTTTTCATTCTTTTTCTGCCACTACCAACCATTTTCCATTGCAGGTAGTTTTCCATATCATTTGATAGCTGAAATAATAAAAAAGCATTAGTAAGTATGTATGTATAGATCGTTTCACCAGGGTTCATACTTGACCTTGAAACTTGAAAAAAAAGTGTTGTCGTAGATTATTTCATATGACACATTCAATTTTTTTGACAAATTACTTACAAATTAGAATAAATGACTTCTGGTTTAAGAACCAACGAACGTTATTGATTTATTTCAGTCAATTTCTATTTGTTAAAAAAGGACTGCAAATTATGTCAAAAGTATGAACTCTGGGACTCTGGTGAAACAAATTTTACATTATATTACAAAAATATACTTCTTATGCAAATACCTATGACTTCCTTGCTAGCAAAAATATTCTATGTGTGAATATTTCACTATACTTACATCAAAATGATCTTCACAAACATAAAGAACACTGGTACTTGAGAATTCCGCAGGATTACGACCACACTTTTCAAGCCAAATTTCTCTAGAATCCTTTTCACTTGGAACTGTTATGAAAGTCTTTTCCTTACTCTTCACTGATGTATTTTTACATTGGGAGATGATGCACCAGCGATAATTTTTGCTCATATTGATTGATTTAAAAAAAAAAAAACTCAATAAATTGAACAATTAAACAGACAAAATTAACAAAAACAACTAAACAGCACTCAGACTCGGCAGTAAACAGTAAACAAAAACAAAAGTCAAAAAATGAGGTTAGTAAACCGTTCAGTACAAATATTCAATGTTTGTACTAAGTTTGTACAATTCAGTTGAAAGCAGAAAATTGTACTATACCCAAAATTGGCAACACCGCCATTTACTGACTTGTGACGTCACAACTAAGTAGTCGTTTTCGCGCGCGTTTGAATTTATTAAATGTAATTTGCAAATATATCAAAAACTAAATCGTTTTCAGTGAAATAAAAAAAAAAATCATGCTTATTTTACCCACAGAATTCGAAAAAAATTTTAGAGCAGTAATGGCTGTTCATGGTCTATGCTGGAAAGGGTTTCAATTTTAGACCAGACGATGTATAGGCGACCGGGCGTAGCATAGTCAGAGCTGTTTCGAGTACAGGCAAAATCTACTCGGCTACCGGGTACAAGTACTTAGCGTAGAATGTTCTTGAGTACAGAATACAATTACAAATATTCAATACCCAAGTATTCAAAGTACCGTGTACATTTATGAATACATTCTAATACCACCTTGGATTCCTACCCAATGATGTCATAGGTACCATCGTCACCAAAAGTAACTGGGACAGCATCATATTAGCTCTTGTACTATTATATGAATTATCTTGTCAAATATTTGTCAAACTATAAATCCAATGCATTGAAATGAATGACAGTAGAATTAGTCCAGGAGATTATTATGCATTATTTTTGTCCCAGATACTTTTGGTGACGATGGTACAAGGTATTACGCAACGTCCTCTTTTAAACAGCCTTGATTTATCATGGAAATCTAATGCATCCTCATAGGCTGCAAGCGCTGAGGTAGCTGCAAACTTAGCATTACACATGGGTTATGACGTCACCTCCCCTTTCACACTTCCGTCACATTTCCCGAAATTTACCATCAAACCGCCGGTATAGATGTTCACACATCAAAAATTGAAAAACACACACATATTTTGGTTTACTAAATGAATTCAGCAATTTTGAAGTTTGATTGATAAGGACTCGGTTATAACTGCACAAATTATAATGTATAATTATATATTCTGAATCAGAATTAAATTATGTTCAAGATAGAATAAGATTCAATTCTCTAACTTAGATACTTCTAGAGATATTGAGGCTCAAAGTCAAAACTTTGTCTCAAATTTCACAAAAGATTCAAAACTGATTTTCTTAAAAACGAAGCCCTTGAGTTCGGAGTCTCAAATAACCTTTTTTATAGCTCTTCTCCAGAGCTACAATTGAGCAAAAGATTCATGCCGATAGCTTTACTGGTTTCTAAAATATGGCCCTCTGAAATATTTGAAAATCAAATTTCCATGCATTTGAAAAAATTTGAATTTTTAAATTTTTGAATTTTGCAATTTTTGACTTTACCAATCGAAAGAGGAGGTGAAAATTAGTAGGAAAGCATTTACGCAACTTTGTTTTTTGGGTTTTAGGCTGCTTTTAAAAAAATTAAAACCGTTTTTCCACATTTTGGGCCCAGAAAATTTCAATAATCTGACATTCTCTCATAAAATCGCTCATTACGCGGTTATAACTGCACATATTATGATGTATAATTATATATTTTGAATCAGAATTAAATTATCTTCAAGATAAAATAATATTCAATTCTCTATCTTAAATACTTCTGGAGATATTGAGGCTCAAAGTCAAAACTTTGTTTCAAATTTCACAAAAGATTCAAAGCTGTTTTCTCGAAAACGAAGCCCTTGGTTTCGAAGTCTCAGATTACCTTTTTTATAGCCCTTCTGAAGAGCTACAATTGAGCAAAAGATTTATGCCGATAGCTTCACTAGTTTCCAAAATATGGCTCTTTGAAATATTTGAAAATCAAATTCCCATGCATACCCCTTTGGAAAAATTTGAATTTTTAAATTTTTGGATTCTGCAATTTTTGACTTTACCAATCGGAAGAGGAGGTGAAAATTAGTGGAAAAGCATTTACGCAACTTTGTTTTTTGGGTTTTAGAGCTTGTAAAAAAATAAAAATGATTTTTGCAATTTTTGAGCTCAGAAAATTTCAATAATCTGACGTTGTCTCACAAAATCGCTCATTACTCGGTTATAATTGCAACAAATAATGATGTAAAATTATATATTCTAAATCAGAAATAAATTATCTTCAAGATAGAATAAGATTCAATTCTCTATCTTAAATATTTCTGGAGATATTGAGGCTCAAACTCAAAACTTTGTCTCAAATTTCACAAAAGATTCAAAACTGATTTTCTCGAAAATGAAGCGCTTGGGTTCGGAGTCTTATTGAGATAAAATTCAAGTGAAAATCAGCTTTCTATCTATAATAGAAAAAAAGTTATGACCTTTCGAAGTTTTCCAAAATCTATGTCATAAGATGTGCTTTATGGGTTTGCAATTGGGTTGCTTATGACCGTGTTTGGGTTGTGCTTCAAGGTAGCTTTTGATAATTATTGTAAAAGGAAATCAGAATTTCCAAATTTATGGCCACAGACACAATGTCACAGTGCTCAGAGAAGCTCAAAATTTTCGTTTGCAAATCACAACGATCAATGGAACGCATGCTAAGCATCTGACGCTGAACAAGAAATGGCTGAAAATTGGTCATATCGTAACCGTAACATAATAGGTCTGTTCCAACACAGCCGGAAACCGTCCAATTTATCATCATGATTCTGTGTAAACTGTAAAATTTTCGCGTAGAAACCGAAATTCGTTCACTGAGTGGTTTCGAAATCGTTCATGGGACGGTTTTTGACGTGTTGGAACAGACCTAATGTTAGATCTCAACTTGTCTGGAAATGAACTTGTAGCCAAATAAATATGTATTTAGTTAGAGTCCAATAATTTTACTCACCAACTGCAAATGTATTCGAAAACAATGAAAATACCTGGGAATAACAAATGTATTTAAGTATAAAAACGCATGTACGCGGGTATTTTGAAAATTACTCAGTACAATAAAAAGTACCGGGTACCTATTTTCTATATTCTTAAGCAGTCCAAGTACGAGTACAAGTACGCGATTCAGAAAGTATCTTGGCCTGAGTACCGAGTAACTAAAAATATACTTAGAGTACAAGTGAAGAGTAAGTAGTACCGCCCAGCTCTGAAGCCCATCAGGATATCGTCAAAGGCGAATTTTTTTTTCGGGTGCCTCGCCCAAAAACGATTATTTTTCTTCAATAAAAATAATTTATTCAGTTCAATGGAGGGGCTTCAAACCCCCAAAACCTCCCCCCCCCTTATATACGTCCTTGATTCCAACACTTGTGTGGTCTTGCTTTCACTGCTGTGAAAAGCTAATTGGTGACTATTTTCTATGATACATGTTTCACATACAAAATTTGATGGTAAATTGCCTTTAATGTCCATACCATAAACTATAGACCATTTTTAAGTTAATTTAAACTGCCAAAGTTCAAATGACTGATGGGACATTCAAACATAATATGAACATCACTCCTCAATATCCATTAGTTTTTGTTCTAGTCGGCAATTTTATGATAATATTTCAACACCCTTTCGAATAATTATTCTAGTTTAACTCCATTCATAACGAAACACTATCTAAACTGATCTTTTTCAAGAAAAACATATTATGATTTATTACCATAGTTAAACCTATAAAACCATGAGAAATGATATAAATCAAAAGGATAGTTACATGCTAACTAAATAAAGTTATTAGTTGCTGGGTTGGTGCCGGCAAAAATTGGTCTGGTCGGATTAGTTACATGTTAATTTTACGGCCGCGGTCGTTAAAAATTTTAAAAGCCTAATATAATTTGCTCGAGTTGGTTTATGAGCTTTTGTAGTTTTATAGACAATGTTGCTGACCCAATCTACATAAAAATAAAACATCTATTTGCCAATTTGTCATTCTATCCTCGAGAAAATTCATAATTCTTTGTGGAGGAATTTTTCAAGTGAAATTCAAAATAATAAAAAGAATATCAGCATATATACACTCGCACTCTCATAAATCCTGATGCAAAAGCTCCTAACTAGTGATTAAGGCAAAGAAATATCGGATACATGAAGACGCAGTAAATCAAGTATAACTTCAGAAGCAAAATACCAATATAGCATTTTAAATATCTATTAAAGAAATCTGTATGGCTTGAATACCTATAGCATCAGGGTAAATTATGAATATGTTGGCTGATTTTAGACTAGCAGAAATACCTACGATTATGCAAAATGTACCTATTCAATTTTGTATTATAGACGTATCTACTATATCTGCGTCTTGCCTTTCTCCTAATCTATGTCTAAATTGGTGTCCTAAAGAAACATAAATAAGCTGAACAATGCTTCCGATTCCGTCATCTTATCAACTGATTATAATGTCAAAAATATTTCTTATTCATAATATATACCTAACAAAAATATCAACTGTGAATTATACCAAAGTATTTTCAGGTCTAGAGCTCAACATCTTCTCGTCTAAAGAAAGTAATTTACATCTGAAGGCATAGTACTGAAGTATGAGGCCGCGTCCGCCCGTCTCGGCAAGTAATTAGCCGTAGCTGTAATAATAACCCACCCGAACCCGCTCGCGAAGGAACAATACTGCAAGGCTGCTCTATAATTTCAATGCAACGTCAATATTGGATTAATAAAATTGGATTTTGGTAGTAGCGTGAGATACAGCAGTGGAATCGAGGATTTGTATAGATGTGAGTAAGTTGACTTATCAAATTTCGACTCGTCAAATGCAGAAATACCGAATGACAAGTGTCAGAAATCAAAGATGTTGGTATTGAGTTTGGTTACAAAGCTAGACCATCTAGTAATCACAGATTAAGCTGTGACTGCTGAATGGTAGTATATTTTGTTGTTGTTTTATAATATTCAGGTCCATTTTTCGTTGGTACTGTTAACAGATTTTGTTATGTTAAGGGCTTCTTTCCTTTCTCATATTATCTGGATCTGTATCCGAAGTTGCCAATTTTGTATTCGAAGTCCCTCTTGTCACCTAATTTAGCATTAAAGTTGCCTATAATAGCTTAGGTTTTGTTGGTCTAAAAGCTAAAAAGTATGCTCTTATTGCTCGTTCTGTACTAACCTGCCCCAATGTTGGTATTCTTCCGCTAACTTTCTCATCAGATATAGGTACTCCATGTCTTTATTATCGTTAGCTACAATTACTTGGTCATTAGCAAACTCTACACCATTTCAACCTCAATTTCGGAAAAAGTAACTTTTATTTAGGAAAATGTAAAGTCTTTTTCGGAAAAAGTAAAATCAATTTCAGAAAAAGTAAAGTTAATTTTGGAAAAAGTAAATTCAAATTCGGAAAAAGTAAATCATAATCACCCCACGAAGTCCGGTACACTATTTTTTTCACACCCTGTAAACCTCGAGTCAAACCGGTACCCTGATGGGTTCGATTCCAACCAAGACCTGTGTATTTTGTACTTTAATTAGGTTCTCTAAATTATTTTTTAGGTCTGATGATGCTCGTATGAACGAAACACGTGTTACTATTGAGTGAATAAAATAATGAACAATTTGTAGACTTAAAATATAATATGGACAAATTTTCTGATTTTCTAAATAGATAAATGACTCAATCGATTCAAATTATCCTATAAAAATAACATTACTTTCTCCGTAATTGAATGTACTTTTTCCGAATTTGAATTTACTTTTTCCGAATTTAAATTTACTTTTTCCGAATTTGAATTTACTTTTTCCGAAATTAACTTTACTTATTCTGAAATTGGTTTGACTTTTTCCGAAAATGACTTTACATTTTCCTAAATAAAAGTTACTTTTTCCGAAATTGAGGTTGAAATGGTGTAGTGTGTATATGGTACATCGGTGGTTAAGTTCAATTCCCATGCCGCGTACTTACCTACTTTTAGAGTTACTGCGTTAAGTTGGGGAAATACAAGCATCTCTGTCTCAATCCTTTAGTTACCAATAATTCTTTTGTAAGTTGATTTTCAATTTTGTTTTCTAGATTTTTATCCTTTGTATAGTTCTTTTATCGCTTTTACGTACGTATGATTAATGTTAGTTTGTTCTAACATTGTCCATAATTTTTCTACAGGAACAGCATCATATTATGCTTTTTGTAGGTACACAAAGGTATCATGAGTCTCTATATTTCTAGTATTCCTTTTTTTAATTACTTGTTTGAGACAAAATGCATTATCACTACTAGTTTCCTGCACCAAACCCACTTTGCTATTCTTTTTCTTGTTCATGAAAATCATTCTCTAAATCTCTCAGAATCCCACCATATAATATTCTTAGGGTACTGGTTGATGAAATTCCTATTTGGGTAATGCAGTTTTTATGTATCCAATATAGATAGATAAATATATAAATACTATTTTCCAATCATCAGATACTGGATGTCCGTTTATGGATTGATTGACAAAATTATGTGTGATTTTCTAAGAATTTTAGATCCGTACATAAGCATATTAGCTTTTCCAGATTTAAGCTTTATAGTACTATCATTTTTCAATTATCACTTCCTCGCCATATACTTCTATGTCTCTCTTCCGAGAGGCTGAAAGATATACGGATTTCGTTTTCTGCAGCAGTCCCTTTGTAGTATTCTGGTTTGATGATCTAAATGTTAACTTTTTCTTTTGTTGGGATTTTTCAACGTAGAAATGAATTTCCACGCTCCAGAACATTGTCTGGCTCCCACGTGTTTATTTATATCGTGGCACTTGCGCTCAAACCTCAATTCCTCAGCTGTCATGTGATTTCCTTGTAGATTTCTAGGTCTCTTTGGTCTTTAGTACTGAGCCATTTTAACTATGTGCGTTTTTTCTCCCTGATCATTTGCATGTCTTCAATACCTTTTCTCATTGAAACATTCATCTTTTCCAGGTACCTTACCATACTTCAGGCAGAGGAATGAAGTGATAGATGAACATGCTACATGTGACAAATGCATCTGTTAAAATGCGCACCAAATCAAGGTTCATAATGTACCTACTTAGTATTAGTATATTTTACCTTAAGCTTTTATATATTTGAAATAAATTAACTGAGAATAGCTTAACAGTGTATTTTTTCTACTGTACTGTGATAACAACCCGTTTTCAAAAGGAAACAATTCTGAGTTTCAATTAAATTCCTTTTTGCCTCAGCACAAAGCATGGTAAAAGGTGACTCGTGTTTTGAATCCTTCACAGGGGTTCTATCCAACCATTCCATACGGTGTTAGTTATCTTGAATCCAGAAGAAGATCTAATTCATATAATCAGTAAATCGAGTAGGTGATCTACTTCTACTTCTGAACTCCTTTGTCTTGGGCACTATACGATTATCTTTTTGGTCCATTACATTTTGTGATATGGTTTTATTTTGAACTGCATCTTCAACCTTTCTTACATGTACCTATATGTGTCTTCTCATGTGGTATTCGATCTTCCAGCAGGGAATTTTCTATGGCTCCTTGTGTGTGCCGGGAATAAAAACTCATGAAAAACTTGAGATATATCGGAATATCTGCCAAACTCTCTGCCAGATTGGCAGGTCTGTATGTCTTCTCCGATTCATATTTCTACATAGTGCACAGTCTACGATAATAGGTGTTGAATTTTCTTCTTCTCTTCCAATATACGGGTATACTTACAGATAAGATTAGATCAGGGGATATTTACTGTTTGCTTCGTCTAGTACGAACAAAATTAGGACGATGTCATTCGCAAAGCGTGGCTAGTTCAGCCCTTCTCAATTTTTTTCGATGCCTCTATTATTCATTTTATAAATGTATTCTATAATAGAGTTTTAAAAAGCCTAGGTCAGAATTTGTCCCCTTCTCAGAGTCCACAATTCTAAGCTAATAATTTTCTTCGTCCATTTTTTTTTTTTCGCTGTTGCATATTCACAGATAGGTTTAAGTAGGATTAGGTAGCAATTGCCTAAACAGCAAAGCGGATTGTAATAAAGTATATGTATACGGCTGGTTATTTTTACTTCAAAATCATTTGTACTTAGTATTTCAGAATACATCTGAGCAAAGAGTAGGCACTCACTTAAACAAACTGAGAGATCAATATAATCCGCTTCAGAGCTAAATAGAGTTTCCTAGTTGTTCATTCAACGAAGTTAATATTGCCCATTATATTGTTGGCAAAATCAAAATTCACGAATGCATTCAACTCAATAGTATCATTATTACTTTTGATGTAGGTATTTAAAACTGTATGAGTTACTGAGAATGTGCTTTGAATGCGTGTTTGTAGAACAATTCTGGAATTTCGAAAAATACTTAAGTAATAGCAAAGCGTATGAATTGCATACTAAATAAGAGACCTTCAGGTTTCATGTACCTACACTCGACTGAAATGCCATTTGATAATCAATAAGCAGTCTGTGTTTATAACTAATGCAATATTAGTTTAATGGACTGTATATTTGAATAAATTTCTTTTATTCGGAGAGAAATTATCTTGAACTAGACAGGATTTTTAATTTATTTGACAAATTTTATGACAATACAATTAATACCAGTTATTTTCCAAATTGCTTGTGGATAACAAATTTGCTGGTACTAATATAATATGTTCAGAAACAATAATATCTAATTTAATCTAAATCTAATTTAACATATCGCCCACCTTGAAAGGATGTGGTATAAACTTTCAACATATTTTACACAAAAGAAAAACAAAAACTTATACTAAATTAAAATTAATAGGTACCATAGTTTACGAATTTAAATAAATTCCTAATTCCAAAGGTACCTAATTCAACAAATACAAAAAGGTCTTTGAATCAACACTCCGATTCAATAGGTAAGACACAAACACGATTAATTCCTCTTTTCAATATAGTGCCTTGAGTTTTTACACTTACATCTCTCACGATATTATCTGTTCCGCGATGCAACTCAGTAACACGTCCTAGTTTCCAATGCAAGACCGGAACATTATCGTCTTTAATTAACACTAAAGATCCCAGCTTTACCAAAGACTGACAGTTTTTCCGCCATTTCAATCTGGTTTGTAGTTCACTAAGGTACTCCTTTTGCCATCTCTTCCAGTAATGCTGAACCATAAACTGAATATGCTGCCAACGAGACAGTCGATTCTCCAAAACATCGATAAGAGGGTATTCTGGTATTGAGGTAAGGGTACGTCCAATCAGAAAATGGGCAGGCGTCAAAGCAGCAGCATCTTCTGGGTCTTCAGTTATTGGACATAAGGGTCGAGAATTTAAAATGGCTTCGATTTGAATCAGTAAAGTACCCAACTCCTCAAATGTTAAAGATTTATTCCCAAGAACACGCTTGATATGAATTTTGGAGCTTTTTATTCCTGCTTCCCAGAGACCTCCAAAAGTAGGGGAATTGGCAGGAATAAAGTGCCATTTTATATTTTCATTCGCTAACATTGTAGTAAAATACTCGCAATTAATTTGTAAAAATTCATAAACTCGACAAATTTCTCTATTTGCTCCAACGTAATTAAGACCATTATCCGAATAAATATTTCTAGGTTTGCCCCGCCTACTCGCAAACCTATGAAGAGCAGCTAAAAAACATTCTGTTGTTAGCTCTGAAACAATCTCAAGATGTACTGCTTTGGTACACATACAAACAAACAAACAAAGGTAAGCCTTGGAACACTGAGAGCCTCGACCTTTCTTATTTTTAACATAAAATGGCCCACCATAATCAGTGCCAACATTTTCAAAGACACCGTAAGTGTTAACCCGAACATCAGGCAAATTTCCCATTAAGTAATTGTTCCCCCTAGGATTAGCCTTGAAGCAATTCAAGCATTTATTTATTATTTGCCGACAAACATTTCGACCACCTATGGGCCAGTATTTTTCTCTGATGGAGGATAACAAAAGTTGTGCACCGCAATGTAAAAGTCGCTTATGTTCATGTTCTAGTATATATTTGGTTAAAGTGTGTTTACTAGGTAAAATAATAGGATATTTTTTCTCATCTGATAGATTAGCATGTTTAAGTCTACCGCCAACACATATTAAATCATTTTTTAAAATTGGATTCAAACTCAAAATTTTACTTTTAGAAGAAATTTGCTTTCCAGAAATTAAACAATTAAATTCATCAGCAAACATCTCTAATTGAGCTTTTTTTATCAATAGTTCAAGTGATTTATTAATTTCTTCAGGCACAAAACCACCTTCGAGTCTTTTATCATGGTCTTTTATCTTCAAATTTTTTATAAAACGTAAGGCATAAGCTAATGAATGTAAAATTTCCGTAAAAGATGAACCATCTTTAGACAATTCATTAAACAAATTGAAAGTATTTGAAATAGGCAAAGAAACTGATTTTTGCTCCGGAATTTCATTAGGGATAGGATATTCTTGAAGACTCCAAGAAGAATAATCATTTGAAAGAAATTCTGGACCATGCCACCATAATAAATTATTCACCAAGTCTTTAGATGTAATACCTCTCGATAGTAAATCTGCAGGGTTTTCCTCCGATTTGACAAAATGCCAATCTTGTTTATTCGATAATGACTGAATTTCGCTAACCCTATTAGCCACAAAAGTCTTCCAAGAAGATGATTCACCGCGAATCCAATATAAAGTTATCGTCGAATCTGACCAAAAATAATATTTGTCAAACTTGATTTCCAAAGCTGTCATAACCTTTTTAACTAAATTAGCCAATAACTGTGCTGCACACAACTCCAATCTTGGCAGGCTGACTTGCTTTACAGGAGCGACTCGACTTTTGGCACATAACAAATTGGTAATAAAACTGCAATTTCTCAAAGAACATCGAACATAAACGCAAGCGCCATATGCCTTTACTGAGGCGTCACCAAAACCATGTAATTCTATTTGCACATAATCTGAAAATACGTTTCTATGTATTTTAAATTCATTAATTGAAGTGATACTGTGCTGAAATTCCTGCCAGATCTTAAGTATATAGCTAGGTAATTCATCGTCCCAATTTATCCTGAGTTTCCAAATATCTTGAATTAATAATTTGGCAACTATGATTATGGGTCCCAACAAACCCAACGGATCATATATCTGGGATATAACTGATAAAATTGTTCTTTTAGTAACTTTCTTCAATTTTAGAATATCTAGACTTATTTTATAATTTATGGAATCACCTTGAGCATTCCAAAAAATACCTAAAATTTTATTTGAATCATTATCACCAATATTTAATATACTTACATCTACATTATTACTAATCTTAAAATCGTTCAGAACATCTTTATCATTACATAGCCATTTGCGTAAATCAAAACCAGATTTGGCCAAAAGTTCATAAATATTTTTTTGAATATACAACAGTTCTTCTTTTGAATTTGCCCCGGTGAGTAAGTCATCCATGTAAAAATCACGCCTGATGATTTTGCTTATCAGTTTATTGTCTTCATTTTGTTTTGCTATGTCAAAAAGACATTTAACCGCTAAGTAAGGAGCTGACGCAATTCCATAGGTAACAGTATGCAAGATATAACATTTAAGCTCTTCATCAGGATGTGATCGCCAAAATATTTTTTGATATATTTGATCATCTTCATTTATAAGTATTTGGCGGTACATTTTACTCACATCACCAGTCATTACATACTTATGTATGCGAAATCTTACTAATATTTGGAAAATATCCTGTTGCAATGTAGGCCCAACAAATTGCACATCATTCAGAGACAAACCAGAAGTAGTCTTACACGAGGCATCAAAAACTGTTCGTAACTTAGTAGTTAAACTCGTGCTTTTGATGACCGCATGGTGAGGCAAATAATAACCCATACTTTCACAATCAAAATCCTTATACTCTGACATATGATTTAAAGAGATATACTCATCCATAAATTGTATATATTCCTTTCTTAAATCTGGATTTTTAATCAATTTTCTCTCTAAACCATAAAATCTATTAAGTGCATTAATTTTAGAGTTTCCTAAATTTGAAATAGATTTTTTGAAAGGGATTCTCACAATATATCTACCGTTGTCGTCTCTGATAGTGGTGGAGTCAAAAAGTTCCTCGCAATATCTTTCTGTCTCCGATAAAACATCTTTTTTACTCAAAACATCCTCTAATTCCCAAAATTTCACGATACTAATGTCAAGATTACACCCATTAGTGTCATTACTAAAACAATTTATCGACATATTGACGTTATTAAAACCTATTTGCATATTTCCTGCAACTATCCATCCAAATACAGTATTCTGTAAAATGGGAAGTTTATTTCCTAATGAAATTTGTCCTGAATAAATAGCCGTCCAAAATATTCCAGATCCCAATAATATATCAATTTCTTTCGAAACGTTAAAATCAGGATCTGCTAATTCTAACTCCACCGGTATTTGGAGTGAACTTTTATTGAAACTACAAACAGGTAATCTATCTGTAATTTTCTGTATCACTAAACAGTTTATATTTTGTTCAAAAGAATTAACTCGTGACATAATTTTGATATTTACTTGGCGATCTATATTAGATAACATCTGTCCAATTCCCTTAACGGCATGATTAATTTTAACATATTCCAAATTGAGCTTTTCACAGAATGATTTGGAGATGAAATTACTTTGAGACCCACTATCTAGAAGTGCCCTACATGTTATTTCCTTCCCACCATTTTTTACTATAAGTTTTATTGTAGATAATAATACTTGAGAACTAGACATAGCAAAATCGCTCCTTTGTACATGGGTAACTACACTGGAATCGCCAATGTCCGGAGTTACTAAAGAATCTCGATTTATATTTTCCAAATGTAACAAGGTGTTATGCGGTTTATGACATTTGGCACATTTATTTAGTTTACATTTCCATGACTGATGTGTATTTCTGAAGCAATTTAAACATAATTTTAAACTTTTTATTGATTCAATTTTTTGTTGAGTAGATAGTTTCAAAAATGAATCACATTTAAAAATACTGTGATCTTTTGAACAATAATAACATTTTAATTTACTATCTGAAGCTAGTAAACCATGACTACGACTCCTTTTACCCTTGTTATCAAGACTTTCCAAGCCAGTGGCCTCTATTTTCTCTAATATATCACATTTATTTTTAAGAAAGCCATTCAAATCTTGTAACGAAGGTAGGTCGTTCTGGTATTTATAATTTTCCCACTCCCGACGAGTAACAGCATCAAATTTATTTGCTAAAATATAGATGATTAACCTATCCCATGAATCAGTATTTTCTCCTAAACTTTTTAGAGAACGTAAGTGTTTTGTAGTTGTATCAAATAAATTTCTCAATCCTACATGTGATTCATCCCTTAACTTTGGATATTCAAAAATGATTTTAATATGATTATGAATCATTAGGGACTTATTTTCATATCTTTCGAGTAAAAACTGCCATGCGACATTATAATTTATTGCTGATACCTCAATAGATTGAATTGCTTCAAGAACATCCTTATTCAGAGAACTTCTCAAATAATAGAATTTTTGGATGTCGCTGAGTAACTTATTTTGATCAATTAATGAAATAAACGCATCTTTAAACTGCAACCAGTTGCAATATTTACCATCAAATGGTGGTATAGTTATGGGTGGCAATTTTACTATTGGATTATGATCATTTGAATTATGATTTCTATGTCTAGTTGATTCTACACTACCTTTGCTTGTTTCAGAATTTGTTTCAGAGTCAGTACGTACATTTTTAATAATTAATTTTGCCCGACTACATAAATTATAAAATTTATTTTCAAAATCCTCCTCTTCTTCAAGGAGGCCTGTTTCTTGTTCTTCATTTAAAGAACAAAGTTCACAAATAACATCATTAAATTCAGATAAAATTGGTTCTAAAATTTTCAATCTTTCCTCTAATTCTATAATTATCTCTTCAGTTAAATTATCTTTATTTAAATTATCAAAATAATTATTAAATCGTGTTAATTTAGATTTTAAATTACTCTTTTTAATCTTTAACTTTGATTCGTCAGACATTTCACTGATTCAAATCTAAACACACTTTTTTTTTTAAATCTCAGCAATTCTCTTACCTTATTTAATTCCAACTGAAGACCCGTGGTGGAACAATCCAACTGTTAGACAAACAGTCGTTTTCCGATCATCAATGGAGAAACACCAATTCCAATATTCACATTTATTGCGTGAATACCCACTATTTGGCTGGAACTTACATGAATATATCCGGCTCGTAGAGACCAATGTTTATAACTAATGCAATATTAGTTTAATGGACTGTATATTTGAATAAATTTCTTTTATTCGGAGAGAAATTATCTTGAACTAGACAGGATTTTTAATTTATTTGACAAATTTTATGACAATACAATTAATACCAGTTATTTTCCAAATTGCTTGTGGATAACAAATTTGCTGGTACTAATATAATATGTTCAGAAACAATAATATCTAATTTAATCTAAATCTAATTTAACATATAAGAATAAGAAAATTCGGAAACTTGTTATTTTTAGCAACAGCCCCATAATTATCTTCATTAATTACATTTTGCTTAGTACGCGCCACTAGTCTTGTCCCTTTTTCGCTACACCAAAACCCACTTCGAGGAAATTATCTCAGCTTCTTCTTGTGTTATGGCGAGATCCCAAGTTTTACACTCCTCCAAAGTTATCATCAGCTTTTTCTGAACTGGTGATATCACAAGATTCCATCAAGTTTTCCAAACCTCCAAAGTTGTTAGCTCTTCCTGGACAGCTAGTAGTTCCATGGTACCTCTGAGAGCACCATACTTCTCACTCCTCTAACACTTTCTGTTTCTGACTTTCTTTTATTCTGTAACAAGACCCTCTTCCATGTTGGTGTTATATTAAATTTAAATAGGTTTAGGTCACATACCGGAGGTTTCTTCAATTATAACGACTCGTCCATGTAGGTATATAAAGTCAATAATCACAACATACCATTATAACATAACATAAATATATTACGGTATTTGTGGTATGCATAACAATTGGTTTTGTATACAAACAAATTTTCTACACCATGTCTAAACACTTTTTTGCTGGAAATCCTTCTAATTTCAATAGGCATTGTGTTGTATATCTGAGGAGCCAAAACATCTTAAATTTAACTTCTATGGGAACTATAAGGTGTTCGTTAGTCTTATTTCTTGTACCATATTGGTGCTATACATACTTTCTTAAGTTGGATTTTCCATGAATATAAGTCCAAGACGTTCAGAGAGCGAACATTTAGGTTGGGTAGGAAATCGTTTCTTTTTTTTTATTTATTTTTAGTAGGTATGTAATTCTGAATCACATTTAAAGGTCTCAAGGAGCTCTGATACAAGCCACCTCATATGAACAGTCCATAACATATCAAGGATTCCACCAGAGCCTTATAACCTTGGTCCCATTCAAGGTTCATATCAATAATGATACTCAAATACTTAATACTAGTCATCTCACAGATATAATTATTCATGTTATCTATTTTAATTCTATCAAGATGAAAAGAGAAAGTGCAATATATCTAGTTTTATTGATATTTAAAGTTAACTTAAAAGTGTCTAGCCAATTTGCTATCGTATTTATTCCCAATCTTGACAGTTCCTGTACATACTTCCGACCGACTTACCGCTGTGTCATCAGCATTGGAGACAAGTGACCCGTTTTCCAGCTTCAGGGAAGTTAAGGAGTTAAATTATGTAATAAATATAGTATAGGGCCTAGAACAGTGCTTTGACGGACATCTATTTTCACTGTTAACGGTTTACTTGTGACTTGACCTATATCTTTAACACCTGGGTACTTAGCTGCTAAAGATCTCCAACACTGAGTCTCTCACACAGTGTTGTCAGGTCTACTGATTTGGCCACTGGTCTACTGATATACTGATATCAATGTAAATTCTACTGATAAAAGCCGTTGTCATTATTTACCTGGTTTTTATGATATTTTTTTAAACTAGTACTACATTTTAACAAGTTATTCAAGTACAAACGAGTGGATTGTTGTGGAACTTATGGGTAGACTTCTGCGGAACGAGCGCATCGAGTTCCGCAGCCATCTATTTATCAATATGTTGTTTAATTACGATACTAACCTGACTCACTCAAGTGTGAGTTAATTTCCTTAGTTTAAAAACTACATGGTTCAAGTAAATGTCTTACTTGAACAGTTCAGCAGTATATTGGTGAGTAGATGGCTGCGGAACTCGCTTCGCTCGTCCTGCAGATGTCCACCCATAAGCTCCGCAACAATCCACTTATTTAAACTTGAACAATAACTTATTATATAAAGTCAGAATTTGTAAGATTATCCACTTTTTGTCAATTCGCCTTTCAACAGGAATTAGTAAGGTTACTTTACCAAACTAGTAATATATTGTGACAAGTTATTCAAGTACAAATGAGTGAATTGTTTCGGAACTTATGGGTGGACCTCTGCGGGACGAGCGCAGCGAGTTCCGCAGCCATTTATTCATCAATATGTTGTTTAATTACGATATTAACCTGACGCACTCAAATGTGAGTTATTCTCATTAGTTTAAAAACATGTTTCAGATGAATGTCTTACTTGAACAGTTCAACAGTATATTGGTGAGTATATGGCTGCGGAGGTTCACCCATAAGTTCCGCAATAAACCACTTATTTGTACAGGGTGTTTTTTTTATATATTGACACCCCACCTACCTCCTTGCAGGTAGAAAAAAGATGTAAACACAAAAGTTGTACAGTTTTGGCTGAATTTTTGGAAACCATGGTCAGAAACAAAATTTGAATGTCAGAAATGTGAAATTTTGCATGCTTCCAGCTTTTTTCAAATGGGATGCCCTATATTTCATTCTATATTCTTGAAGAACAAAATGCCCCGATTCCAAAAATATATATTTTGTCTATATTTGATTGAACAGTCTCTCATATATTCGGCTCCAAAAATTGTAAAAATACTATCCTACTATATTGATTTTGTGATTCATTCTACCTGTACAGGTGAAAGCTGCAGGTAAAATTTGAGGTAGATACTTGGTTTCCCTGATAGTATTTTTGAAATTTTTAGAACCAAATATGTTGGAGCCGGCTCAACCAAATATAGACAAACTATATAGTTTTGGAATCGGGAAATTGTACTCTTTAAGAATATAGAACCAAATATAGGGCACCCCATAGGTAGTGCATATTTAATAAGAATATCTCATGTGTCTTAATTTTAATGAACTTAAGTAGTATTGGTGTTTGATTTTCTAATGCAAGTTTTCATAGTCTTATACACAGTCTAATGATTTAATGATTTGAAAAAACGTAGTTAAAATAATTAATTGGAGTACCCTAATGGTGTACCCCAAATTACCCCTTTAACAAGGCAACTTATCTGTCTATTGACTGGTAATCTACTGACAAAACAAAATATGAGCTGGCAACACTGCTCTCACACCGTAGGCGTTTAACATGTTCAACAGTTTAGTGTGAGGAACAGTGTCAAAGGCCTTCGCTAAATCCAAGAAAACTGCCTGGCATTTATTACCTAAACCGTGTATAGAGGACGATTATTTTGTTCTCTGGATTTCTCTTGCATTTTTAACTGAAAATCATCCTTGGAAACAATACCTACCAAATATTACTTTCCTCCTTCAGAACTTTTTGAGAATGATGAGTATTCACCATAATTTTTGCGGTAAATCTTGCCTCAACCATAGAAAAATACTCTCCTAATGCAGTCTGGTGTCTCAATAGAAAACAAACAATTAATTGAGGAAAATAGTCAACAAGACTACAAAAATAATAAAATAATTTGTTGGCGATTCTTAATAATTCAAAGATAATAATAATTTAAAAAATATAGAAATAATTCAGTTCTTAAAAATCAAATCAAAACCTAATAATATATTTATTTGGTGCCCTATTATTCAAGAACATTTGCTATTGCTAGATTCCATAATTCCAAGGATATGTTTCTTGCGCGTCCTGATTGGCCCATTTAAAAATCAGGTGAGTCAGTGCACCAAAATCAAAACCGCACGTTGTTGTCGTCGCGAAAGGTGCATGCCTGCTGATAGCAAAATGAGAATTATTGATATCGTAGGCGTAGGTGACTACGATATTATATAAGGTAACAAGAACATGTTCAATGAACTTTTTTTTTATTAAATGATGACTTGGACAATATCTCTACCAATTTTCTTTAAATTGCATTTTGTCACCTCATAGATTCCTGAATCAAGTTTGAGGATCTTTCTTCCTTCTATCATAAAGTATTTTGGCTTATTACTGCAAGTTTCATCATGTGAAGTCTCCTCAGGTTTTTTTAAATATCTTGTATCGCAATAGTATTGGAGTTGGAGTATTGAATAAGGCAAACCCAGAACTCTAATTTCCAATAATTCATTAAATTGAAAAATCATGACTCAAATTGAAAATGTTTAATAAGCAATAATTTATCTATAAGCCTTAATAGATTCTTAAACGACCCAATTAATTAAAGGTAACTAAGCACCCAATTATCTAATCTAGTTAATTGTCAAATTCTATTAACAAAAAATAAAAAACCAAACGAAGTAAATTACTATAATTCCCAATTCACAATAAATTTAAACAAACATAAGTCTATGGATAATAAATTTTCTTCGTTTTAACAGCCCGTTCATAATAAAATTATTTAATTATAGGCGGATAAGAGCAATTGCGCCCGCATAGTATGCAAATAGGGCCGCGAGCGTTGACAGCCCTAACTGTTTGTGACTACCGTCCAGTTATTATAATGAAAGGATTGCCTAGGGATGGATGAATAAATCTTTTCTTTGACTTTTCAGCACACCGTATGTTTTAATCAGCTCTTTCACATTGCCAAACAACCTTAAATCTTATATATGATAGTGGATGGTGTTATTGATTTATGCATCTTTGTACAATCGCACCCACAGTAGGTATACGGTGTACAATTTTTCTATACCTAAATGTTATTAGAACAATATGCTCATGTAATAATACTCAATGGTGCTGAGAGATCAAGGGTTTTGAATTGCTGATTTCAAGCGAATTAGCATCACAGTGAGTAAAACAGCCTATTGCAGCTGGCATTTATTAAGCTGTACCTACATCTTCAAATCATCAGCATGGAGGAGGAAATGAGATGATCTGAAACAGGACCCAACGTCGTAGATATATCTATTACTTATCTATAAATAGTAGAAATAGAACCGGGCCGATGTGAGTTCCTTGTGCACATTATGAGATAGATTTTCAGAAACTTCAATTACTTCTTCTTGTTGAGGTGCCTTGTCTATCTTTGGAACGTTGGGCATCATCATGTCTAGAGTTTCTCGGAATTTTTCTCTATAGGTTTAGTATTGTTGACCTCTTCATTCACATGACCGATTAGTGCATGTAGATCTTCCAGATTCTCTGCAAGAATGGCTGTATTATCAGCATATCTAAAATATTGTTAATTATTTTTCCTCTGAGTCTTGTCTGTCATCTACAGCTTCCCTAAATGTTTTTTTTCTGAGTATAAGCTAAAAAGACTTGGTGACAGAACAAAGCCTTGTCGTACTCCACGTTTAATGGGTTTTTTAGTGCAACTTTCTTCAATTTGGATGGAGGCCAGGGGCGGATACAGGCCTTTTGAAAGGGGGGGCAGTTTAAGTTAAAGTAAGCCAGATTGGGTTAGTTTTGGCAGCGCATTGTGCAAGATACGGTTTTTCAAAGGAATGGCTCATAAAAATATAGAACCAAATATAGGGCATCCCATTTGAAAAAAGCGTGCAACATTTCACATTTCTCACATTCAATTTTTGTTTCTGACCATGGATTCTAAAAATTTAGCCAATACTGTACAACTTTTGTTTTTACACCTTTCATCTACTTCTAAAGGTGAAGGCTGTAGGTAGGATGTCAATATACAGGGTGTCCCACGAGGTTCCTCCCAAATGATCATTTCGGAATGCATCATCGTATGTTCCACTGTATAATTTTCTGTCATATCCTTTAACAAAGCCTCAACAAATATGGCATAGCCGATTTTGTAATTAAATTTTCTAACGAAAAATACCATAATATACTATAAGTTACATTTAACATTCGAAAGTTGACGTCACTTGACCGAAATTGAAGCAAAAATGGTAAAATTGGATGAAAATGGTAAAAGCGGCACAAAAAGTTACCCAGATCCTCAAAATTTCAATTATATTGGATGACGCGTTCTGAAGTTATCACCTGGGAGAAATGCCCTGTATATAAAAAAAACACCCTGTACTTGAACTTATTATATAAAGTCAGAATTTGTAAGATTATCCACTTTTTGTCAATTTGCCTTTCAACAGGAATTAGTAATGTTACTTCACCAAACTAGTAACATAATGTGACAAATTATTCAAGTACAAACGTGTGGATTGTTGCGGAACTTATGAGTGGACCTCTGTGAAACGAACGCAGCGAGTTCTGCAGCCATCTATTCATCAATATGTTGTTTAATTACGATACTAATTCACTCAAATGTGCGTTATTCTCATTAGTTAAAAAATTACACGTTTCATGAATGTCTTACTTGAACAGTTCAACAGTATATTGGTGATTGGATGGCTGCGGAACTCGCTGCGCTCGTCCCGCAGAGGTCCACCCATAAGTTCCGCAACAATCCTCTTATTTGTACTTGAACAATAACTTATTATATAAAGTCCGAATTTGTAAGATTATCCACTTTTTGTCAATTTGCCTTTCAACAGGAATTAGTAATGTTACTTTACCAAACTAGTAATATATTGTGACAAGTTATTCAAGTACAAATGAGTGAATTCCATTACCTACCTAATACCTACAGTTGACATATTAGGTTTAGTTTACTGTAAAAATATGTTGAACACTAGGACATGGAAAACATTTTCATTTGTTGGAAATACCTAGGGGAATACTGAACAAAACTTGCTGCTTTTCAGTTGTAAACAAAATTTAGTTTTTGGAAATGCTTTGGAAATATCTAGGAATATTTAGAAATACTTGGAACTACCGCGAAATATTGGAAATATTATCCAAATTTGAGAAGTATTCCTAGAAACTGGAAATCACTGTACGTTTTCTCGTGAGTGTTTGGAGATATTCCGATGAAAAAAAGTCAAGAGCCGGGAATAGACAAACATTTAGACAGAAAAATTTGAGAATTGAAAAGCAGAAATTTAGTTTCGCGCTGTAAAGTTACGTTTAACATGGCGGCTTCCAGTGACGTCAACTGTTCGTAAACTAAGGTTAAAGATAGTTTACACTGTTCGTGAATCCACGGTCCACACTTTCGTAGTTAACTCTTGAGTCGTGGAACGATTGGTTCATGATCAGCTCACATCACACCACGACTGATATTGAACCATCATAAACGGGTCTTTAGAGGGAAGATTGTCAGACTTCGCTTTTGTGAATCCTGTATCAACCATGAACTATTTAAAACACAAATGTCACAATATGGCACTAAATACGGAAACACCACATAATAACCGATTTCAATGCAGTCGAAGGTTCAAGCCTCGGTTCAAACTAAGCGATTCTTTCTGACAGTTTACAAAGTGTCAGAGGCTCTTGTGACAAGACCTTAACGTTGTGTTTACAGACAGTTGAGGCGATTTTTAGCCTGAGCCGCTTTCGGGTGCAAAGTGGGAAGCTCCTAAAACACTTCACACTTGTCATACTCCATGCGTTTTACACTCGAACGCTTGAAACCGAATGGGGTCAAACTGTAAGATTATCCACTTTTTGTCAATTTGCCTTTCAACAGGAATTAGTAATGTTACTTTACCAAATTAGTAACATAATGTGACAGGTTATAGTTATTCCAGCTAAAACTTATGGATTGTTGCGGAACTTATGGGTGGACCTCTGCGGGACGAGCGCAGCGAGTTCCGCAGCCATCTTTTTATCAATATGTTGTTTAATTACGATACTAACTCACTTAAATGTGCGTTATTATCATTAGTTTAAAAATTACACGTTTCAGGTGAATGTCTTACTTGAACAGTTCAACAGTATATTGGTAATTAGATGGCTGCGGAACTCGCTGCGCTCGTCCCGCAGAGGTCCACTTATAAGTTCCGCAACAAGCCACTTATTTGTACTTGAACAATAACTTATTATATAAAGTCAGAATTTGTAAGATTATCCATTTTTTGTCAATTTGCCTTTCAACAGGAATTAGTAATGTTACTTTACCAAACTAGTAATATATTGTGATAAGTTATTCAAGTACAAACGAGCGGATTGTTGCGGAACTTATGAGTGGGCCCAGCTATCTATTCACCAATATGTTATTCAAGTACAATACTAACCTGATTCACACAGTTGAGAATTTTTCTCATTAGTTCAAAAACTACACGTTCCAGGTGAATGTTTTATTTGAACAGTTCAACAGTATATTGGTGAGTAGATGGCTGCGGAACTCGCTGCGCTCGTCCCGCAGAGGTCCACCCATAAGTTCCGCAATAAACCACTTATTTGTACAGGGGGTGTTTTTTTAAATATTGACACCCCACCTACAGCCTTTACCTTCACAGGTAGAAAAAAGGTGTAAATACAGTTTTGGCTGAATTTTTAGAAACCATGGTCAGAAATAACATTTGAATGTCAGAAATGTGAAATTTTGCATGCTTCCAGGTTTTTTCAGCCCCATATTTCATTCACAATGCCCCGATCTATATTTGATTATTTTAAAAAGGGGGTGGCAGTTGCCCCCCCACTGTATCCGCCACTGATGGAGGCTACTTGCTGGTTGTAGTATTCTAATGTCACAGTTAACTAGTCCTGATGCGTCCATCTAACTGGGAAGTGGGTCGTGCTGCTGTAGTGCTGTACTTGGCAAATGTCTTTTCGAAGGCAATGAAACAGATGTTGGTAGACGTTTTTTCGGAATTGTTTGTCACTCGCATAGTTATACTGAATATTCGATTCTGTATTATTCGCAAAAATATCTTCAGTGTGTGACTCATCAGACTGACAAGTCTACAATTGCTGTATTTAGTAGGTCTACTCGTCTTAGGTAAAAGCGACTTCAGCCAATCGTCGGGTATTTTTCCTTCCTTCGTGTTATATTCCATTAAAAAACTGTGGTTAAGCAGTTTCTTTATTTTAAAAAGTGCAGCGTCCATCAAGAGGAGTAGCTGACTCCTGACTCATCTACTCTGGTTGATAGTATTATTACATCATTATTAGATCTATGATCAGTATATCTGAGGAAATAAGTGTGGAGGTTTTGTTAAGTGACTTTTAATGCATTGATTGTTGACTACTGTACTCTGTTTCCTTTTCCTTAGGAGAACCATCAACCATAGGCGGCCATATAAGACCCACGCGTAACTGGGTTATTATCTGATGGCAATCCAGTATGACTTTTGCACTGGGGTATAGACTGCTCATATCGGCATTAGTAGGCGTCTGCCTTTGCGATAACATGGAATGACATTATTGAGGAATCATATTTTTCGAAATGCTTGAAAGCTGCTTTTCCTACGATCGGAAAAAGCTTCTCAAGTACCCACTGGAGTAGGTAATTCAATTTGAATAGGTGTTAATCTAGATTCAGGGTCCTTTACATTTAGAGTAGGTTGCATCACGCAAGTTGAACAAGTTAAATATCAACATTATAAATAGTTATCTGCAACTGTTTTGCAAATCTTCGAGTGAGCATTTTTAATAGCATTTGAAATCTCATCGTTTAAACATGACATACTAAAACAACAGTGAGCCAAAGTCATTAACCGTGGCTTAAAATATTGCATATGTAGGAATCATACAGTCTGAAAATTATTGCTTCTAAATAACAAAATAGGTAATGCGTTTTAAAAATTTCATCACGTTTTCTAGTGGCTAAAATCAACATAATTCTAAAATTTGCTTGTAAATGGCCTCTAATCGCCTCATTACAGTATCACATTTCTCTTAATTCCAACCGATAAACACCGAGCGTTTTCCTCTAAACTAATTAACTCCTGTTCCTACGAATTAACTAAAATACCGACATTACCATTTTGTAATTATTTAAAAACTCTGAGGGTAATTCCCTACAATAAAAATTATCTTTGTCTTAACTGCCCCGCGCGCGGTCATAAAGCATTTAAATTCTATTTTAATTGCGCTTTGAATTGGCGCAATTTGTTAATAAAATGCAAAATTACATTCAGAGCTGCGCAGTCAACGAAATGCGATAAAAATTCTTCGAGCATGTATGGGTTTTCTCTATTTTTATTTTTATTTTTAATCGACGTGGATTGTATTGGAGAGACTTAGCAAAAAAGCTTTGTGTTCTACTATTTGAGAATGTTTTTGAACCAGTTCAAAACCAATCAATGGTGAATATTGATTATTAGGGCCTAATTGGACCAATTGGTGTCAAATCTTAGGGAGTAGTTGTCGTGAAAAGTAGAGAAACTCACGTGGTAGGTCCAAAATTGATAAGCATTATATTTCTTAGTGGATTAGATTAGATTTGTTTGAATGAAGATGGCGCAGAGGCGTTCTCCATCATTGCAACCTTGTCAGAATTATTGTGGTGTCTCCTATTGGAGTGCCTTCTCTAAGCCCAAGGTTCCTAAAGTTGTCTGGTAATGGATAACTTAATGACAGCACAGATGACGTCATAAAGTTATCAGGCAACTCACCTCTCTCAAACAACCTTGCTCTGAACTCAGCTTTTTCATTAAACTCCAGAGCAATGATACTGGCCACTCAAGTTTGGGCGCAAACCTAAGCTGTTAAATACAATTGGAAACCAAAATTAGCTTGAGCAAAGTCAAACTAACAATTGCTGAATTTCTCCATTAGGTTTTTTCCCCACGTAATTCACAATAGCAATTAAAATACTAATATTATTGCAGTTAATTTTTATTACTATGTATGTTGGTACTATTACAATACCGTTTACATAATGATGTTTAGCAAAACATGGGTACTTATTCCTAGAGTCGAGTACCCGCAAAGTCGTTAGTTTTTATTGATAGGTTTTTACTTGCCTCTGAAATGCGGTTTTAATTATTGCTAATATCGATTCTATTTGAATCAACAAATTATCATTATCATATATATTTCTGCTATAGCAATTAGGAATTTTGCTTCTTCGAATCATATTTCAGATTGTACAATCATCATTGGGGCCATTACAGGCCAAAAACGTCTAGACCGCAAAAGAGGTGTATATTTAAATCGACTTTTACCGTCCGTGAAATATCAATGAATTTACGAAATTTACACGGGTTCTCCATGCTTAAATCCGTCTAATATTATCAATAATGGAAATAAACCAACCATGATATGACAGTGACGGAGAGAATCATATCAAGTACAACATAATTTTCCAGTGATTAATTTCTATTTTTCCCTCTTGAATTTGCAACTGCAATTTAAAAAATTTCAATTATAGACAAATAATATAAGTAAATTGTTTGGTATGGTCTGGAAGAGTGATTTTCCATTACAATAAACTTTGTCAAACTTTTACTGTTTGACCATTATTATTTCAGAAACAATTAAATGAAAAAATCCACTAAAAATCTTTTATGAACCGTCACTGGGTTCTCTTCATTCTCACGCTTCTTTCATCCCGCTAACCAAAAGTATAATTGACAAGTTTTTTTTTTTTTTTTTAAATATATATACATAAAAATCCTCGAGCGAGTTTTAATATGATTTGGAAGCGAATAAATGCCGGCCGGAAAATTTCGAAGAATTTTTAAGGTCGGTTATAGAAATACGCGACCAGAAAAAATTGGGTTAATGAACCAGAAATATTGAATCTGACGGTTGTGTGGTGGACTTGAATGAAAATTGGTACTTGATTGAGTATAATGTGTTTCTTGTAGAGGTTAAATGAGTATTGGTGATTGGATATTGAAAAACTGACACCAGAATGAATGAAATAAGAAACTGGTGATAAAAACTGGGAAAAAGGATATGTGTTTAACTAATGATCATTTATGTGATTAATAATAGAACCAGGAAAATAATTCTACACATTCTTTCCGCAGAATCATGATGTCACAGCCTTTTTGCTTTTGATGGAAACACCACTATCAGCAACATTGAGAAACAGCAGAAGACAACATTATAACTGACTCTTCTGTAAATGACAGCAGAATCCAGTAAAGAAGATCCATTGCTGGAAATCCACAGCAGACTTGATTTAGAATAGAAAAACCTTGAATCCAGAGAACATCTTTAGTGAAGAAATGGCATTATATTTTTCACAAATGTACTTGTTCGAAGCCTTTTTGAATAGAAACCAAAACTTTCAACTTGACGGATATCCTTATATTGCTTGCCATGAACATAGTTCGTGAACATTATCCTTAAGAAAAATTTTCCTCAAAGGAAGTAAATGTTAAGGTCGATGCAGCTTGATTACAGGAGTATTCCTACGACTTTGTTGGCTTTACCTAATGCTGACAGAACCTTGTTAGGCATAGATTTTCTCAGCTATGGATATGAGTCAGAAACTGGTATTTTGCTGGTAATGGTCCCGAAAAGTGTTTTTTGATATTTGAAGCTGAAAACGATGTTCCAGTTAAGGTTAAAATACAATCTATAATATTATTGAGACCAGATATGTAGGCACGATGTTGAGGCCCAATGAACACAAACTCATGTCGGATTAAATTGAAGGTAACCAAGATATTTTAGTTCTAGGGGGAAAGCCTATGCTGAACATGCCATTGATACGGGTACCCATGCACCAACATCGGTTCCGCCCTATATGACCCCTAATAAGGTGGAACTTAAACAAGAGTTGGACAATTCCGAGATGAGCTCTCAGAACACAGAGAAAAGAGAATGTGGTTCAATTTTGCAAAGAAAATCTGCCGTTATTAGGTTATGTCTCACCTGTTGGAATGGGTTTTATTTGCCTCCAAAATACTCTGGATTAGTCTGGATTCGAAATCTTGGAGTGAGCACTATTGCTAGGTCATATTTTCTTTTGTCAGTAGATTACCAGTCTAAATATCAGTAGAAATAAGTTGCCTTGTTAAAGGGGTAAATCATTAAGATATACTCAATTAATTAGTTTAACTATGTTTCTTCAAATGATTAAATCATAAGACTGCGTATTAGACTATGAAAACTTGCATTAGAAAATCAAACACCAATACTACTTATGAGAAATAGTTTATTATGATTAAGACACATGAGACATTCCTATTAAATATGCACTACCTATGGGATGTCCTATATTTGGTTTTATATTCTTGAAGAGTATAATTTCCTGATTCCAAAACTATATAGTTTGTCTATATTTGGTTGAGCCGGCTCCAACATATTTGGTTCTAAAAATTTTAAAAATACTATCAGAGAAACCAAATACCTACCTCAAACTTTACCTGCAGCTTTCACGTGTACCGGTAGAATGGTTCACAAAATCAGTATAGTAGGATAGTATTTTTACAATTTTTGAAGCCGAATATATGAGAGACAAACAAATATAGACAAACTATATATTTTTGAAATCGGGGCATTGTGCTCTTCAAAAATATACAATATTAAATATGGTTTCTAAAAATTCAGCCAAAACTGTACAACTTTTGTATTTATACCTTTTTGCTACCTGTAAAAAGAGGTAGGTGGAGTGTCAATATATAAAAAAACACCCTGTACAAATAAGTGGATTATTGCGGAACTTATGGGTGAACTTCTGCGGGACGAGCGCAGCGAGTTCCGCAGCCATCTACTCACCAATATACTATTGAACTGTTCAAAAAAAAACACTCACCTAAAACGTGTAGTTTTTGAACTAATGAGAAAAATTCATAGCTGAGTGAATCAGATTAGTATTGTACTTGAACAACATATTGGTGAATAGATGGCTGGGTCCACCTATAAGTTCCGCAACAATCCACTCGTTTGTACTTGAATAACTTGTCACAATCTATTACTAGTTTGGTAAAGTAACATTACTAATTCCTGTTGAAAGGTGAATTGACAAAAAGTGAATAATCATAATCCTACAAATTTTGAGTTTATATAATAAGTTATTGTTCAAATACAAATAAGTGGATTATTGTGGAACTTATGGGTGGACCTCTGCGGGACGAGCGCAGCGAGTTCCGCAGCCATCTACTCATCAATATACTGTTGAACTGTTCAAGTAAGACATTCACCTGAAACATGTAGTTTTAAACTAATGAGAATAACTCATATTTGAGTGAGTCAGGTTAATATCGTAATTAAACAACATATTGATGAATACAGGTCCACCCATAAGTTCCGTAACAATTCACTCATTTGTACTTGAATAACTTGGCACAATATATTACTAGTTTGGTAAAGTAACATTACTAATTCCTGTTGGAAGACGAATTGACAAAAAGTGGATAATCTTACAAATTCTGACTTTATGTAATAAGTTATTGTTCAAGTACAAAGAAGTGGATTGTTGCGGAAATTATGGGTGGACTTCTGCGGGACGAGCGCAGCGAGTTCCCCAGCCATACACTCACCAATATATACTGTTGAATTGTTCAAACAAGACATTCACCTGAAACATGTAGTTTTAAACTAATGAGAATAACTCATATTTGAGTGAGTCAGGTTAATATCGTAATTAAACAACATATTGATGAATAGATGGCTGCGGAACTCGCTGCGCTCGTCCCGCAGAGGTCCACCCATAAGTTCTGTAACAATTCACTCATTTGTACTTGAATAACTTGTCACAATATATTACTAGTTTGGTAAAGTAACATTACTAATTCCTGTTGAAAGGCGAACTGACAAAAAGTGGATAATCATACAAATTCACAAATTCTGACTTTATACATAATAAGTTATTGTTCAAGTGCAGAATGTTTTTTTATGTATTGACATCCCACCTACAGCCTTCACCTTTGCAAGTAGATCAAAGGTGTAAATACAAAAGTTGTACAGTATTGGCCAAATTTTTAGAATCCATGGTCAGAAACAAAAATTGAATGTCAGAAATGTGAAATGTTGCATGCATTCAGCTTTTTTCTAATGGGAGAACTTATGCAATAGTTTAGTCTTATAAAAACAGATAAAACAAGCTGCAGTTAGTTGTACAGTATAACGCTATGTGACTAATTAACTAAGACTAACCAACAACAACGCACGCCTTTAGGCAACTGGCAAGGCAAAAGGCAAATAAATAAGACAACAAGACACAACACAAGCACGCACGAACGCAGGTAAATAATGGCAACGGCTATTATCAGTAGAATTTACATTGATATCAGTATATCAGTAGACCAGTGGCCAAATCAATAGATCTACTGATAAATCAGTACACGTGGCAACACTGGGAGTGAGTGAGGTAGTCTTTAGTCTACTCCTCAGGGCAGCTTTTCACTAATGATTAAATAGAGGTCAGAATCCACTGTGGGACAAACGTACCAAGCAAAACTTACCGAATGGATGGTTGTAAAAATCCGAGATCATTGGCGAAATTATGGCTCTTTACGAAAACGTAAGGCAACTCAATGTACCATAAATTCAATCAGTGACAAAATTAAGTCCAAAATCTCCTTTAGGGCGAAGACAAAATTAAATTCTTCAAGATAGGCCTTTTTTCTCGGAACAACCAAATCGTAAAAGGAATATTTACCATAAGTTATTTCTTAGCTGTCCTAGATTTGAAGAATAGAGATGAGGCAAAGTAACGACAAATATCAAACATTAATCGGTAAAACTTTTAAGTACCAAAAATTGCACACAACAATATAATCAGATAAAAATAACAACAGCTGACGACTAATGATAACAAGATAAGTACGTAGGTAATTAACTACTAGAACAATCACAATTTGAAGAATACGACATTGAGTAGGAATCGATGATCCCAAAAACATTACGGCCATTTGACAAAAATCATACAAAGATGAACGACATTCTGCTCTCAGCTGGCACACAAGTCATGAGTGACATGACTCAAGTGTCACTGAAAAATAGACAGCAAATCGGTGGTTTATGGAACCGGATTCTAGAATTAATCTGGTACTGAGTCCAGCAACCGAACAGAGTCCGAGCAGCGGGGAGTACTCCACTTCGTGAACAAATCACGATCAACAACGAAGTGAAAATAAAATTTAAATAATAAAGATTAGAAAATTTACAGGATCTGCAACTACTGTAATTATTGTTGAATTTTCATAACGGAAAAATCTAAACAAAGTCTAATAGTCTAGGAGGCAGTGACGATTTTCGGTACTTATTTTCCCAGTCACGAAACATGGATAGAATTGTAGGGTTAGTAATTCTAAGCAAAATTCATATATTTTTAGGGGGGGTTTTCCGATGGGTTGAGGCGCAAAATGCGTTAGAGCTTACGAATGCACAGCCCTTTTTCTTTCAGTGATATAACTAAGTCAACTAACCCGAAGTATACTGAAGTTACGTAAAAAAATAGTCCAGCTAATCTGTGAGTATGGATAATATGTCTGGCAAGTGGAAAATTGAAGATCCGAAAAACTTCAACCAGACTAACTTTCCACTATCTGAGATAAGCCAAATTGCTATGTTCATATACTTTATGTTCTACTGAAGTGGATGTGATATATTTATGACTGGGAAAATAAGTTTACTTGTATTTTTCATTGATCTAGTGAACCCATCCGAAAATTTTTGCGAAACTCAAATATTCTTGTTTTGTATCACCAAGAGAACAAACTATTTAATAGACACCAACTGGGAAAATAAGTGCTAAAAAATTTCACTGCCTCCCGGACTATAATAAAATCAGGGAAAAATAAGATATCCATAGGAATTTTGAAAGGAAATCTGAAAATAACTGTGAAATAGTTAAAGGCAATTTTGGCACGTTACAAGAGTAATCAGAAGACCAGCCAAGAGAATCCTTGAGGACAAGGACCAAGAAGAAGAAGTGTCCGTTTACACCAAACTAGGGAAAATCACCATGCCTAGAGTCAGTCTTATCCCATCATCGGATGATAAGTTTGAAGATATGTAACAGGCCAATGTTCCCACCAGTAACCGTTTCGGACTATTGACGATATATCAAACCGGAGCGGAAGAACCTACAGCAGCACCCCAAAGTACCAGGACACCCAAACTATCACCTATTATTATGGTCACCTCTGAGGTGAATTTTACTCAGTTTAAAACCACCATTACCGAACTGTTAGCAGGAAAATCCTTCTTCCTAAAATATTCACTAAAAGAAATCAAAATATATACTGAAACCTTAGAAGACCACGTACTGGTATGATCAAATCTACACACTGATAATGTCTAATACTACACATACTCACCCAGGACTGAGAGACTGAAGAGGGTAGTATTTAGGTACATGTATACCTATATGGTGTTAGTGTTAAAAACTAGATGATCGCACGATCCTAATGTGCATCGACTATAGAGACATTCCCACCTTAACTTGAAACCACTCTACTCTGATGATCAAAAAAATTCAAAACCAATATATTATACGGTTGCTGATAATTAACACAGGCAATCAAAAAAAAGTAACAAAAAAAAAGAGAAGTCTTCGTGAAATTTGTGTAATGGAGCATCAAATCGTTTTTTTTTTGTTTTCCCACGATAGAACATTTTCATGGATCATCTGAATTATAACCGCCGCGTTCTTGGAGTAGTATTTATTTAATAAAAGACAAAATGAATTTAGAAAACAGACAATTTTCGAACATAGCTAAATGTGTGGCAGTTTTTTTCTGTATTTTGCAGTGAAGCAGAATTATAGGCAGAATTGCAAATATCCAACCATTGTTGGGGAATAATTCGAAAAATTACCAATTAAACGACAAATTAAAGCTCGAATTGTAAATCTGGTTCAGTTTTTTCTGTTGATGTACTTAATGTTATTGCAACCTGTACTCGTTGAAACTATGCTTGAACCAGAAATATTATTGACCAATAATAAAAATGTATTATTTATTAATAACAACTGTTATTTTGACATCAAACAAGGAAAAGACCGATTCCAAAGATAATCTATATTAATAAATTCTTATTAATCATTATCAAACAAAATAAAATTTATTGCCGATGCCTTTCGCGGTCAATTTCATGAAATTTTGATTGCTCGTATCGTCAATAATAATAATTTTTTTTTATGTACTCTCCTGCAACATTCATACATGCGAAATGCAACGCACAGTGTATATTGTTCAATATTTATGAAAATATGAGTTCAACGGATCTTTCGTCTCTCATAACTCGTTGTCATTCAAGCAAGTTTTTATGCTCATCACCCGAAGAATCATCATAATGAGACGCCATTATACAATTGAATAAACATGACGAATCTGAAATTGGATTTTTTTTTTTCATGTATGGGACCAATTGGCGATTTCGAAAAATTTTAATTAGGGAAAAAATACACCGCGGACTTGGATTTAACATATATAATGTTATAAATACCATCAGCAAGAGTTTTACAGGGCTTGGTTGTACTAAAACAATTATACTGCCCAAAACATTCCCACAATAAGCAGAAAAATATATTGTTGGTGAACCTCAGACAGGTGTTGTGGGCAACGCAATTTGCTTACTGCATTCTTTTTCCAGGTGATAATTCTTGTCAATTTAAGCCTTTGAAAATAGAAAAGGTTCTAGTGAAGATGAAGAATCACTTGCACACATGACAGTTGTCCAGTTTTTATCCACATTAGCTAATTCCATATTTTGTTCTTCTGGATCTAATTTTTTTTTCGGAACAGTAAAAATCACTCACTCTTCAAAGTCCTGAATTACTTATCTCATACACAGTTCCTCTCTTAATTATCATCGTTTGAATAATTTCACTATGGGACAATATAATATTGTTTCCTCAGGGGCTTTTACATTCAAATTTGCCTGTTGGTTGAGCTTTGCTGAGCCTTGGTCTTTTCTTCCAGCGCGAGGATTTCCGTAATGTACTAAGAGATGTAAACATCAAAACATCCTTTCCTCAAGAGCGACATTAGGAGATGATGTTAAGGCCCAAATTCTTAATTCAGATCCAGATCTATTTCGATCTGCTGCAGTGCACCTGTGGCCGTAGAGCAGAAGTAATAGAGCAGAAGGAGAAATGCTTAAGACTGAACAGTGCAGTAGTTTCCACGCTCCCCTAGAACATCCCATCCTCGGGCATTTCAAAAAGAGTCTCTAGACAAGTTTGTTGGTGAAACAACACGGGTAGGCAGTGTTGCCAGGTCATATTTTGTTTTGTCAGTAGATTATCAGTCTAAATATCAGTAGAAATCAGTAGACAGACAAGTTGCCTTGTTAGAGGGGTAAACCATTAGGGTATACTCAATTAATTACTTTAACTACCTTACTTACTACTTAAAATCAAACACCAATACTACTTATGAGAGATAGTTTATTAAGATTAGGACACATGAGATATTCCTATTAAATATGCACTACCTATGAAATGCCCTATATTTGGTTCTATATTCTTGAAGGGTACAATTTCCCGATTCCAAAATTATATAGTTTGTCTATATTTGGTTGAATCAAAAACACCAAGTAGGTACCTACCTCAAATTTTACCTGCAGCTTTCACCTGTACAGGTAGAATGGTTCACAAAATCAGTATAGTAGGATAGTATTTTTACAATTTTTGGAGCCAAACATATGAGAGACTATTAAATCAAATATAGACAAACTATATATTTTTGGAATCGGAGCATTGTGCTCTTCACAAGAATAGAGAATGAAAATGGAATACAGGGCATCTCATTTGAAAAAAGCTGAAAGTATACAAAATTTCACATTTCTGACATTCAAATTTTGTTTCTGACTATGGTTTCTAAAAATTCAACCAAAACTGTACAACTTTTTTATTTACACCTTTTTTCTACCTGGAGGTAAAGGAAATAGGTGGAGTGTCGATATATAAAAAAACACCCTGTACAAATAAGTGAATTGTTGTGGAACTTATGGGTGGACCTCTGCGGGACGAGCGCAGCGAGTTCCGCAGCCATCTACTCACCAATATACTGCTAAACTGTTCAAGTAAGACATTCACCTGAAACGTGTAGTTTTTAAGCTAATGAGAATAACTCACATTTGACTGAGTCAGATCAGTATCGTAATTAAACAACATATTGATTAATAGATGGCTGCGGAACTTGCTGCGCTCGCCCCGCAGAGGTCCACCCATAGGTTCCGCAACAATTCACTCATTTGTACTTGAATAACTTGTCACAATATATAACTAGTTTTGTTGAAAGGCGAATTGACAAAAAGTGAATAATCATAATCTTACAAATTTTGAGTTTATATAATAAGTTATCGTTCAAGTACAAATAAGTGTATTATTGCGGAACTTATGGGTGGACCTCTGCGCCATCTGCTCATCAATATGAACTGTTCAAGGAAGACATTCACCTGAAACATGTAGTTTTTAAACTAATGAGAATAACTCACATTTGAGTGAGTCAGGTTAATATCGTAATTAAACAACATTTGATGAATAGATGGCTGCGGAGATCCACCCATAAGTTCCGCAACAATTCACTAATTTGTACTTGAATAACTTGGTACAATATATTACTAGTTTGGTAAAGTAACATTACTAATTCCTGTTGACAGGCGAATTGACAAAAAGTGGATAATCTTACAAATTCTGACTTTATATAATATGTAAGTTATTGTTCAAGTACAGGGTGTTTTTTTATATATTGACACCCCACCTACAGCCTTCACCTTTACAAGTAGATGAAAGGTGTAAATACAAAAATTGTACAGTTTTGGCTAAATTTTCAGAATCCATGGTCAGAAACAAAAATTGAATGTCAGAAATGTGAAATGTTGTATGGCACGCTTTCAGCTTTTCTTAAAGGGGAACCTATGCAGTAGTCTAGTCTTATAAAAATAGTGTCAACCCTACATGGGACCACGGGCTATAACCAAATTCAAAACACTGAACCACGGGTTATAACAAATAACTGCAACTAAGCAAGAAAACACAAATTATCCTAATCATAGTCAGCAAATATTGGATATAAAAGCCCGGGCCAGACTATGGCAAATTAGTCGTGTCTCAGCGCTTCGCTACAATCAGTAGGTGTTTAGAGACGACTCAAAGTTGGGGAACTATCTGGACTGATAAAGTTAATACGCTATCGTATCTCTATCAGGGCAGATACTCTCTGACGACCCAGGCTTTGACCTACAGTGAAAAGGCTTTCTAGATTTTCCTGTAGGGCTGGTTTGGTTGTTTAGCTTTGCAGGGGTATACCCGACGTTTGACTGTCCGCCCTTTTTTGAGCCTCACCACCCGAAGGGACGTTATCTGGTCCCAGATGACGATGATGTGGTAATAACTAAATATTCATGTTTCCGTAATCTCCGTCCTGTAACAATATATATTAACTATTTAAAACTGTTCTGGTGTTTCCCTGTTACTCCTCCCTTCCCGTTCTGCCTTTCAAGGTGAATAGTCGAGCTACACAGCGAAGCAGAGACGTTTCGTGACAATAGGTAAAACAGGCTGCAGTAAGTTATACAGCATAATGCTATATGACAACGGCTTTTATCATGGAATTTACATTGATATCAGCATATCAGTAGACCAGTTGCTAAATCAGTAGATCTACTGATAAATCAGTCGACCTGGCAACACTGCGGGTAGGTAGGTATGTGTTTCGTGGAAATTCCAAGTTCAAGAAAGATCATTCTCTAGGCTAAGTCTAACGAAATAATCAAAGAAAAGAAATTATTCAACAGCATTTAGCCGGTCATTTCGAGGAACTTCCTATTCGCAGCAAGCTGAGAAGCAATGACGAGTTTCCTCAGATCTTCAAAGGTGGAAAGCTCCCAAAGTTTTGTGAATTCGATGCCCCACCAAACATTTTAAAATCAATAAAGGGTTTCGTAAAAATTCCTCTATCAACCTTTTTCTCCAAGGGAATCTTGAATCGTTTTTCTACACCGAAATTGGAGCAAAAGTTCGAGAAGCTTTTTCCTGTCCAAGATGTTTTTAATCTCATCGGAAGGCAAAAAGGCGGATCATTTTCAATCCCCAACTTTTTGCAAGAGAGGGAGACTTTTTAATCAAACTGGACTATTGTGATAATCGTTTCTGCTCCGTCAGGTTCAATTCAGCTCAGGACACCAGAATACCAACTAATTGGTTCCAGGAGTATTATGTATAGCTGGTATAATCGTTAGACTTGTATCAAATAGCTTAAAAAAAGTTCATGGAAATATTCTGGAAATATTCTCTTAAGAGTTTTTGATTGAAAGTTTCCGAGAATATTCTCATTGAGGAGAACATTTCCATTTTTTATCGGCGAATATTCTCGGAAATTTCCCAAAGTTCGCGAATATTCGCATGGGAATATTCTCGACTCACCACTACTCTGAGATGATTCCTGCTTAGTTGTAGCAGTCCTTTTGCTGTTTTGCTGTATGTCTCACATATGAAGATTTTCCCATGTGCATGCTTGGGCATTTGCTTCCAGTATTGAGCATGGTTTGCTTTGATCCATTTCTTCAGCTCCTTTCTTACTGTGCTTTTGAGGACTCCGAGAAATGGTTCGGGACCAAGGTATTCTGTGGTGCAAGTTCGACAGCCTTTTCATTGCTCCATGTCTTTGCACCCACATCAATGTGACGTTATTTTGGTCCACCAAGTTGTTGAGTTCTTCTCGGCATTCTATTACCAGTGCACGGTTTGCTTTAGGGTTCTTCAATGCCCCCAGTACTACCTGATGATTTGTAGTATTGCATATACCTCTGTCCGGAAAACAGATGTACATAACCCTAGAGAGAAGAAGGTCTCACATCTTCCTTCTTGACTATAGATTCCTGCGCCTGGTGCCTAACTGGCCTTTGAGATTGGAGAGTGCATTTTGGTTTTCGCATCCCCCCTTTCACTAATTAGGACTTAGAAGCTCTAAGGGTATACTTTTGAGTGGTTTTTTGTGACTTCTGGAGCGCAATTGAGTGGATTTAGACTCACTTGGTAGGAGACTTTAGAGTCGATTTTAGATTCCCGCGACTGAAGGGGTCAGTTAAGTTAATCCCCCCCCCCCCCATAGAAAATTTCTGAATGAAAATTATTCTATAATTTTGCTCTCCTTTTGCTCCACTAATTTCGATTTTTACTCCATTACAGTGGAGAGACTATGTGGCCTATTAGGTGGGGGGGGGGGGCTGAATTAACGCTAGCCCCCCCCCCCCCCCCCCCCCAGTGAAAATTCTGAAATTTGATCATGCTCATTTTGTTCTCTGAGTTTTGCTCCATAATCGGCGAGTTTTGCTCCATTATCAGGAGAGACCTGCAGAGCTCCCAAATATCTCTCCTAGCCCCCCCCACCGGTGAAATATTTTAAATTTGAACATGTTCATTTTGTTCTCCGAGTTTTGCTCCGTTTTGCTTCATTATCGGCGAGTTTTGCTCCATTACCAGGAATGACCTACAGAGCTCCAAAGAATCACTTCCTGCCCCCCAGTGAAAATTTTGAAACACATACTCATACCGAGTTTTGCTCCATTTTGCACTAACAGGGCTTCTTGCCGGCTCTGTTTGTCTATTTACACCAAAGTCTGCACCAGGTGCACCAAAAAGTCAGTTTGTCTCTGTCAGACCCATACAAAAAAAAAAAATATAGGGATAAACCTTGGATAAACAAACACGTTTGGTGTAGAAAGTGCGTTGATTGGTGCCTTGTTGGTGCGAATAAACAAACAAAGCAAGTGAAACCAGGGACCACCGGTCTCTTCACGGCCATTATAGTCAATGCGCTTTGCACTCAAATGCTTGAAAATCAGTTACAGGTACATCAAGAAAAAGAGGCGAGGAAAATGAGAGCAGCTTCAGAGCGCCTGAGTGCTCAAAGCGTGGTACCCGAAAGCAGCTCAGGTAATGGAGCAGAACTCGCCGATCGTGGAGTAAAACGGAGCGAAACTCGGAGAACAGAATGAATATGATCAAACAAAATTTTCACTGGTGTGGGGGGGCTAGGAGAGATTCTTAGGAGCTCGTAGGTCGTTCCAGGTAATGAAACAAAACTCACCGATCATGGAGCAAAATGGAGCAAAACTCGGAGAACAAAATGCGCATATAGAAAGTCCACAATTTTCACACGTGTTGCGAGGAGAGATTCCTTGGAGCTGTGTAGTTCACTCCAGGGGTGCGATTTTCGAAACCATTCGAGTACATTTCGTACACGAAATTTGACCTTTCCTTATTTAATTTACATTGCTGTCAGTCAAATTTCGTGTACGAAATGTACTCGAATGGTTTCGAAAATCGCATCACAGAGCCGCGTTACAGGTGCATCAGGGGAAACAGGCGAGGAAAGTGAGAGCAACTTGAGAGCGCCAAATTCTGTTCGCTCGAATGTGTAAAATTGTAGCCGGAGTTCTTCGGACTAACTCGAAAGCGCTGAGCGTTTAAAGCGTGGCATCCAAAAACGGCCCGTGATGGAACAAAACGAGCTGATCATGATGCAAAATGGAGCAAGACTCGGAGAACACAATGAGTAATTTCAAGTTTCAAAATTTTTACTGGGGGGCAATTGGGAGGAGATTCTTTGGAGCTCTATAGGTCATTCCTGGTAATGGAGCAAAACTCGCCGATAATGGAGCAAAACGGAGCAAAACTCGGAGAACAAAATGAGCATGATCAAATTTCAGAATTTTCACTGGGGGGGGGAGGGGGGGGGAGAGATTCTTGGGAGCTTTGTAGGTCTCTCCTGGTAATGGAGCAAAACTCGCCGATATTGGAGCAAAATGGATCAAAACTCGGAGAACAAAATGAGCATGATCAAATTTTTGAATTTTCACTGGGGGCGGGCTGGCGTTAATTCAGCCCCCCCACCTAATAGGTCTCTCCACTGTAATGGAGCAAAAATCGAAATTAGTGGAGCAAAATGAAGCAAAATGAGAGCAAAATTATGGGATAATTTTCATCCAGAAATTTTCTATGGGAGGGGCTTACTTAACTTATCCCGACTGAAGGACCATGTTGACGAACATTGGTAACCCAACGGTAGTCGGTAACCACAAGATACTGGTAACCTACAATACATCTGTTTCATAATGTGTGGTTCTGCCAAAACCATCGGTCAAGCTTCAGATTATTCGATGGAGTCAACCCGCAACCATGAGTTTGATATAACCAGTGAAGGTTACCACCAATTGTGAAACTGGGCCTTATGATATACTTTCTTGTGTAAGGAAGTAGAGTTGGTTGTTTTCGATCTCAAATTTAGTCAACCTCATTTGCAAATTAAATGGCGATTTCTCTAAGAATGAAAAAGTGCAAACTGCAGCATAGGGCACAGTAAAAGAGATGTCTAGATTGTGGGATGCTTTAGGTAGTCATTGGTCATGCATACTCATGGTAATCAGGTAGTCATTGGTCATGCATACTGATGAAGGATTCAGCTAATGGCGTGCACCCATATGTTTCCACATTTTGATATTAACATAGGTAAGAATGTCATATACATAATTGGATACAATTCATTTTAATCGCTGGATAGGTAAACAAGGTGTAATTGAATGGCCGCCAGATTCTTCGGATTTCAGGCTATTGGATTTTTTTAAAAGAATAAAGTGTAGTCTTATGGATAGACTAATCAAAAGGCGTATTATAAGGACAGGAATAATGTCTTTGCACCCTGTCATAGCCAAAACTAGCCTCTTTTAATTTAGATGCATTTACATCATTCAAATTTAATTAAATTTTTTTCAGGGGCCAGTTTTAGAAAGAAGTGTCATTGTAAAGTAGAGAAAATAAACTAATCAATTATAGTTGGAAATCTTAATTATGTTAGATTAAAAAAACTAAAATGTATGTATATGCACATTAGAAACGTCAATACATACAATATGCGAAAACGTACAGAAGCAGAAAAAACCTAATGATCGTCCAGGATATATATCCGAAATTTGAATTGGTAAAATGACGTTCGGGATGACAGCCGACTAAAAAATTGCCCGCACAATGGCCAACTCTTCTTGGCCAGTTGCAAATTATAACGCGGGACCGTACCTACGCCAGTTTTTGTGACGATGGCGGCCGCTTTGAGCCACTTGCATACATATCTACCAACATTTAAATAATTTATATGTATGTACGCATCGAAGAGTCACTTTTTCAATTGTGGTGCTCCAGGAGGCCGCGAACAATGCGTCCGACTGAGACGGCATCTGACGGAAACTTGATCTCGTTGACAACTTTTCGACCAGTGACGGCGTGACTAACAATCAATACTCCAGGTTCTTAACGGCCAGAAATGTATTGCTTAATTAAAAAATAAATAATATTTTACAGTTTTGAATTTCAAAGTTCCAAGTTAAGTTTGAAGCTTTGCTCTTTTGGAACTCCTTTTGGAGCTTACAGATTTTTACGCTTGCCGTTTGGGCCTAATTGTGCCCCAGAGGTTTTTCAGCAAATAAATATTGATAATTTTGGCGACATTCCTGGAGTAATAGTTTACTTTGTCGACTTACTTATAGCAGCTGATAGTTTGCAACTTTATGATAAAATTTTGAGTGAAGTTCTGGAGAGAGCTAGAAATGTTGGTGTTAAATTTAATAAAAAACAAACAAGAATTACAATTTATGTTGGGTATGATTAATTATTTTAGAAATGACATACCAAATTTGTCAGATATCTCAACTCCATTGCGCGGTTTACTTAAAAAAAAATTCTATATTTCTTTGGATAAAGACTCATTCAGATTCGTTGAATTTAATTAAAAAACTAATCAGTTCTCCTCAAGTGTTAGGTTAGCTAATTTTGACAAAAACCAACCTATACTAAAAATGGGGTTGGTTGTGTTCTCTTACAAAATCACAAACCCTTTGCTTTTGCTTCTCGTGCACTCAGTGACTCTGAGACAAGGTTCAGTCAAATAGAAAAATAATTTAATGCTATCCTTTTTGATGCACAACCTCTAACATCCATAATGTTGTTGCCGAGGAAAGTTCCCGTAGATTACAAAGAATGAATGTCAAAGGTACTCAAATATGATATAGATGTTCAATACAAACCAGGTAAGGAAATGCTGATTGCAGATTTGCTCTCGAGTAATTTTGTCAAAGATGACAAGTTTTTAACAGAAATAGTCCACTCTATAAATGTGACTGAAGAAAGGTTGGCAGACTTTCGAAATGAAACTGAAAAAGATGTTGAATTAAGAAGATTTAACGACATGTGCTCGACAGGTTGGCCTACAGATATAACACAAGTTCCTGTATGTAATACATTTGAAATAGAAAAAAATTACATGATATGGTGGTCCTTATTTTGATATAGAAACGAAATATTGCGTCTTTGAATCAGAGTTTTTGCTTCAGCATTTCAACGCCTAATCAATCACTATAAATCTAAGCTAGTATATATTCACAGTGAGAGTCCGTCGCCGCCACTGACACATAACAATTCGCGATGACAAAAAACCAAACCCGACATCATATAAAAGTTACTGAAAAAAAAAAGAGAAGAAAAGAACGACGAAAAGAAGAATGAAAAGAAAATAAGGTAAAAAGCAGAAAATGCGCGCGGTGGCAAAAAAAAAACATATCGAAACGTTACTTTTTATGTTTGTGAGAACCGCACGTATTTGTTCTTAATTAAAACTAAAATCAGCAAAAGCCCGGCATTGAAAAAGGCCATTTGTCAGCCTTATAATTCGAACATAAAAACACCGTATTTGGTCAGAAAAAAAAGAAAATTCATTAATATTAATTTTTTGCTTTGGAAACAGATTTCATGCGCGGGGTGTTACAATCGCTCGGGATAATAATCTATCGAGGTTCATTGGATGGATTTTAATGATAGTATCTTCGGCAAAATAACCAGACCACCCCAGTTATGGACAAGCAATTAAAACTTGGCCATACTATATTTATACCCGGGTGACCGCGCAGCGTACCGTACCTTTATAATCAGTATGTAAATCCGGCCGTACCTCACGACCTTAACTCGAATTTATTAGCACGAGAATTTTGTCTTGTTTGTTTGCTTCTTTGGTGGTTAACGTACTTACATGCATCAGCCACAGAGGAAAACTGAATTTTTGACAGAAAGAAATATTTGAGGTTAGGAGAAAGGGGCGCAGGAGTAAGCAGATGTTCTACGTTTAACCCTTCGACGTAAACGCATATTCACTATTTGAAATTTAGCATTGAGTTGCAGTGCAGCAATTTGCAAATGATGCTACACTATTCAGAAAAGCTGACGCTGAGGGCCCTACCATAATTATACAATACAGTATGTATACCAGATAACATTTTGGGAAATGGGGAATGTTAGATGATAAAGTTGGTACAAAAAAAGTTATTGATAAATGAATTTCCAATAAGTTGCTGAGTAAAATTACCCCAATTTGAATGTTTTGAATCATAAAAATGGGAAGAGGAAATTGTTGTGCGAATCAAGGATATACAGGATATAAAATTTCTAGTGAGAAATCTCCGAGTGAAAATCCAGGCAATGTTTCAGTCGCTCACGGGAAAAGAGGTCATGAAAGTTTCAACATCAGTTCAAAGAAACCTTGGTGGGCAACATCATACCTATTATGTCAGTCATCCAGATGTTTTATTGCAGATGCACAAAAATGAATCGCAAAATAGAGCTGACGAAGAATTCTTCATTTCATCACTGATAACCTTATGCAACTTTCTGAATCATCTGTGAACATGGCAGCAGATTCAGTTTGTGATAGACGCAGTATAGTCCCTAAGCCATTTCGAAATTTGTCCCCAACCAAAGTTTCAAAGTGCTAATCTGTTTGGGCTTGTTTGTCATTCGTTCACAGATAAGGTTGTTCCCGAATTACCTGTTATTGTTCCTAGACATTCAATGGGCATTTAATAACATTTTCGATTCGATGAAGAATATTGCATAAAGCTTTGGCACAGAGAACGTGGACCTGGAAAGGAAGATCGAGAATAATCGAGATTCGGTTCCGTAAAATATCAAGGAGTCATCACTGACTTGTTGTTGTTGTGAACCAGTAAATTTATCACTTTATTAATAACAATTATGTTCATTAGGTTCACTACATTTCCTGTCTTTAACAAATGTCAACATCTATCTGTTTGGTTTAGTCCTTCCCATCAGTTAGGTACTTTATAACTTATTGATTATTTAGGTTTTAAAGATTTGCCGGCTGGAATTATTATAACAACCAATGTTCTGTAAACACCAATATCCCAACAAGATGTTTCGGTACTCGGTACCTCTATTGCAGGAACCCAAATTATTGTAAATACGTATAAATAAATATAACCCATGGAGGGTGTTCTTGCCGCCAAAGATAAGAGTACTTTTCCCAGACTTAATTTTATTAATTCAGATGGTGAGAATTGTCCTGAGAATTATAAACTTATTTGTTCTTTAGGCTTTTACTCACTAGCAAAAGTTAAATATTTCAAGCATTTACTGAAAATCAGTATTGCCAGGTCATATTTTGTTTTGTCAGTAGATTACCAGTCTAAATATCAGTAGAAATCAGTAGACAGATAAGTTGCCTTGTTAAAGGGGTAAATGATTAGGGTATACTCAATTAATTAGTTTAACTACGTTTCTTCAAATCATTAAATCAGTAGACTGTGTATTAGACTATGAAAACTTGCATTAGAAAACCAAACACCAATACTACTTATGAGAAATAGTTTATTAAGATTAAGACACATATAAATATGCACTACCTATGGGATGCCCTATATTTGGTTTTATATTCTTTAAGAGTACAATTTCCAAATTCCAAAATTATATAGTTTGTCTATTTTTAGTTGACCCGGCTCCAACATATTTGGTTCTAAAAATTTTGAAAATACTATCAGAGAAACCAAGTAGGTACCTACCTCAAATTTTACCTGCAGCTTTCACCTGTACAGGTAAAATGGTTCACAAAATCAGTATAGGTAATAGGATAGCATTTTTACAATTTTTGGAGCCGAATATATGAGAGACTGTTCAATCAAATATAAACAAACTATATATTTTTGGAATCGGGGCATTGTGCTCTTCAAGAATATAAAATGAAATATAGGACATCTCATTTGAAAAAAGTTGCAGTATGCAAAATTTCACATTTCTGACATTCAAATTTTGTTCCTGATTGATCATGGTTTCTAAATATCAGCTGAAACTGTACAACTTTCGTATTTACACCTTTTTTCTACCTGTAAAAGGAGGTAGGTGGAGTGTCAATATATAAAAAAACACTCTGTACAAATAAGTAGATTATTGCGGAACTTATGGGTGAACCTCAGCCATCTACTCACCAATATAAGTACTTTTGAACTGTTTAAAAAAAAAAAACACTCACCTGAAACGTGTAGTTTTTGAACTAATGAAAAAAATTCATAACTGAGTGAATCAGGTTAGTATTGTACTTGAACAACATATTGGTGAATAGATGGCTGGGTCCACCCATAAGTTCCGCAACAATCCACTCGTTTGTACTTGAATAACTTGTCACAATCTGTGACTAGTTTGGTAAAGTAACATTACTAATTCCTGTTGAAAGGCAAATTGACAAAAAGTGGAAAATCGAACAAATTCAGACTTTATATAATAAGTTATTGTTCAAATACAAATAAGTGGATTGTTGCGGATTTTATGGGTAGACCTCTGAGTTCCGCAGCCATCTACTCATCAATATACTGTTGAATTGTTCAAATAAGACATTCACCTGAAACATGTAGTTTTTAACCTAATGAGAATAACTCATATTTGAGTGAGTCAGGTTAGTATCGTAATTAAACAACATATTGATAAATAGATGGCTGCGGAACTCGCTGCGCTCGTCCCGCAGAGGTCCACCCATAAGTTGCACAGTAATTCACTCATTTGTACTTGAATAACTTTTCACAATATATTTACTAGTTTGGTAAAGTAACATTACTAATCTCTGTTGAAAGGCAAATTGACAAAAAGTGAATAATCATAATCTTACAAATTTTGAGTTTATATAATAAGTTATTGTTCAAGTACAAATAGGTGGATTATTCCGGAACTTATGGGTGGACCTCTGCGGGACGAGCGCAGCGAGTTCCGCAGCCATCTACTCATCAGTATACTGTTGAACTGTTCAAGTAAAACATTCTCCTGAAACATGTAGTTTTTAAACTAATAAGAATAACTCACATTTGAGTGAGTCAGGTTAGTATCGTAATTAAACAACATATTGATGAATAGATGGCTGCGGAACTCGCTCCGCTCGTCCCGCAGAGGTCCACCCATAAGTTCCGCAACAATTCACTCATTTATACTTGAATAACTTGTCACAATATATTACTAGTTTGGTAAAGTAACATTACTAATTCCTGTTGAAAGGCGAATTGACAAAAAGTGGATAATCTTACAAATTCTGACTTTATATAATAAGTTATTGTTCAAGTACAAAGAAGTGGATTGTTGCAGAAATTATGGGTGGACCTCTGCGGGACGAGCGCAGCGAGTTCCGCAGCCATCTACTCACCAATATAAACTGTTGAATTGTTCAAATAAGACATTCACCTGAAACATGTAGTTTTTAACCTAATGAGAATAACTCATATTTGAGTGAGTCAGGTTAGTATCGTAATTAAACAACATATTGATAAATAGATGGCTGCGGAACTCGCTGCGCTCGTCCCGCAGAGGTCCACCCATAAGTTGCACAGTAATTCACTCATTTGTACTTGAATAACTTTTCACAATATATTTACTAGTTTGGTAAAGTAACACAACTCTGTTGAAAGGCAAATTGACAAAAAGTGAATAATCATAATCTTACAAATTTTGAGTTTATATAATAAGTTATTGTTCAAGTACAAATAGGTGGATTATTCCGGAACTTATGGGTGGACCTCTGCGGGACGAGCGCAGCGAGTTCCGCAGCCATCTACTCATCAGTATACTGTTGAACTGTTCAAGTAAAACATTCTCCTGAAACATGTAGTTTTTAAACTAATAAGAATAACTCACATTTAAGTGAGTCAGGTTAATATCGTAATTGAACAACATATTGATGAATAGATGGCTGCGGAACTCGCTGTAACATCACATTCCTGTTGGAAGGCGAATTGACAAAAAGTGGATAATCTTACAAATTCTGACTTTATATAATAAGTTATTGTTCAAGTACAGAGTGTTTTTTTATATATTGACACCCTACCTACAGCCTTCACCTTTGCAAGTAGATCAAAGGTGTAAATACAAAAGTTGTACAGTATTGGCTAAATTTTTAGAATCCATGGTCAGAAACAAAAATTGAATGTCAGAAATGTGAAATGTTGCATGCATTCAGCTTTTTTGAAATGCAGTAGTTTAGTCTTATAAAAACAGGTAAAATAAGTTATACATCCAGTATAACGCTATGTGACTAATTGACTAAGACTAACCAACAACAACGCATGCCTTTAGGCAACTGGCATGGCAAAAGGTAAATAAATAAGACAACAAGACACAACACAAACACGCACAAACACAGATAAATAATGGCAACGGCTTTTATCAGTAGAATTTACATTGATATCAGTATATCAGTAGACCAGTGGCCAAATCAGTAGATATACTGATAAATCATTAGACCTAGCAACACTGCTGAGAATACGGAGATTTCGTGAAGTATATACAGCATTCTCGAAAAGTGTGTTATATTTCCATAAACTGGAATGGTCTGAGGTTTGTTCCAACACGTCAAAAACCGTCCCATGAAACCACTCTGTATACAAATTTCGTGTTCTACGCATAAATTTTTCGTTTTGCGCAGAATCATGACGGTACATTGGACACTGTGAATGAAAACTAAGCTTTCACATTTAGTATTAAGTGATAGCTTTAGCTTTTACTATGTAGATTTAGTTTTTGCTAAGAGCATTTGCTGAAATCGAAGTGAATAACCTTTTCCTTTTACTTACTAGCAAAAGCTATCTATTTGAAACGTTTACTGAAAATATGGAGATTTCGTGAAGCATTCTCATAAAGTGAGATTTCATACCTACTGATAACGCCGATATTTATATTCTTAGAAACCGGAATGGTAGGTATTAGGTTTGTTCCAACACCTCAAAAATCGCTCCATGAACGGTCTTTATTGAAATACCGGATAATAGGCACAAGGAATAGCGGAAAACTCCGAGTTCCTAACATAAGTGGCATTGGTAAACTCCTGTCCCTAACACTGTACACTTTTCTGAATATCTGGATTTAAACAGCATTTTGGTGTTTTCCTCAGTAATAAGTAATAGATTTCATAAATCAGTTCACTGAGGCTCTTTTCCACTTTCCACTTTCCATATTCAACATTTCATCTCTAATTTTTTATTTTCCAACTGATTCAGTACTTCTAGTATTTCCACTCTATATTTTCAGGATTTCTTCTCAGCTTACCTGTTTTAATATGAATCTGAAAAGTTAACTTCAATCCACGTAACATCATCGATCTTCACAAATATGGACAATTTTATACCCGCTCGTCCCTATTGCTCGCTCCCAATAACTTTCTGATAAATCAAATCCGCAAGTCGGGGCATAATCTTCAATCGCATGCAATAATAAAATCCGTCTCGGAGACGAACCGTCCTCGGCCAAATCCAATTTCAATTAATGCAGACGCCATTGTTGACAATTGGAAAAAGGAATTAAGAGTTACGGGGCGACAGTGCAATATCGAGAAGCCATAATCGTAGAATTAATTAATAAATTCCGTGAGTGCACAAAGAAACATAAAATCGAATCGCATTCAGTGTGAAACATTATTAAACTCAGAGAAAGACAAACGGGATTCAGAAAAAAAAGGCTTTTTTACATTTTCGACGAGTTTGAATTATCAGAGAAGGAATTTCAAGATTTATAATATTGGATCATTCAGATGGTTTCCATCGTGCATAGCCTCGTTTTTGTGTGTATGCAAAAATCCAAGTGTCTAGTTTGATGTCAACTTTTGTTCACTTTCTTTTCTTTCTCCATATAATTTTTCGATATGTGATTTCCATTCATTGATTAATTGAATATATGTATCTATGTGTATATCTTTGACTGGTTTCTAAATTGATCTTTTTCGTTTGTTTATCTTCCATAGTTCTTATTTTGGCTCCAGTGTCCAGGTTTTCTCATATGTGATTCATTCCAACTCAAATTCCAATAAATTCTGTACAATCAATAGTTCTACGACTCGGCTCTCGTTTGTTCGTCAATCCCCAAGAGTCCCGAGCCATACAGCCAGTAAAGTACTAAAGGACTAAAGTATGCGTAGTTTCAGCGGTGAGATTCATTACTTTTATTTTATTCGCTGATTTCCTTTCGTTAATTCACCACGAGCGGTGGTTATTTAGCATGCAAGCGACGTTATGTAAAAGACAACTACAGCTCAGCGGACTGACTGACGATGGTAATGCGCGTTCGGTCCCAATTGGAAAGAGCCCCTTTAACATAGGTATTTATGCTAAACTCTAGTTTGTATGTATGGTAAACAACACATTAGTAACATTTTATAAGTAAGTTTTTGGAAATTCCCACATGTGTAGTTACGGCTATAGTCAGCATCAGTTTTGGGATTCTTAAGGCAATGAGTCTTTGTGCATGACTGTTAACTGAGACTCACTATTATAATAATGAATTCAATAGACAACTAATTGAAGTTTTTGCACAATAGAGGAGATGAAATGGGTACTCGTAGTGTTGGAAACATATCCAACAGTCTAGTTGTCTCTTACTGTTTCTCTAACCGCAATTCGTTAAGTTAAATGTTTTATTCTGTCATCTGTCATGAATTGTGGGAGAAGAAGAGTGGAGGAAAAAAAGCAAGCTAAAAACGTCACCTCACTCTCTGCTCTTTCAACCTTCATAAAGAGAACAACGCTTTGGAGGAGCTCCTCCAAGTTTCAAGTTTTTGCCATTCATTGTATAAAAAATACCGAGAGGTGGTTAAGTCCTCAAAATATGTACACAGATTTTAAATCTTCATTGATTTTGTAGGATTTTGAGGATTTTGAAAATCTTCATATGATTTTACAGGATTTTAGGTGATTTTGGAGCATTTTAGGGAAGTTAGAAGGGTTTTTAGAGATCCTAAAGAATTTTTAGAGGTTTTAACGGATTTTTGGGGATCCTAAAGACTTTTGGAAAAACTTGAAGTCCTAGAAATTTCACCATAAGATTTCATAATACTTTTCCGAATTCAACCATAAGATTCCATGGAATTCCACCATAAAATTCAATGGAATTCTTGTACAAAAATTCGTCGAAATTACAGTAAAAGATTTCTCGGAATTCCACAAAAATTGTATGTCATTCGACAGAAATTACTCAAAATTTCACTAAAATTTAATTAATTTCTTCGGAATTCCGCTGAAATTACTCGTGGTTCAATGGAAATTCCACGGAAATTCTGTTTAATTCCAAGGGAATTCTTCGAATTTCATGTAATTTCACTTGAATTCCACAATGAGATTTCAAGGAATTCCATGTAATACTTATGTAATTCGACGAGAATTCCTTGGAATTTTACTCGTCATTTCATCGAAATTTTATGTAAGTCGACACAGAGGGAAATTATATATAATTTGATGGAAATTCTGCAAATATTTCATTATTTTTTATTTTTTTTTCGAAATCCCATTAAAACTTTTTTTAAACTTTACTTACTGAAATTCCCCAAAACTTCACCACTGAAATATCCTGGAATTTCACAAAATTTTTATAAAAATTTTCGGAATTTCACTGACATTTCCTGTAATTTCTTAGAAATTCCTGGGAATTTCACAATTTTATGAGATTTTTTTTAAATTTCACTGAATTTCCACGTTATTAGTCGAAATTTCAACTTCAAAATTGTTTTCAAAATTTCGTTTATTTCCATAAGAATTTTTCGGATATTCACTGAAATTATCTTTCAATAGTCAGGAATTTCTGGGAATATTAATAAAATTTCAAGTAATTTCTTGGAAATTCACCGAAATATATTGAAATTTCATATCATAACCTGGGAATTTTTCCAAATTTCACCGAAATTCCAAGTTTTTAGCCAAAAATTCCTCGGAATTCCACTTGTGAAATTTTCTTTAATTTTACTAAAATTCAGTAATTCGATGGGAATTTTTCGGAATTTCAATTTCACTAAAATACCATGTTTTTAACTGGGAATTCCTTGGAATAAAAATAAAACTTCATGTTATTACATTAGGATTTTTCGGAATTTCACTGAAATTCCTTATGAAACGATAAGAGTTGTTCAAAATTCCACATAAATTTCATGTAATTCTCTGACATAATGCAATTTTTTGAAACTTTTTTAAAATTCTTTATTTAATTTAACGAGCACTGAAATTTCATGTTGGGAATTTCGGTGTAATTCAATGTAATTTTTTAGAATTCCTCCATGCAACTCATTCAGGATCTCATGTAATTCGATCGAAATTCCACTGAAATTTCATGTAATTCGAGAGGAACTAAAATTTAATATGAATTCTATGGAAACTCCGCAAAAATTTCACATGTCACATTTCACACCATAAAATTCAATATAGTTCTTGGATTTTTTTTTCTTCGGAATTACAATATAAGATTTCATGAAATTCTTCGGAACTCCACTAAAATTTCAAGTTATTCCATGGGAATTTCGCGAAAATTTTAGTCAATTCCATAGAAATTCCTTGAAATTTCACCAGAAGATTTTATGGAATTCCTCGAAATTCCATTCAAGTGATAAATTTGAATCGAAAAACGTAAATTCCTAGAAATTTTACTATAAGATTTCATGATACTTTTCCGAATTTCATTATAGGTTTCTTCTATGGAATTCCACCATAAAATTTCAAGTAATTCCATAGAAATTCCATTTTACCAGAAGATTTTATGGAATTCTTAGACAAGATTTTTTCGGAATTACAGTATAGGATTTCATGAAATACCGCAGAATTCCACTAAAATTTCAATTTCAAAATTCCCTAATTTTTTTTTAACTCCACTGAAATTTTCCTAAAATTTCACTACCTACTAAAATATACTGGAATTCCACAAAATTTTTATAAAATTCTTCGGAATTTCATTGACATTTCATGTAATTTCTTAAACATTCCTCGGAATTCACTAAAATTTAATGAAAATATTTTAAAAGTCCACGTTCATAGCCGAAAATTTCCCGTTCAATGAAACTTTAAGGAAGTTTTCATTTCATTTATTTTCATAAGAATTTTTCGGAATTTGACTGAAATTCTCTTTTAATAGCTAGGAATTTCTGGGAATATTAATGAAACCTCAAGTAATTTCTTGAAATATATTGAAATTTCATGTCATTACACGGGAATTTTTCGGAATATTACCGAAATTTCATGTTTTTAGCTAGAAATTCCTCGCCATTCCACTTGTGGAATTTTACTAAAATTCAGTAAGAACTGAAATTTCATGTTGGGAATTTCGGTGTAATTTTATATAATTATTTAGAATTCCTCCATGCAATTCATTTAGGATTTCGTGTAATTCGATCATATAATTCGAGAGGAACTAAAATTTAATGTGAATCAATGGAAACTCCGCAAACATTTCACATGCAATTCCTTTTTCAGAATAACATATTTCTACTGAAATTCCACTAAATTATGAAATTCTGAGAGACTTTACCAAATTTTTTGGGATTCAAAAGGATTTTTGGGAATTTCAAGGGAAACATTTTTTAGGAATGTTAATGATTTTATGAGATTTCGCAGGATTTTTTTGGTTTCAATGAAATTTTGTTAGATTTTGTAGGATTTTATGCAATTTCAAGAGATTTTGTGGGATTATGTTAAATTTTTAAGGATTTCAAAGATTTTTAGGGATTTTGAGTAGATCTTTTGAGATTTTCTGGGATTTTGACCAACTTGTACACGGATTTTGACCAGTTAACCACCCCTCGAAAAATACAGCTCTGCCTTTGTGGCATCTTAAACATAACATAAGCTCTGGCCTATAGCCATCTTATTCCCGTGTAAAGTGTAAATAAAGTGTAAATATTGTACATAACAAAGAGTCGAAGTTTCTGTTCTCCAGTTTTGGCCTACAGATTTTCAGCCCTACAGTTACAGTTCAAAAATATCTTAGGTGGCAGATCCCTAGACGCGGGGCGTTTTTCAACCCAGTCCCTGAGTGGGGTAATTTGGGCGCACTCTGGGCACGTCCACTCTCGATTTCTGAACGATTCCAGCGTAACGCTCCAAGTAAGCACCTGTTAATTTATGAACGGCTTAGAGTTACTCTAGGGTCACTCCCACACCCAGAGTATTATTTCTAAACGCAACCCTAGTGTTATGAATTCATAACCTAGTCCATAACACCCACTAGTTGTGTTATGAGTCTCATGACATAACTCAAAAACTAGAAAAATGGTTATGTAAAAACGTCATAACCAAACGCTTATTACTATTACGCAGTCTTCGAACCTTCTGTGTACCAGGTCCGGTCCTGCTTTTTGGTCTCTGGTTCTCCTTGGGAAGTTGACCTCGAATGTTCTGTTGACGCAGTGTTACCTTGTCATGTGATCCGTCTCCATATTGAAATTATCTCCCTCCACATGATTTGCAGTTGTCAGGTGCAGGGATGCGATTTTCGAAACCATTCGAGTACATTTCGTACACGAAATTTGACTGCTTCCCATTTAATTTACATTGCTGTCAGTCAAATTTCGTGTACGAAATGTACTCGAATTGTTTCGAAAATCGCACCCCAGAGGTGGGAGGTCTAGGAAGGTCTCCATGGCTGCTGTTAGTGTGGACCGCATTATACTGCTTTTTCTGAGCAGGGCCAGACTTTACACTTTGATAAGTTACGTATGGTACTTCCTTGTTGTGTCTTTGTCCATCACACCCAGGTAGGCGTATGTCAAGATGGGTTTGACCATGTTTTATGTCCAGTACAGCATATCCTATCTATCTTAAGCTATCATGAGCGCTTTTTTGGTGATGTTTTCCAGATGCTGATTCCAGGTAAGTTTTTAAATCCAGGTATTCGACCTCGCTAGAAATCTTAATGTCTTTTTTTCCTTTAGCTGCCTCTTCGGAGGAACTGTTCCTCTAAACTCGGCCTCCTGGAGTATTACGCCGACTATCAACAAGTCCAAAGATGCTGACACCGATTTGAAATTTGCTTATCTGAATCTGTATTGGCCTAAGACGTGGAAATATATGAAGCTTGGAGAGTGAAGTTCGGTGATCAATAGACATAGGGACCTCAGGAATGTTTTAATAAGGTTTAGATAAAATTTTTGCATGCAAATTATTTCCTATTGAATTTGTATTGAGTATTTGTTATAAGAAATCGTCTAACCAAAAAGAGATTCATTCGGGTCATGCAAAAACCAAATTAAATAAGAATTCGACTGTTTGAGATGCGCCGCCGAAGCAAACTACTTGATATGCACCAGGTCGTCGGCTATTTTAAATATTCGCGGGTCGCAATCTGCCTCTTTCCTGGCCGTATGAGGGGTTGACAAAAAGTGGTCGCACCGCACCTTGATTGATAGGTGACAGGACAGGGCCTAGACGGAGGCTCGGGGACCAAGTAGCAGCAAAAAAAAAGCCGATCGACCGCCGAAAACAGCCTGCCAGGTATTCCTGGCCAGTAGTAGTCGATGCCGATGATCTCGCAATTATTCGGAATTCCGTAATTTCGGACTTAAATCAGCATGATTTTGTCGGAATTTCGGCCTGGAGACTAAAGAATGCCGCTGTCGCTTTACCAAAAGGCTTGTATTATAATTTCTTGTCGATTTTATTCATTCAATTGAATATATTCTTTTTGTCGGTAAATATATTTTGAATAAATTTCTTTTACTTCAGTTAGTATTCTACTAATTACCAGAACACGAGTATTTCAATACTTAAGTTTTATAACTTTCAGCTGTGGTAGAGATTTATCTGATGACGAAGTAAGAGTGTTTTTTCTATAGGAGACATAGGCAAGACCTCAAGAAGCTGATTTACACAATATAATTCCATTGATAACATTGAGAATCAAAATTTTCTATGCAGGAGATTGTACTGTTCAATCACTGTTATGTTATGTGTATGCTTCTACTAGTTTTACTACTAGGTACTTACCTTTGCAAAATTGGTTTTTTGAAGTCTAACAAACCTTTTCCTAGGCTTATTGCGTCTTGTTATAGGACCCTCTAATATTTGGTTCTCTCAGATACAGCCTTTTAGTTTCGTTGAGCTCCCAACATGTCCCTGTGGATAAGACTTATTATTAGATATATTGTGAATGTCACTTAAGTTTTTCAGTTTCTCGAGTATATAATGAGATAATACAAATTCAAATTCTGTATAAAACGTCAGCTCGAAAGCATGTCATCGTATAACACTCTTCTAAGATATTAGATTTTATTTCATTCATTCAGAGAAGCCATATTCATAAAAATAATTGTGCAAGCGGGAATGGAAAAGAATTAAGCACCGACTGTTTGCCCGAGAAAAGATGTGATTGATTGGAGCTCCTGTCGTTTCAGATTATTATGGCCTTGTAAATCGAATATTATTGGATTTAGATTTGCCAACGGATAAGTCAAATACTTCGAACCATGAGAACAAACATTTGTATTCAGAAATACGAACTAAGAACATGCAGAATTCATCATAATAATATCGAATATCCTAAATTGTTTATAAATGACTGCACATTTTGCAAAGTCTAAATCCAGGGCAGTGTTGCTAGAGAGCAAAAATCCTAATTATCCGGGCCACTCGGCCAGAGAGCACGCGCTGATTCCTTCAGAGTTGCGCGCGTGCGGCCCAGAACATCGAAGGGCATCACAGACCTGTAATATTCATAATAGGTATTAAAATCAGTTGACAATAAATGGGCTCATATAACTCCGGCCCTTGGGGCTCGTAACGTAATTAAAACAATACCGGTCATTCAGGCTGGAGATTTGAAAAAAAACATATGGCAATACTGCTGCCACTTGTCAACATTTTACATTTACAATTACAAATGCTCCAAAACTACTGTTAAAATATGGCAACGTTGCTGTTGTAGGCCTCAATCTGAATCACAAGGCTGTCAATTGACAAAAAAAGTCATAACAATGGTAGAAGGTCCTGAAAGTTAACTCGTCAATTGTCAAAAGTCATAATATTGTATGTAGGTTTGTCAGTTGTCAAAAAAAAATTGAGTAATTAATTATTCCAAGTGTTTGAACCGGTAACAATCGAAAATTTACTCTGATGATAGTTTGGCTCGACCAACTGATCATTTAAATTGTTCCTACTTTATCTCGCTCTTTGTCTTACTCATTTATAATCGCTTTTGGTTTTTTACTAATGTATCCTACCTTATCTTCTTCTTTGTTTTATTCACTAAAATCTCGAAAATACAGGGTGTCCCAATAGAAAATGACCGATTTTAAATGCTTATAACTTTTAAACCAGGCGTGCTAGCTACTTGCGATTTGCGCCATTCGACTTTTCTTGGCCTAAAGTTTTTTTTCAGTTAGTTGCAAATTTTTTTCACACCTATACAGGGCGAGTAAAAAAATGCCGTTTTTCAACATCGAATTTCGCCACTATTTTTAATGGAACACCCTGTATGTTGCAACGTCAAAATTGAGAGTCGTGACTAAGGTATTCATTTGCCAATAAACGTTGGCCTAGAAAAATGCATTTATTTTTGGGCCAGAATTCTATTTCAATTTTTTAGGGATAAAACTTCAATTTCCATGCCCAATGTTTCTTACGGCCAATTTCATAATCAACTTAAAGTTAACTTTAAATTTAAAGCTCCATTTGAATTAGAAAAATCCTATCCTTAAAAGTCTATTTAGCTAAAGTAACTTTTAATTCTCTATTATGAAATTGGTCGTTAATACATCAATACTTTGTACGGGTCATTTTTTATATTTTCCCACCCCCCTTAACTTTTTTGTGCCACTGTGTATAAAAAAAAATTAAATAGGAAAGTTGTAGTGCTTGAAAAATAGTTCTCAGAAAACATAGTTTTGTTTATACAGGGTGTTGCAAAAAGTTTAAAAAATATTTTTTTTTTTTTTTTAATGGGATACCCTGAATTTTATGACATTTTTGGATTCTGCGGAAAATTCTAGACATATTTCATGCATAATGTTATATACCTATCTTCAACTGTTTTGGAAATAATGACAGTAGAAAATTGACTTTTTTGCAACTTTGAGAGGCTGTAAAACCTAAACTGTCAATTTTACAGCAAAACCGATCTCACATTCCTGTCTTAGATTTTCATAAGCTATCATTTGACACCAAGTTTGAATTTAATCCATGATTAAAAATTCCAATTAAATTTAATCTCGGATTGAATTCAAAGTTGGTGTCAAATGATAGCTTATGAAAATCTAAGACAGGAATGTGAGATCGGTTTTGCTGTAAAATTGACAGTTTAGGTTTTACAGCCTCTCAAAGTTGCAAAAAAGTCAATTTTCTACTGACATTATTTCCGAAACAGTTGAAGATAGGTATATGACATTATACATGAAATATGTCTAGAATTTTCCGCAGAATCCAGAAATGTCAAAATATACAGGGTGTCCCATTTAAAAAAATATATTTTTTTGTTTTTTAAACTTTTTGCAACACCCTGTATGAACAAAACTATGTTTTCTGAGAACTATTTTTGAAGCACTACACCTTTCCTATTTACATTTTTTTTTTATACACGGTGACACAAAAAAGTTAAAGGGGGTGGGAAAATATAAAAAATGACCCTGTACACGACTCCTAATTTTGGCGTTGCAACATACATGGCGTTTCAATAAAAATAGTGGAGAATTTCGATGTTGAAAAACGGCATTTTTTCACTCGCCCTCTCGCTCGCCCTGTATAAGTGTGAAAAAAATTTGCAAGTAACTAAAAAAAACTTTAGGCCAAGAGAAGTCGAATGGTGCAAATCGCAGGTAGCTAACACACCTGGTTTAGAAGTTATGAGCATTTACAATCGGCCACTTTCTATTGGGACACCCTGTATTATGTTTGAATTTGTAATTATGGCAACGTCGCTTTTGATCAAGTAGGTCTTGTAATGTAATAATGTCATTTGACATTTTAGACAGTTGGCCATTTTCGAGTGTTTTTATCCAGTTTCTCCTCGAATTTTCCACTTTTCCAGGCTGGTTTCGATTGGGAAAACTGTTAATTATATGCGAGCCCGAAAAGCCGGAGGTATTTGCGAGCCCGAAGGGCCGGAGCTATACGACTGCCCAAAGGGCCGGAGTTATTTTAATCACGGGGCCCAGTCTATAATTCTATTGGTCAGCGGATAATTTGGAGCTAATCAAAAGCCGAGAATATTCAAAATGCGCTTTGTAGCGCCCAATCAAAGAGCCGGGAATATTCAAAAACTTTAATTTTATCTAGTTGACTTTGGAATGTTAATTTTCTATTGGGTTTTATTAAGATTTTTACTTTTTTCCGAAAACGGTGGTTTTTGCAAACATAATATACTACTTTGTCGTTGTCTTTGTCTTACTCACTATAATTAACAAGTAAACCTTGTAATGTCATTTTCATTGAAATTAAACTAAAAACAAGTTTCCAATGCTTTATCTAGGGAATTTTAATTATTATAATCATTATTTAATAACTATTTAACAATTTTTAATTGGCTTGTGACTTTTTGCCAGTTTTTCCTCGAATTTTCGACTTTTCTGGGGATTTTTAATGAAAAAAAGCGATTTAACATACGAAGCTTTTTTCTCCATTTTCTAGCAAAAATTTCCACTTTTAAATGCCATAATTGGGAAAATTCCATTTAAATTGCTTTTGATGTGGTAACACCGCTTGTGGAGGCTTTAGGCGTATTTTAGCGAGAGTTTTAACCCAGTAGTATGTTGTATTTACTTGGGATACTACATTTTAGCGAGCATGGCTAACATACTATGACGTCACAACATAAAACACAACATAAAACTCGGCTGTAAACATGTAAACATCCTAGGAGGGATAGTTACTGGTTGTAGTATGTCAGTGCATCTTTTTCTAATACACAAAAATGAGCATATGGGCAAAACATCAGCTGATTACGCTACGATTACCAACACAGTTATTTCCATTATAAATAGAGGATTGTTTTTCCTCATTCTGCCATGGTTTTCTGTGATTTTATTTTAGAGTTTTTTTGCAAAAAAAATTAAAAATCTTTACTTGTGCACAAAAGTGTAATTTTATTTTTTTTTGGCATAGGGTACCCATAAAAGTCAAAAATACCACAATCTATCGAAAATCTTCACTGGAGAAAATATTGAAACTCGAAAACGCTAAATTTTACAAAATTCAATAAATCCAAATAAACAACGATCATGGCGTCCTCTCTTAGATCCTTTGTCAAATACACTCCACCTGTTATTTGGGTAACTATGACGTCATGAATCGTAGTATGTGTAGTATGATGTTTACCTGTCGCTAAAATACGCCTTTTGTAATAAATAGACGATTTCGCCACGTTTTGGTAACCCTCTTTGGTTGGTCAAAAATGTACCAACCAATTTCGGCATGAAAAACAATGACGTCACGATAACTTTGGTATCTATTTTGGTATGTCAAATTGGGTACCGAGCTTCGAGCACGGTTATTTTAATTGGTAGCTTGCTAACTCTCTCTAATTTGGAGAGTAATTTAACCTCACTTTTTTGTTTATATTTAAAATTAAACACAAGAAATAAACACAATTAATTTTCACCATTCCCAATTTTAATTTCCAACAATAAAAAGTATTCAGTAGTTTGTTTATATTTATTTTTTCAGGCATACCATCATCATCACACGTCATACAGGTGACATTTGACTAACCGGCCGATTTCGGCTGAAAATGGTATGCGATGTCACTATTGTGACGAAGAGCCTACCTAGCGGTTAACCAATTCACCTACCAACCAAAATGTGGCGAGATCGTCTAATATCCCTTGTCATTTTTGACAGTTGGTCATTTTCATTTGATGTGTTTACATTTTTATCCAGTTTTTCCTAGAATTTTCCACTTTTCCGGGCTGTTTTCGATCGGGAAAATCGATTTAAAGTACGAGGCTTTGAGTTTCTTTTATTTTGTATCAAAAATGTTTAGTTTTTCAACGGGGTAAGTAACAAAAACTTAAGTTTCATCAAGTAGGCTTTGAAATGTGATTTTTCAATGGTTTTTCTTTGGAATTTCCACTTTTCCGATCAGGCTTCAAGTTTTTTTTTTATTTTCTGCCGAAAACCTAAACTAAACACACACTACGTCAACCAAAAACCACAAAACGAGTGTTACATTGGTGACGCCATCTATTTACGAATCAAAAATTATTTTTATATCGAATTTGGAAGCAGTAGGCTAAGACTCTTTGAGAATTTGGAAAAAATAAAAAAATTGAAAATTGTACGAAATATGCCAACGTCGAACCAGCGTACTTTTTCAAAACGAATGATACCAAACCTGGTACAATTGTACCACCTCTGGTAACACTGATCCATGGAAAAAAATTTTGGTGCAGGGCTGTGTCCGTGTAGAGTGGATTGGTTGACAGCATTACATATGAACAGATCATACCTACTATAAAGTCATTGAAATAGTTATTGAAATTCAGTAAAATTTGGTCAGCTGGAATTAGAGCTTTATGTATTCCCGAGAAGTTGTTGGGATTCATTTTTCAAATATATATTCTGCATGCGCTATTCTCCGACTTTACCGCCTGTCAACAATATTTCATAATTTTTTGAATTGTGTGTTGCTGATCTTTTAACTATCTCATTCAATAAGGCAAATGCGTTTTAGGTAAATGAGGCAAAAGCCTTTGAATTCAAAAAGGAAATTATTTTTAAACATATTTGACTCTGTACCTACTCGAATTGTTTGAAGTAAAGCGGAGATTGAAAAACTACAATAATCTATGCTCAGCGAACCTAGATGCAAAAATGGATAACAGATTAAAGGCCGGGACACATCTATCATGCATTCTTCCGATCCGACTCCGATCATACAATCAGGGTCCTTATTCTTGGAACAGGGGAGCAGCGTTCCCAGGAGAACAAGTGCTCCATCTTGGCTACTCATATTATCAGTTGCATATCATTGAGAAAGACAGAACACATGTTCTCCTGGGAACGCTGCTCCCTGTTCCAAGAATAAGGACCCTGATTGTATGATCGGAGCCAGATCGGAAGACTGCATGATAGATGTGTCCTGGCCTAGTCCGGTGGGTCTGTGAAATGCTGACTACGAGAACAGCTGAGATAACTGTGGGTGAACAAACCACAAGCATCAGAACCACTCGTGGTACACCTCAAGGAGGAGTAACCTCACCCCTAATGTAGAGCCTGGTAGTTGATGAACTCCTTTCCAGACTGACAAATCATAGGGTCTAACTTGTATAGGTTACGCCGATGATATTGTCATTATTGCCAAAGGCAAGTTTGAGGGCACACTATATGACCTCATACAAAAAGGCATAAGTACTACTGAAGAATGGTGCACATCGGTGGGGCTGAGCATCAACTCAGCAAAAACCACTATTGTACCATTTACACGTAGAAAGAAAATTCAACTTACTAGGGAGATTCACCTAAGTGGAGAGGTTGTAAATCAAGCAAACGAAGTCAAATATCTGGGCGTAACACTGGATAGTAAACTTCTATGGAAAAAACACCTAGAAGCCATTGTTAACAAAGCTACTAAAGCCATTATGGTGTGCAGAAACTTGGCAGGTAAAAACTGGGGATGTTCACCAAAAATACTGCGGTGGATGTACATTATGATGATAAAACCCATAATCACATATGGGGCAGCAGTTTGGTATTTCATAGCAAAACAAAGCACTACAAGGCGAGCACTTGATAAATTGCAAAGACTGGCAAGTGTATGTATTACAGGAGCCATGAGAACATGTCCAACAGCAGCGTTGAACGTCATACTTGACCTCACACCTTTACACTTGTCGGTGAAGGGAGCTATGTTTAGACTAGCTAAAAATAGGACCGAGGCTAAGGACATCATCGATCAAGGAGCATGGTCATCCCAGACACGGAGTATTCCCTTATTCGATCTTCCTAAAGTGGATATAACCAAAGAATATCACTTTGAGAGAAACTTCCTCACAAGGATTGATAATAAAAGCGACTGGGAAAGCGGCAAGATCACCGAATCTCTCAAAGAAAACACCATTAAATGGTACACAGACGGTTCGAAAACCGACAAAGGATCAGGAGCTGGAGTATTTGGGCCTCGCACCAAATATTTTGAGTCACTGGGTAAATACACCAGTGTCTTTCAGGCAGAAATACACGTCATTAATAGATGTGCTCAAATGATTCTGAACAGGAACTATCTCAAGCAAGATATTGCAATATTCACCGACAGTCAATCGGCCATAATGGCAGTGAGTTCATATGTCATCAATTCTAAGATAGTTCGGGATTGCCTAGGGAAACTAAATGAGGTAGGAAAGAAAAATAAAGTTACTTTACTATGGGTGCCTGGACACACAGGAGTGGAAGGTAACGAAGAAGCCAATACCTTGGCAAAGAAAGGATCCGGTTCCTCGTTTGTAGGACCGGAGCCTTTTTGCGGTATAGGTAAAAACACTTATACAGCGGAGCTTAAGAAAATGGAAGACGACCTAAGAGCTCGCCTCTGGGATGACACTCTAAGATATTCCTTGGAAACTTCAATCCCAAAAAATCTAAAGCTCTAGTAAATTTAAGTGAAACTAAACTAAGAATTCTTACAGGGTTTATGACAGGGCTCTGCCACCTTCGAGAACACCGCAGGAAAATGCTACTCGAGAGATCCAGTGAATGCAGGTTTTGCGGGGAGGAGGAAGAAACGCCAGAACACCTATTAACCGTATGCGAAGCTGTCGCTAGAAGCCGGGCTACACATCTCGGTGACTATGTAGTTTTAGAAGGAGACATACCATCCTTGACACTGTACCAGTTACTAGCCTTCATCAAGGCCATAGGACTGGACGAAGTAGGTACCTACTATGATTTGAGATCCACATCAAATCGGCTTCAGCAGAGGGCACAATAGATCTTTACGTCGCAGTGCAGCAACACCCCAATATTAATCTAATCTAATCTGTGTCCAGGGCCTTAAAGAAGAATTCCATCCAATTATTATCCTGTATAGGGAAAAAAAGAGTTAAACACAAATTGGCACTATTTTGATAATCTTACGATGCGCTGTTATTTCTATGTGTATGAGAAAAATACCATTATTTCATAACACATTAATATTAGTTTAGATACCCAACCTAACGTGTCAGAAATCAATTATTACCATTATAGACCCTCACCGTTTAAATTTCACAAATTCTTGGAACAAAAATTATTCAGATTAAGCTACCGATCTATTCTGATAAGGCCCCTATGAATAATGCACACCCGAAGTGCACTGTTGGACATTGTCGTGTGACAAAGTTATTTAATTTATTTTCGTCATATGCGTAGGGCATCTTTTCTCTTAATTTTTATTGTTTTACAGTTACAGCTTATTGAAAGAACAAAATAGATGAGCCGTTAGTTAACAGGGCATCTACTTTAAGCCCAACTACAGAAGACTTATAAGAGCAAAAAGAAAATAGACAAACATTTCAACCGGAACCACTTCAATGCTTCCTATAGTTGAGAGGAAAAACTACCCTCTAATCCTAAGTCAACTGAGTTCAAAATTCAATAGTTAGCGAAAAATTAAGTAGTAATCTCATACTACTTTTTTTTTTAATTGGGTAAAGACACAAGACAGTCACACCCCAAGCATATAAAATTAATTCTTCTCACGCCAATATTTCTGAAGACCTCTGACATTACACTGCAAAGTTTGCATGACCATACTAGGTGAGAAGATCTTAATTCCCTTTAATGAACAAATTGCACAAAACTCGTATTTTATAATAGATGCTATAGTTTTATTTGTAAAATACTTAATTTAAAAGGTGAAATTAAGTTTTTAGAACGTAAATTGTATAATTATTTAATTAATTTTCTAATTCACGAGCCATGATATGGGAAAATCCAATTATACTCCAGGGCGAGGTTTCAATATGATTATCCAATTAGATAAATAATGTTTATACATGTCACTTGGAGTTAATATGTTTGAACGTTGATATTGATGAGGTAAAAAAAAAATGGTATTAATGAATTGATGTTAAATAAAGGTATGGTACCACCCAGACTATCAAAAACCGTTTAAAATGCAACACGGCAATCAATGTTGTCGCAAAAATATATAAATCCCTGAGAAAAAATCTTTTATCTTTAGCTAATTGGACCTTTCAAGCGGGGCACGTCGCCGTACTTTTTCTCCTTTGCGTTTTCCGTTCTTTAAAGTAATATATGAATGGAAAACGCCTTTTTCGTACTATTCGAAACTCATTTACAAACAACACGTCTGCTTACTCTTTTCCATAGCCGTTGGCCGTTTTTTATAATGCTACAAGCCTTATAAGAGTTTTGCCGTAATACCTTCCAATTTTGGCCAAGTTTAGATATCCCATAAATAATGGGAATTTTCAACCATTTTTTTTCTAATTACCTAACTATAACACATTGTTACACGTTACATTGGTCAGATTATCGCATTTTTTAAAGAGGTATAACTTATAGATAATATTTTCTTCAATTAATAGAATTTGTTAAATTATTCAATGAAAACGGATACATTTGATGCATCTTAATACCTTTAAAAACATATATTTAAAATAAATTGACTCTATATCTATCCGCATATTTATTCATTCATTAGGAAAGGGTAAATTCAACCTAAAACCCATAAATTCATTCAGGAGAGGTCCAGCTCAAACTGCAATACGATTACTGTAATATTATTGTTACCTATACTCAATATTTTATCAAGTCCTTTATTAAAATATGAATATGATATGAATAAGATTTAACCAATTATTATTATATTTCTATATCAACAGAAGAACTTAAACTCACCTATCATCATGCTGTTTCACTGTATCACACGCTATCAACAGATCATCAAAACATATTATAACATTTTCAAGAACCCCAAAGTTTTTATAATAATTTTTTTTGGAAATATTCAGGTGCCAGATTCAAGCCAAATGGTAACCTGCGAAACTTGTAACAACCAAACGGACTAGCAAATGATGGTGAATTACTAGAAGGTCTATCCAGTTTTATTTGATAAAACCCATCCTTGAAATCAAATACAGAAAAATGTTTCTTACCTGCTGATCTAATTTCTTCCAGCCTAGGGATTTTGGAAAATTGCCTTTTAATGCATTGATTCAAGTCTTGAGGATCTAAACACAGCCTTAAGGATTTATCAGGTTTTTCAATAATAATTAAATTATCTTCCCATTCAGTTGCCTCATCTATTCTGCTTATAATATTTTGTCTTTTATCTATCGAATGTTTGTTTCAACCTATCTTTTATAAGTAATGATACCCGCCTTGCAGATCTAGCTATAAGTGTAGTGTTTTCCATTAACTCTATCTCATATCTCTGTCTACACCCTCAAAAAGATCCCTATTTGGTGTGACATCTAAATCTACAATAATAAATTTTAAATTAGGTATATAATTTTTCTAACCTTATGCATGGCAACTCAATTTTTCCTACTGATGGTTTCAACTTTTTTCCACCATATGCTTCTAACATGATGCCAGATTTTTTAAAATTGTTATTCGCATGTTGATGCTGGGTACGACGAAAATTATTTCTCCAATTGCTTGGTTAATAATACGCCTACAAAAGCCTACATAGATTCCGGATGCGGAGGTGTACGTCAAGAAGATGCAAAGGCGCTGAATTTATATTTTATACCATGTGTCATGACCATATCTGGATATGATGTTGCCGGAGTAGCCGTTTTGGAGACAGTAAACGTTTCAGTCAAAATCTATTTGGCTGAAGCCGATTTCAAGGCTCTTATTGTACCCGACAACGTTCAGAATGTGCCAGTAATGTTGGGGCAGACCTTCCTCAATCAACCTGGAGTTCTTATGAGAGTATCTGGGAAGAGTGTGAGAGTTTTACCTGCTGAAGTAGACTTGAACAAAATACTTAATTTACCCGAAAAAAAAAACCTTTGTGGGCAAAAACTGACATCATCATTCCGTTAGTAGCAGTTACTTCTTGAGGTGCCATCTGTGATGATGTTTACGTTCGAGGTAAACTGAGGCCAGTTCCAGGACAAGAACACTACATCGACGAGTATACTACAAATGGAGAAGATGAGTATGTTACTGTAGCAAATTTATCTCAACACGAAATTGAGGTAGGTGCTAATAAAATTTTGGCTCGTTGTATTATGTATTTTGAAAATAAATCCCCAAAAAGATTTGTCCCTGAATCCAAACCTGACTTTCGATCAAGTTAAAAGAGTAGTTTATTTAATTAATGAAATTGTTTTGCTGAAAATACTAGAGAATTGGAAAAAACTGATGTCTTTAAAATTTCAATACACCTTTCAGACGACACTCCAGTAGGATAAACGATATGGTTGATGATCTTTTATGTAATGGGATATTACGGTAATTGGATCCACCTTATTCCAGTCCAATTCTTTTATTAAAAAAGGGAAACGGTGAGTTGCCAACAGATTCCTATGGAGGAATCCTCAATTCCTGAAACTGCCTTTAAAAGACTAGATGGATACTATGAATATTTGAGAGTACCATTTGGATTGTGCAATGCGCCTGCAATTTTTCAAAAGACTATTAATAGGGTTCTTAGAAATCTGAGATACGGAAAGGCACTAGCATACATGGACGACGTATTCCTACCTTCTTCAAGTTTTGAAGTATAAATATCTTACCAAAAATAAACAATTAATCCTGAATAAGTTTGCATTCTAGTTTTGCACCAAATCGATCTTATTAAAAATTTAATTGATGTATAAATGTAATTATTAAAATAAACACAATTATTATTTTTATTAAAATACATATACCTATACCTACGTATTTTGAAAACTAATTACTTTCTTAAGACAGATCAAATATCATTAATGTATTTGTTAGTATACTTATCAATAAAAATTCCAGTCCAAATAAAGGAGAAAATATCTTCAGAAGCGATAATTTTATAATTAAAATATTTCATGCCTTATTTTAGAAAAATCGGGCGTCATTAAATGACGCAGTAGTATAAATTAAATATTACGAACAGTTAGACATGAATATTGAATACGAAATCGCCTGTCCACAGGCGCTGATTTATGATGGATTGATGAAAATATTCACCTGCATTTTGCTCGAAAGGTTAGTTTTTGTCCGAGTACCAAGACATGTTGGTATTCGGTTTGCCTTGTTGCCACCACAAATTATTAATGCATGCATCATGTTTAATAAATAACCAATAAAGATTCTTCGGAACATTCTTTTGCGGGTTCTTAATTCAAATAGTTTGCATTATGAAAAAAAAAAAACTATTTAGAACTGTTGCCTGTAAAGAACATCTGCCATCGCCGAATATATGGGCGCCACACGCTAGGGGGTTAATTGTGTCCTATTTAGCCCTTATTGTCACAATTAAAATGTTTGTAATTTTTATTTTTTTTTTGAAATGTGGCATTTACAGAGGCGTAGTTTGTGGTGAAAATTGCATGGTTGACTTTTCATTTATACCACACCAGATACTCGGATGTTCTTTATGAATGGATATCGGCTTGTGGACTTTTTCCTGTGGAAGTGGAAAGAGTAGAGGTTTTAACAGCAATGACTGATCAAATAGGTACTCTAATAAATTGTCAATTCAATTATCTAAGATAAAAAAGGGAACTTAGATACCTAGCTAATCTCTATTATTATTAAAATTGAATAAATTTGGTATTCATGAAACTCAATCTCTCTTCTTTTGCAATTATTGGATTGGATGACCAATCAAGTCCAAATGACGACGTTTTCCCTATAGACTTATCCATTATAAATAGGACTTTCCTTATCAATGATTAGTAGAAAAAGTTGTTACGATTAAGTGACACTTATTTTGAAATATCTACTCAGAAAAAAGTTAAATCGATTTTGCAAAGTTTCGGTTTTTTCTGGATATCTTCGACAATGTTTGAAACTTATCAACCATTTAACCAACATTGACACTCAAGATCCTAATGCTACCCCATCCTGATCTTGAAGACACTGTACAGGGTGGTTTTTTATATATTGACACCCCACCTACAGCCTTTACCTTTACAGGTAGATGAAAAGTGTACATACAAAAGTGAATGTCAGAAATGTGAAATGTTGCATTCTTTCAGCTTTTTCCAAATGGGATGTCCTATATTTGGTTCTATATTCTTGAAGAGCCCAATTTCCCGATTCCAAAACTATATAGTTTGTCTATATTTGGTTGAGCCGTCTCTAACATATTTGGTTCTAAAAATTTTAAAAATACTATCAGAGAAACCAAGTACCTCAAGTTTTACCTGCAGCATTCACCTGTATATAAGAGACTGCTCAATCAAATATAGACAAACTATATATTTTTGAAATCGGAGCATTGTGCTCTTCACGAATATAGAATAAAATATAGGGCATCCCATTTGAAAAAAGTTGGAGCATGCAAAATTTCATATTTCTGATATTTAAATTTTGTTTCTGACCATGGTTTCTAAAAATTCAACCAAAACTGTACAACTTTTGTATTTACACCTTTCTTCTACCTATGTAGAGGTAAAGACTATAAATGGAGTGTTAATATATAGAAAAACACTCTGTACAAATAAGTGGATTATTGCGGAACTTATGGGTGGACCTCTGCGGGACGAGCGCAGCGAGTTCCGCAGCCATCTACTCACCAATTTACTGTTGAACTGTTCAAGTAAGACATTCATCTAAATGTAGTTTTTGAACTAATGAGAAAAACTCACAACTGAGAGAATCAAGCAAGTTAGTATTGTACTTGGAACAACATATTGGTGAATAGATGGCTGCGGAACTCGCTGCGCTCGTCCCGCAGAGGTCCACCCATAAGTTCCGCAACAGTCCACTCGTTCGTACTTGAATAACTTGTCACATCATGTTACTAGTTTGGTAAAGAAACATTACTAATTCAGGAGTTAAAAGGCAAATTGACAAAAAGTGGATAATCTTACAAATTTTGATTGTATGTAATAAGTTATTGTTCAAGAAGGAACTCATGGGTGGACCTCTGCGGAATGAGCGCAGCGAGTTCCGCAGCCATCTATTTACCAATATACTGTTGAACTATTCAAATAAGATACATGGCCATTTCCACCAAGCAAAAGTTAGGTGTACTTAACGTTAAGTGATCCTTAGGTTAGATTTTGCTTTCCTCCACGCCTATTTCGTTTTATTAACACCCATTTGCACCGACTTTTTTTTTTATGGGACCATTAACAAACAGACCCTTAAGTTTTAAGGGTCACTTAAATCAAAATCATTTGCACGAACAAGAAATTTTTACCAAGGGTCTTTTAACAGAATGTCATTTGCGATACAACATGACAACGTCGCATTTGTTAAAGAATTTTGCGTTGTGCTACTTATATTTATGTCATGTCAATGTCAAAAACGTTATCGAAACAAAAATAAACATGTATTTTGTTATTGTATTTGAGAGAAGAAAGAAGGAACCTTGTAGTTTTGATTTATTTATTATGATTTTTCAAATGAAATAATTAGGTCGCTGACTGAGCCTGCGAGGAAACCCAAAATCTATAAAGTCCAGGACTTCAATGTCCTCCTCAACTACATCCTCCTGTAATAGGGTTGTCCATAAGATTAACATATTCCATATTTTCTGTAACGTTAATTGTTAATAGATAATACTATCTATAATAACTAATAATTATAGGTACTCTGCTTACGGCAAATAAGACAAATATAAATATTTATATTTATATGAGGCATCAACAAAAAAAAATTAACCACTAACCTAACAAATTTCAAAAAAAAAAACACCCCAAATAGATGTTTGCCCCTGCCTAATTTAAAGAAAGAAAGGTGTGCGAAACAGTGTCTCACACTCACAATATGTTTTTTATCTTTAACTTTTTACTAAAAACGATAAACAAATGTTAAAGGATAGTTAAAGGAACAAATTTGGCGATTTAGCTAAGACCGGTTTAAGGGAGACATAAAGAGTCCACTAAAGGCGGTGCAAAGCGTCAAAATCGCTAATGGCACTTTAAGGGACAATTAGCTTAAGGGTCTCATAAGAAAAAGCCGGTGCAAATGGGTGTTAGGATCACTTAACTAAACCGTCAAAATTCTCAGCTTAAGGGCCACTTATCGTTAAGTAGAGATGTGTGCATGCGCTAACAACGTTTAGATTGTACCATAACATCAATTAGGAGCCACAGAATTCAATTTTAGGCCAATTTTTCTTCATGTAGTTTTGTGTCCGGCTTTTTTTTAAATAAACTCTCAATGTTTGTTTCTATTCCCCGACTCCGCATGCTAAGCACCTTCGTTTTCGTTCACACACAATGTAGAATGCTGGATAAATTACGGATATCTGAACCTCTCCTCTATTAAATAAACCGAACCCGGACAACAGCAACAAATATTATTAATATTTATTATAATCTTATTATTATAAAAATTAGCGGAAAGTGTTGAATGACAAATAAAATTGACGCGACTAGCGTAAAAACGAAAAGTACTCAAATTTCTCACTAAAAATGCAGTGTTGCCAAAGCTTTACGAGACTTAGCTAAGCTTGCACTCGAAAACTCTGGTGGAACGAAATTATATTTGAGTATCCCTTAACTTTTAAGGGCTTCATAGTTAATCAAAGCTTAGATATAGTTTGGTGGAAATGGCCATTACCTGAAACGTGTAGTTTTTGAACTAATAACTGACATTTGAGTGAATCAGGTTAGTGTCGTACTTGAACAACATATTGGTGAATAGATGGCTGCGGAACTCGCTGCGCTCGTCCCGCAGATGTCTACCCATAAGTTCAACAGATCACTAATAAGTTATTGTTCAAGTACATGGTGTTTTCTTATATACTGACACCCCATTCACAGCCTTTACCTTTAAGGGTAGATGAAAGGTGTAAATACAAAAGTTATACAGTATTTGTTAAATTTTTAAAATCCATGATCAGAAACAAAAATTGAATGTCAGAAATGTTAAATGTTGCATGCTTTCAGCTTTTTTCTAATGGCATGCCCTAGATATATTTGGTTTTATATTTTTGAAGAGTACAATTTCCCGACTCCAAAACTATATAGTTTGTCTATATTTGGTAGAGCCGTCTCCAACATAATTGGTTCTAAAAATTTCGAAAATACTATCAGAGAAACCAAGTAGGTACTTCAAATTTTACTTCACCTGTACAGGTAGAATGGTTCACAAAATCAGTAATACCTAAAGTGTGTTTTTTTTTTAAAGATAAAAGTCAAACTGACATTATGTTGGCAATACAATGTAAAATTGTCAATGCTTTCAAATTTTTTATGTAGAAAAAGCTTGTGTTGCCAACATAGTTACTAAATTTTTGACTTGGGGAATTATCTTTAAAAAAAAAACAGATTTTATATAGGATAGTATTTTTACAATTTTTGGAGCCTAATATATGAGAGACTGTTCAATCAAATATAAACAAACTATATATTTTTGGAATCGGGGTATTGTGCTTTTCAAGAATATAGAATGAATGATGGAAGCATTTCACATTTCTGACATTCAAATTTTGTTTTTGACCATATTTTCTAAAAATTCAGATAAAGGCTGTAGATGGAGTGTCAATATATAAAAAAAGCACCCTGTACACTGTACATATACCATAACTTTATTATTCTTCTCTTTTTTTGTTGAACTTAAAACGAGTATCTCGGCGATGAGTTCGGTCTTATTCCCCAAGTTAATTTCAGCGCGAAATTTCCTATTTATATGAAACGCCGACGAATTACTAATGCCCGTGGAAAACTTAAAGTTAATACAGGGCCACAAGTTATTCCATTTAAGTCCAACAGTCCAGAGAGTGTGAATCAGTATGGACACGAGCGGAGTGTTAATTTTTCGCCTACCCTCGCGAGATCAAAATAGGAAAACATAAATAACTGGTCTCTGCCTTAATGACGTCACGTGCGGAACTCATTATTTCAAGTTGCAACGCGCTCTTAATATCTCATTCTCTCTGGCAAAGGCCTGGGAACTACTAATCAAACTCATTTTTCAGCATAAAGCTTTTCGGTTCTTATTCTTTTTCGCGTAGGAAATGTCTAACTTTTTAAAATTAAAGACTTTTATGATTTAGATCTGAATTTTATCTTTTCAACTTGTAATCATCAATCCAAAATTTCCAGAATATTCGAAATTGCCGTTTTGAAACTGTTGTGATTATTTTGTTTTTTCAATATGAAGCTAAACTTATACGATGTCCAATGTATATTCATTTTTCTAGTTGTGTTTTTTGAGATTATGTTGTTTTGCTTTTAGTCTTGAATAAATCTTGCATGTCCACACAAGTGTTTATTTTGCTAATGGAAACAAAACACAAAAAGGTTATGGACCCAGGCCACGTTGTTCTTGGGGTTTGAACCACTACAGTTTTTGATGGGTTGTGAAAGGGCAGCTGAGATGTGGCAGAAACTAGTGTATGATCTGAAGTCAGAAGAAACCTTGTTTTTGGTGCAGAAGCAGCTTTTCGATTTCAAGTGGGATACATCTGTGTTAGTTGCAGAACGCATTGCAAAATTGGGGCTAGTGAGTAACCCTATGAAAAAGCTAGGAGGTACTTACTATACCAGATTCCATGATACTAACCAGAATTTTGTCTACAAAGAGTACCAACATTTCCATAGTGTTTGGGACTCGACTGATGCACCTTTTCGTACTTTGGAGAACCTAACAACACGGTGAATAACGGAGGAGCAAAGGCTTTAAAAGACTGACGGAGTAGACGAAACAATGGCGTTATTTTCAAAGTGCAATGTTAATGGAAAATCTAAACAGGACTCGTCAAAGAAAGTAGCTGCTTGTTATATGTGTGGGAAACAAAATAATTTGCGAAGGCTTTTACAACAAAAAAAAAACATTACATAAACAAGGTTTACACTAAATCTCCCCATTACCCAACCACGGCTTATCATGGCTAATCTACCAAGATTATCGATGGAATTAGATCTCAGGAACAATAAACTGAGGCTGTTTGAAAAGTATTCAATTCTAGAATCTACTACTAAATTACCTATTCTATGGCTGAATTCATATTGAAAGTTTGAAAAATCTGCCGAATACAGTGCACTTCTTATTGCGCATCAAAATACGTCCGAATTTAAATATTTTCCAGCAAAGCGTAGGAGTTGCTGTCGACCAATAGCGCTAGATATGCAAAATGGGCGTGTGCCTTTCTCCTGTCCTGCTGTAAACCGAGCCTCAGTCAAGCCGAGCTCCTGCTGGGCTTATATCGATATCATTTTATTATGTAAAACGACGAGGCGACGAACCAAAGATATACTTTTTTCTTAAAATAGATGTTACAAGGCGGAACGACATCTGGGAACTGATTTTTCAAAAATTAAAAATATGAAAAATCCTGATTGAAGTTTTGATTTACCTGCTTGAACATACAATTAATAATTATTGTCAGAAATAGGTATAGAGGGTTTCACGAATGAAATTGAATTCTGTAGAGATTGTATAATAATTCTGAAATTTAAACTAAATATTATAAAAACAAATTGAAACAAATACAAAGACACAAAAGGAACATGGGAAACAATTAATAAGATTTCTGAGAGAAAGAGAAAAACCGAAATAAAATAATGAAAGGACAGAAAAACGAAAATTAGGAAGTTATCACAAACTAAGTATAACAACAAACTGCAAATTATTTTGTTATTTATTTTACAAAAGTATTAGAGACCTCGATACAAAATATAAATAAATGTAAACGACAAAATAATCAACAACAAATAATAAAAAACAGTTTTGCTTACAAGAGACACAATAGAAAAATTAGAAAAGTAAAAAACCTCCAAGATAGGACAAAATTACAGCAGAGCCAATCAGGAATGGGTCCAAACAGTGGCGGCTCGTGACTATTTCAAGTGAGGAGGCTAAAAGATTTTCAGTGATTTTGAGTAGATCTTACGAGTTTTTCTGGAATTTTGAAAATGTGTACATAATTGAAAATTTAGGCATTGATTTTGTAGGATTTTGAGGATTTTGAAAAAACTTCACGTGATTCTAAAAGATTTTAGATTCATGAGATTTTAGGTGATTTTGGATCATTTTAGGAAATTTAGAAACGGATTTTTACCAACTAATTTAGGAAAGCCCTAACGATAAATATTCAATGGGAATTCTGCGAAAATTTTTGTTAATTCCATAGAAATTCCTCAGAATTTCACTAGAAGATTTTATGGAAATCCTTCAAATTCCATTCAAATAACAAATTTGAATAGAAAAACAGAAAATCCTAGAAATTTTATCATAAGATTTCATAATACTTTTCCGAATTCCACCATAAAATTCAATGCAATTCTTGTACAAAAATTCCTCGGAATTTCAGTAAAAGATTCCATGGAAATTTCGAAAGAAATTACTCAAAATTTCACTAAAATTTAATTCAAGTTTTCGGAATTTTTCGTGATTCCATGGAAATTTCACGGAAAATTCTGTTTAATTCCGAGGGAATTTTTCGACTTCGATATAATTTCATTGGAATTCCACAATAAGATTTCAAGGAATTCCATGTAAGTGTAATTCTACGACTATTCCTTGAAATTCGAACACAATCCTCCAAATTCTCCATGAATTTTTCCAAATTTCCTATAAATTCTCCAAGTTTCTAACAAATAATTCCAAGGTGGTTTGTCTCTTGAAAAATAGTCTCACACTTTCAAAGTTTTCCTGGAAAACTAATTGAGGGAAAAATTGAAACTTTTTGCATATTAAGAGGAAGATTTGAAGCTTATTTTCTCAAAATTTCAAATTTTTCCATTGGAAAATAACAACTAATGAATCTTGGAAATCAACCTACAATAACTGAATTAATTGAAAATACCGTCTCACACAATTCAAAGTTTTCCTCGAAAACTAGTAAAGGCAAAAAGTTTAAACTTTTTGCATGTGAAGAGGAAAGTAAGAGACTCATTTTCCCATAATTTCAAATTTTTCCATTAGGAAATAGCAACATAAGAAATCTTGGAAATCAACTTCCAAAAGCTGAAATAATTGTTAATACAGTCTCAGGCAATTCAAAGTTTTCCTGGAAAACTCGAGGGAAAACTAATTAAGAGAAAATTTTGAAACTTTTTGCATGTGAAGAGGAAAATCAGAGACTCATTTTCCTAAAATTTCAAATTTTTCTAGTGGAAAATGACAACATGAAGAATCTTGGAAATCAACCTCCAATAAATCCAATAAATGAATTAATTGAAAATACAGTTTCACACATTTTAAAATTTTCCTGAAAAGCTAGTGAGGGAAAAATTTTTGCATGTGAGAAAAAAGGTTAAAGGCTCATTTTCCCAAAATTTTAAATTTTTCCAGTAAAAAATAGGATTTCGGAAAGATTTCGAAGGATTATTCACTGTGACAAGATTTCAGATTTAGAGCGATTTTGTGAGATTTCGGGTGATTTCGAAGGATTTCGAGTAAATTCGAAGGATTTCGGGAGATTTCGGAGAATTTCAGGTGATTTCGCAAAGACTTTAATTTGATTTGAGACTGTTACTTACCTTATAAGTATATTCAAAAGTGTATTAGTATAAACTGAAAAATGGCCGCGGTGGCCGATTTATGAATTTTGAGCCAATTGCGAGGGATTTTTGGGTTTACGGAAAGATTTCTCAAAGATTCCGGAGTAATTTCATGGATTTCGGACAAATTTGTGACACGATTTCGGGGAGTAATTAACCCCTCGAAGATTTCATTGAAACTCTTTGGAATTTCACTAAAATTTTAAGTTATTCCATGGGAATTCCGCGAAAATTTTAAGTAATTCCATAGAAATACCTTAATATTTCAAAGATTTTATGGAATTCTTGAATAAATTTTTTTAGAAATTACAGTATAGGATTTCATGAAATTCCTCGGAATTCCACTGAGATTTCAATTTCAAAATTCCATATTTTTTTTTAACTTTACTAAAATTCCCCATAATTTTACCACTGATATCCTGGAATTCCACAAAATTTTCATAAAATTCTTCGGAATTTCATTGCCATTTCATGTAATTTCTTAAAAATTCCTTGGAATTTACTAAAATTTTATGAGAATATAGCCGAAAATTTCTCGAAAGTCCAATGAAACTTCAAGGAATTTTTCAAAATTTAATTTATTATCATAAGAATTTTCCGGAATTTCACTGAAATTTCAATTGCCAGGAATTTCTGGGTATATTAATGAAGTTTCAAGTAATTTCTTAAAAATTCATCGAAATATATTGAAATTTCATGTCCATTACATGGGAATTTTTCGGAATATCACCGAAATTCCATGTTTTTAGCTGGAAATTCTTCGGCATTACTGAAATTCAGTAAGAACTGAAATTTCATGTTGGGAATTTCGGTGTAATTTCATATAATTGTTTAAAATTCTTCCATGTAATTCGATCGAAATTTTACTGAAATTTCAAATAATTCGAGAGGAATTAAAATTTAATGTGAATTCTATGGAAATTTCACATCTAATTCATTTTTCAGAATAACATAATTAATTATTCTACCGAAATTCCTGCAAATTCTACTAAATTATGAAATTCTGAGACTTTAACAGATTTTTGGGGATTCCAAAAAATATTTGGGAATTTTAAAGGAAATATGTTTCAGGAATGTTAATGATTTTATTTTGAATATTTCCGATTTTTGATTGGCTCCAAATTATCCACTGACCAATAGAATTATAGAGCCCCGTGATTAATATAACTCTAGCCCTTCGGGCTCGCGTATAACTCCGGCCCTTCGGGCTCGCGTATAACTCCGGCCCTTCGGGCTCGCGTATAACTCCGGCCCTTCGGGCTCGCGTATAACTCCGGCCCTTCGGGCTCGCGTATAACTCCGGCCCTTCGGGCTCGCGTATAACTCCGGCCCTTCGGGTGTTTTTAAAACAACAATAATTATACCTTTGTATAACTCTGGGGACAAAATAAGCTTCTCTTACTACCGTCTTTTATCCTTAATAACTTTGAAAAAATGATAAAAACCGCTTAACAATTTTTCTAGAAAATTTAGAATATTATTATTTTGTCTTACCTATCGTTTTAAGACAGGGATGGTTTTATTAGGTTAATATTATTGTATTCAAATGATATTATTGCAGTGCCCACAACCTACTCGAATAATTTATTCTTTGAGGGTTAATTTTGATTCGTTGTTTGTATGGTATATTGGTAGCATGCACCTACGTGTAAAAACTTAATTGACATCATCATTAAGTAGGTACCTATCAGCAATCAACAACACAATGGGCCACGTTAGTACCATATAAATTGATCGTAAATCAGTAAGATCCATCGAGCCTACCAGTCAATATAGTGTATCTAAAATGCGTACACGATCGCTGATCAAGCGTCTCGTCCAAACGGCACGGCATGCATGATATGAGCCGCGGAACCAGCCGAACCACGCATATTAAATTCAAAATTTTTACATTACCGAACCAATCGGCTGAGCAACGTTAGGTACCATCGGCGTCTGTCGGCGGCGACCAATCACGTGTGAAGGAGGCGCGGCCTCGTTTATTTGTTTGCGATGCATGCGGTACCTTCCACGTCGACTTTTGCGTCATACGTTGACTTAAGTTAAGTGAATCGATGATCGGAAGGACTAAGATGCGCAAATGGCACCAAAATTGGTTGCGTCAAATATTTTACGTTTTAGGGTACCAACAAAGTTACAGTTGAATTAGACCTCTCAAAAAACAACCATGGACCAATAATATTTAACTTACTTATAACTGGATGGCAATCTTTACATACATATACACACATGCATGCACAGTCAAGTAAAACATAAAAATAAATAAAAATTGATGAAACAATATAATACAGGGTATAAAACAATAGATACCTACAAAACATCTTATATTAAAACATTAGATGCTTACGCAGTCAAAGCTAATCCTCAAAATAGTGATTAAGGAAAATTTTAAATACATTTCATATCAACTGAGAGATGAGATTAGCAGAGAAGTGCTGTGAGTTTGTCGAGTATCATATTAGGGACCTTTGGGTATAGTATGTTTAGATTTCTACAACACAAAGTGACTGCAACTATCTCAAAAAGAAACCCCATATCTTAGGTGACACTCAATTGACAGCGAAATGAACCATCCTACTAGCAGAGAAGTCTAGCTCCCTTGCTACAGATCTTGAAACATAATATATTATAATTATGAAGCCAGAGGACAGTTTTACAGTAGGTTTTTCAATGTGTGTTGTAAAAGGTAAGTTTCGACCTTATCAACATGGAAAATACTCAAACATCTAGCATTTTTAGGATTGTTACCTAATAGTTAATGGAAACTATCAAGCCAGTCCTTAATCTTTATTAAATGCGTACCAATCAGCTGATTCAGAGATTCCGAATCAGTTCCCTGTCAAAAAACAGTAGTTTCATTCGCAAAGAATGTCAATTTGCCTGCACTTTAATATTCAGGGTATAGGTAAATCATAAACATATACATAAGAGGAACAAAACTGGTCCCTGCACATAATGCACCATCAAGATCAGAACTTTGTCCCCCGCAAAAGAAACCATATGAGTCCTCTCTGAAAGTTAGGACTCAAACCATCTCAGAGACACACGCCTGTTAGCATAAAATTCAAAATTATGTAGCAGTATACCATGACTGAGACAACCAAATGATTAAGTGTTACGGCGCGCTTTCAGAATCCATGCCTAAAATTCCAGAAAAGACTGCCTTATTCAGGCAAAGAGATAATCGCGTTTATTCTGGATTTAATAAGAATGGATTACTGATATATAAAGGCCGGTATTAGTTAGTAGCTTTTAAGTTTTAAGATAGTGATTATTGTTAAGAGTTGTAAAAAGTTTAGTTGTTTGAGTTAATTAGTGAAGTAATTAGTGTCAGAATGTATAGTTCCGTGGAATAAATTATTGTTATAATTGGACTTTGGATTTTGGAATAAACAGACCCAAGATTTCTGTCACGCACCCCAGAGCCGTGACAATGGTGTCAGAAGTGAGATATAATTCGAGGACTGCAAAGTGAAATCCGATTGCAGAATAGTGCGGACTACTGCGAACACTTAGTTAGTGTAAGCAGTGACAATCACCAAAAGAGACTTAACCGATTGTGTAAATTACCCCGGAAGTGACTGTAGGTATACCCGATTTTCAAATATGTTCTAAAAAATTCTATTTGGAAACCAGACCAAGGGAGACATCGAATTTGTGACTCCACCGACAGATTTGATACACAGATTAATTTGATACATCAATCGTCATTCAGAAAAAAAATTTCGAGGAATTCTGGAAAAATTCTAGAACATTCTATGTACAAACCAAGGGAGATATCGAATTTGTGACTTCACCGACGTGTTTGGAACTTCAAGCAAAGACCAGGACATCAGGCAATTTCTACATCTTAAAGAAAATGATGAATATGGAGGGAAGTGTCGAACAAAAGTTTGATTTACAAGGAGTTATGGGATCAGTGGAACTCTCTGGCCGTAGAAAATGGTTTACTGAAAGGAATTTATTCAGCTATGGCCAGTGACCAAATGAAGACCACGACTTGGAAGCCAATGCAGCCGGATCTCAAGAAGGTGATTTGGTGTAGCTGTATAATCCAACAAGAAAGAAAAGAGTGTCGCCGAAATTGTCTTTAGCATGGTTTTCGAGTTCAGCGCAACAGCTGGAGTGCGTTTAGAAATGGAGTGTGCAGGTAGGGTAATTGTTTGTCAGAGTGTTCTGACGTCATCACTTGGAGTGCACTCTGGATGTGCTATTCCTGAAAATATTGAGGCGTTGCGATAAATGTCAATGTCATGAATCACGTCAAACCCGGTAAAAACCGCGGGGCGTTTTTCAGTACAGTCCCCGAGTGGAGTAATTTGGGCGCACTCTGGGCACGTCAACTCTCGATTTCTGAACGATTCCAGCGTATAATGCTCTGAGTAAGCCCATAGGTGGGTTCGGCTTGCTCACTCCGTGCACTCCGAGTGACTTTATTCGCACTCCAGCCGTTCGGGTATTGCTTTTTACCGTATTAGGGGTGACTCCATTAGCTCTGTTCACTCCACTCTAACTCCGCGCTGAATAGCCGAACCCAGCTCATGTTAATTTATGAACGATTTAGAGTTACTTTAGGGTCACTCTCACACCCAGAGTGCTATTTCTAAACGCAACCCAGGAGTAAGATGGAAGTTGTACATCTGGATATATTGACAAAATATCATGTGCCTGAAGTTGATCGGCATGATCAACTTTAAGAGAAGAGCAGTGTTACGGTGCGCTTTCGCCAGCGTATACAGAATTCATGCCTGAAATTCCAGAAAATACTACTTGATTTGGACAAAGAGATAATCGCGTTTATTCTGGATTTTATAAGAATGGATTACTGATATATAAAGGCCGGTATTAGTTAGTAGTTTTTCAAGTTTTAATATTGACTGTGATATGATTAAGATAGTGGTTATTGTTAAGAGCTGTAAAAAGTTTAGTTGTTTGAGGGCTTGATTATTGAATTTGATACGTCGTCAAAGTTTTACATGGGCCAAGGTCTATAAGTATGATGTGGTTAGAGCACATTCTAAGCCCTAAATATTTTTAACGACTGTCAAATGGGAGCAAAAGTACCGCACTGAGTTAATTAGTGAAGTAATTAGACCCAGAGTGTTATAGGTATAGATTCAAGATTTCTGTTACGCACCCCAGACCCGTCACAGTACAGTTGCGATCAAAAAAAAGTAGTACAAAAATTATTAACCCCAATTTGTGCTCCTGGTGTAACATACAAAATTTTGACAGGCAATGACATATTCTAGGTTAAAAACAGGTGGAAAAATGTCAAAATAATGTCATTTGAAGCTTTCTAGGTTAAAAACTTGTCGAAAAATGCCAAAAATATGTCATTTTTGGGTATGAATTAAATTAATTTATAATAGGCCAGGAGATTTTTCTTGTACTACTTTTTTTTTTATCGCAACTGTACATTATGCGTGAACAGAAAGGACACGACTATACCCTCGACCATCAGTTTTTCAATTATTTTGGATAAGGTATAGGATTAACTTTGGCCTAGATATAAAAAAGATATTGGTCTGAAATTAGAAGGAGCGTCATCCTTCCCTTTCTGCAATACAATACAATGGACTTATAATTGCTTTTCTTCAGAAAACTTGAGAAGTATCCACTATATCCAAAGGAATAATCCATTGCGCCATCAGCCAAAGACAAAAAGCAATGTCAGACAGTTCACACAGAAAATCTCAATTGACATTTTATCCCATCCTGATACTAGGAGAAAAACCTATTTTCATCCTTGAAGCTTGATACAGAAAAAATACTTCTGTGATGCACCTTCTAAAAATATACTTCAATGTATTATTAACAGACGAATCAATTTTCACTGAAAGTTGCAGTGAACTGCATATTGACATCAATATCTTGTCTGTCTCTGTATCTCTTTGGAAGCACTCTTCAAATTATCCAGCTTCTGATTTTAGTAAGTTTTCTATGCCAACCTTACCACCTTTCTAGCAAATAACTTCATAGCTTCAGTTAGCCAATCTTTCCTCGACTTTTTTTTAATTTTAACAACAGGTGAAAAATTCCAGGTAACTTTGAATAGACACATCCGGCAAAAAAACTTGAAATGTGGCGATGCCGCTGGGCTTTATCGCTTGTCGACAAAGCTGAGCCGCTCTTATTGACAGTGTGAGATATTCTCTTTAGAAGTGGACAAAAGTATAAAATTACACAGATAATTGAATAAAAATTAATTTCAAATTTGAATTTTTAATAAAGGAATAATATTCCCATTCAAATATTTATATTTGATTTATTTCAATAGTTTAAAACGGAATTTTAAGAAGACATATATTAGATTGTCCATATGCTTCTTTCTTCTCAATTACAATTATGTTATATTAAATAGATTGTTGATCTCCGGGCCCTATAAACCCATCTTACTCTCCTGCTTCCATATCTTTCACTCGTTTTTTTTTTTTTCATATAGGTACTCTACTCAACGTACTGGTCACAGATATACACCCATAATACAGATGCGTAAGTAAGTATCCTTGCCGTCGACGATTCAAAGCTACGAAACCAGGGCAGCCGCATGTCACAGATATTCCGCGTCAGGACAATTATTAACGCGGCCGATCATTGTGCGTGAGCTTGTTCCAGCCTGTTGTGTTCGTATATAACCTTGAACCATGAATTCACCGCTCTTTCGCATCTGTATGTAGGTGATCCGTCGCTATGTGTTGTCTTCTTTTTTTTAGGAATTGTGAAAATATAATGACGTTTTCCAATACTATCGTATAGTATTTCCAATGTCAGTAAGTATGTATAATATCTCTAAATGAGCCTTTTCTCAATTTCCGTATAACTTTGCAACTCACCTTGCTTCGTTGAATTCCCTTGCAGTCCGTTGAAGATTAAATACTGTGTATGCCATTCGGTCCAGCACAGAAAGTCCGCAGTCCTTTCATCAGTTTTAATTTGCCACGTGGGAGATAAATTTGGCAACAAAAATCTCAATCTGCAAGGAAAAGAACCTCAAATCAGGGATAATTCAAACTAATGCAAGTTATGATCATAGTTCATGTAAAATTTGAATGAATGACAATCCGTGAGAAGATATTCCTTTAAACTCAACACAAAAATACATAAATATTAGTGTCTTGTAAGCAATTTAAGTAGGTTGTCAACAGAAAAATTGACTTGATTTATTAACTTTATTGCAGAACTATGATTGGCGAGCCAAATACGGCAACTATATCAATTTTCAAGGCTTATAAAACGCATTCCAAAGTATTAGCAGTTAGAATCGAGAAATATTAGAAGAATATACTTCTAATGTCCCAAATGAAGGCAAGAAGAAGGTGAGCCTAATATGTCATTTTATCAAAGATAAAGTAAAACGAAAGAAAACGTGTCCTCTTTGATCGTTGGTTGCACAATAACCAAAAATCCAAGGAATATTGTATATTCATAAATATTTTTCAACATCTTTCCCCAATCCTTTCAATCAAACTCTAAAAATGTGTTGAGCAACAATTAGTTGTAGAAACTTCGTCCTATATTTTCAAGTTTGCATAAAAATGGTGATGAGACTGCCCTTAGATCGACTAAATCTCATAATTGAAACGTGGCAAGGATTATTTAGATCTAAACATTATAATGAAATTCATATAAATTCAATAAAATTATTCGCTCGCTGGTTCTTTCTAGTGCCAGTGACCATATTCATGGTTTATTTTTTCTTCAATCACGTAGCCAACAGGAAAGATTATATTGTTAAGATCTATGACAGCGCGAATTGTCTATATCCTCCGCAAAGTAGCCGTCGACAATTAGGCATCCGCTAGAAACGCGCGGAATGCCGCCGACTGAAGAATTCCTCAGGTTTCTTTTTAAACGCTTACTACTTATATAAATTAATAGGTAAGTATCTGGCTAACCATATTCGTAATACGGGACCGTTTTTGGTCGGACAAAGACATTCCGCCTCTGTTTAATTGTTTGCTGGTAATATACTATTTATAATTTGACGAGCAAATTACCAACTAATGGAAATTTGTTAAATTTACTTAGGTAGTCCTTCTAGATATGAGTTAATTGCCATCTCAGGCAAAGCCTCCGTCAATACGTTGAGGTTTACTTAGAGGTGGACAGTACGTCACTAAAAAGAAGCTCTTCATTTAGAGGTCCTTAGGGTAGTCAACATACAGGGGCGCCGGGTTTCAGAAAACCTCGCGGGTGCTGAGGTTCATGCACCGGCATTTATGAGAAGGCACTTTTTACCCACCTCCACTGTAAACCCTCTTCCGTAAAGCCCTCCATTAATCTATTTTCAAAAGGCTCCTACTCTGAGATGGCACTTTTTTATATCCCTCCACTGTCTTAAAAACTAAATAATATTTAAGCAATTCTTCCATTTGTGTTCGTCAATTTTGTGGTTGACCCGAGCAAATTCCCAAAATTTCAGATCAAAAGGGTCGCCGATCTAGAGATTTTTCGACGTTATCGAAAAACTTCCTAGGCTCAAGTGCCCCCAGCTATCAGACTAGCAGATTCACAAGCAAAATATTTATTATTGCAATAAAATCAATGCACCTGTTTATGACCAATACCCACCTCGCAGCTATCAGAGCAATACCCACCTCCACTACGTCAAAAAGCTTCTACTCTGAAGAGGTACCTCTTTCCATATCCCTTCACTTTCTTGAAAGCTAAAGAATATTTCAACAATGTTTGCATTTGTATTCGTCAATAGTGTTCTAAACTAATTTTAATGCAATAATAACATTTTGCTTGTGAATCTGGTGGACCACTTACGTAGTAGAGGTGGGTATTGGTCTGATAGCCGGGGGCACTTAAGCCTGGGAAGATTTTCGATACCGTGGGAAAATCTCTAGATCGGCGGCGCTTTTGATCTTAAATTTTGGGGATTTGACCCGGGCGAACCCCAAAATTGACGAATACAAATTGAAGAATTGGTTAAATATTCTTTAGTTTTCAAGAAAGTGAAGGGATATAATAAAGTGCCATCTCAGGGTAGGAGCCTTTTGAAAATAGATTAATGGAGGGCTTTACGGAAGAAGGTTTACAGTGCAGGTGGGTAAAAAGTGCCTTCTCAGGGTGGGAGCTTCATGGAAGGGGGTACAGTGGAGGTGAGTAGTGGTATGATGGCTGTGCTGGAGGGGGGTTTTTACGTGGTAGAAGTGGGTATTAGTCTGATAGCTGTGAAAACACTCTACTGTAAAGTGTGGAAAACTCTCCTGCAGATATTCTTTTCCAAGCAGCATGTACCGAAAATCTGCGTTTTACGCTGTTCTCCATAGAAGATTTTTGATTTTCTTCATCTTCTTCTTCTTCTTCTAAACCAAGTACCATCATGTTCCGATATCAACTGCCAGTACTGGATTTACTCTACTGATTTTACTGTCATTTGCCGTTCCAATTTCAACAGCGTACTCATGTGGTCATTCAGTACTGAATCGACTGAATCCAGTGTACTGAAAATAATATTGGAACGGCGTCCAGTAAATTCAGTACTGACAGAGTTGATATCGGAACATAACCTATATAAGGCTATGGTCCAAATATAACCAAACGTTAACCATTAGCTCTGTTCCAACAGACATGAGAACCATTCCAGAACCAATAATTTCCAGTTGCCCACCTATTTTTCAATAAGTTAAATGTTTTTCCTAATTGAAAAATGGATTGATCGACTGGAAATTACCGTTTTAGAAGTTTCCGGTTACTTTGGGACACGCAAATATGGAAATAAAACATAATTGACAGACAAAACCTTGATAAAACCAACAGAACCGACATCCGATGGCCGGTAACTATTTTGACATTGGGTTAACCAGATTTCAGGAACCAGAGGTACAAAATTAACCAGTTTTCCAGGAACTAGAGAGGATTATCAGTTTTTATGTCTATGCTCGCACCCAGGTAGTCGGCGCCCCTGCCAACATAGGTACGGATGGGATGCCTGTGAGGTTCTTGTGGTTCCTACTTAAACTTCTAGCTGGAATGGGGCTAGTCATATTGTCAGAACATTTTCCATGATAGTAGTGATTGAAAAACGACAAGTCTATGTTCGAGAGTCTCCTTGGTGAGTCGATGAGAGTTGGATTATCAATCATTTCTATTGCTCTTCTTTGTACTGCATCCAATCGCCTTAGTGACCCTAGTTCTCGTCCTGGGTCTTTCGAGAGAATCTTTTGTAGTTTGGCGGCTGCCGGAAGCTCATCTACGTTTCCACAAAACGTCCTCCACGATTCTCTTTTGGACCTTCTTATAAGATCTTTGTATATCTGCGCTGAGAGTGCTTGTGGCTATCCCATTCAGCTACTGATTTGCTGTTAAAGATCCTGCGGGTTTCTTTATGAGCCTTGTCGAGGTCAGAGTTCTACTAAGGGGTTTTCTTCTTTCCTCGCATGAATTTCTTTCCTCGATAGGTGCGTATGAATTCGACTGTTTTCTCCACTTTCCTTGCGCTGCGGCATGGCGTGGAAAATTCTTCTAGTTTCGCCCTTAGGATCTCAATGTATTGGTCTCAATTAGAGTTCCGGGGGTTCCCAAACTTAATGGCCCAGCCTTGTGATCAAGGTCCAAGCTGAATAGGATGTGTCTGTGATCCGATAGGCACTGTCCTTTTGCTTATCATCGGTGCCATGAAGAGTCAAGTTTATCACCTCTTGTCTACGCGAAGTGACGAAGGTCGGTGGGCTGCCACGGTTTAGGATTTCTAAATCCGTGGTGTGAAGGTACTCCAGAAGACTGAGCCCTCTCCGGTTCGTGTTGATGCTGCCCCACACCATGTGGTATGCTTTGGCATCGCATCCGACAATCAACGGAAGGCCCAGTGAGTTACAGTACTCCACCAAATCGATGAACTCTCGTGTTGGGGGATCATCTGTTGAGTCATAGGGCAGATAGGCCGAGCAAACTACTATTGATCTGCTCTGTTCCAGTCTGTCCTTGAGGCATAGCTTTACCGCTACTAGCTCTTTAGAGCAGAAGTGGACTCGATCCGTCTGTCGACATAGATTCAGTTGGATGTCCCTTTTATAGAAAAAAGATCTTTCCACTCTGCCTAATCCTCGTAGCTCAAGGTTCTTGTAGAAGGTATATACATGTGTCTGCTCCATCACCTTACTACTTGGAGTAAGGAAGCCCAAAATATCTTACTCTTACCAAATAATTCTACCAGATTGTCAACTAAACAATACAAGTATCCTTCCACTTGAGAGGTAAATGGAGAGTGAGATATATCGAGCCATTTCTGTGTTAGTTCTTGTAATTATTTTAGCTCCAAAATAATATGGCGATTATTATCGAAGTAAATTAAACAAAAATAAGCGTATGCAACGATACAAGGGCGTATTAAAATAAAAGGGCCTTTCAGAAAATGAGGAAAAATTTAAATTAGTCGATCACGATCTTCTATGTATCGTCTCGAGCTCGGGCGAGAAACTGCAGCATACTAGTTTATTAAATGAGCGTTTTTGCATGTCGATTTTCAATATTGTCGTTACGATAAACAAAAATTTGTTTTAAATGTGAAATGCTTTATAAATGGAAGATAGTTGAAGCTGAAGTGTATCAAAAACTTAGAAGAGTGAGGTTAAAAAACTTCAAAAAGCGTGGAAGTTGACTAATATCCTTTTTTCTTCGATAAAATGAATGTTCAAATGGTTTTCAATGCCCTACTTTCATTGAAAATCACGTAGGACCTACTCATCTAAGATTCACAAAGAAATTCACTTTTAAAATATGTTGGGTTATGTTATAATATGTTTGGATTAATGGATTAAATTCAATGACAGTCAAAATAGTGTTTTTCAATAGGCGATTTCGGCAAGCTTTGGTTGGTATACCATTTGGTTAACCAATTGGTACCTGCAACGTCATAGAAATTACGTAAGACACCATTTTATTCCGAATTCGTTTGGTAGCTCATGAGAGAGGGGAAGAGACGAGCCTTAACCTAACTTTTTGTTGTTCTTCTAGTTTTGGGAGTGACTATAGGTACTGACTGCATTGACTAAAATCTATAATCACTAATCAGCACTGTACCGTCTAGACAGTACCTTTGAGTAACCTATTGGCTAATTCAGCATTTTCTGTAAATGTAAAGCTTATTCCATAATCCATTCAGCAAAAAAGTTACCTACCCCATATCTGCCATTTTTCAAATGATCGTTAAATATTATTTGGCAGTCAGAACATACGAGAAAACAGGAAGATAAAGGCGAAAAAACAAACATATTTGTTAAAAATTCCAAATTATTCAAATTCTAATGAACTTTCATTTATTTACATTTCCCAGAGCAGGACAAAACGAAAATAGACGCATAGAGCATAGATAGCACTATACCAAATGAGAAGAACCGTGCTGCTGACCACGGTACAGACCAAACAGGGTACCAAACCATGTACCAAAGCTTGCCGAAATCGCCTCAAAACTTGCAACTGGCTTTTTTAATTTGGTTGAACGGAAACATTTGACAAACGTTGCCAGGCCTACAGAAGGTCATTTTGACGACGTTGCAGTAACGTCCAAACACTCTCTCAACTTCAGACGGAACGACAAATCGGTGTTTCTTTTCAGGCCCGCACTAAAAAATCTCGTTTGTAAGAGTTGTTGCTAAAATTCCCCATTATTAAAATAAACGCAAAATCGTTTATGCACGGTCCCATCGAACAATATGGGTATACCGAGGCTACCCAGTGCAATCTTGGACGGATAATGCTCGCTTTACCATAACTTTTTAAAATAAAACGAAATCGGGCATTCAATCAGGCAAAACGGCCACTTAATTAGAATAATATGCAAGAGGCTATACTTAGGCAAAGTATGCCATCATAAAAGAACTCGTGCTTGCGATGGGAATCGTATTTATGTATAATGGCTAAGATTACCCATTATTGTAATCACTGTGTTATGCTATGGGACGGGGAGAGGTTTTAATTAACTTTTCACATTGTAACATGCAAATATCGACACTATACATTTAGGATATCAAAAATATGACCGTCCTAGATAATTATTAGCGTATAGTAGGTATTATTGCCAATATGGCCTTCGGTGCTAATTGCCGACAATTAGGTACTAACCTGTCAGTAAAAACGTTTATTGTATCTTGGGAAAAAAAATTGAATTAAAAAGCATATGGTGTTCGCATAATATGTATAATAAGTGCATATTATCAAGTTTGAGTTGGCTACTTGTAGACAACTTTTATTTATAGAAGATGATTGACAATATCCGATATGATATGCTATTTTTATCTTAAGTACTTAGTTAATGGTAAATTAACACAGAATTGATTAATTTTTTTTTATCAGTAATTGATAGGCGAAGTACCTACCTGTCTACATAAAAAAAAACAAAGGTTCAACCGATTACTGTTTAATCCAAGGAGTTTCTGAAATGTTCACGGAAGGTGCAGAAACTTTTAAGCAGTACTTCAACAGTAGCCTATACAGGAATTTGAATAGGACTATGCAGGACTATACAGTATACTTCAAACTTCAACATACACTATACAGTACTTCAACAGGACTATAAAATACTACAATACAACGAATTTCGTCGCAGGACTTACAGGACCCTTAAAATATGTGGGTAATGTATGACGGGGTACAAATTTGATGGTACCTGATGTACACAATTAATGTGCAGCTCTGTCGTTATGTAGGTAAAGAAAAGAAGGTAACTTTCGGTACATGTCTTAAAATAACTTCAATAGCACAGTCCAGATAATATATATTTTTTTAAATTCTCTGATTTGCTATTGAATACTTCAGTAACATTTCATTGAGCCATAACATAAATTCTAGTGGAAACCCCCAGGGGAAAGTTGGTCATAAATGCACACAGTGCAACCAATTTGGCAGGCTGACAATATTTCAGGTAACCGTAGTGGGTGTATCATAATATACCGAGAAATGTATAGAAAAATAATACTAACAGAAAATTTAAACTCTCATTACCTCTGAATAATTTGTGAATATGGTAAGAAGCAGATCCAGTTTGTGATACACAGTGCAGTGTTGCAACAACTTGTTTGTAATATGGGCGCACTTGGAGCTTGGAGCAATTGTAATTGTGGCAAATGGCAAAACAAGAAGATAACCTTGTCACAGAAATGAAATGGAATCTATACTTACTTGAAGCTGAATTACTCAGGTAAAAATGCGTGCCTGTGAAGTATGTGAGAATTTGTTACATTGTTATTATATATTACCATTTGCGAAAAAACTTGTATAATGCCAGTTTTACAGTTATTTTGAAACTGTAGGTGCTGTGGCAGGGGTCTATGTCAATTCGTCGTAAGTCAATTCGTCGTAAATTCAATACGTCGTAAAGTAAATTTGTCGTATAAGTCAATTCGTCGTAAAGACAATTCGTCATATACGTCAATTCGTCGTGAAGCTAATTTGTCGTATACGCCAATTCGTCTTAAAGTCACTTCGTCGTATACGACAATTCGTCGTAGCGTTAGTTCGTCGTATTTCAGGTATAATGTTAAAATGTATACATTTGCACTTTTTCTATTTATTCAGACATTATCAAGCTACCGATAATAACGATGCATTACCATATTGTCGTATTTAGAATTCCTCGTAACGTTGATTTATACGTCAATTCATCGTAAAGTCAATTTGTCGTATACGTCAAATTGTTGTAAAGTAACGTATACGACAATATAGGTAATTCGTTGTTATTATCGGTAAGTTTGATAATGTCTGATTAAACAGTAAAAGTGCAAATTTATACATTTCAACATCGTACCTGAAATACAACGAATTAACAATACGACAAATTGACGTCTACGACGAATTAACAATTTTAATCAGACATTATCAAACTTACCGATAATAACCCGGTTAGTTTGTAATATAATGTCTGATTTAAATTGCAAACTAACCGGTAAGTTTGGTAATGTCTGAGATAACTAGACAGTGTAAATTTATAAATTTCAATATTTTAACATAATACCTGAAATACGACTTATTGACGTATACGACGAATTACCTATACGACGAATTGAAGTATACGACGAAATAATGTTACGACGAATTGACGTATACGACGAATTGACTTTACGACGAATTGACGTACGCGACGAATTGACTTTACGACAAAATCACTTTACGACGAATTGGCATATACGACGAATTGACTTTACGCCGAATTGGCGTACGGCGAATTGATGTACGACATATTGATTTACGACGAATTGACGGTGACCCCTGTGGCAGGGTGTTGTTGCATAGGAAAATAGGATATTATTAAAAATATTCAGCATCTGTACTTTGTGAAGTTTATATTCAAACTAATCAGACAAAGATACCATAGAAAAGTGCCAAATGAAAGAAAAGCAAGGAAAATTTTGCAATTTGTTTCTACAGATAATTATGATGGTGTAAGCTTTTGGTGAATATTTGCCCCACATCAGTTTTTGCTTTCTATTGAAACACATGAAAGTTAAGCCACCTGCCTCATGTTTTATTTGAAGAAATTGCAAATAAATCTTGTCTTTTTCTAGAGGAGACAAAATACTCTCACTATTTCTGTCAGTTTTCTCCAAAATGTATACCTACTACAAGTGAAGAGATGAAACCGACTTTGGTAAACTCTTAAAGCAGTTAATACCACTAACATAACAAAATATTAAGTACACATGACAGTAAAACTAGAAACATTTCCTATCGACGATGCGTGGTCCGCACTCGTAATACTCTTGGCTAGAGATCCACATTTTTTCGAAAGTGGACGAAGAAGCCAAATTAGAACCACCGATCCAAGCCGAGTCTTTTTCCGGTGGGCTGATTTTAATTTCCGTGGAAGACGGTGCCAAGGCGATGATTTCTTTTTGCATACGATCAACAATGCCCCTAAACATGGTGGTACCTCCAGAAAGTATAATGTTGGAGTACAAGTCCTTCCTGATATCTGCATCGCACTTCATGATTGAATTGTTAGTGATTTCATGGATACCGCAAGCATTGATGCCTAAAAATGATGGCTGGAAAAGGGCCTCTGGACATGTGAAGCATTCATTTCCAATGGCGATAGTTTGACCATCTGGAAGGCGGTGATCTTGTAGCCATTGTTTGCGGCCTATTTCTTCTTCGTAGTCCAGAGCTATGTAGCAAAGGTTTTCTTTGATATCTCGACCAATATATTGTTCGGTTGGTGGAGTGTATCTACGTTGGCTTAAGAGGTTCAATAGGTAGTCGGTCAATGCACGGCCAGCAAAATTCAAAGGCGAAATGGCGCTGGATATAGCGTGATTTTCATAAATAGGCACTGCGTGTGAGGCACCATCTCCGGACTCCAGTACAATGCCAGTGCTACGTCCAGAAGCATACAGAGAGAGTACTGCTTGATTAGCTAAGTACATTGCAGGAATTCCGAAATACTCAAACATAATCTGAGCCATCTTTTCCCTTTTAAACTTTGGGTTCAGTGGGGATTCTGTAAGCAAAACAGGGTGATCTTTTGGAGTTACATGTAATACTTCGTAGAAAGCCTGACGCCAGATTTCTTCCATATTGTCCCAATCGGTAATATTGCCTTGTTCCATCGGGCACTTTATCGTGCCGACGTAGGTGGGACCAATAAGCTTGGAACTGGAAACTATCGTAGGGACAACGGCATGCGGGGCGTTTTGTCCAGCAAATCCCACTTTGCACGTCACAGAACCATTGTCGACGACCAAAACTGTCCTTCCGTCACACATTTTTTTTCGTGCTGCAACAAAAAGTCTGTGGAAAAAGTGTATTTTATTTTACAAATTTATCATAAAGCTTATCAGTAGATTTCACACCATTGAGAAATCTGTTGCACTTTTTATCTAGCTTGATATTTCAAACACAGCAACTAGATAATAATCGGAACATTATTATTGTTATCTTGTAAACAAATAGGCAAATAAGTGTTGCCCTAGACAGTATTTTTTTTCCTTTTCGACTTAGAGTGCCTCTATGTGCAATAACAATCCATACTATTTATAATATGTGTAACAATCAAACCTAATCGCTAACATTTCCAGAATCTCTTTCATATAAGTATTTCAAATAACATGGAGTTTAACGTTCTCTCTTCGGATGATGTTTTACAGAAACATTTTCCGTTGATTAAATTCATAATACTGAAAGAATTAAATTCATCTTGGTGACTGAGAACCACGGGAAATCGTAAGCCAATCCACACCGATAGATATGAAATCCAGAACTATAATAAACATTCACCACAAAAGTGATGAGGAACGAATAAAGTGTATTTGTGAGACAGAATGTTTGCAGAAGACATTGGGGTATTCGGAAAAGACACTTTTGCAAATTTCTACATACACTGTAGATGCTGTTTTACAACTTCTGACTAAATCCACTTGATAATCCCTATAATAACATCCTTCTATACTCTCTGTATTCTTCTTCTTTAGATTTAACTTCAATAAAATCCGTTATGTATTTTTGAAGATTTCAGGAAGAATAGAGGTGCACCAACTACTATAATGATCAAGAATAATACATTTTAATATTTGACTGCGATGTTAGATGATGCTATCTACAGGTTTTGTGTGGAAATCGTTCATTGAATATCAGTTAATAATATTTCAAGCATATCTGACATAGGTAGGTACTAACGAAAAATATTGACTGATGTTGAAATCGCCAATAAGTTATGGAATTCACACAAGATGACATTCATTTGCAATCAAATTTCAGAGAAATACTTACGAATAAAAGAAAATCAAACTTTGCTTTGCACACACAATTATCACATAAAATGCGACTATGCATTGGCAATAAACGTATCATCTATGGTAAAAGTACCTATGATGAGAAATACTTTATGTCGTTATCAGGTTGTTGTTTTATCATTTATCATTTTTGCAAAAATAAAACAAAGGCACAGCGCTTTAGAACTATAAACTGTGTTACCGCGAGACAAACCAATTTTGTACTGAAGTCTGCCGATGATTTGTACTAAATTTCCTAAAAATGTACTAAATATCTAATCTAACAATTTTAAGCTTAGAGCAGGTAAAGCGCTGTCCTACGGACATTAGGAGTAGTAACGCGCCATTCTGCTATGAAACTAAAGTGAAGCCAATTTTTAGCAGGTGTTTGAACGCCAAACGACAAATAAAGCATTGAATTAGCTATACCACCTGTTGTATATGGCTTAGGACTAAGTAATGAAATAAATAATTAGGTAAAACTATATATTTAAATCATGAAATTACAACATGAGTTGACTAACTGACTGACTGACTGACTGACTGACTGACTGACTGACTGACTGACTGACTGACTGACTGACTAACTCGTCATAAGATGGTGTCTTTGTTAAACTACTCATAACATGCTCTCCCTTAAAAAAATAAATAAAAAAAACGGATCCAAAATATAAAAATTACGTTAATGTCAATAATAGAAAATCCTAAAAACTAAAACAAACTACAGAACATAATCTTTCTGCCATGAAGGCCGTTTAGGAACTCTCTTTGTCATATCTTCACCATCCTCACTTCTTTCAAGGATAGCTGAAGAGTTATTTAATTCAAATGTATCTGGATGCTGTTCAGAAGTTTGACTAACGAAAGGCGAAGTAGAAGGCGGTTGAACAGCAGCAGTTGAGGGCGGTTGGACAGAAGAAACAGAAGGTGGCTGAGACTGGTTGATGCCAAAATTATATCCAAAGTCATACAATAAATTGAAATTATTTTCCTTGCATTCAAAGTTAAGTTTTGTTTGTCTTAAATACCTTCGGTTCCTTCTGTATCTTTTTCCGTATTCGTCCGTTACAATATAGGATCTATCGTTAACCTTCTCTATTACTTTTCCTTTCTTCAATCCAATTAGAAAAGGCGTTAACCAATACAAGTTAGTTTTTCCCCTTGAATTCAAAAAAAATCGGAATGAACAAACTGCCATGGTCTGGAAGGTGGATCATGTGGAATTAACGTCTCCTTTTGTTGGGACTTTTGATTTAACTGACATGTTTCACAATTTTGAACATAATCTTCAATATCCTTAGATATGCCGCCGGGCCAATAAAGGAGTTGACGCGCTCTCAATTTGGATTTTGAAATGCCAAAATGTGTCTTATGAATTTGTTGAAGATGTCCGATACTTTTTTTATTTTTTTATTCAAATATTTACGAATTAGGTACAAGCCTAATCCTAAACACCTTTTTTAATAACGTCCTGGCTATCCCTATTTAACATTGTAATTATTTTTTAATAAAGAAAGCCAGATACATTATTGTATCTAATTAGTTGTTTTATTGGTAAGCTCTCCAGTTGCACAGGTTTTGTTATGACATCATTGAGTAATCTTCCTAGTTAAGTCACAATTAACTTGGTGGCGCCCAAAGGTAAGATGTATATAAGGAACCCATAGACCCATGGCCTCCGAACTGAAGCTGACTAGCCGTAGCAGTATAATCAGGCAATTGCCAAATAAGTACCTTATATACTGACGTACCTACTAAATTACACTGGAGTGTACTGAATCTAGTAGATACAAATGTACTAAAAACCGCATCACTGACTATAAATACGTGCTATAGAAAATCTACATTGGAATTTGAATCGATCATCGGATCTCGTGTTAAAAAATGTTTATAACACCATACAACAGTTGTTACATAAGGATCGGGAAGTTCTCCAGTCGTGACCGCTATGCTAAACGGCTGTTTGAAAACCAAAAAGGACGGCGGTCGGCTTATGACAACTTATACAGTCAAGTCAAGACACATCAAAAGCGCTTTTCTGCAATTAACGGAATCGCTAAATAAGCTTTTATAAGTAGCGTGTGATACCGACTCGGGCGCTAATTTCTCGTAATTGGGGTGGTGATGTATTGTGTTTTTGACCTTATAGCAAGTCTGCACTTTTCAGAAAATGGGATCGGAAACTAGTTTGTTTTATAGAAGTTTATATTTGATCAGCGTTAAGCAGGTTCCAATTTACAAGCGCTGAATCCGAATGATCGGATAATGAGAACTGTGACGGTCGCTACATGACACTTGCATACCGGAATTTTCAAATTATCTTCTACATCTACGTTCTTTTGAAAGTATTCTGTAATTAGGCAACTGGCAGATATTTATTTTTGTTACCTTTATCTTAACTGGTAAACAAGTGGATTATGAGCAACATCCTAAACTGAAGAATTAACCATATAATTGACTATATTACATTGATGAGAACCTTTAAAAGGAAAAATGAGATTAGACTAATTACTAATTTAAAACTGTTCTCTATTGGGAAGAAAGGTATTTCAATATTAGTCAGGTACAATGTTCTATCGATAACAATTTAAATATCGACATTTTCAAAATATATGCTGGCACTTCTTTTAAATTGCTGTACAAAACACAAGTATTCATAGACGCAATTCTGCCCACTATTAAGTCTAAACCAAGACTCAAGTGGGCCACCCCCAGGCAAATTGGAACAAATCTTCCATAAAAAACTACTGATCGGCCAGGCCACGATCACCAGTAAACTAATCCAACAGAAATTGAGAATCCAGAAAATATACGGACACCATAAAGGAATATAGGTAGTGCGTATACTGGTGGTGGTGGTGGATTTTTGGTGATTGGTCTTGACTGACTCTTCTACATAGCTGAGCCCACTTAAGGAAAGTTACTTGGTCACAAATAACTAAAACAGTATCTTTATATTTTTAGCTCTATTTCAACAAATATTCGTCCAATGACAAACTAAATGAATGTTAAACAAAATTAACATTATCCGTTCTACCCAAGATGATAAATTTCAGTTAGAATTCCAACGAACACCAAGTAAGATTAATGTTTGGCACGCACATACACACATACATACAGGCTGTTAAAGCTAGTCAGGCCAATTTGCAAATCTTCTCCGGCCACCTAGTTACCTAACAAGGTGCAGAAACATAAAAAACCTTGCCATTGTTTACCTCACAGCGGGTATGGTAATATATGCGGATAAAATTACGGTCCTATGCAAATGATGCGCACGCACTATAATGCATTAGCAGCATGAGTGAACATATTATGCTAATACCTCAGCTTGGCGGTTTCTTTGATGTTAACCAACGGATTTCTTTTTTTAGTTAGGGCTTTAGTCAGTGCCTTATGGGATGTTCGCTGGAAAACAAAAGAGTTGGGAGATCGTTGAAGATGATAAATTAAGTGCGCACCAGTGAAGTTTTACCTAACCTTAAACTTGTTTCTAAGCGAAAATGGATTAGAGAATCACAAGATGATGAATTTCCTCTTCTCTTCATTCAGCCCTAGTTTATCAATCAAATTATATAATAATCGATGAGGCTGATGCTCTTACTCCAACATTTTGTCTTTTCTAATCAACACCAATTCAGATACCATCCTTCACCATCCCACCTTGTAATCTTATATGGAAAATAAAAGGCTGCTCTCCAATCAAAAATTTCTTTTCAAGAACTTATAGAAACTGTGAGAATTATATTGCAACTACTTTTTTCTCCAAGAACATCTTGACACGTTGTAAAACGAAACCCAATTCCCACTTTTACCATTCGATTTTTATCTATTGGCAAGTCCCAATACGGCATTAAACACCGAATAAAATTAACCCGTTAAAAGCGGCCGGCTAAGAGCATCAGCATCATCATCACAGCTTCGGCCGCGAATTCCGATATTCCCCAACCTGCCACTTGACGTTCAGCTGTTTAGCGTCTCATTATTTAAAACTATCAGACTTCAAAAGGCAAAAAAATCCCGTTTGGACAATGTTTCGCGTCTCTCTCCGTCGTTTTTCTCCACGGTTGTCGGCATCCCGTCTAAAAGGAGCTAAAAAGTCTCTAAGAAACCGCGCGACTACGTCGCATTCTCTCATTTTAATTCTGCGTAATTAAGAGCAATAACAATTTTTATTTAAAGCCGTTCATGCGGCCGACGTTTAATCCTTTTTGCTAATTTGACTGTGTACTATTTTATGTGTTGGTATTCCGGATAATTCTGTACTTTGCTTGTTTAGCTTTGAAGACCAGATGGTTTGTCTTTTCAGAGGCGTACCGTGACTTAATTTCTGCTCAATAGAACAAATAAAAGATATATTTATTAGGTTAGGTTAGGTTAGGTTTTAAAGGGTTTGTCCTCTTGTACTCGGAGGCCTATTGTCCCATTGTGTTCCCTTCTTCAGATTCAGGGTGGTTTCCTCCCAAAGCTCAAATCTTTAACCTTTTCCTCCTTTCTTCGTTTTGTGCCAGAGCATGGTTCTTACGATGTTCATTACTTCCATGGTCCCTAGCTTTCCCACGTCTTCCAGGTCCTCCAGGAAACTTTGCCCAGGGTGGTGTAGGCGTTCCTTCTGCAGGGCATGATAGTTCATCAGTCTGTCTACCTGAACCCTACCTACGCCCGCAAGTCACGCTCCTGCTGTGACGTCCCAGGACGAAACGTTGGGCATTTTTGTGGATGAGTAATGATGAACTGATCGTCGCCGATTTCCGTGATCACAAGAGCTCAGATCAGTGGCAGCTCATTGGACAAGGGAGGGTTAAATCTTCGACAGTGGCTCCATGGAAAAGTTTTGATGCGCATGATGGGTATCCCCCGAAATTCTTGGTAAGTAACATAGTTTGTTCTCATATGGGCAACCCTGTGCCCGTAATTTGCCTAGTATTGTTCCCATCAGCTATAGCCATGAGTATAGTGTGTCATGTTCGATGATGTAAGTTTGACTATGCCAGGAAAATGGGTAGGTTTCTAACTCAACAATTTTCCATTGATGATTCCTTCTAATTGTAGGTATTCTTATGTGGACCACAAGTTCATTGCCTGTGAAGCTACAATCGCAAATTGGAGGCTCATAGTATTTGGTACTGTCATCTGCCCGAATTGCTAATTCATGGAAATCTTTGTTAAGTTCCTTGTTCAAGATATCCAGGTCCTATCTCAAGACGGATGGTGTTATAATAGCCTGGCGCTTCCACCAAATATATCGCAACCCCTATACGTTTCGTCCTGAGACCTCACAATAGGAGCGTGACCTGGGGGTGTGTGTAGGTGGGATTCAGGTAGAGAGAAACTCACTACTCACTTGGTATAGGTACAATAAAATAGGTATTGAATATATATTTATAATGATATTACCCTAGGAATAATACCATGACGTGTCTTCTACGGAGGGACGTACTACTTAGGCCACTCTGTATTATGTACACTCTGTACACTTGGCGTGACTGACAGTGACAGGAGCACTTGAGCCTGGGAAGTTTTTCGATACCGTGGGAAAATCTCTACATTTCGAAATTTCAACATAAAATTCAATTAAGTCTGAAATTTCTACATATTATTATAAAATCCACAATTTGTTATAAATTTGGCAAGGTAATCAAAGTATCACAAACCTTGCCCAAATTTACTAAAAAACCACGATTCATCATTCACGGCGTCAGTCACCTTAATTTCCGTAATGATACAGTGTAGCGCCAATGTTTTAGATACCTGCCTAAACAAGGTCAACACACAGTTCATTGTTATTAGTTATGATAAATATAGTAAGTTCAAGTTGAAATGTACAATATAAATAAGAACCAATTTGATTAATAAAACCAGTATTGAACCATATTACTTGGGTACTCATTTAATTACGCAAATTAGTCATTTGTGATAATTATCCACAAAGTCCTTCTCAAGAACTTTGTTCTCGTTATCTTGCTTAAAGGTATCTGGTGATCTTCAGGGAATTATTCCTGAACGTCATGCCCAGAGATAAGGACCTTGGAGGCCTTACAATCCTCTAGTGAACTACAACAAAGGTCCCAACTCTGTTCAGAGGAGGGTATTGCTTCGCTAGCTATCAGGTAGGTATTGGTCATAAACAGGTGCATTAATTTTATTGCAATAATAACATTTTGCTTGTAACTCTGGTGGACCATTTACGTAGTGGAGGTGGGTATTGGTCTGATAGCCGGAAGCACTTGAACCTGGGAAGTTTTTCGATACCGTGGGAAAATCTCTAGATCGGCGGCGCCTTTGATCTGAAATTTTGGGGATTTGACCCGGGCCTACCCAAAACTTGACGAATACAAATGGAAAAATTAGTTAAATAATCTTTAGTTTTCAAAAAAGTTAAGGGATATGGAAAGAGGTATCTCTTCAGAGTAGAAGCTTTTTGACGTAGTAGAGGTGGGTATTGCTTTCATAACTGTGAGGTGGGTATTGGTCATAAACAGGTGCATTAATTTTATTGCAATAATAACATTTTGCTTGTGAATCTGGTGGACCATTTACGTAGTGGAGGTGGGTATTGGTCTGATAGCCGGAAGCACTTGAACCTGGGAAGTTTTTCGATACCGTGGGAAAATCTCTAGATCGGCGGCACCTTAGATCTGAAATTTTGGGGATTTGACCCGAGCCAACCCAAAACTTGAAGAATTGGTTAAGTATTCTTTAGTTTTCAAGAAAGTGGAAGGATATAAAATGTGTGTCATCTCAGGGTAAGAGCCTTTTGAAAATAGAATAATGGAGGGCTTTACGGAAGGGGGTTTACAGTGGAGGTGGGTAGTGGTATGATGGCTGTGCTGGAGGGGGGTTTTTACATGGTAGAAGTAGGTATTGGTTTGATAGCTGTGAAAAAACTCTACTTAACGATAAACTTTCAGGTCTAAGGCTTGATAAAGTCTTAATTGAAGACGAAACGTTGCCAAAAGACTATATGATATTCTTTCCTATCCCTAAGCCCAAGAAACTTTCAGATGGAATTGACAGGGAACGAAAATCGCTCCAGCTGTAGAAAGCTCCTATCGTATACAATTCTAAATAAAGATTTCGACGTAGAGACATAAATAACCAGAAGTGATGAAGTCAAAGCTGAAATGCTGAAAGAAGGTAAATATTACCGACAACCGATTGAACAATCTGTGGTTTATCCATGAGATTGTACCCAATTTCATCAGTTTCAAAGAACTACAATTGACGTCCAAAACCGAAACCTTTCTAATCATAAAAATGCTCAATAGAAATCTACAATTTTGGAAAGCAAGGCTTAGTTTTTGGACAGTTTTCAGAATAAGGCATCACTGGACTGTAGTATTCAGTTCAATTTGAAAAATGTTCTGCAATCATTGACTTTGCACTTTTTACAAATAAGCCCTTTGCTATGTCAGTAGCACCCCCACTTAGTGCGCCTAGAGCAGATAGTCCAGCAAATATTGTAATAAGGCGTGAAATACCTCTTGTCATGTATGAAGGCGATCAGTCGATCATAATCAGAGTTGTCAATATTTATATATATCCAATATAAAGTCTTATAATCATATAAAAGTATAAAAAATTACAATAATTAAAAACCACAACAGTATGCTTACGAACATTATTTGCTGGATTATCTGCTCTCGGAGCGTTAAGTGGAGGTGCTGCTGGCATAGCAAAAGCAGTAAATGATGCTAAAACCATCTCAAAACAAAATATGTCAAAGTTTTACCTTGTTGTATCCTATTGAGAATATATGAATATGCATTAAAACTCTACTCACCAGAGATACACCACCAGATCAGGATGACTAGTCAAACCGTCACGTCGTTGCACCTGCAATGGAATGTGTGGTGAAGATTAGCTACACCAAAAATTAGTAGGTACATTGTACACTGTATATAATGAATTAGTGTTTAGTTTTATCCATCATAACTTTAATATACCCAGTGTAAACCAATGACTTAAGGCTAGTCGCGTTGAATTCGATTGGAGTGCTAAGTTAAAAAGACACTAACTTGGTGAAAAGGGAGGATGTGGCATAGAGTACTTGAGCCGGCAACGCCGCTTGAGAGTCGGTATAGCAGCCCTCGGTGCAGGGCTCAGCATTTGATATCAGATAAGCGTACCACAGGCTGCTACAAGTATCTCCTTCAAAAGTGAAGTTAGCAAACAGAATCAGAACTGTATCAAAACGTCCTGAATAGGAATGCTTTTAAATCTGTCGCCATCTATATTATAGAGATTTATCTGAATAGAACTTTTAGGGGACCAAAGAAAATCGTGCAATAAATTAAAAAATACAATGATCTATTCGTGCTTTAATTTGTAGTGTAGACAACCAAAAGTATTCAAGAAGCTGGGATGTTTGACGAGCACCCTGAAGGAAGCAAATTATGTATGTATCGGTAGATTGGCAAGATAGAAGCCGACGACTTGGAAACAGATATCAGAACTATTTTCTTGATTTCTCAGCTCAATTTCCATTACTCTAGGTCAAAATCAATAAATATTTAATACAAAAACAATGTTGGGCTATCCTTGAAAAAAAGACAATAACCATGGATGGAGCTCAATATTTATAAATCTTGTTTTGTCTTTTAAGAACTCGCGCATTTTTTTTTTGTAAAAAGGTTAATGATATTGTTAGTCAGAATTCGTATGTATGTATTGTTTTTCTTTCTTAATAAATTTACGAGCGCATTATATTTATTGGATTTAACTGTTTGTATGTAAGGTCAAAGGAATTTTATGTTTCATGATTTTAACGGAACTACTAGGGGACTGCTTATTTTTAGAAGTGCAATTAATTTTACTTCAACATTCTATTGTTTTATTATTACTAATGATCTTTTAGGCTAATTAACGAATAAACATAATGCGTGCGCTATGTTAAAATAATAAATGACCCATCATGAACAGTAATCATAATACATAGGTGGAAAAGTTTCGCAATTTAAATTCAAATTTTCTTCATTAGAACAGCTAATGCATTCATTAATTTCCCTAATAATGATTGTATGAGCTCGTCAGAACAAAATGCGAAAATTTCATAGGATTAATTAACCAGTAGATTACCTAGGTACATAGGTTTTGTTAAGGAAAAAAGTCAGAGCTGATTAGAGCAAAGTTAATGGGAATGTTCTTGCTCTAGAAGAATTCAATAATAAAACAAATCCTCACCAAAAAAGTTATTATCAAAGACAAAATTGAAGAATTTCTTGTGTTTTGGTCAATTTGTGAAGATCTTTGCAATGAGATTTTAAATTTTTCAATACGATAGAAAATAAATGATGATATGTTAACTCTACAGCCACCACAATCTGTCATTAAATATAATAGAAAAATGATGTAAAAATGACTTGACCCCCCCTAATTAGGGCTACCCTGAATTTTTGCAGATAATCAAAATTTTATTCCTATTCAAATTGGAAGCTGTCATTGAAAGTATACCCTTGGTTTGATTGATGCTTCCGATCCACTACCTGGTGTGCTTATGGCGTTCTACAGGGAGCAATCAAGAAATAATTTAGTATTCAAACAGAACGTATGAAAAATGTTTTTCGATGGTTCCCTATGTCATGTAAATAATTAATTTGGCGCCAAAGGTCGGCACATTTAGAAAAACATTCCAAAATTTTAAGGGATCAACAAAATTAGGAAATAATTATGCGTTTTGACTACTTGCATTAGACCCTAGAATTAATGGGTGATAAATGAACTTTGCCTTGATTATACACGGTTTAACAAAATTTCAAAAACAGAGGGTATTTTAATTGCTGGATTAATTTTATTTCAGAGGATAATTGTTGTAGAAATCAAATAATTAAAAACAACTTAAGTTGGCTGAAGGAATTTTTAAATCAGGATTTTTACATGAGACCATCCGAAAACGTTTGCTTATACAGTGGAAACAAATTAAACCTCGATCGAGGTGTTCCTGAGACGCCAAGCAAAGGGTAATGTGTTATTCGTGGGCGTATACATCTGATTAGACATAGTCCGAGAATAATTATCGCGCCACAGTAATTTGTAACTTGCTGCAACAGTCGGCAACGGGCTCTTTAAATTGCATCTGCATGGCTGTGGCCGTACAGCTCGAATATCGCACGATAAATCATTTATTCATAAATGCGCCTGGTAATTAAGTGCGATGCAATTTTCTTGGAGATATCCGAACCCGATATCTGCATATGACGATGGAGCCATGGGTAATATCGGAAATGTGCTCTTGGTAGAAAACACCTGGGGTATAATATATTGGAAATGCGCTCTGCTTGGTCGCGATTTTAAAGAAAGCACCAGTACGTGCTTATGAAATAAGTGTATGTAATTAATATGTCTACAAACGAATGAAGTTGGACTAAAGTTTTAATTTATTTGTTTAAAGATTCTTTTCTGGCAGTTGTCTTCCACGCTCTAGGTACATTATCTTAGATAATTCTTTGTTCTTCCAAATCTATGATATTTTCATAACCAACTTGGACACCCAATTTAAAAGTACTCTAACTTTTTTGCCCCTTCCTAGTGATGCGGATTTTAATATGAAAAGACTCTTTCGCATCACTTGAGTGCCATGATTCAAATACCAGACAGTAACATAGTTCAAATCATAAGAGTTGCCAATGTGGCATTTCTGAAGATATAATGATTCAGTTCCTTATACCTGAATAAGCCTAAGATGCACTGAAAGCAGCCAGTGAAACTTTAGGTGTCAACCAGAAAAAACGCAGCAGAAAATCTAGCTCTGTTTTGAAAAAGTGGCATTTTCTCAGTTTAAATGTTGCTCCATACATTCGAAATGCATCAAATATTTTCACCATGCTAAAAGGCCTGTTTCGAAGTCAGTACTGGGTTTGAGTATGTCATCTAGGTAAGCAAGTGCTGTAGTATGGTCTATGCTTCTTATAATGCGATTGACAGTTCTCTAGAAAACTGCAGGAGCATTTACCAATCCAAACGGCATACGTAAATAATCGTATTGCCCATCTGTTTTGGTGGGTTTGATCAGGAATATGAAGCCATTACAGCACAGAAGAATGGAGAACAAGAAGAGAATATTCGAGAAACAAAGACAACTCAGAGATCAAAATGAAAACTGCAAATTTTACAAATCTGTAAACTAATTTCGTAAGGCTTTCAAACCAGGAACAACTCCCTGCAGATATAGGCAAGGAAACATTATCAGCGATTCAGCTAAAATATCGAAAAATTACTTAATGGCAAGGGAACTCAGGAGGAAAGTCCACAAGAGCAACCCATAATAAATACCATAGACGCCGGAATTATGGGAGCAATGGGGGCTTGAGACCCCGTAGTGAATTTGCTATGGGGGCGGAGCCCCCAGAGTGATTTTGGCATTGTATGTAGTGGGTGTAGTGAGTAGGTACAAAAATATTGAGTTTCTAACTATTTATTTTTATATCAAACTTGTGTGTTTTATGTTTTTGTTGTTTTTACTATACCCACTTTGACAATAGTTTAGTATAGTAAATTTTAGGGGCCTAAATACAAAAAGCTTAGATGACAGATACCCATTACCCAACATAACAGATCTCTTGAAGAAGCTGATGGGACACTGCCAGTATTTCATTACCTTAAGATTTAGCTGGCGGTTTCCACCAGATCCAGATGCATGAAAACGACATCGAAATAACCGTATTCAGCACAGAAAACAGGCATTATGAGTTCTTGCGCATGCCCTTTGGTTTAAAGAACGCGCCGACTACATTCTAAAGAGTTATGGATGATATTCTATATACCAATATATTAAGAAACTTCAACACCGAAAGATGTAACATCCCATCAATAATAGTTATTCATTATACAAGGGAAAAAAGTATTAGATTTTAGAGCGAGATATGGTTTGCGTTCCATCGCCAAGCGGAGGGAGACAACAACAAGGTGGTCAACCTTAGAGTTTTTCTAGACATTTCATTCTATTGCATTAAAATTGGCCTGTTGTTGACCTGCAAACCTGTATATAGGTAGTTCATTTTTTGGCCCTTAGCTTATTTATAAGTTTGTTTCGTGCCATAAATTGAGTTTTTTTTCAATTTGTTTTGAATGAAAGCGAGGCATCACAGCGAGGGAGTGTATTGATTTACGTCCGTTTGCTGAGAAGATCTATAGGTATATCAAAATTGTCTTGTCTACTACTGTTTGAATCAGACAATCGGGTTTCAAGCTATTTGCTCCCCGTAGTTCGAATTTTGCTGATTGCATGTTACGGCCAACTGTAGTTGCTACTGAGGATTTGTAGCTCATTACTTCGTCATAGCTACAATAAGTTTCAAAGCCATACAGAAAATGTAGAAAAAAGGTTTGGAATGGGCTTTGCGTCATCCAATTGATTCCAGAATGAGATAGCGCTAGTAAGGGCAAAAAATATATTGGATCTTCTATATCTGTCACTCTAACTCTGAGTGAGATAGCGCTAGTAAGGGCAGGAAAATCTCACGGCTCTCTCCTGTTCTCTCCTCTAATGTTGGCCGCAAATATATTATGTACCGAGTAGATAGACAAAGGGCTATTCCAAGCTTTTTACTACTTCATTGATCAGTCCTCTCGTATGGTTCGGTGACTTGGAAAACCTCAAAGCAGAACGCTAATATCCTGTAAGAGAAAAGTCCTACGAAGTATCTCTAAGGGTGTGTAAGAAGAAGAAATTTGGAGAAGGAGATACAACCATGAGTCCAAAATGAAGAGTCAGCTCCCTACGTCGTGATGTTTGGAAGAGGAAAGTTGCGAAGGGCAAGACTTAGACTCAGCCAGGGTTGTTGCACTACTGATAATGATGATGATGATGATGATAATTCAGCTCTCTGTAGCCTGAGTCACTTCGAGAGTTGTTTCTTGTTCTTTATATGGCGCAGTACTTTCGAACTCTTCTCATACTCCAGGGTAGACAGACATATGAGGTTATGTGTTATGGTTTTTTCTAGAGATTTTTTTTTTTGTCAAAAACACTCAAACCTTGGCGAAACCCATCTTGCTCAACGAGTTGATATAGCTTTCCATTTTAGGTGATGATTCTTATGAACTGCTTGCATATTTGGGTTAGTATATTTAAGATAATAACGAGGTAGTTCCTGATGTATGTTCTAGTCCTATTACTTTTTTCGTCGAGCAGAAATATGAGTCATTATTAAGTTTCTCTGGTATTTTTATCTCTATATTGATAAGGTTTCAGGAACATGATCCATGCACACGACACGTTCACTAGACACAAAGAAGCGAACGTGCAATCAAGGGCTTTCGTGAAATGCAAAATGGTAGGTACTCAATTTTAATAATTGAAATCGATATTGAAGACTAGGGGAAAAAGACCATTGATGCAAGAGACTTATTTGATTAAGAGAACTTACAAACTTGCAATTCGTAATGTGTTTGCACCAATAGAATGTACCCTAATACAGGGTACCTATATATTTTGTGGTACCTACTTTTGTCGTTAGTTTCATAATCCTCACTTTTCAAACCTTCTTATAGTTTGTTTAGATACAAGTAGCATGTTTAAAGTCGCCTAGTATAGAAAAAATAGAGCAAAAGAGGCAGAAAATTTTTGATAAAGTACCATAAAGTCCTAATAAGTATCTAATGATCTGTGACCGGTATAGGTTGGGACATCACGACATCACGACCACGGGTAGCACAGATGAGAGGACAGGTGGAACCTGTGTGCCTCGCCCACATATATTAAAATCCTAGAGGTGTGTGCCCGATCTAGATTGGAGATGTTGTCACCAGATACCGGCTCTTTAGCCGGAGCAGAGTGCAGATTGGACCTGATAAGGCCATTTCGTGCGGGTGGTCGTCGGACAGACCAACACACGACCTCTCATTTGAATACGCTTGTATTTTACCTTCCAGTTTGCGCGGTTTTCTCTTCCGTGGGGATATGGGAATCTGCATGCATCCGTGCGGAGGATTTCATCTGCTTTGTTGCCATAGTCATCAGAAATTCATATAATCGCATACCTATTCTGAAAACAATTTATTGAAAAGGATTTTGCATTTATAGGCTATAGATTACGCCATGTTGTATTGGTGATCTATAGCTACCATGATGACAGGAGTATCACTGATCCCTCCGTCATTGCATCTCTGGTCATTACCATTATAGAGATATGTCAAGCTCTTCTTTATTGTGTGAAACTCACCATTCAACAAGCTTCCAAACTAATATGACATACATATATCTGTACAGTTGTAGAAAATCGAATACCCATGTCCAATGTTTGTATGTTCAACTTTTCTCACAACATAAGGTTGAATGTTCAATTGGCAACATCGCCTGTACCAGCAGCCACTTCTTTAACGATGTGTCTTCTCTAATGAGATAAGCAAGATGTCAGATAATATAAATTTAATACTCCCGATATTGGCTTTTTTAAAACGCCATATTTTACGCGCGCTTGGGCTATGGAGCATGCAATATTATTATTTCTGGATTTATCGACGGGATGGCATGGGTGTTTGCTTGCCTATTAGTTTAATAGTGGTCGATTTCGTAGTCCAGAAGAACAAAGAAATTTGTGTTTTTATTTCACGTCTAGGAGGTAAACCACAATAGTTATTCTAGTGTCTAATCAACACTGTTTCTTTAATAAATCTGCTGAAAAAGATTTGCGATTGCTAGGCAGCTAGTTAGTTCCAATAACAACAAGGCTATACTTAATTTAATAGATAGACTAGGAAAAAATGCACTGACCAGAGGAGAAAATACGTTCAGTTCAATATTGTTACTCGCTCCCATTATGGAATAAGGTGATAAAATTTGTTAGTTAAAACGTCCAGTGAACCGTATCGGCCGCGTTATGGAACGTTATGCTTTGTTATAGTTAACGAACTAGATATAGGATGGCTTTAAATTAATCGCGAATTTTGTACCAGGACAAATAGTTGAAGAAATAGATGAAGCGAATTTGGTATTTATTTCAACGCATTTATTATAATGTTTTTTTCATAGATTAGAAAACAATTCTTTCACTGTTTAAATTGGTCTATTTCTGACAAAATCATGAACCACTATGAGTTTGTCCTGGAGATCAACCATATGAATTGGAAGTACAACTTCCTCATAATCGGCTAGTGATCTGCTGAATTTATGGGTGGACCTCTGCGGGACGAGCGCAGCGAGTTCCGCAGCCATCTACTCACCAATATATTGTTGAACTGTACAAGTAAGATACTAAAATGTGTAATTTTTAAACAAATGAGAATAGCGCACATTTGAGTGAGTCGGTTTAGTATCGTAATTGAACAACATATTGATGAATAGATGGCTGCGGAACTCGCTGCGCTCGTCCCGCAGAGGTTTACCCATAAGTTCAGCAACAATCCACTCGTTTGTACTTGAATCACACACTATCACAATATATTACTAGTTTGGTAGAGTAACATTACTTATTCCTGTTGAAAGGCAAATTGACAAAAACTGGATAATCTTACAAACTCTGACTTTATATAATAACTTATTATTCAAGTACAAATAAGTGGATTGTTGCGGACCTCTGCGGGACGAGCGCAGCGAGTTCCGCAGCCATCTACTCACCAATATATTGTTGAAATGTACATACAAGTAAGACACTAAAATGTGTAATTTTTAAACAATTGAGAATAACGCACATTTGAGTGAGTCGGTTTAGTATCGTAATTGAACAACATATTGATGAATAGATGGCTGTGGAACTCGCTGCGCTCGTCCCGCAGAGGTCCACTCATAAGTTCAGGAACAATCCACTCGTTTGTACTTGAATAACTTATCACAATATATTACTAGTTTGGTAGAGTAACATTACTAATTCCTGTTAAAAGGCAAATTGACAAAAAATGGATAATCTTATAAACTCTGACTTAATCTAATAAGTTATTATTCAAGTACAAATAAGTGGATTGTTGCGGAACTTATGGATGGACCTCTGCGGGACGAGCGCAGCGAGTTCCGCAGCCATCTATTCACCAATATATTGTTGAATTGTATAAGTAAGACACTAAAATGTGTAATTTTTCTCATTAGTTCAAAAACTACATGTTTCAGGTGAGTGTCTCATTTGAACAGTTCAACAGTATATTGGTGAGTAGGTGGCTGCGGAACTCGCTGCGCTCGTCCCGCAGTGGTCCACCCATAAGTTCAGCAACAATCCACTTATTTGTACTTGAATTACTTATCAAAACATATTACTAGTTTGGTAGAGTAGCATTACTAATTCCTGTTAAAAGGCAAATTGACAAAAAGTGGATAATTTTACAAACTCTGATTTTATATAATTAGTTATTATTCAAGTACAAATAAGTGGATTGTTGCGGACCTTATGGATGGACCTCTGCGGGACGAGCGCACCGAGTTCCGCAGCCATCTACTCACCAATATATTGTTGAAATGTACATACAAGTAAGATACTAAAATGTGTAATTTTTAAACAATTGAGAATAACGCACATTTGAGTAAGTCGGTTTAGTATCGTAATCGAATAACATATTGATGAATAGATGGCTGCGGAACTCGCTGCGCTCGTCCCGCAGAGGTCCACCCATAAGTTCAGCAACAATCCACTCGTTTGTACTTGAATAACTTATCACAGTATAATATTAGTTTGGTAGAGTAACATTACTAATTCCTGTTAAAAGACAAATTGACAAAAAGTGGATAATCTTACAAACTCTGACTTTATGTAATAAGGTACTATTCAAGTACAAATAAGTGGATTGTTGCGGACCTTATGGATGGACCTCTCCACAGCCATCTACTCACTACTCAACATGAGAACTACTGATTGTTCAATTTCTTTTCCAGTCAACAGAGCTCTGGGTCAATCTTTTTTCAGTTGTTGCACAAACTGTGAACATTCTTTATAAAGTGGACATCTTTCTCAGTTGATGTAACAGCTTCGCAATTTTTCCATAATCCTTGACAAACCGCCTCTAGTATTTGCTGACTTGGTCCGTGTCAATCTCCTATAGTACCTCAGCACTTTCTGGTTCATTTTTAAATACGACATGTCTAATGAAGTTCACTTTAACCTGGTATAGCACACATTTCTTTGGAATCGTGTACACTTAGAATTCTGGCAGATACTTTCTTAGAAATCTATAGTGGTCGAATATTCTTATATGTTCCTTGTCTCGCTTTTTCTTAGAGCATATATTGTAGGTCTGTAGCTTTAACACTATCGATGAAGTACTGGATGTTTCTTTATTGTTCTTCGAGAGGTTGTGGACATGCCAACCGGACTATTGCCTCGATGTCCCTTCTAAATTCTTGCAGGAATCCTGATAGATTTAGATCCATACTCAATTCAGGATGACTGTAATATCCGGAAGATGATCTTGAAAAGGCATTGAAAGTAAGTTGATCCAAACACTCAATGAAGAATTTCTTTCCGCAAATTGTTAAATCTTATACTCCTAATGAAATGAAGCAGAATGATTCCTAGTTTCTGGCATATTTTCCTATATATCTTCGCTAAAAATTAATTATTTCAACTACTCTTCTAACATTTGTAAAACAGTGGTTTGATCATTTTCGAATGAAGACATAACTACATTAGTTATAGTCTTCCGACTAAGATAATAAAGTTTCCATCAATCTTGGTATATTGCCTGAGAAACGTAACATTTCAAACCATATTTTTATCGATCTAAATTTCATAACAACAATCCAATTATAGATTTTCCTTGTGACGGGCGTTTTGCAAAGCGACTTCGTTATCGCGGGGCCTCCCGTTCTCGCACCTTCTGCGCACCCGGCATAAAAATTAAAGAAGCAAGCACTAACCAGACCGAGCTCTTTCCTTTTCCATACAGAACACGGAGACTCTCATTTCTCTAAAGACCAATCTTTGGAGCTGCACGATTTAATAACTTTTATGTCCGATTCATTGGCGTAGATTAAAGTCCTTAATGAAAAATGAACGCCGCTTACATTTTAAAAACGCCACTAGTTTATTGTCTTTTATATTGTCGTTTCTATATATGGGATATTTTTAGGATTCTCGATTATTTGATTCATTCAATTCATAATTTACTATAATATATTCATATTTTTGTCATGCTAAATTGACATAATATATTAATTATGACACACATTTCTGTTCTCACTAAACATTAGTGAGAATTCTGGAGTTTTGGGGTTGGCTTTTCGCAACCTTCTCATCCTTCATCAACTTTCAGAATGGTTCTTAAACGCTTTAGTAGGTACATCAGGTAAATAAATAAATACATCAAAAAATGTAAAAAGATTCTGTTCTGTCAGATTTTGAGACAGCATCTTCTTTGACTGCATCACATTTTTCTACTCTGCTTATTTGCAGTCTCAGATAAATTATGGAAACGCTATTCGGGGAGCATGAAGATTTCTAAAACTGAAAAAAGAATCCCTTTCTTCTAGGGCTTACTGTGCCTGGATAGTATTTTGTCGCACTGGGCCGGTATTCTCGTTCTCGAAAACGCTCACCGTTTTTCAGTCGCTCGGCAATTTCAATGTAAATTTGCATTTGAAGTGCCGAGCGACTAGAAAGCGGTGAGCGTTTTTGAGAACCAGAATACCGGCCCAGATCATTTTTGTCAAAACGTTTTCGCAACCAATCAAGATGGCTATGACAATGACATTGATATACTTACCGGGTAGGCATCCCCACACATTGCTCCATATTTTTTAAAAGAGACCCTTATATTATCGGGGTATAAAAGCCTACAGACTCATGCCTGCTGATATATCAGGAGTATGGAGGAGATTGGGAAATTCAAAAAGACGGTCTTACAGTTTGCGAGGGATAAATGTTTTCATTCTCAGACTGCAGTAATTGGCCACGACCACTATAAGTTGATTGGTAATCAGGTCACTTATATTTGATAATCATTCAAATCAAAAGTAAAAAAATTTTAGAAGAAAAAGTAATTATTTTTATAATTCTGCCGTATACAAATGTTATTCAGGTTCAGGTTCACCTTTTTGTATAGACGATGACCTTGCATTTTCGCCACACATCCGCTTTTAGGCCTTTTATAGTATGTGCATAATTTAGCCTTTTCATTCATGAAATTTAAATGCCTCCCCGTCACTATGGGCTTGTTAAAAGTTAACGAGAGCAATTTACGGTTTGTATAAAATTTTACGACGATTTCTTTCGTAATAGACTAATACTACTTATATAGGTACCTGGTTCATTGATTAAAATTTTGTTAGAATTCAATTACAATTATTCGTGGTAATAAATAGGGATGCGTGTGGTGTTCGTGTTGTGTCCATTTGCGTTCGTCCTCGTTACAATCTCCAGATCTAAAACGGCTGTTTAATACGTTAATTTTGACTGAAAAGAGGACCCGTTTAACTAAAAAAAAATCGCTATCTGGTCGACTCGCCTGCATTATCCCGGTAATTATCGTTAAAATTGTCGCTCTACCATTTAAACTGAGTAATTTAGGGTGAACAGGAGTGGATAGGATAAATTTAAATGCTGGTTGGTTTCATGTGTACCTAGATAGTAGTTTTTAAAGAAGCTTGTCCTTTGATGACCAAATTCTGCACTAGAGAATTGTTAGGGCTTCAACAAGCTTCATCCAAGATACTGTATCAGTAACCAATAATCCCCAACTGGGTATTTCAAAACACATTTGACTATAAAAGCTATAAGAGGTCTGTACTTGAACATTGTCTTAAATCTATATATTTCCAGAAGGATTTTGATCTAGCAGCATGTGTACAGGCTTACCCAGTATCTTTTCTGGAAAGAGATGAACAATGTATGATGGCTGACGAGGTGACCTCATTTATGCAAGATCTTACATAGCTATTATTCTTGCCACTTGCAAAGAAACGATAGTCACTTTCTGGAGAAGATTTTCCCAGGAACGATACACTCTACAACAGGAAATTGTTGTTTGCTGCCGGCATAAATAGAATTAAAGACAGATTGGACCAGCCACTTAAACTAGGATAATTTGTAATATGTCATCAATGTATAGGTATACCTTACCTACATTTTTAGACTTAAACATTATACACTTACTATACAAGTATTAAAACAATTCCAGAAATGTAATCCAATCCCCCAGCTCATGGACTAATAAGACATGCAAATAAAATATAATTCGCATTAAATCAGTACAATTTTCATTGCTCCGGTTTGTTTTTATAAGTACAGGTTCTTAGTCCATCTCTGGTCATTGATAGACAACGAGGTAGTACGCTAAGTACTTTTTGAATACACAAATTAGCGGATTGCCACTCTACTCGATGGTGCTCTGGTGGGCGACCGACAGATGGTACCTCGATAAGATGGTCGTTGTCACGCAAAACGTCACATACCACTGATTCCGTTAAAAAAATATAGTGTTGGGTTAAGCTTTTATTATAAAAGAGCAAAAATAGTTGATATATGCGTACCATTTGGGTTCTATTCTCAAATAAATTTAATCTTGTTACTAACGAACAAAAAAAAAGTTAATTAATTATAGTTGGTTAGGAAGCAACATTTTTAATATATTAGGATCATTAGTATAAATGCTACTTAATAAGCAGAAACATTTTAATTTTTATTTGGAGAAAACAATTAAACACGATCTGATAAAGTCTTAAGTTTACACAAGAAATGGTAATTTGAAAATTACGAGACCGTTTAATGTCTATGTGGAAGTTTTTGATTTTGTTTTCGCGAGCAGGTGAGTGTGGGATATCGCGAAGTTATTCATTCACTATTCATTTTCTGTAGATCAAATCCCCCAAATGACAGAATCATTGTCCCTTTTTTTTTGCGATCCGTAAGAGTGCGGTGACCCTTTTTGTACGGCCAAATTCTATCGTTATTAAAAAAAAGGTATTTTGCCGCGTCTATTCGAAATCGGCCATCTGTCAACGCGAAAGCTATATTTCTTTAAGACGGAACCATGTTAAATTAACTGTAGCTAAGACGGAGGTTAAAATCTTCATTTTTTAACCCCACAGAAGGGACAGCTGCCGTCTATATACTCTTTTGCTAAAAACGACACACGGCCAATGACATATTACGGGGGTGACTACACAGACACAATGAGGTGCGACCGAATTTTTGGATTTGAAAGAAATGATATACCTATACACACAGCAGGACCGGAGAACTAGAATTTAATATTTTGATAGGTGAATAATTATTATAAGTATCTACCTATTATTTCAATGCTATTTATAAGTTAGAAATTTCTTAGTTTATCATATTTTCCTTCCTTATTCTGTCTAAAATGGATGATGAAGAAATTATCATCCATCTGAAGAGGTCTATTCCAATTCTGTCCAGCTTATTTATTTTTTTTGTCACTTATCCATTTATTCTGTTCTATTGTCGTTGGTACAAAGTCTTTATTTTAGGTATGTTAGGCCTTCATTCTCTTTCTTGTCTTCTTTTATCAGTTCTTTGTTCTATTCAGTTCTGTCTTTATTTACATCATCATTTTATTTAAGGTATTTCACTATTTCGTTCGCATCGCTTAGAAGACTTCTTGTTTGCTACATTCTTCATTAGTTTCTTTGTTTTAGCGCCTATTCTATCCTCTTTTATGTTTTTCCTCTTCACTTTCTTTCCTGCTACATTTGTTTATGTCATCTACTTCTGATTCTTCCTTCATATCTTTTTCTACTATGAGTATATAGTGTTTGTTTCGAAAAAATGGAAAATTTACCATGGTTTCAGACGATGCTCTATCTTCGATACTGACCGTCTCTCCGTGCAAGAACAAATCAGACTTTTGATGAAGTCCTGTTAAATCATCACCAGATCTCCACGAGAGAAAATTGAAAGAGATCTGGACATTTGGTTTGGAAAACCGGGACCAATGCTTTTTACCCATCTTAGTAGTAACAATCTCTACTGTATGAACATCATATAATCATCATTATTATCACCATCATCTTCATAGTTGGCTTATCCTGTCGACTGTTGAAGAAAAGCCTTTACAAACTAAACAAATCTTGGAACTTTATCATTATGTGCAAGTAAAAACTGCGTTTTTATTAATTAAGATGGCATAACTGTCATCCGTCTTGAATTGTGTGTCAGTTTCAATAACAGGGATGCTATCAGCACTAAAAAAAAATTGTACCAGAAAGTAGGAAATAATTGTACTAGATTGGCGACATTGTGTACTAGCTGAAAGCGCGTCAAATTTTGAAATTTGAATACAAATGTAGGCTCTGCTAATTTGGAATTGGGGGTAAATATTACCCGTTGAATGAAATAAACAAATTTCTAAATTTTTGTACATATTTAGTTATAAATCGACTACCGATTACCGTGATCAGCTGAATAACCGAATAACCCCCCATACGATTGTACTAGATCTAGCACAATCACGTTTTACCTAGTACGATAGTACCTCTCTCATAAATCTAGTACAATTTTGATTACATTTCGTGCTACTGGTATCGAGTCGAGTGTCGTTCTTCACTCTGTATAATACCGTACTCGAGTTCTGAGCTCTACTCTTTACTGGTGGGTTGGGGGTTGCGTTCCATGTTCCAGGGCTGGGATCACGACAAGTAGAAGTCTATACTAGGATTTGGCGTTCCGAACATGAGGCAATTTTTCGCGAGGATAATCAAGCCTAATCTGATTATGCTGGGTTATATGATGTGTCAATTATATCATACTCCCCTAACTCCCCCTCCATCAAATTCTGGGCAAGTGACGTCACTATCAGTAGCTTATAGTGATGATGTCAGCCGCAGACATCTATGAAATGCTTGCGATTCAGGCTGTGCTAGTGACTTAATTTTTTCGTCAATTTTAAATGTAGAAAAGGTGATTTTCCGTCTATCCTCACAAAAGTTCTTGATCCTTGGGTATCCCAGAATTTGATGGTGGGGGAGTGAGGGAAGAATGACACTTGGAGATATGACACAATTTACATATTACATAATCCAGTATAAGCACTGATCTCAAAAATAAATGGATAAACAATCGTACAGCTTGATTGGCTAAACTTGTGCGAAAATTTGGGGTTAATATTCTACGAACAAATGTGCAACGGAACAGCCTAACGCCTGCGCAGTGTGTTTTTTTTTTACTAAATATTTTGCGCACGCATAGAACAATGTATCTACTGCGCACGCTCACAGCTGTCCCAGTTATTTACATTAGGACCTCGTAAATTAGCAGCATTAGAAGCGTTTTTTGTTTATCCATTTATTTTTGAGATCAGTGAATGATTATGCTTGATTATCCTCGCGAAAAATTGCCTATGGTTTCGAACGCACACGCACTTTTTTATTTTGCGACTTGACGTGTGTCATGTATCGGGGGTTATTCGGTTATTCAGCCGATCACGGTAATCGGTAGTCGATTTATAACTACAGTAAAAATTTAATTATTTCTATCATTCAAACAAGTGATATTCACCCCCAATTGACGTTTTCAATTAAAAGAGACGGACGATAAGTATGAAAACATTCATTTTCCCGCCAACATTTGCTTGCTTGTCAATGTCAATGTGTATTGGGTGTTTAGCAATTCCCTCGTTTTTATTCGAATCGGTGACTTTACCAATGAGTTAGCTATCTTTGTTAAGTGAATGGAGAATAACAATGACCGACATAGAATGGTGGATGCATCAGTAAAATGTCATAAGAATAATAACGCAGAGTTTGAAATTGAAAAGAAAATGTGGGAAAAGTCACTGCTTCATTCGCAGAACTTCGCTAGGGAGACGGTGGTGAAATATTTTGGTAGCAAACAGCTTCCGCAAACTAAAATTGAACATGGATTACTTTGTATACTTGATGGGCCGTGGATTTCCCTTTCTTTTGCAAGTATCCTTGAAAAAACCGAGAATTTAATAGTTTTTTTCCAAAAGCATTGTTTTCATACTTTTTTGGCGTCTGACAGTTTGATGCCAGAGAGAGAGGCTTTCAAATTGAAAAGGTCAATTACCAGAGCCTACATTTGTATTGAAATTTCAAAATTTGACGCCTAGTTAGTACACAATGGTCACGTTCACCAGCATTCAACATGTTGAGTGATTAGTTAACGGCTTTGTTGAAAACAGATGAAAATCAGCTCTAGACCAATCAAAACTGTTCTACCTTGTGTATTCCACTTGTTGGAACAAAGCCGTTTACTAATCACTCAACATGTTGAGTACTGGTGAACGCGACCATTGTTGCCAATCTAGTACAATTATTTCCCACTTTCTGGTACAATTTTTGTAGTGCTTATAGCATCCCTGTCGCGAGGATAACCAAGCATAATCTTTTACTGGATTATGTGATGTGTCATTTGTGTCAAACCCCCCTAACTTCCCCGCCATCAAATACTGGAATACTCAAGGATCTAGAACAATTAATTTTAACTGTGAGAACAGACCGAAAATCACCTTTTCTACATTTAAAATCGACGAAAAAATTACCTCACTAGCACAGCCTAAATCGCAAGCATTCCATCGAGGACTGCGGGTGACATCATCACTATTAGTTGCTGATAATGACGTCACTCACAGGCTAAGTATTTGATGGAGAGGGAGTTAGGGGAGTATGCAATTGACACATCACAATAGCCCAGCATAATCAGATTATGCTTGATTGCGCCAATGAAACGCCAATTTCTGGTTTATCTAGCCGCACCGGAGTTGGACTTGGAACGTGGAACCCAACCCACAAGTAGAGCTCAGAACTCAGGTACAAGGTACGGTACAGGGCGAAGAGCGACACTCGACTCGTAAACCAAATTGTACTAGATTTATGAGAGAGGTACTAGCGTACTAGGTGAAACGTGATTGTGCTAGATCTAGTAAAATTGTACTGGAAATAGCATCCCTGCTCAATAAATCATCATATCAGTTTTGAGGACTGTAAATTTCCATTCAATTTCCGCTAAAACAAAAATCTAAAATCCGGTTCTGTATTCTCCACCCGCACACATTATCAAGAAAAATGTGCGTATACATTAGCATTCATCTTAAGACATTGTCCAGCCAAAGTCCCTTTAACGTCTTCATAAAACCCGGTAAAACCGAATCTATTCATTTGGTCGAAATTTGGCCCAATTGTCGTTTTCACGAACTGTTACAGTTTCTTTAGTTTTCGTTGCGAGACGGTCAATGGGGCCGTTCAAATGAATTATTACGACGTTGTGTGGTGACAAATTTTAAGTGTATGCCGCCTACCGCTTACGCGTGACAATAGGACAGATGAAGACCTCGATGGCCTGTGGCCAATGCATAAGTAATGTATATACCTACTTTTCAGTTTTTAATAACTGTTTGTTGGAATTGAGAAGGAATATAAGAGAAGAGATAGAATTATCATTTCATCAGAATCTGAGAGTAGGATTATGAATAGAAAAAATAAATCACTCATAAGTCATCACTATATGCGTTTTCTAAAAAGTCATCTAAGTGAAAAATTCATTCATAAAACGTGCCGATTCTGCTATTTTGCCAACCGGCTTAATGTGTATTTTGCATAACGCGAAACCGACAATTTTAAGACAATCATTTTGACATTAGTAGAATTGCGGAAGCGAACAAAACTACCGTGCATATTATTTATGATTACGTGAATGAATATGACTTTTCAGTTAATGGATGCACAAAAAATATCCATACAGTATTTTCATAAAGAATAATAAGAGAGTGGTATCAAGTACTTTTTTTATTATTTCGTCGAGCAATTTGGATCACACACTAGGTCATCAAGACTGAAACAAACTTGGCCTGAGAAGGAAGCAAATTGAAAAAAGTATGGAGACTTCAAACTCTAAGTAGGTACTTGTTATACATGTAGGCATGACTTGTAGGCATCTGGAAGTCAAAGTTGAAGATCTTAACAGACCATCTTCTTCCGCTCTCGGTTTTCATAGTTACATAACTTTTCTTCATCTAGTATCCCAGATCGTATTATTATTGTCATTATTGACCAAATCTACGACAAATATACGAATATGGTTTGCTTCTATTGCACGTACTCACAATATAATGATTAAGCAAAGAGGCACCTTCACATTACAAAATCAATTTGAGTCTTAAATTAAGTTAAATGCTAAATTACGTTAGGAGTCTGTTGGACCAGGCTTTAAGTTCAATTTTTCGACATGTGAAACCTAAATAAGCGTAACAAAATATCTATTTATTTCAATATGTGATACCTTGACCCTTGACGTCTCTTCTCCATTGATTTTGACAAGAGAGAAGAAGAAAGCAAGAGTTCCAGCCCTGATAACTTTTATAGACGTCATCTGGAAGACCCTAACATAATTCAATTCCCTATTAGATTTCCCATCCTGATGACGTCATCTGTTTACCATTACCAGACAAACTATTAACTTCAGGAACCTTGCTTGATAAGTACTACTTTCTTATTATTCATAGAAGCTATTCATCCATCCATCATTCTGCATTGAAATTCCTTAAAACTCTTTTTTAAACTTAACGGTTTATTTTCCCCCTTCTATGCAATTAACTATTTCCTAATCTGCGAACAATTTGGGTCCCCTTTTTCAACAATTTGACGCTTTTTACCCCTAAAATGCCAAATTCGTGAGAATCACAGCAAGGGTTACCAAAAAATCAAAAAAAAAAAATTAGGGTACCTACAAATAAGTTAATAAAACGATCGCTCTTGCTGTGAAAATTACAGGTTTTAATACAAATAAAATATTTCCGCTGCGTGTGTTAACATGAAGAAAGCACATGTCCCTTTCAATATCCTCGAAATTTCCTTACGAAAATACGAAAAACGTGCGTTTAATTTCCCTCAGCCCTAGAAATAACAAAGGGATCCTTTTGGCGAAGGACCACAATGCGATTTTAGGCAATCACACGGTCTAGTGATCACGATCTCGGACTATTTGATAGTAAAATTCCTGCAAATGACGTTTCGAGACCAATACGGAATACGAAAATATGTGTGTGTGTGTGTGTGTTTTTAGGTTTTTTTCTTTTTATTTTATAGAATTTATTTACTGTTTGAAGAATTGTCTTGCCGTTCTAAAAACTGAATGGAAGGCTTATGAATATGCATTCAATCCAATTAATAAATAAAAATTCAGTTTTAATAATGAATGAATGAATAGCCCAATTAAATTTTGCAAATAATGCTTTTGTAACATTGTGTCCTGACCTGTTTTGAAGCAGAAAAGCATTGAACGGAATCTTGGTAATTTAAATTTCTTAAAGAATTACTTTTGATGATCTAAATTTGATTAACTTATCAATTTACTTGATACTTAGTAATCAATTACGTCAAACAATACTTTCTAAATATAGAAAAATTTTCCAAATCAAAGTTTAAGACAAAAAGAAGACAACCAATTCAAAGTAATGCCTTTTGGACTCTGTGACGCCCCCGCTACTTTTCAGAGGTTGCTGGAAATCGTACTACGAGGACTTACGTCGCAAGTACCACGCAAAAATATCCTGAAATAATTTTAGACACTGATGGTGTTGGATATTTTTGACAAATTATCATCAGTAGTAATTCTTGAATTTCAGTGACTTCCAAAAAATATTTATTTAAAAATTTCCCTCAAGATTCCTGATAAATTATCGTCACTTCTTGGGTGTCAGTGACTTTAAATCAAAAAGAACCTCATTAAGGCACATGAGTAAACGCGCACCGTAATAGGCAAATTAGCGGAGGTAGCCAGCTTTGAATGGAATTTATTATTATAATTAGATTAAAGTTGTTGTCACGAAGAATAATTTACAAGCTACGTATCTGCACACATGCACACAACAATTTACCTTACCCACGAATAACGTTAATCCTGATGGTAGTTTTTAATACAACAATAAACGTGAAATCACTAAAAATGCAAATTAATTAAAATGTATTTAAAGCTATCAAAACTTTCTTAATTAAACTTTTATGAGCATAAGAAACAGACATATAACGGAAGGCCTCCCCTGTTATAATGATGGGTATATTCATTCAGGAGCCCTAATTATTAAAATTCTGAATGATTTAAAATTTTACTAATTAGTTGTATTATTTTATATTGTGATTATATACCTGGGGAAGTTGATATGAAACGGAAGGAAGGTCGTATACCTTTCGCAGATGTTGTTTTAGTCAATTAACTGATAAATTTTATATATGTTCTACCAATACATTATCTTTCATTTTGAAAATTATAAATTTATTGCTATGGTAATTAGCTTATAATCTTAAATTTGGCGATTCCAGAAGAAATTTGAAACTTGCAGTATTATATTGGTTCACAGATAAAGTCGGACATTTTGGTTCTTTACAACAACCAGTATAGGAAAGATAAAATGGTACAGAAGTGAGGAGACTATGAGTATCAATGAGCCCTGATAGATTTCAAATCCAAATAGTCTTTTTATCACAAAAATGTCTTCTTACATTGCCCAGGAAGTCTGGATATCAGATTTTGAAATCAAAAAATACTATTTTTCAGGGCGGAAAAATCAATGGTCAAGGAAAAAAAGGAGATTCTACTACATGATCCAATTCGATATGACCAACATATAATCATTGACAAAATTGAATCATCTATAGGTCAGCCAAATGCAGACATCTAAAAGAGTTCCCTTCTCCCTTTCCTTTGAATGACGTCTGCTTCAGAACCAATGACCCTTCTATTTGTGCAAACGAGATTTTGGGATTTGTTTCGGTAGGCATTCAAGCATATATTCTCAAGACCCTAGAAGGCCCTTCAGGCAGCAAACCCTGATTTGACAAATATCGCACTAAAGCAATCAATAATATATTGGTATGACATTGGAGTATACCATGCCATATGACCCCCAAGAGAATGTAAAAGCTGAAATAATGAATAGAACTCTATTGGATAAAATAAGAGCCAAGATTATGGATTCAGGTACCTATTCCAAAAACACTATGGGATGAAGCTCTGAATTGTTCTGTGTATGAACTGAATAGAATTCCAACTAGAGCTTTACCTATGGTACACCCTGTACAAATAAGTGGATTTATGCGAAACTTATGGGTGGACCTCTGCGAGACGAGCGCAACAAGTTCCGCAGCCATCTACTCACCAATATACTGTTGAACTGTTCAAGTAAGACACTCACCTGAAACGTGTAGTTTTTAAACTAATGAGAATAACTCAGATTTGAGTGTGTCAGGTTAGTATCATAATTAAACAACATATTGATATAGATGGCTGCGGAACTCGCTGCGCTCGTCCCGCAGAGGTCCACTTATAAGTTCCGCAACAATTCACTCATTTGTACTTGAATAACTTGTCACATTATGTTACTAGTTTGATAAAGTAACATTACATATTCCTGTTGGAAGGCGATTTGACAAAAAGTGGATAATCTTCCAAATTATGACTTTGTATAATAAGTTATTTTTCAAGTACAAATAAGTGGATTGTTGCGAAACTTATGGGTGGACCTCTGCGGGACGAGCGCAGCGAGTTCCACAGCCATCTACTCACCAATATACTATTGAACTGTTCAAATAAGACACTCACCTGAAACGTGTAGTTTTTGAACTCATGAGAAAAATTCACAACTGCATGAATCAGGTTAGTATTGTACTTGAACAACATATTGATAAATAGATGGCTGCGGAACTCGCTGCGGTCGTCCCGTAGAGGCCCACCCATCAGTTCCGCAACAATCCACTCGTTTATACTTAAATAACTTGTCACAATATATTACTAGTTTCGTAAAGTAACATTACTAATTCCTGTTGAAAGGCGATTTGACAAAAAGTGAATAATCTTCCAAATTATGACTTTGTATAATAAGTTATTTTTCAAGTACAAATAAGTGGATTGTTGCAGAACTTATGGGTGGACCTCTGCGGGACGAGCGCAGCGAGTTCCGCAGCCATTTACTCACCAATATACTGTTGAACTGTTCAAGTAAAACATTCACCTGAGACGTGTAGTTTTTAAACTAATGAGGATAACTCAGATTTGAGTGTCAGGTTAGTATCGTAATTAAAAAACATATTGATAAATAGATGGCTGCGGAACTCGCTGCGCTCGTCCCGCCGAGATCCACCCATAAGTTCCGCAACAATTCACTCATTTGTACTTGAATAACTTGTCACATTATGTTACTAGTTTGGTAAAGTAACATTACTTATTCCTGTTGGAAGGCGATCTGACAAAAAGTGGATAATTTTCGAAATACGGTACTTGCATCATTTTTTTTATTGCTGATTTCGTTAGTTAATGAAAAATAAGTCAACACGTGTTTTTTCTTTTTCTTCTTAGTCAAAAAATGATGGAGATACAACGTTATGAAATATGCCTATGACGTCACTTATCATATAAATTAGTGACGTTGCACATGCTCAGTATATCTATATGTACAAAACTTAATATTCGTATAACTTCCGGAATAATCATATTTGGGCGAAATTTAAAAAAAGTAACGATTTTTATTCGATTTCCTACAGTTTGCAATAAACAATAATCAATTTAATTTTCCATGCAAGTACCCTATTATGACTTTGTATAATAAGTTATTTTTCAAGTACAAATAAGTGGATTGTTGCGGAACTTATGGGTAGACCTCTGCGGGACGAGCGCAGCGAGTTCCGCAGCCATTTACTCATTAATATACTGTTCAAGTAAAACATTCACCTGATACGTGTAGTTTTTAAACTAATGAGGATAACTCAGATTTGAGTGTGTCAGGTTAGTATTGTAATTAAAAAACATATTGATAAATAGATGGCTGCGGAACTCGCTGCGCTCGTCCCGCAGAGGTCCACCCATAAGTTCCGCAACAATTCACTCATTTGTACTTGAATAACTTGTCACATTATGTTACTAGTTTGGTAAAGTAACATAACTAATTCCTGTTGAAAGCCTGAGGGAATAACACCCTAGACAATTTGGCATGGACGAAATTATCTACGTAAGCTCAAGATTTTTGGGTGTCGAGCAATTCTACACCAGCAGGCTGTTATGGTGGGATATTGTGGTGGTGGCTACAGATTGTGGTTACCAAATGAGAAGAAAATAGTGAGATTCAGAGACCTAAGATTTGATGGTGGAGTAGTACAAGAAAAGCCATGAGAAGATAGGGATAGAAAGTGGACCAAAGGAAAAAGAAAAACAGCTAAAATGATCTGATGAAAAAGAGGAAAGAGAAGAGGGAGAAGAAATATAGAAAGAAAATTACATTGAAGAGATACAAGAAGAGAGACCTGTTCAAATGTTCATATGCCATGGAATGATAGGACTATTATAGCTCTGTTCCAACAGACATGAGAACCGTTCTAGAACAGTAATTTCCAGTCGAGCAATTTATTTGTCAATAAGAATGAACGTTCCAAAAATAGGTGGGTAACTGAAAATTATTGGTTCTGGAACGGTTCTCATGTCTGTTGGAACAGAGCTAACAAGACATGGAAGAACTGTGAACAAACCCAAAATTCTTGATGACCTCGGATTCGTTCATCTTTGGAGTATTGCTTTCACGTGTGAACTTCTGCGTTCTGCCTCCAAGCACACCTTGAAACTGCTTTGATCCAGTCTGATTAGAGATCTGTAGTTGACAGGAAGTTTGGCACACAGAAGAACGGTGGTGGAACTGACTATGTTTTACCGATACTAACACGGTAGATGCTCTTCCGAACTGTCAGAAGTGATCCCATTTAGAGCTTTACATGCAGGCAGACGTGGCTCATGATTATCGAGTATCCTTGCAAACGCCTAGAGCATCTCTATATCGGAACTCCTTTTTATGGAAAAGTGCAAGTCTGTGGAACCAGCTGCCAAAGCACGTCTTTCTTGAACACTACAAACTGCAAAACTTTAAGAGGAATATCCACAGACACCTTCAAACCACTAGTTTCGCTCGTGTTAATCGAGTGCCATAGGGGTTTTTCCTCATGGGCCGGTAAAAACTTTACTTATCATGGAGTTGAAAACCAAGATCCATAACCTTCTGACCCAACTAAGAGAAGTCTCAACTTAAAATTCGAAAATCATTGAGATTCTATTTTAGTTTCTCCATATCAATAAACACATGGCAGCTCCATTAGGTCAATATGGTATCATGGGATTTTAATATTTTCAAAATACGTTTTCCATTTGTATTGTTTTAAATTCAAAATATAGTATATGTAAAATTTCCATAACAAACTGGGAAGAAAAGTGAAAAATGGAAGCGTGCCAACCAACAAAAGCGATTTTATTTGATTTTAATGACCTATGTTGTATAGTGCTCGTGGTACTGCCTCTTATTCAATATTTATTATTACCAAGCCAAGCTGTAATATTATTCGTTATTGTTAAAGCAAGCATATGCAATATACCTATAGAACAATAACCCAAAACTAATTTACAATTTATTTTTAACTAGTGGTTTTTTTGTAGCTTGTTGTAAAGTCGCCTTATTACTTGTTGGCTTGGTTGAAGAGAGGATTCTGGATAGATAAAATAGTCTTATGACAATGACATAATATGCGTGAGAAGAAAACGTCGAATAAATATAAACTGAGATTTCTCAAGAAAAAATGGTGAAAAACCTATTAACCTTCAGTCAGCCAAAGTTATGCAACTTCCATATAAGGTCCTAATATATTTATGCGTGCTAGTCACCATCGTAAATGTCTAATTTAGCATATATTATTGTAAAATTATCGGATTCGAATTAAAATTGCACAATAGTCCGTGCGTTTCCCACAAGAAGTAAAGTATAGTCACCTGATTTACATAGAATAGATGATCGGTACCCAAGCACCCAAGTAAGAGACTTTATTGCTTACGACATTTCATTTTCCTCGAAAGCAAAATGTAAGTTAATGGCTGTTTAGACTTGTTTGTTTTTAATTAAATCCAATCTTAATTCATTGCACAATCCTTGGGGATTTTAATGAGGATTCTTTTAGGAATCGATCACATTTTGTATTCTGCAATTTTAATTCAATTAAGAAAAATATTCGCTATCGACGGCTTACTTGAAATATAATAAATTCTTCATTAAAATTCAATAGTGGTTCTTTCAACAAGGTACCAAGCGGTCTAGGACCATCAAAAATTAATACGTTTAGGTCATTGAATGGGTTTCCTTTATTGCTAAACGGCCTTAAAAGCTCTACAATTAGATATTATTATTCTTGGCACGTTTACCATATTAATAAGTGCTAATTTTTTGTTAAATGAATATTAAATTAATTTGTGTGCTAGGAATTTTAAAGAGGTGTTGAAAGCCCATAAATACCTACTTTAATTTAAGGCAAAATCTTGTTTCAAACAGCTTGGGAACCATATACCATACCATATAGCATACGAGAATTTCCAATTTAGATTTATAATAACGATATTGCAATTAACGGAGTAAAATATTGTGGATCAGATTATTGTCGTGCTGGTTGGTTTCTTCGCTCGCCCATATTTTCTTCTTGTCGGTTTTAGTGAAGACGACCTTATTATACCTACTTATATTTTTATTACTTTATTATTACGGGAAAAATATTAGATTTTTATTTGTATCAAAGTAGGTATTAGATAATGATATACTTTGGTTAGTAATTAGCCAAGGAAAACTGATGCTTACTCTACACAGTGTTTACAAAATGTAGGTAATGGATTTGTGTTACAGCAAATTTCCATCAAAACAGTATCATAAGGGACTCCAATTTGTATCAAACTGCAGAGAATGGTTCAAAGGTAAGTTCACTGCCAAAGAGACTGCATGTAAAGTAGAGGAGCACAATCCACAGACAAGTAAAGGTAAAAAGGACTCAAACACCTGTCTAACCTTTCCAAAATTAGAACAGTTACAAAAAGTTTCAAAAACAGAAATTCGACCTTAAGTCGAATTGCAACGTGAAACATTAGGTCTGTTCCAACACATCAAAAACCGTCCCATGAACGGTTTGGAAACCACTCAGTGAACGAATTTTGGTTTCTACGCACAAATCTTACGCTTTGCGCAGAATCGTGGCGGTACATTGTACGGTTTCCTGCTGTGTTGGAACAGACCTATTAAAATCCTCTATAAGGCTGGATTGTTTGCAACCATTGCTCTGGAGATGCGTAGAATTGGAATAGAAGTACTTAATCTCAGCGAATTAGTTAGAGGGCCAATATCCAATATGCCATACAAATTTAGAAAAACAGAAAAGCTGTTGGACCTGTGAACATTCCAATAGGGCCTTGGAGGATGAAAACTTGACTCATCTTACAAAAGTACTCAATAAAATCTATGAAACAGGAGAAAAATGGAATCGAAATTCAAAAGGGAGTTTGTCAAGGTTGCATTCTATCTCCACAACATTGGAGGAACATCAATAAATAACCTAAGATGCGCCGATGATACTGCTGTAATAGCTGAGAGTGCAGATGTTCAAACCTTATTAGCGAGAGTGTAAACAAGTAGGACTCACTATAAACACCGAAAAAACAACTTAATCCATGGTTATAAGTAAATACCCAAACACTTACCCTTTTTTCACATTGAATGGAACACAAATAGAACAAGTGCAAAACTCCAAATATCTCGGTTCAGTCATAAATGCTCAAACGGATCCAGACAAAGAAATTCAAGATCTGAAAGAATAGAAATGGCGCATTAAGAAGAAATAAAGGTAATAATAAAGATGATAAAAATTAAGTAAAGGTAAATAAAAACATGCAACAAAAATGTATCTGATGATCTGGCACTAGTTCAAAAATTACTGCGCACTGACACCCCTTAATCTCAAGATCAGGATTAATCAAAGAGCAGTGTTGCCAGATGAAATAAAAAAAAATCGTGAGAAATCGTGGGACCTAAAATTACTTGTAAGAAAATGATGCACAAATGTTCTTATATAGATTTTTGATAAAGTAGACATGATGTTACACCCATAAGAAATAGAAATTTTAAAATTAAATCTTGTATCCTTGTTTTTTCCGTTTTTTAGCAGGTGTTTCTGAAGGGTGAACCTTGTTTTCATTATCCTCAGGATTGCTTACTCTAAAAAGGCGTACATTCGCCAATTCTCGAATCGGCAGCTGGTCTGCGAGTGACGTCACCACTATCAGCAACTGATAGTGGTAACGTCACCCGCAGACCTCGATGGATTGTTTGCGATTCAGGCTGTGCTTGTGCGTTAATTTTTTTGGGAATTTTAAATTAAGAGAAAGCGATTTTAACGTTTATGAATTCGTTTTTTGGACTAGGATAATGCATTTTCTTCCAAGAGTTGACGTCTGCGGCTGACGTCACAAATAGTGGATTCTCATGGACTTCGCAGACACTTTCAGCTCTATATTCTCCATTAGAAAGACAAGCAGCAGATATTGAATCTCACGCGCATCTCTTCTGCGCACGCCGCTATTCGAGGATACAGCCTATTTTTAAATGGCAGAACAATGAGATTTATGGCCGTTTCCAGCAACTAATTTAGGGGAGTCTTAACGATAAGTATTTCCTGAACTGACATTTCTCCATGGAAAACTGTCATTTTAGGGAATACTTATCGTTAAGGCTCCCCTAAAATAGTTGGTGGAAACGGCCATTAACGCCCAGCTTATCTCGGCACGCCGCCATTTTGGGATACAAAGCCTGCTGATTAGCCAATTTTAAGCGATTGACCGGTCGGTAATCTTGACAGATGAGCGATGCATTTAACGTCAGTTAAGACCAATTGGTTGTCAAATTATGACGCTTAATCAATGGTTTATCTGTCAAGATTGTATCGTAGATTTTTATTGCGATTATTTCCGATTACATTATATTTGATTACTGATTTGTATTACTACAGAGAGAATTCGTAAGAATTGCTACCTCATTCGTGAGATCGTGAAATTCTGACCAAAATCGTGTAATCTTACGAATAATCGTGAGATCTGGCAACACTGTCAAAGAGCAGAGAACTTGCTCCTAATCCATTTTTAGAAAAAAATTTCATCAAGTAAAACTAGCATTGTCAACCGGGAACATTAACAAGAACTTGTTAGGTTCAAAAATGGTCAACGACTGATATCTCACTCATATACATTTTAACATACATTGAATATGTTCAATACATTCTTATAGAGTGTAGCAAAAAGAAATAGTTCAAGCAAGGCTGACTGAAGCTGCCTCGGATTTGTTTGATGTATTTTCCCAATATCTACTTTAACTCGCAAACCTTACAGTTAACTAGGTTATTTGAGAGAAGTAGGTTTCTTGATAACTTTATGACGTCATCGGTTATGCCTCAACCTAATGCAAATCTCCATAAGACACCCCCCATGCGTTATCAAAAAACCCATTAACAGACAACATATTAACTTTAAGAACCTTGGTATCGATGGACGTCGAATTGCTAGATCGACTTTCATCGTCAGAAACCGGTATCAGGTAAATTGGATGAAAAGTTTTGTCAGCTAATCATAACATAAATGAAAACCTCGTTCTGAGAATTTTTGTCCTGATGTCAATGCGGCATTTCTCTACACCTTTTCCAATTGTATTTCAGAAGCTGTCAAATGTATTTCAGAAACTGTTAAATGTAATTCAGAATAGCCAAATATATTTCAGAAAGCGTGAAATGTATTTCAGAATAGTCAAATGTATTTGAGAAAGCATTAAATGTATTTAAGAATAGTCAAATGTATTTGAGAAAGCGTTGAATGTATTTCAGAATAGCCAAAAGCATTTCAAAAAGTGAAAATTCGGCGGAAATAATTCAGGAGGGAGGCGACACAAAAAATTACCTACCTATGTCTGTGCAGTTCTTCCTACGTGAGCTCGACTGACCCAACAGGAGCTTAATAGTAGCATTTAACTATTCTGAAATTCATTTAACACTTTCTGAAATACATTTAACTATTCTGAAATACATTTAACTATTCTGAAATACATTTGACGCTTTCTGAAATACATTTAACTATTCTGAAATACATTTGACGCTTTCTGAACTACATTTGACTATTCTGAAATACATTTGACACCTTCTGAAATACAATTGGAAAAGGTGTAGATGTTATGGATAAGCTTCGGACCCTTGTCTTCCGTTTCACCTATAGCTCAATGTCTTCTAATGATCCATGAAACCAAGGTAGAAGGAATTCTATGGGAAATTTTCATGGTAAGGAGATGGTCATAAGTCATTACCGAATCCAGCCTCTTCATCGGACTGGTAGTTGTTGACTTTGGTTGGTGATAATTTTCATGAATACCTTCTATATTCGGGAAAATAACAAGATAAGACGGTAGTTTCTGATATAAGTCCGATCATCTTTTTGAGGAGAAGATCCAGGGTGAATTCTGAAATTTTTAAGCAAAAGTTGAATAGTTTCCTTTAGTGTTGATTGGATACCTTCTCTTCTCTCAACATTTCAATTATTGTCAATCTATTTTCTGCTTGTTGATAGGTATCAAATCTAAGGAATATTTCATTGAATTCATTCAGTTTTCCACACAATTCCTTGTCAATTTCCTCCAAGTATTCGATTTTCATTTACAACATAAATACTAGGGATAAATTGCCCCATTAGTTTCAAAGTCAGTGCCTGCCGCGAATCGATCGTCCGATCGATACTAACACCGAAAAGTAAAGGAGGAAATCCGAACAGGTGTTGAAACAGGTGCCCATCAATATGCATGAGCCAATTTTATAAATTTGATTCCCTCCCATCGTCATAAATATTCAAAACATGAATATTTGCATCCTTTTGTTAATTTTCGTATCTACTGTAACCGAAATTGGTATAAGAGCCATTGTCATTGGCGTCAGGTTTTGATTTATGGTTTGCTAATTAGTTGGGTTCTCATGCATATGGCTCTTGTTTCCGGTGGTTAGAATGATGGACATTTTATAGAAATAATTATTGAATAAGAAAATAAACAGATTAAAACTGCCCATTTTTTTGCAGTTCCCACAAGTTCATAGATGTCAATAAAACCCCGTCTTTTACGCCACATTGCACATATCACCTACGCACATTATACGTCTATCAAACGAAATTAATCCCCTTTTGAAAATTTCGAAATGAACCTATTCATTGGCCGTTTTTTAAGATTCTCTTACATAAGACGGCAGGTAGGGGATTTCAATTTTTGCACCATTTACGCAAGAATTCCTTAAGAAATTGCGTATTTAGTCAGCTTTATACTTTTTGGAGAGAAATCTTCGTGTGAATTTATATACTAGAGCACCTGTCTATATTATAGAGGTACCTACCTATAAAGCATCGTTTTTATTCACAATAATTCTACTCCCTTTTGTTTATGGCGATTGTCTTTACTTTCATCCAGGATTTCAGTTTATGTTTTCAATCTTCCTGTCTACCTTTTTTGTGTTCACGTTCATGTTTTATTTAATAGATTCTTCCAATTATATGCAGTTTCCAGGTCCACTTCAATATGCTAGAACTGAAACATATAGACTTACGATGCTAATTAAATTCTGAAAGTTGCAGCCAAAGCTTCCGTCTAGATATTTCATTTCAGAAGCTTGTATAATTTGCAAAGTAATTCCTGAATTCCTGAAAATGGTTTAGGTATTTGCATCCTTGGTTCAGAACAGAAGTAGTGGATGACAATAGTGAGGTTTAGGAGTACAAAATAAAACTCCTTGATTAAAAATTCGCTGACGTTTCGGCCTTCTTCAGGGCTGAAAGCAAAGAAAATGGAAATACACATTAGTATTTCCCATCTGTGTCTTGAACATTGCTTCAGATCAGTATAGTACCTATTGGTCTTATTACCGTTTTGTGGACAATTTTGTTGAGGCATGGATCCCAGGAAAAAGGGACTTAATTATAGCTTTGTGCTTTAATTCTGATTTTTTCTTCTTCCTCTCTTCTCATATTCAATTGCCAATATTGATCTATTTCTGGTTCTCAGGTAACAGTCAGTAAAGTATGATTAACTTTTTTCTACTCGTTATTCCATATTCCCATAAACTAATCTTCAAAACTGCGTCGACTGTTAAATTCCAACGACAAATACGCCAACTCAAATGAAAATTAAAAGGCGCCAATGTGATGCCGGGGTCAGGCCATTAAAAAAAAAATTATTGTGAAATTTCTTCTGCAATTACCGAATGATGATTGTAATGTGAGGGGACATGTGTGATGCAAATTATAAGCAATTTGCCGTGGCTTTTATTTGCCGCTAATTTTATTTCGTTTCTCGTAACTCGACGATCGTAAAATTGGGATTTCTTTGAAGAACGTATAAGAGAACTGTCGTGATATGCTATGGGTATTGTTGTAGAGGTACAAATATTTTTTTTTTTTTTTTTTTAATTTGGTTCTTCATTTTTATCGGTTTTTAATACGGCATCTTCTTCAATCTTCTCTACCTTTTTGTCTTCTTATAGTTTCTATTAGGTACATTTTCATTTTAAATTTATTCGAATTCAATCAATAGATTGTAGATTTGTTTGAATGGAGATGGCGCAGAGGCGTCCTTTATCACTGCAATTTTGTCAGAAATGGATAGCTTCCGAGAAGAAAATTGACTCAAAAATGAATGAACTCGAAAAATCGGTTCAACATAATATGTCTCTCATTTTTGATGAACAGATAAGGAAATTTGAAGATGAAGACCTTAAGGGTAGACTACAAATGGTTGAGAATAAACTGGATAACCTGAAACTAAAAGAGAAGGAGAACAATATGGTGATTATTGGTGTACCAAAACAAGAGAATCTAAGCACATATGAAACCATATCTAGAATCTGTACGTCATTGCAAACACTACATAGCAATGAAGATATCAATGAAAGTTACAGAGTAAGTAAGAAAGAAGATCCTTGTGAAGTTTAAAAGCAGAATTAAGAAGAATGAAATTATGAACATGATTGAAAGTGTAAAGGGAACAAAAGCTGAAAAATGCCAACTTCAAGGTACAAACAAACAGAAAAATCTATACCTATTTACCTTACCTATAAAAAAACGAGAACTACTAAAACAAGTAAAGAGACTACAAGAACGATAAGGGATACAAGGCCGTCTTTTGATGATATTAATATCATACACTTAAATATTAGAAGTATCCATCAAAATTTTGATCAATTTCTTGTATTTCTTGAAGCTACAAAAACGGATTTTGATATTATTGTAATGTCCGAAACTCATAAGACTAATGATTTGTCACTATTCAACATACCAGATTTCAAATTGTTCTAGTGTGATGGATGTATTGTATTTGTTTAAAATGAGATCTATATTGAACTTATTGTTATGGTAAAGGAGTCAGTCAGAGTTATTAGGGTCTCAGTTCAAAAAAATCATGGAAGGATTGATATTTTGGCTATTTATAGGTCTTTCACAATTGATAAAAACGTCTTCCTAGCCAATATTATTGATATCCTAAGTAAGATGGTCATAGACCAAAATCGTTGTGTTTGTAGGGGATGTTAACATAAATATTCTGGAATAAAATTGGCCCAATGCAGATGATTATTTGACTTTACTGTATGGTCTTGGGTTTATCAGTCTCTACGACAAATAGGAACCAAACCACTTCAAGACAACACCCCTAAAACCATAGAGTTCAAGCTTGCGCAGGAGTATCTCGTGACTGACGCATAGTCAAAAGCTTTTGTCAACAGAACACTGTTGCAACCTCCTCACCATAATTAGGTCTGAGGTATATCTATTCTAGGACATTGAAAATGGCATCGCTCGTATTTTTCGAGGATTGGAATCCACACTGCTTGCAAGACAATAGTATATTCTGCTCTAGGAAAACCACCATCCGCTCCTTAATGAGCTTTTCAACTATCAGTTAGAGGGTAACTCTTTCTCTCCTCCCTTAAAAATTGAAAACACCCTGGTCTTTCTTAAAAAGGTTGAGAAATTACCTGCTTCCACTGAATCAATTATGAAATTTGCCAAAACATTTAAGACAGGGTCTGGAAGGGCAAGAAAGAGCTTGATAGAAATATTATCCCAACCAAATGAGGTTTTATTTTTGATATCCAAAAAAATCTTCTACCGTAACTGGGTTGAAAAAAAAAAAAGTTAGGAACCAAAAAACTGCTCAAGGAGGACAATGATAAAGGATCATCAGGGACTGTTTGTTCAGGGATATTGCCCCACAGGTGTCTTGCAATATTGCAGTAATATGAGTTGGAGGTTACATCAATTTCAGCCAAATCATCCTGCTTATGGATTCTTTTTCCCTCAAGTCATTTACTATACTACTTTGACTATTATTTGCAGATGATATTCTACTGTTGTAGTAAGTAGTTTTTGCTAGTTTAATTGTATTTCGGTATATTGATCTATATTTATTAAAATATGTATGCTACAAAAACTTCGTTAGTCACTGCAAATTTTCTGATGGTGTGCAGATACCTTAAGTTATTGGAAGAAATTCTTAGTAGGTAGTTTACAGGCATACTGGGCCAAAACAGAGACGAGACAAAAGAGACACTTCCCCTTCCACTCAAGATATAACAATCCCCCTATCGCGTCATCTATCCCCCTGCCTCTGAAGATACTACACACAACCATCCCCCTTTGTTTTATGCTGGTTTTGTGCTTAATTTTGCTGGTTTTGTCCTTAATTTTGCTGATATTGCGTTTACAAAATATCCCGCTATCAATTTTCCTGTGATTATCCCCCTAGTTTTTATTTCAAGCAATCCCCCTTCCAAGTCAAATTAAAACCAATACAAGACCAGCATGAAACCAGTGAAAACCAGCTGAACAAGCATAAAACCAGCCAAATCACGAACCTGTGATTACCAGCTCAAAACCTTGTATACCAGCATATATACCTAGCACGATCTTAGTACAAAACCAGGTAAATTGTCTGTACAAAACCTGCAAATACCCGAGCACCATAACCTACCTTAACCAATCGTATCACTGTTTATAATCGAGCTATGATAAATCAGCTAAATTCCTGTATCATAATCCTGCTCTTTCTAGTACTATTTCTGCAATATCATGCACTAATTCAGCAAATTAAGCACAAAACCAGCATAAAACATAGGAGGATCGTTGTGTGTAGTATCTTCAGAGGCAGGGGGATAGATGACGCGATAGGGGGATACAGGGTGCGGTAGGGGGATTGTTGTATCTTGAGTGGTAGGGGAAGTGTCTCTTTTGTCTCGTCTCTGTTTTGGCCCAGTATGCCTGTAAACTACCTACTAAGAATTTCTTCCAATAACTTAAGGTATCTGCACACCATCAGAAAATTTGCAGTGACTAACGAAGTTTTTGTAGCATACATATTTTAATAAATATAGATCAATATACCGAAATACAATTAAACTAGCAAAAACTACTTACTACAACAGTAGAATATCATTTTGGCCCAGTATGCCTGTAAACTACCTACTATTCTTAAGCCCTTGGTAATCCATGGTTTTCTTTTTTTGGGTTTTATATTTCCAATGGGAAAAGTGGCATTAAAGATATCAACCAGTGTCAGGTGAAATGAGTGATGAGCATTGTACCCCAGAATAACTCTCCAGTCCGTCTCAGTGCATACATCTGTGAATTGGCCAAGAAAACAAACGTCTCTTCTTTTTCTTAACATGCACACTCTCTTGACATAGTATTGAAAACGGCTTCGTGATCTGACAAGCCTGAATTCTGGACAGAACAATTTTGGGGACCATCACAAAAATTAGAACATACATAATCCAAAATTGATGCTGTCTACTATATGACTCTTCTATGGCTATCAACATGCATGGTCAGACCAAACGAGTAATGCAATCAATAATATGAACGTCAAATAAAATATTATAGTGAGTGAGTATGTGTACGTTGAAGATGCAATTTATAAATTGTAAAAATAAGTTCTATATAAAATAAGTAGATTATTATTCCCCTTATACAAAGTCAAAATTAATACCAACAAAAAGCAATAACTAGGTATTTTCCTAGATAAATTATCAAGAAAATAAAAGCATGGGGATGTGTTTGGTATTATAAAGCCACCGTACGAGTCGGTCGTTATTCAAGGCATTACACTTGTCACCTCCTTTTATAAGAAGATGGATGTATCTCGGAGATGCCTCCATGTTTATATTGCTTATGATAGATATACCGACGCACACTGCTTTGGATCTATTTATTTCATTAGAACCCTTTTTCTTCGCCCCTATTACAATGACTCATTTGAACAATACACTAAATTTTTATTAAATTGATTTTTAATTCACCCAACACCGATTCCGAAATAAGTTTGTTTTTGTAACAATGCAAATATAAGTAGTTTTTTGGAGATTGAGCATAATCTTGCAACACAGCCTGATGATGAGAGGTCTGTTTTCACAAGAGTCTCTGACAATTTGCAAACTATCATACATGTTTTCAATGCTTTCGCTCCAAGATATATCGGTAACTCAGCTAAGCGATTATTTCTGACAGTTTGCAAAATGTCAGAGCCTCTTGCCTCTTCTAAGAACAGACCTTGAATTCGCGAATTAAATTTTACGGCGCAATAGTCCAGCGAATGCCAAATTGAGAAGGCGCAGAATCGAATTATCTAGACAATTCTAGAAGAAGTTATAAAACGGAGTCGACCACCGAGGGAAAAAGTCTAAGTTTGTTAGGAATTGATTAGTATCTGTAAGCTTAGGAGAGTGGTATGACACAGCACTTAGGCTACAGTGGGTACTGGTTTGCCATAATTTGACTCTTAAAGGGGGTGTGCGCCAAAAAAAACAACTTCATCTTATTACGTGGCAAGACGGACACTGCCACTTTGTTACCCACAAAACGCGAGGGAGAAGTAAATAATGAAACTTGAAGGAAGTGAGACAGAGAAGGGGTAACTAAAACAGAAAGAATAGAAAGAAGGGAGTTGGTTGGTGGCTGAAATCTAGAAACGTGATTTCGTGTAAAGGTTGCCGACTAGCTTCCAATGCGGAGAGGGGTGTGGGTTAATTAAATAACTAAATATAGAGCACCACCTGCTTTTTCCCTGCAGTACACGAAATCAACTGATATAACGAAAGCAGGAAACTTCTACGGAACTATAGCAGTACAACCTGAAATATAAACGTAAACAAGAAGGAAGGACAAAAGTGAAACGCTTTGCTACAATCAGGTACGGGTTTTTAATTAGCACCAGAACAGAATAGGTCTGACTCCAGATCAGGTTCGGAGAAGAAAAGAAATCGCCTAGAAACTAGGAGTACCTAACCTTATATACTCTAAAAATAGTATTTACAATAAATTAAGCAATAATACCTGAAATATAAATAATTAATGGACAAGCTCACTAAATGCAGTACCTTCGTAAATGGCCATTTAACCCCAGTGTACAAGTACTTATACCTGTATTCAGTGCAGCATGTATTTATAGGACATTAAAAAGATATAGATCATTAATCAAAGTTGAAGTAACAATACGTAACCTGAAGGGCTTTAATATTATGTAACAATATAGGTAGTATAGATACCTAAATACCTAATAAAATTGAAGTACCTAACAATACATAACCTGGATGGCAAGTTTCATAAAAAAAAAAGGTGATATAGTTATAATTAATTGAAAATTGAAATAACAACACATAATCTGAAGGGTAATTTGATTTTGTAGTAGAGCTGCGTTGCTGTGGTGAGTTAGGCACTCCAACAAGGGGTTGGTAAGGTTTGATAGGCTTCAGATATTAGGACATTACAACACACTTATCAAACCTGAGTAGTCCCTAATCTCTTGGGGAAACCTGACGGATGAAATTAATATCTTCCAGTGTTTCCGATGGCCTGGGACTGGATCAGGGCCGCAACAAGAAGCAACTGGCCCTGGGCACTGAAGTTCGCGGTAACTAGGAGTCACTAAGGCTTCCAATTGTCTAAAGTAGGCTGAAGATTGTAGGTCCTACTCGAAGTATACAGTAAGCTTAACGTATAACTCTTTACTGAAAGTTAGGGACTAAAGCGTGACGAATAAAAGGGGACATCTAAGGGTAAAGATTAAATGCCTGAAACAAATGGACGTTATGAGACAGGGCGTGGAGCAATAGAGGTAGGTATGTCCGATATTCGGGATTTAACCGTATAATTAACAGAAAACTATGCTTTTACATAGGAAATAGAGAAACAGAGAGAATATTAATAAGAAAAACCACTTACCAAAATTACTTTGGCCTTTAGGAACAAACAATTGACCACGTTGCTCTTTTTCGACTCACAAAAAAAATCTGCACAAGGCGATTGGGTGCTAAAATAACGGATTAGCCACCCTAGATCTATGAGCGAAAACTAGACAACTCAGAAAATCGGCAAAATGTGCCTGAGGAATTTTCCCGAACACTTAATCGTGAAAAGTCCTCGACCTGAATGACCTGTGCTTCTCCCTGCAATGTCCTTCAAAAAGGTTCTGTCAAAACTCCAAGGTGAAAGGTACTCGGGAATTTTGATGCTAGTTGGGGCATGGGACTTATTCAAATTAAGTTAGTACCGGTCATTGACTCTATTTGGAGCGCTGTCAATCTAGACAATCTACTCGGATCAGACAATCAGCTGTTCTAATGTAAATATTGTAATTTTATTTATTAATAAATTAACTGACTATTTATTTTAACCCTACTAGAAGGAAATCAATTCCATTATTAAACCTCTAACTTAATGATTCTGGAAAGAATGAAAAGTTTGATGAAAAGTTTGGCTACAACTATTGAAAAGACAACAGTGGCTTGACGAAGGTATGCTATTCATTGAGGCGAATACGCTTATTTCCTTTCATTTTAACCCAGGAAAAATCATCCCGTAACAATCTAAAAAAAAAAAGAGAAAAAAAATCTAAGAATAACAGTGAAATCCGCAACCCCTCTATGACAAATAATACCGCAGATATGGCTCTATGAAGGTACTGCATCTCACCCTATGACGTCACGAAAGCTCAAGCGACGCACGAGAAAGTGGAGTTTATTAAATTGACATATGTTTCTCCTGTGTTACCTGCAATAATCTAAACAAAAACCACTCACGCGTGCCGGGAACAATCAAATTAACAATGCAGAGCGCGGCTGGACGAAGTTTTCGTGACGTCACGAGAGCGTCGTCTACACTCTAAAGCGGTATATCTCAGCGATGGTTTATCGTAGAATAACGAGGTTTGAACAGTTATTCTTAGATTTTTTTACACTAAAACTTTAATTTTTGGCGCACACCCCCTTAAAGTTGCACGGTAATCGTAAATACACCTATAACAGATGTGGTATAATGTTTGGCTCCGTTCTCTCGTAGATTTATACTGAAAGGAAGTGTTGCGATATACCAAAAGGGAACACCATCCTCTACTAAAAATGGCGTTTCTGTTGTTAAATCCGCACCGAACACTGAGTCCTAATTTGACTCCCAAAATTTGAAAGCATCTTGCTGATATCTCAATCTTTACGAAAAGGATCAAATTTTTGTGAAATGTGTTCTGAGTTTTGCCAATTAGGCTATATCTGGACTAATTGTGAATATTTATGCGATTAAGTTGAACAAGCAATACGTGAATTTCAAATAAAATTCGAATGTCGTCCGTTCGCGTGCTTTACCCTATTAAGAGCTCATGATTCACATGTCGGAAACATAAAAGACTCTCAAATGATGGTTAAACGAATGTAAATTAGGCGCACTTAAAATTAGCATGTCATATTAACCCGAGTGTTTGATATGAAGCCGCCTCGTTCACTGAGAAATTTAGCACTTCGAGTAAATTGGCAAATTTATTTGTTAACCACGTTGCCAAGTCGTTTTTCGTATAAGGTCTATTGGGTTAGAAAAATAGTTTATGATTTCGGTTTTAAAGCCGGCACCGTAGCTTTGGTAATCTACCCGCAAGATCTCAACATCACGCCGAAATCGTGAATGGGTCTTAATTAAGAACTCGAACGGTTCAAGTGACAGCTGTATGCAACTACGCATTTAGCCGGGACGATAATCGCAAAATTAAACCACTTTATGTAAATATCGTTAATTGGCTTCGGCATCGGCATAATAAACACCAGAAAAAGACACTAGCGATTATTCTTCTAATGATTCACCATTTAAAATGATTAGATACAATTTGATATCTTATTTTTTTTCAAAATTAATTGGCATTAATTTGAATATTTTTGTATTTGGACATAGAATCAATGTGTGTGTCCAAATACCATGTAAACGAGTAAGTTTGAGTGAATTTGATATCAGTAGTGGCGATATGGATAAGCAATGCTTCAGCATAGATTACATGATCTTTCTATTTTGTCTATCAGCATTCAATAATGTATATTCGGTATTTAGTTGCTCTAAAAAAAATATCCAATGGATAAAGGTGTCATGAATAATCAAAATTTAAACTATTATCGGCTCTTGATTATGTGGGAAAACTTTCCTATGGAGCCAATCAAGAGCCGGTAATAGTCAAAATTTCATCTTTTATCAACTCTGGATTCGCTTGAGAATTTTTCTAAGGGCGTTCAAAGCTTAAGAGCCGATAATAATCAAAATTTCGAATGATCATTATTAGTTGATATTGATCAAAATGTCTTCTTCCGCAGCTTCTAATTGGCTCAAGAATAATTATCCATTGGATCAAGAGTCACAGATAATCAAAATTTGAACTATTAGCGGCTCTTGATTCTTTGGAAAACCTTCCTGAAGGCAATCAACGCCGATAATATCATAATAAAGAAGTTTATTCATCAAGTTCAATGTAGAATAACATTTCAAAAATACAATTTAAACAATAACCTATAATAAATAAACAATTTAACCCCGAAGTGATTTTCTCAGTTGTTGGAGCAGTAATGTTTTATGCACTATTTTGATATACTATACACGAATATTTAAAAATATGTGATATTCCAATAAATGCATGGAGTCAAGACAAAAATGTGTTTGGGGTTTCAAAAAATTCAATCACTTGCAAACTGAGTACACATTAGGTATGTTCCCAGCCTGTAACCCAATTCGGAAACAGACAAAACAAAAAGAGAAGGATCTTGTAACTTTTCCAGGAAGCTGGAAAAACTAAGCAAGAATAAAAGGCTACGTGCAACTGGAAAACAGCCGAAAGCAACCTAACTTCATTAATGACGTCATGAACGCTTCGACGAGTTCAGACGAATGACGCAGGAGTGGGAAACTGCAGGGAAATGGAAAAGTCCTAATTATTATACCGTTGGCGGTCCGCGCTGATGGATAAATTTAGTTCGGGGTCAAATGTAAGACAATAATTATTACGTCTGGTAAGTTCAACAATCTTGAAATATCTGATATCAACTCAACCAAAATAGGACGAGACAACACATCGAGACTGACATTTTTCCTATCCAAGAGGAAATCCCAGGGCCCACTATGATTCCGTTGGGGAATAAACCCATTGGATATGAAGTTCGAAATACAGACATTACCAATATAATTGGGTATTGAAAACACGAAGAAAATAGAGGATACATTTCAACCTTACACAAACAGCAAAGTCTCTCAATGGACTGGTGGACATTTTCAGAAATTTTACTCCGAGCGGCATTTCGTGTGACATTCGGCAACTTGACATTTCTAGGGTATTTCGACCCCGCTGAATCCGAATCCGGATGTTACCAGGTCGAATTTTGCCTCCAAAGGCCTCAAATCCAAGATGGCGGCCAAACTAAGGGCCTAAATGAAATTTAGATGTCATTTCATATGTTTTTGGGGTCGCTGAACATGAATATGAGTACCGGAAGTCGATTCGGATGTAATTTAAGATGGCGACTGACGGGTGCCTAAATACAGAACTTTTAGAAGTTGGCATATTGTCAAGTGCGGCGTTTCAGCACATATGTTTTTGACCAGAAATCGATTAGGCAACCGGAAGTACCGTAATCCAAGATGGCGACCGTATGTTCAGCGATCTCCAAAACACTTGTGGTCATACCAAGCACGTCATATTATAGCAAGTTTTTAAAGTTTGGTATTTGGAGCCCAACCGGTCGCCATCTTGGAATACGGTACTTCCGGTTGCCTAATCGATATCTGGTGATAATTTTTGATCTAGTCGACGTCAAAAACATATATGCCGATATGCCGCACTTGACAATATGCCAACTTCTGAAAGTTTTGTATTTTGGCCACCGACGGCCGCCATCTTGAATTATGGTACTTTTAGTATCCAAATCGACTTTCAGTACTCATATTCATGTTCAGCGACCCCAAAAACATATGAAACGACATCTCGCCGGTCAATATCGATACACTTTAAGAAAAATGTCATCTTAGTTTGGCCGCCATCTTGGATTTGAGGCCTTTGGAGGCAAAATTCGACTTGGCAATATCCGGATTCGGATTCGTAGCGGGGTCGAAATACCCTAGTAACGTCAAGTTGCCGGATGTCGCACAGAATGCTGCTCGGAGTAAAATAGAGTAGGTACGATTTCTGGGAATGTCTTCCAGTCTACAATGACAAGAGAGAGCTAGAAGAACCCAATGAGAAGATAAGAAGAATCAGGAGAGATATTAATATAATGTTTAATGGATGTTTGTCATGTAGCTTCAAACATAAAAGAAAAGATAGCATTGCAAAAACTTTATCGAGAAAATTAGGAGTAGAGTAGCACAAAGAACCATATAATATTCTTCATGTTCAATTTTTTAGTATAACTTTTTAAAACAAGGTAAGAAACGTTTAGAGCCCACTTGCCGATGAAAGGTAGGTACGACACAGCGATCGAAGTTAGTTAATAAAACATGAACAACGAACTGAAGTGCAATAGAACAAGATGCGAAGACAAGGAAATGGTTTGGAAGAGAAGACTTTAGGGCCTTTTTCCACCAAAGCAATGCAACATCGACACGATTTCGACATGACACGAGCAGGCGACATGGAGTTGTCCCACCAAAGCAACATGTTTTTTACATTCAGCACACAATTTAGAGGTACCACTGCACACAGCTTAAATGTTGTTTCACAACATAAGCATAAGAAGAAGTACATGACTACAAAGTCTAACGAAAATTAACAACAATTACTTTGAAATATCCCAGGAGAGCAATCCTATGTCTACATCCGTCATTTACTCCTGACAGTTTTAAAAGGCAAGCAAATAGTTAAGCTTTTTCTTTCATATAATATCATCTATATTTTGTCCTAAGCCCTATATAAAACCTCAGCTGAAGAGACAATTATTTATTTTATTAGTACATTAATTCCATATACTCTCTGACTATCTTTCTTCAGGCTCTATGGAAATGGCGAACTGCAGATATATTATGGCATATACTGTCCTGTATTGATTTTAATGTCTTTGCTCGGGAAATTCGCCTTTAGCGCGCTTTTCTCTTAGAATTTTCTTGCCGTTTTTCGCCTCTCCGGCACGGGCGCAACGCTGTTTAATAATAAACACTGAAACGAGGGAGAGTTTTCGAACGAAAAAGTGGTATTTTATCTTTGAGCAAGATCGGACGTACCAAATACCAGCTACCGACTATAGTACTAAAGTTAAATTAAATGACAAGCGTATTAATCTATTATCTTTTTCTTCTTTTTATTATTTGGCCCCCAAGATAAAAGACAACAATGGCTCTATTTCTGGTCCAATAATCATCATTCACGTAAACATTGGTGATGGGGCACAAAAGGTGGAAAATCGACAGCATGGGTCAAGAAAACAGGGAAGTATTCAGCCAGTTTTGGGTTGGTATTCATATATTTTCGAGTATTTTCACATTCCAATCTAGTTGGGATTATTAATTTTAAATGCAAATAAGAATTTCACATACTATATGAGAAAATTTTAAATGTTAGTTAAAAAATTGTTTATTGAATACCATCAGAATCCGGTTCTGTCGTGCAGGTAGTTGCAACCCCCACGTTTCAAGGTGACGTTTTGTTCGCCAAAAAAGATATTTATTAAAATTGGGCCCTAACGGCAGCTTGCCTATAAAGATAGAGTCGAAGATAGGCAAAAAAGGTAAAAAAAAAAGGTGAAATTAGATCTTTACGAATTTTTATGTTGGCGTCTGAATGACGTTTTTAAAGCTATATCAGATGCAGGTAGGCCTATAGCTGTGTTAAAAAAGAAGGTTCTTTGTGGAAATTGGTCTTTCTGCACATAAAATGTTTAAGGGCTCATGATATTTCTACCCAAAGGAAATTACCAGCAACTTGGCTGATGAAGATGGACTTTACTTGTGGTTGAAGCCCATCGAAAAAAAAACCTTTGAATCTAAATTATTAGTTATGGTAGATCAGCTAAACAGTTACTTTCAATTGTGCACTGGTTGAATTATTGTCTCGTCTCCAACAAATCAAACTTATTCAATCCAAGTAGTCGCGTCTCTTATTCAAAAGATAGAAATATTTTCTGGTTTTTAAAATTTCCAAACAGTTAGATACCCAATAAAGCATCTTTAATTTGCACCGATTCGTCCCAGATAATTTCCGCTATCTTTTAAAGATGTCTTTAGCTGTTTCGTATTGAAAAAATATGATTATCTGGTATTGGTTGATAGTTATAATAGGAGATCTCTTTTGTTAACTTTGAATGTTACACTGTTTGCTGTTTTGAATGGCAACTTGTGGTTGAAGATTTTTTCCTGTTCAAATTCAGTTACCTTATGATATCTTTATTTTGAACTTGTGATTAAATATACCATACTATCTTAGGCATTTCCTTTGTGAGTCTTAATCAGAAAATAGTATTCCATCAACCTTTCATTCTTCTTCTTACGTTATGTCCCTGCCTCAAAGCACCATTTCAACCTTATGAACTTTCGTTCTGGTTTTGATCCAATCATAGGTTTTTAAATGAAATAATCTTTCTCCTAAACAATTAATATGTCCCATTAATTTTTATATAATCTTGTAATGCATCAATATGTGAATTTTTTTAACGGTACTCACATGCCATAAGTAGGTAAATATTTAACAAGAATCTAGTCTGGACTGAAACCCCTTTTGTGGTCAAACAATAGAAACGATTATTAGCTTTAAAACCACAGAAGGGCCACCTCGTGCCACTTGAAAATCTTCAAAAGATTGAGCTCAACCGGATGGGACAGTGATAATAAGCAGCTTTAAAGGGGTGAACGACAGGTAGTATAGCGATAACAATATTTCTCCGGCGTGTGCAAATTTTCAAAAGTCTAAAATGGCCGAATCTTTCCCCCCAAATTTCACGTTCGTGAAAATATTATAAGGCCGCCAATACGGGCGCCTTTTAAAACTAAAAAATTTCCCCGTTTTTCCACCCCTATATAACGGCTTCGCGGGGGGGTGCCCCAACAGCATTGGTGCATACGTAATGTGATACGCGGCTGCGCGAATGTGCGGATCATATCAAAATCTGATCTGAATAAATGGGCGGAAGACGAAGGGCCTTCGGAAACGAAAGGGCCAAACAAAAGGAAATTTGATATATGATACCTTCGGGTTTTTTTTTTTCACGCCCGCTTCTTCATATAGATGCTTACAAACGATTTCTTTTTGGATTTCCCGGGAAAAGTTTTATTAAACCCTTTCAGTTTCCTAATTGTTTCATGGTCTTTTAATTTTTGCATCAAACGTTAGTTTTCCCTTTTGCCACAGGACTCACCGTTCCTAACCTAAGTCTGCATAATAAGGCTCTCCAAACCACGTGATTTTTCAATATGGCGACCGTGGAAAATTTGACGTTTGTTTGTTTATCTTGAGTTTATTTGGAATATTTTCAAGCTAATTACATTTTACTTTGTTATTTAATATTTTTTGAAATGCAGAGTGAATATTTAAAGACTTGAATGTAGGAAAATCGGGATCTTGGTGAACGGTTAGTTTAAAAAAATGTCCAGATGACATTTTGATCCACAGTTCACATTAATGAGCAAATGAAGGCCTACAAAAGCTTAGATTCTTACGAATATTTCGAAAATGGCTTCATTTCAGATGCAGGAACAGTGGTAGTGAAAAATTTTCACGTTTTAATTGGAAAATTTTAAAACAAAGGGCAATGAAAAAAGCCTTGTTGAAACTACTTCCACAATCAACTTCAAGACCCGTTTGTGGCATTTTTCATTGGAAGAAACAGTAATGAAGTCGATAAAATAAAAAAATAAACAGAGTTCATTCACAAAACAACCACAAAATGCACTATAAAAAGCTTTAAATTACATACTCTCATATACGGGATAATGAACTTTTGCCAGAACGCACTTTTTGACAGCTCGTTGGAATGCCTAATAAATAATTTATCTAGAATACTCCAATTCTGTATCAGCTTTCAGAGTATCTAATAGTAAATAATCTTATTAGCACATATCTATTCTTGAAATGGGGGTATTAGTGATATTTTTTTAATTTTATTTTATTTCTAATTCTAGTACACAAACTAAGTAGGTATAAATAGTTAGTGGAAAGTTTATCTGAAAATGAATAAACTGGGCCTAAGAGGAATAAGTAATTGAGTGAATTTTTCACAAAAAAATTTAAATTCAGCAGCACTTTAAATAGCCGTATGTGACGTCATTCGCTACAACTAGCAATAATATTACACTGCAAATTAGTAAAATATTGTAACGTTGTCAGATTGTCGTTGCCATTGTTGATTTCCAAGATTATGTTACTAGATACGTTCAGTTGTATAACAACAATTGTTTTATTGTTGAGAAAGGATCTATGCCCTGACGTCATTTTAGTTTTAAGAAATCACGACTTTATTTTGACAACGTCGCACTGTCTAATGTCTGCTGGCTGATGAAATAAATATTAAGGTCTGTTCCAACACAGCAGGAAACCGTACTATCGTCACCAAAAGTAACTGGGACAGCATCATATTAGCTCTTGTACTATTATATGATTTTAGATGCTTGAAATAGTCCAGGAGATTATTATGATGAATTATTTTTGTCCCAGTTACTTTTGGTGACGATGGTATAACGTACCGTCACGATTCTTCGCAAAGCGTAAAAACTGTGCGTAGAAACCAAAATTCATTCACTGAGTGGACGGTTTTTGACGTATCTGAACTATAACCTCCAACTTCACAGTTTGTTTTGGTTTGTTTTTTAAATTTTGTGTTATGTAACCGAGTCTCGTTGCTTGGAATACAAAACTTCCCATAAGCAACATACCTAAAGTATAACAAAGCGATATTGTTAATGTTTTTGAAAATGAAAATAAACGATCCTTATTGGTCGAGTAGGTATCTACGTCATACACTGGCGCCATTCCAGCAGGGGAGCAAGGGTATCTTGGTTCATACAAATTATTAAAAATAAATGGTTAGTTTATTGTTGTCGATTCCTTAATTGTAATTGGTTGAGGTTTTGTTTGGGATTGGATCGAAATAAAACAACAGAAGTCAGTCAAATTGTCAACGTTTCGCAATGTATTATTGCATCTTCAGGACACTACAAAATGGTAAGACAATGTTGCTCTATATAGGGTCCAAACAACTCTAGTTATGCTTATAGTATTGGGTACTTACATTTGAGATTGACGTTCTATGTTAATACATGAAAAATATGCGAAGTTGTTTGGTACACACATAACTACGTAGATATCCCAGTGAACACACTTTATCCCAGGAACATTTTATTTAGGTTCTCTTAGGTCGGGAACGTTCGTGTTCCAAACGGTCATCGAAGTCAACATTTAGAACCGGTTTATCAATAGAGGGTTACTCCATGAGTTACTGATAACCCTGGGTCAAAGTTGTGACAAGTGTTTATTTATCCAGGGTCAAATGCAAACTCGAAAGTGATTTCAGGAAAAAGTTAACCCGCGCTCTCACGGCAAGTTACTGTTGAATTGTTCAAATAAGACATTCACCTGAAACATGTAATTTTCAAACTAATGAGAATAACTCACATTTGAGTAAGTCAGGTTGGTATCGAAATTGAATAACATATTAATGAATAGATGGCTGCGGAATTCGCTGCGCTCGTCCCGCAGAGGTCCACCCATAAGTTCCAGAACAATTCACTAATTTGTACTTGAATAACTTGTCACAATATATTACTAGTTTGGTGAAGTTACATTACTAATTCCTGTTAAAAGGCGAATTGACAAAAAGTGGATAATCTAACAAATTCTAACTTTATACATATAAGTTATTGTTCAAGTACAAATAAGTGGATTGTTGCGGAACTTATGGGTGGATCTCTGCGGGACGAGCGCAGCGAGTTCCGCAGCCATCTACTCACCAATATACTGTTGAATTGTTCAAATAAGACATTCACCTGAAACCTGTAATTTTTAAACTAATGAGAATAACTCATATTTGAGTGAGTCAGGTTAGTATCGTAATTGAACAACATATTGATAAATAGATGGCTGCGGAACTCGCTGCGCTCGTCCCGCAGAGGTCCACCCATAAGTTCCGCAACAATTCACTCATTTGTACTTGAATAACTTGTCATAATATATTACTAGTTTGGTAAAGTAATATTACTAATTCCTGTTAACAGGCCAATTGACACACAGTGAATAATCATAATCTTACAAATTCTGATTTTATATAATAAGTTATTGTTTAAGTACAGATAAGTGGATTGTTGCGGAACTTATGGGTGGACCTCTGCGGGACGAGCGCAGCGAGTTCCGCAGCCATCTACTCACCAATATACTGTTGGTTAGCATATTTGACCCTGGGTTAACCTCAACATTTTCTGTTATTTTTTGTCTGAATTTTTTCAAATGTTGTGGTTTTGGCTTAAATTTTGAAATTCTGAAGAGATGAACGACCTAGATTTCAGTGATGATGATCGAGATGATCTAGAATTTCTAGAACATGAGCGACGCCCCTACCACGTAAGGTTGAGTCAAAAGTCAAATCTCTAATCCCTTTGAAGATTTTGATGACATCGGCGCGTTTTCGCTTACGATAAGGAACAATCTCTTTTGTTCTAGAAAAAATCGAAAATCGAGCATAGGCTCGAATTCCTAACAGACAGGTACCACGTAAGTACCTATGCTTGTGGTTTTTTCTCTCAGACTTTTTCTTCTCTTTGAAACAAAACAACATATTTCCACACAAAATAGGTAACAGGATACCGAAATTTTCGTTACGGAGACAAAAAATACCATAAAAAAGTAAGGTTATAAGCAGAAAATGTCAAAAAATCGACAAAATTGAGCTGAGAACGTTGCATAAGTAATGCCAACCTTCAAAAAAACCCGAGAGTTTATCAGTCCTGGGTTGAAAAAGCTTGGATAAACACTTTATTTACAACCACATACGTAATGTTGACATTTCTGACTTTTCAAAAGTTTGAAAGTGACACTTTTTTGAATTTTACTTTCCACCCGGGTGGAAAGTGGTCCCGGGTGGAAAGTGCTCACTTTCCACCCGGGTGGAAAGTAAGTTCTCATTTTTTAAAATGTTTAAGACGAGTCCTGCATGTCAAACGTTTTTTTAGATGAGTCAGAACTTGTCAACAAATTTTTAAAAATTTTTTTAGTATTTAGTCGAAATTATGAGGGTTGTAATTGTTATAAATAAAATAGTATACAAACCTCGGTAGGAAGTTTCATTCCTGTCTCGAGATTATAGTTATATATAACTAACTAATCTCTCGACAGTAATGAAACACTTTCCACCTCGGTATGTAATATACTATTTCGAATTCAGTAGGTAGTAAGCCCAGAGTTAGAGTTAACCCAGGGCCAGGAAACTCTGCGAATTATCTTTTGATTGATAAACTGGCCCTTAGATCCATAAATAATACGTTCCAATCCTTGTTCAAAGGAGTCTAGTTAACACTTAATCTTTCCATTTAAAATACATTGCGGTGAAAATTTTAATTAATCGACAAAAAAGCATTGTAAATGAAAAGCTTCTAGTGTGACTAAGTTCAACTGAACCAAGATTCTAGCATTGAATTTATGTACCATCGTCACCAAAAGTATCTGGGACAAAAATATTGCAGAATAATCTCCTGGACTAATTCTACTGTCATTTATTTCAATGCATTTAATTTATAGTTTGACAAATATTTGACAAAATTCATGTAATAGTACAAGAACTAATATGATGCTGTCCCAGTTACTTTTGGTGACGATGGTACATGCGAGGGCCTTTATAATTGCCCCTAAAACAACCCTGGATCATCCTAGAATGTCTTATGAACGTTTTTGCAGAACGTTCAAGGAAGGTCTTTTTATCGACTTGAAAACGTGTATGGTCAGGAAGCATTCCAGAACTCTCTAAAATGAAACATTGAAAGAAAACGTTCAGAAAACGTTTCATTTGTACACAAACTCCTCACAGGGATCGTTTTGGAACGTTCCAAGTATCTATACGTTTTTAAAACTAAGTTGTGTTTGTTGGGAACAGAAAAGAAATAGAGACACAAATTTTAGGGAAATTTGATCACATAAAATTCGAAAACAAATACTGAAGATCTACTAAAGTTATTAAAATGTGAACATGATATATTATACAAAAATGAATGAAAGATGATGTAGGTGTTGGATAAACTGATATTCATATCAGTGAACCAAAAATTAAAAAATTAAACTTTGAATATAAACCTATACTTTGCTAATTTATATTGCAGCCATGGATGACTGAATGTGTTTATAATAGTTTTTATATTGTAAGATAAACAGATGAGGAATCGTTTACTCAAGAACGGGGTTTGTAATTCTTTGTTTTTCGATGTGAGTCAGTTCCTATAGTTATTTCTAGGAGTTCACATACTCTGCTTTCCACGCTGTGTTCAATATGATAAATATCTTGAATATCGATAATTAATAAGTGATTTTATTTCTTAGTCCATTTCCCAATAGTAAGTAGGTATGTGATATTTTTGGTTAAAAATTTGGAAAGTCTAGTACTTACTTATTCCATACTTAACTGTTTTTAATCAGAAAATTCTTTCCGATGCCTCTAATGAGACAGTCAAATACCAAAAAGAAGAGAAAGCCTCGTTAATCGTGTGCATATGCATTATTTGAGTTTCTGAAAGGTATAACATTCCGTTAAATTCAAAAAAAAATAAAAATATCCCGTTATGTATTTCTAAATAGAAGTAGGTAAGTTTCAAATTTCCGATGCCGACCCACTTAAGTGAACAACGGAAAATCTTGAATTTCAAAAAAACTGAATACTTTTGAAATCGTACACCTTCTAACCCAAATATTGGCAAGTTTTGTAGTCAAACAGTGAATTTTGTAGAGTTTTAGCACACTACCTCAGTTTCTTCAATAAGAACACAATTTTTTAACATGGAAAATTGATCTGACTGAAAAGTGTATTTGCTAATATAAAAATTTCAAGTTAATTTAGGTTAGTCTTCTTTCGCAATCACGATTACTCTGACTAGTAAACGTTTGTGTATTTTATTAGTTCCTAAAACTCTTTTGCAGTTCTCAGGTGCCTTATTTGATATAACAGTTTTTTTAGGTAAAAAATCCCAAAGTAGGTCGCGCTCACACAAACGCACAAAAAAAGCGACCCTCTTAAAAAATCCGAATCCTGGGAAAAATGCACCCCCTTGAAAGAACCCGGCCCTCCATATAATAAGAAATTTCAATCTGCGATTTATTTAGGTAAATAAGGTTTTTCGATTAGTGAATAGGTGAGCAGATTGAATTCGACAGGATATAGTATTTCGTGAGAGATTTGAATGTTTTTCATCAAAAAGGGTTTTTTTGTGAATTTTTAAGGTAGACCGGGTAATTTTATAAACCCTTTTCAGAGAATGTATAGGATACAATAACGAATTCGATCAGGGTGTAATTTTTTGCATCCAATCCAGTAAACCTCACTTTACGCATAATAAATTCCCAATTATCGCGCGGCCATTTTATTATATAACACATACGCACCGTGAAAAATCCTTTTTAAATGGTTTCGTAATTCGAGCCACACGCGCCACGCGGAAATGTAAATCCGAACCCAACCCTTTTTTTTGTCGAGATAAGGACAGGATAGGGTTTATATTGTTAAACCTTATTGTGCTGACGCGTGCAAGGGCTTCTAGCCGGTAAAATGGGAGGCTGCGCCCACCCTATAATTGCGACCGGGGTATCTTATGGCCAAATTAAAGGGTTTATGACGTCTTCCGGGAGGGTGGAAAAAGTAAAAGTGATTATTGATTTCAATTTATTATTGATTCAATTATTAACGGAAAGAAGACGTGAGGGCATAAGGGACTAAACTAGACAAGAATAAATTTTCAACTGCCGTTCAACACCAGCTGACGCCGATGTCTAGCGTGCAAGTTTAACCGCACAGCTGACATTTTTCTATTTAGTTGTTCTATAGCTGCTTTTCACAAATTAACGCCATATCTTCATTTTGTACATCTGAGAGAGGCATATTAGTATTTTATTACGAAACTTGTTTCAAATTTTTATCAATAAGTACCTACATTTTTTCAATTGGGGTATTTTTTTGAAATTATCTGGATTTTATTTTTCGCATCTAGTCTAATCAAATTTTTGCTTTCTAGAAGTTTTGGAGCTGTTGGGCTCTTGGAATTTCCTCATGAAATTTTATTAAAACCAAGAAATAGTCAATGTCAACTATCAACGTGGCTAATCCTTTAGACAAATTGAATATGAACCGTTGGGTTGTGAAGAATAGTAGAGACAAATTCCGATTATCAACATGTCCGTTTAGTAAATGGTAAGAAAACTAATGTTTCAACTTTGCTAAGGCGCAGTTTCATAATTGTTGCATGATAACCTGCACTGGTTATCAAACTCATAGTAGCAGGTTAACTACAAATATTCTGAAGCTTGACCAACGGTTTTGGCTAAGCCACCACATTATGAAACAGATATTGTATAGTTTACCAGTGTCTTGTGGTTACCACTGTTTGTGAAACTGGCCCTAAGAGGTAAATTGAAAACCTAGCATACCTGGTCAAGAAACAGGTGTTGTTAAAATTTAATTGGTTTACTCACACCTATACACAGAAAAGTTGGGGCTAATTCAACAACAAAAATATCAATTTAATCAACAATTTTTAAATGTTAAATATTTATATGGGTAAGTGACATTTCATTTAGATTTAAGATAGAGTTCATTCAGTCAAAAATTTATAAAAGGCAATTTGCATTTTATTTTCAAAATCACATCTACATCTAGTGTATGCAGCAAAAGATATTTTAAATTCTATGATTCACAAGATCAGAAACTGGTGCGTCAACTTATGCTATTGCAGCTCACTTAACTCAGTCTAGAGGAATAATATCATTTTTCTCAAAAACTGCAACTGAATCAGAACTAAGTCATTTTTCAGTAGAAAAAGAAGTCCGCATCTATATATATAAACGTTAAATTCACTCACTCACTGACTGACTGATTAAACACGAAATCTCGAAAACTACTAAACCAATCGAGATGAAATTTTGCAAACAGGTAGGTAAAAGGTTGGAGATGCTCACTAAGAAATAATATCAACATGGCCTTAACCAATCGCCTTAAATAACCAAAAATAAGAAACGGTGTGGTACGGGAGTGCGGGGAAAAAAGTGTAAGCAGAAACAGACGACGTGTCAGCTGTCAAATTCAGAAATATGACAAGCAGAATCAAATTCATAGCGATTTCCATTTGCAGAATCAGTGCAAAAAAAAATGTGTTTTTGTCGTTATATTTTCATGCTTTCACCAGAAACGATTCGGAACCGATTCTGAACAAATTCCACCGGGTCCCAGGCTAAGCTAACTTCAAATTTGAGACATGACATTCGCAATTCGTTCACGTATTCGACAGTCTGAAGCAAGGTTCTGGAGTTTTTGTTCGGTTCCAAAACTGTTCGCGATAAAATAGGAACCTGAACCCATTCACAAGTTGGGTTCGGGTTGCTCACTCCGAGTTACTCCGATCGCCCTCCAGCCGTTATCTGATAAGCTAAAAGGTAATACCCGAACGGCTGAAGTGCGAACGGAATCACTCGGAGTGCACGGAGTGAGCAAGCCGAACCCAGCTATGGCTGGGCATGCGCTCTACGATAGTCCTCAATTAGTTCCGGACTGGTTCGGAATCGGTTCAGAATATGATCCGCGAACAGAGCTATTAGCAGCGAGTGGCACTTCAAAAAAATTTAACGTCAGCTGTCAAAAAAATGTTGAGAGCTGTCATTCGACCGGAAATGGTTGCCATAGGGTCGTTCCGCCCGCTTACTAATACAAGCTACAACCACTTAACCCGGTGCATAGCAAATAATAGAAATTTTCCAGCGATTTTGCAGGTTCCCGACAAGGGCAAACATTGAAGGTAGCTGGTATCGACCTAAGAGATGATTGCTTTTCTCATGGACAGTTATATGTGGCATGTTCAAGAGTCAGTTCGTCCGATAGTCTTCATATTCTGCAGCCACAAAGCAGAACAAAAAATGTGGTTTACAGAGAGGTGTTGCAAAAATAAGAGTTACATGACCATATGTCTGACGGAACTATCCCCTTAGCTCTTTGAAAGAAGATTACCTAATGCTACCTACACCCTACACCTACAAAATTTGTATAGGGCGTGCGAAGCCGCGGGCAACAGCTAGTACAGTATACAATCCAAATTCATATGTCCGGTTACGGTCTCATAATTTGCCAATGGAACAAATTAAGATGAAATCTACACTACCAGAAGTTGTACTGAACCAAAGTTATAGAAAACCTCCAGAATAGGTACAGTTTGTTTCACGAGGGTTTGTACTTTTGCCTTCCTTTTTTAACAAATAAAAATTGACTGAAACAAATTAATGACGTCAAACACGTTCGTCGGTTTTAAAACCAGAAGTCATTCAATAAAATACAAAATCTGAACGATATTGAATTTATATGAATCAATTTGCGATAAACCTTTTTTTCCAAGTTATGACATTATCGATGTCATAGGTATAAACCTTCGTGAAATGAACCTTACCAAAATATTTTATTTGATAATAAATAAATCAGTTGCGAGAATAAAAATGTCCTATTATTACTGTTTCTCTTACATTGGGATGTTTTTACCTATACATGATATACCTACCTTATTTATCTTTACATTGTTAGTAGATAACTTGGGTTAGTTTTGGAAACATTGATTTTGGTTAGTTAGGTGACATAGTTAACGCCATTTAACCCAGTCACAATCACTACTTTGACCACTCTTGTATTTTCAAATGATATCTATATTACCACTGTCATTGTGGACTAATACATAGGTACCTAATATATCTATCTGTACTATAATAAGTTTCCACTACACCTCATATCACCAATGTAAAATTCCTGTAGAAAATACACTCGATAATAATATATCAAATCGTTTATTGTATATTGAAGGGTCAAAGATACACTAACTGAAAAATCGATAGAACAAGTCTTATCACACAACTTTCCTCGACAGTTTCCATATGTGATATACAATTTGGAAATAAACACACAAAAAAAACGTATATTCCGGTATCTGGAATTAGACTTTTAGGCCGGCCTCACACAGCCGGAATGTCTTTTTGAATTCAGAAACGGAATTCATAATCTGCATTTATAACGTACAGAATTGTACCAATACAGGGTGTTCATTTTAAAACTTACCACCCCTATTATGTCGGAGGAAACACGTCAACTATAATTTCGGGGGGGATTTTCCTCGGGATTTTCTAGGAAAACCGATCCTACGTTCTTATCTTAGATTTTCACAAACTATCATTTGACACCAATTTTAAATTTAACCGGAGATAAAATTTTTAACTGGAATTTTTGATAATGGATTAAATTCAAAGTTGTTATTGTCAAATGATAGTTTATGAAAATCTAAGATAACCGTTTAGGTTTTACAGCCTGTCAAAATTGCAATAAATTTTTCTCCTCCAAGATAATAGGGGTGATAAGTTTTAAAATGAACACCCTGTAAATTTTTTTTATACAGCACACACATTCTGACTTTTTCAGATTATCAATATTTCATTGATATTTCATATCGATCTGCCAGAGTGACTCTGACAAGCGTTTTAAATTCCGGATCTGAAAAATTGAGATTATAATTCATCACGCATGCCTTTCCATGAATCTGAATTCATAACGTACGAAATTGTATAGGTATATTTTTATTATACAGCACACACAATCTGATTTTTTCAGATCATGAATTTTTCATATCGATCTGCCAGAGTGACTCTGACCAGCGTTTTAAATTCATCTGAAAAATTAAGATCATAATTTATAACGCATGTTCTTCCATATGTTTCAAATATACAAGCTCACACAGCCGGGAATTCAGATTATGATTATTCCCCACAAATTGTATCTTTTCGATATTTGTGACGAATCTAATCCATAGGGTACCTAACCGTTATATCGTTCTTTAAAGTAAAACAAACAATCTTCTCTAGTGAAATGTTGATGGGACGTATTGAGACCAAATGGCATACGAACAAACTCATAATGACAATAATCAAAGATACCTTAAGCCAGATAGATCTTATGTATATACCGATGTTTGTTTTGAATGTCTATGTTCGAAACCGGAGAACCGTGTTATCATGAGAACAATTGCTTTGTCTTTGTCAGTGTTATAGAAATATTAATATGAGCGACGAAGAAAGGAACCTTCGTTCTCATAAGAGCGCTGCTCCCCTATTTTAAGAATAAGGACCCTGATAGCAAGACCCCCACAAATTGTATCTTTTTGATATTTGTGGCAAATCCACTCCATAGACACGACTCCAAGAAAAGTTCAAGGAACGACTAGAAATGCTAAATCTAAGATTCACATCTACTGTAAATAAAGGGAAATATATTGTATTAGGGTTAGGGTTCTGTAGGTTATTCTGTATCTTGAGGTTACATTGAAATACCGGCCCTTAATTCACCATTTTATTATTGATTTTCGATTGTCTTGTTCTAATGGCAATGTCAGCCATGTCGAACTTGGAGAATTTTTTGATTTTTTTTTTTTCATTTTGAGATATCTTAGTGTGGCGAGATCAATCGTTAGTTAAATCCTTGTTAACAAACAATAACCTTAGATTGTGCCACACAAAAACACTATTATACTGACATTGAAACAGTCTAAGGTTTTTGTTAACTAACAAGGACCTTACCGATTGATCTAGTCGCACTTGAAAGGAAATTTTGAAACATATCTGCCAAGTTTTTGTCTTCCTTCTATGCCATCATTCTCTCTGTCTATTATCATCAATGGCCGAGCTTTTGATTATTCACATATAGGCAGAATTTACTCCTTATAGATTGTGATTTATACAAATCTTGATATTTGTGACGAATCTAATCCATACCGTTCTTCAAAGTGAATCAAACAACGTTCTCTACCTAACATGTTGATGGGGCGTTTTTGAGACCAAATGGCATACGAACAAACTCGTAATGACAATAATCAAAGATATCTTACCACAGATAGATCTTATGTATAAACTGAAGTTGACAGGTTTGGTATTTCAATGTTACTTTGAGATTTAGCTAAGGTATTCCCGAGTTAAACATGAAATATGAAATCAGTTCCTTTAGGTGAGTCTCAAGATTCACATCAAAAGCCAAGAATAGTAAAAATTTGAAAATTCTTATCCATCAATAAATCTAATATTTGGTAGATACCTACTTATTCAACTTTAGCAATACCTACCTTGACAGGTTCGGGTATTTCAATGTTACTTTGAGACTGTTAAGGTACCCTTAAGTTAAATACGAAAATTAGCAAGTGTCCATTCTAAACTCACGACTCCAAGGAAGATTCAAGGAACGACTATAAATTCGGCTCTATAAGATTCACATCCACCGTAAATAAAGATAACTTTATTGTATTAGGGTCAGGGTTCTGTGGGTGGTTTATTCTGTACCTTAAGGTTACATTGAAATACCGGCCCCTAATTCACCATTTTATTATTGGTTTTCGATTGTCTTGTTCTAATGGCAATGTCAGTAATGTCGAACTGAAGTCGAGAAGTTTCCAATTTTAATTATTAGCGGCCCTTAGAGAATTTTTTGATATATTTGTTTTTATTTTGAGATATTTTAGTTATCTTGGTGTGACGAGATCAATCGTTAGTTAAGTCCTTATTAGCAAACAATAACATGAGATTGTGCCACACAAAAACACTTTTATATTGACATTGAAACAGTAAGGTTTTTGTTAACTAACAAGGACTTAACCAACGAATGATCTAGCCGCACTTAAGAGAAAGTTTTGAAGCCCTTGAAACATATCTGCCTAGTTTTTTCTCCTTTTTTATGCCATCATTCTCTCTGCATATTATCATCAATGGCCAAGCTTTTCATTATTCACATATAGGCGGAATTTACTCCTTATAGATTGTGGTTTCCTTAAATTTTGATATTTGTGACGAATCCAATCCATTCAAAGTGAAACAAACAACGTTTTCTACCTAAAATGTTGATAGAGCGTTTTTGAGACCAAATGGCATACAAACAAACTCGTAAGGACAATAATCAAAGATATCTTACCACAGATAGATTTTATGTATAAACTGAATTTTTTTCTGGATGTCTATGCTCGAAACCAGGGAACCAAGTTCTCATGAAAACGATTGCTTTGTCTTTGTCAGTGTTATAGAAATATGAATATGAGTGACGAAGATAAGAACCTAGAAACCCAGCTCCCCAATTTTGAGAATAAGGACTCTGATGGCAAAATCTCCACAAATTATTCCCTTCCAACCAACACCGCTCAAAAAATGCCTCAAACTAGGCGAATACTGGACGCGGAGTTTTTAAGATATGTGTGAGGCAATGTGTCATCCTGAATTCTGTTTCTGAATTCAGAAAGACATTTTGGTTGTGTGAGACCGGCCTTAGATTGTACAATTGATTTTCGATATTTCGATTTAAAAAATTTAAAAAAACAGAAGACTTTTTCAATGTTTTGGTACACGAAAAAAAAATTCCACTCATGACCCCTCCCTCATGTCCACAGCTCACGAGCCGCCGCTGTATTGTTATCATAGGATATATTGGGGGCCCGAAGTTTTGCTCACCAAACTCGCCAAATCATGTTAAATAGTACCTATGTATCTATTAGAGAATAGAAGTCGGACGACAACATATTGTGAAAAAGAGGAATCTTGAAAAATCTAAACAATACAAAACACCATTACATGACAATTATCGTTTTAAAATACTTGACTCAACTAATCAGATAATTGATTATTATTCTTCTAGGAATGTTTCCAAGAGAACCATAGATGATAATTACAATTATTATTGTTTTGAAACGATTAGATACAAAGCTTATGTTCCGATATCAACGGTTAGTACTGAGTTTACTGGACGCCGTTCCGATATTATTTTCAGTGGATTCAGTACTGAATGACCACAAGAGTACGCTGTTGAAATCGGAACGGCAAATGACAGTAAAATCAGCACAGTAAATCCAGTACTGGCAGTTGATATCGGAACATAGCCAAAATAGACATCTTTGAAACAATTATAATAAGACATCAGAGATAGGTATGCCATAATAATAACTAAATTGAATTAGCTGTTGCTGTTACCTAGCTTTGATGTAAGTACTAAATGTGTTCTGATTGTCCTGAGGTTGGGTGGTTCGATTCGTCTTATTAAAGGTACCTATAATATTCAAAATCATGAAAAATATAAGCGTACCTACCTATATTAGGGTAGGGATGCAACAAAAAGTAAGAAAAAAGTATGGAAAACCAAAAAGTAAATAAAAATTTTAAATAAAAAAGGGACACAGCATTAAATCCTACCTCCTATAGATAGATGGTGTATAGAAATTTTTATCTTTATGAGTAATCAGTTCAATATCAAAGCATCATTTTTCAAGAATACTTATCAACAAAAAAAGAAAGATACTTAATATCACGATAAACATAAAAGGCCATACAGATATAGGTATCGATTGAAAAATCCAGAAGCAAAACTTGGAAAAACGAAAAAAAAAAAAAAAAAAAAAGGAGGTAGGTAATCCTTTGCTCCTATACATATATTCACATAAATACATACATAAGATGAAGAATAAATAAATAATCTATAGAATTTATGTACTATTGTATATCGGGGCTCCTCCTTCTCCCATTGGCCGAGCCCCGGTCTCCCACCTTTATTCAGGCCCCGGATTTTTCCCCTTCTTCTGAAAATTCCCGCTGTCCGAAGAAACGATGCAAAATGCTTGCTTGTTATATCGCTTAGAATCGTGGCGCCGGCAAGAGACCGCCGGAGTATTACCTCACCACTCTTATACTTGTATGTTTTGTTTTCATTCATGATTCTGTAACTCACGGACGTGATTTTCATTGTTTACATATCAATCGGGAGACTTTAGTGCGCGCAAACAAATGCCCAATCAGTGAACTTGATTTAGTGACTTTATATTGATAAAAAAAACTGGATTTGAAAAGTGATTCCGTTCGGAGGTGGGTAGACTCAACCCCATCTCCATTGGATACTACTCCAATCAAAAAGCCATTGCTTAACAACAACAACACCATTGATTTTGGTCAGTCGTTTTGGAAAACAACCCAAGACATGCCGATGTTGTTGCAACAACCGCCCAGCCATCAAATGCTACTCACCAGTCACGAAACCGACCAGCCTTTGGACTTCACCATGTCCAAATTCAAAACGAAAAATACCGTAGCTTCGCAGTTGAAACAGTTCAACAGCAGCATGCACCAAATGATGTTGTTGCAAAACAACGGGCTGTATTTTAATCGGAGTAACAATAATAAGAGCTTTACCAGGGGTAGTTCACCTGTTTCGAGTAGTTCGGAAGAAGAGGGTGTCGGTCCGCCGATTGAGAGTCCCGGATCGAGTCCTGAAAGTCCTGGACTACGACCATCGAAAGAAGAAGGTAAGAGTTTTTATTTTTGATTAATGTGATTGTCTAATTGTTCCTGTATCTGATAATCATTGGAAAACATTAACAACATCTTTTTGAAGTTGTACGTTTTTCTTATATTCGTTTTGTAGACCTACGTAGGTATTACTTAGTCATAGATTACTGCAGTTTCAAGCGATACTTACCTCTTTCATATTTAGGAAAACTTTTCTCCAACTATTTTTCAGAAAATATTTAGGATACTTCTGAAATTGTCCATAGGAGATTTTAGACTACAGCCTAGTACCTGGTACCCTGAGATATAGGTACATTTTCTTCTTATATTTTTAATGCAATAGTATGGTTATTTAGTACCATTTCTGATGATACATACTTTCAATTAGGGTATTTATTTTATCGATTATACAATCATGAAAACTAAAGTTGGTGGTCGTTAATCCATTATACAAATTTACATAATATGTTCAGAATTTGCATCAGGGAACATTAGTGAAAAATGCCTAAGAGATTTAGAAGATGTTGGTAGGATAAAATCAGCCATATTCCTTCAAAGAAGTAAAGAATTCCAAAATGAACATCTCACAAATAATTGCGTGAGCAAATATTAAAATCCTATGTCCTACTTCCTTTGAATCTCTTAGCCAATATAATGTTACCGGCATGTTCTGAACAGTTGGCAATTTTGTGTTCTAATCTTGTTGCTGCCTTACCAACTACATCCAAATTTGTTCTAGAAAATTGCGTCTAAGTAATTACCAAGTTGCTTAGGATTTTGTATAGGGATCGATAATATACACCTTATTGATCAATAAGGTGTATAGAAAATTACAGAAATAAATTATCATTATCATTTGCGTTGAAACTTTGAGCCCAAAGGATATTTGTGTGAAAGATTGATATTTATGCAGTTCCCAGATAATGTTGGATTTGGTTGGCTTAGTTTTGTGACTTCTATAGACCTTTCATCCATGCGATATTGGACGAAATTCCATTCAAAGAAATTTTCCTGCGACTATTGAAAACTGCTCATACCTAGAATCCTTTCTGGTTGGCCAAACCAACTTTTGAGATTTATGTGTTGTTAACAAAGTACCTACAATGATTGAGTAAATAATTACCATATGATCATCTTAACTGTATTAAGATAATTTCCCTAATAAACACATGTTGCTTAATGATACATAATGAAGTATAGGTATACCTAATTAAACTTGTAAGATAAATTTGATTGCTTGTTCCAGCTGATGGTCATCAAGCTATATGTAATTTGCATTTACGTTTGACGGAATTTTCTGGTACCTATATAGAAGATTTTGTAAATAAATATTTGTGTCTTAAAAATTCTTCCATCGAAAAATCCCATTGTTAAGCAAAATATCCTCTCTGCCTGTAAATCCCATTCTAAAAAAATTTGAATAGATTGATATATTATATGTGAGAACCTTTAGACTAGAGGAATTTGAATATAGTTAAAGACTTTGAAAAACGGTCGCCGTCGAATCCATCTGCTTATTGCAAGCCAATATTCTACCTGCTCCCTTAAAAGAATTTTTACAAAAAGACTCTATCCGTTTTATTACAATGCAGAAAACCACCTCGTGTATGCAGGTGTGAAACGGAGATGCACACGACCGAACCGTGTTTTTCGGGGATGAAATGGAATTTTATGGTGGATTAGATATATGTGTGGGTTGGTATAAATATACAGGATGATTTTTCATTGCAAAAATAAGACAAATACATAAATGTATCAAGCATCTGAGCACTAGAAGATAACTTAATTTGGGAAACGAAAGACTTCTAGTTAATCAATGAGGCAATCACATATTTCCAGATTGTCAAATATTTTCCTTCCTATTCAAGTAATTATTGGTCTTTTCCAAATATTCCTCTCCATGGACACCCATTTTAAATCTTCGCTGCTCTGACATCCTTTCCACATATCAATAACAGACAAGTTGTTTTAGTTAGAAATTCTATCCATTCTTTAAGTATACTCCAGATGATCTCCACAAGTCGTCCATTTGTGTTTTGCTCCAATCGTAAAGTCATATGCTGAATTTCTTGAAGATCGTTTGATAGATTTAATGTTTTAGACTGTACGTTTAATCCATTATCCATGTTTGAGGAAAACCTCCATGTACACTGAGAAAAAAAACTTGTAGCCATTAATAAAAAATTAATTATGGCAGCAAAAATTCTTAATAAAATAGGGGACAGCTAGCCAAATTTGTTGCGACAACTAAAATTTATCTACTAGAAAGCATAGTCGTCTCAAATGAATAAATTTAGTTAATTGGTCGAGTATCTTATTGCTGTAACTAAGTAGAATTAGTTGCAGATAGTAACCAGTTTTATTCATCACAACTAAAAAGTTCAGTTACAACCAACTAGATATTAGTTTTGGCTAAAAATAACTTAGTTGTCATTGCAAATAATATTGTTGTAATAAAAAACATATTTAGTTGTGGCTAAAAACAACTTAGTTGCCGTTGCAAACAAATGTTGTTGTATTAGTTATTTGGTTGTAGTTAAAAATAACTTAATTACCATTACAAATCCCTTTTGTAAGAATTAAAAAATTGGGTTAGTTGAAAAACAACCTAAATACCTGCAGATAGATCTCGAAAGGACTATGATTACAAAATGATTTTAAATTATAGTAAGAAAATATTTTACAGGTGCATACCTAAGTACTTCAACTTCAACTATAATTTAAAATTATTTGTAATCATAGTCCTTTTGAGATTTATATACTGCAGGTATTTATGCGTTATTTGTTGACTAAACTCTTTTTCTTAATTTAAACAAAAGCGATTTGAATGACAATTTTGTCTTTTTTGTTAACTCTATATAAATTTTCATATATTTTGTTTTTCTAACTGCTAGGTAGAGTACTAGGTATAACTTATTGGAAATTAAGACAGTATAAACAAATTTTTGAAAAAAAAATTATTCGAAAAAAATTTACATTTGTAATCTGTCATTATCTGACGGTCTAGTAGTTAAGGCACCACGTGTTAAACTATTGCACACACATCTCAAATCACCACAAAAAAAATACATTTTTCTATAGTCCTAGAAAAATTAACAACCTTGAAAATGTAGGTTACTAAAAATAAATAAAAAGGTATTCTTCAAAAGTGAATTCTTATCAAAACAACTTAAGAAAATACAACAAAGGTATGTTTCTAGCAAGCTTCCTAACTTTCAAAGTCAAGATAAATAATAATACACAATGCATACAGAAGTAATAAGATACCTATAGGTAATATCTAATAGGTTATTGGTGTAAGTACTTATATACTGTCTCTTTTACTTTAGGCTTCTGAATTTGTATGCACATAAAACCACTTTTTTCTGTTGCACAGAAGGAGACGAAGGAGTTGAATTATGCATACTAACACCAGAATGATCCATTATGCATTTGGCTTGAGATCTGCGTAAGCCGTAAACCTGCCTCAAATAACGTATATTATTATTAGTTATCTAACAATTCAAACTTACCCTCAAATAAATCGGATTTTTTTTATTTATTTATAGGTAATATTTTCTTACTCTTGCTAGTTAGTTGATATTTTTTTGCTCTTGCTAGTTATAGTTGCTATCGTCGTTGATTTTCGTCAACCTTGACGTGCGACTTGTGAGTTGTGCGTAATGAATTTTGGGACTGAAAAGAATTCGGAAAGAAATGCTCGACCGAATGAAATCGAGGTTACCCGAAAATAAGATTTAACTAAACATTTTAGTAATAGCTGAACAAAAAATTGTTGTGGGTAATAATAATCTTTTTCACAGTGCAAGTAATTTTAGTTATCATAACTCAAGACTTGAAGTTATTAAACCTCTGTTGTCCCAGCAAAGAATTTTAGTAACACTGAATAAACAACAAATGTTTCCAATTGCTACTAATAAGAGTAGGTATATATCACAACTATTGAGGAAAAAATAGAAAAATTTGCTGCAGAAAATAACCATGGTTTGTTACTACAATAACATTTTCGATCATTTTTAATTACCAGAACTAAAAAGACAGTAACTAAACAGTTTAGTTGGCGGGATTTTCTCAGTGTATCTACCCAACATGAATCTGATTAGCATCAGGTTTTATTCTAGAAAAGTAATATCATTATGCATCCTAATTATTCTTGTTTTAATTGCATTATCATTTTAATAATAGCCTGCATCAAAACTGACCCACTAAAACAAAATCCTTCTCAGTAGTGTAGCTCGTAAATCAGGTGCAGGACTATGCAAAACACCGGCCCCCATAAATATTTTAATTTGCAGGAAGGCGTAACCTTGATATTATAACTCGATTCAGAAAAGAATTATCGACTGGTTTTTTAATAATCCTCCGAAAAGATCCTGCTAGAGATAAACGCTGTGGGTTACCTACTAACTTAAAGTTGCAGATATGGATACTGGTCAATTACGGTGCAATTTCAAAGGGAGCAAAATGACAAATTATACCTTCCATTTTAAAACTACATGCACAAAACATCAACCGCACACAAATTACCTAAGTATACCGCGATTTAAAAGTCTAATGTTCACAAATTTACAATTTTTGTTTTTTTCAGTGGCCAACTTAATAAATAGGTATATACCTACAAATTACGGTACCCCATTTTGGAAACAGATTTGCCCAAATGCCTAAACGACACACGAAAAATCATTATTGTTTTTTTATTTGTTTCTAAGAAGAGGGTACGAGCTGAGACCATTTCCTGTCCCTTCAAACCGCAAAATACCCACACACCACCTGTACCCATATAATTAGCGAACTACATTTTTGGGGGTAGCGAGTTTAGTAATGATGTTTATTCTATGGGATTAATGTGCGACAAAGCGTATTTATTGTTGACCACTAATTGAAAAAGCTAACAAGGTTATATTTAACTTATCGCTATATGTGACAATTTGAAGAGGATTGGTGATATGCTCTACTTCTACGTACTATTCTGAGTGCTCGGAACTTAGTAGAGCTACGAGCTGCTCTGAACATGCCTTTTTGGCCTTTAGACCTTCAATGATATTCTGGATTTCTTGGAATCGTTATTCCTGATACGCCGTTGTGCTATCATAGTTCATGTCATCGGTATATCAATCTCGTTCTCGTAATTGTGATTCTGATTTTCATCTGGAGTGATAATTTAGGTGGCCTTCTCACTCTTAAGAATCGACAAAACCATCAGCTTGGTCAGAGTATACCACCGCATACAATGGTGGAATTATTGTTCTCTTTCTTCTCAGATACATCTTCATTTGCAATGAAGAGTGTACTTCTACTATTCTGAGTGCTTAGAACTCAGTAGAGCGACGAGCTGCTCTGAATCTGTTTGAAGGAATCAGTAAATTATAGCTCTCTGACATCTTACCCAGAAGAGGCAAGAAACTGATAGGTTGTTTTTGTGACGATGATCAGTTGCCACTGGATTGTGGAAAGTGTCTATATGATCACAAAAGCAGAACGATTCCTCAGAATTATCGTCATAGAAAATGAAGTTGTTGGTAGTCAAGATCATCACATCCTTTCTAGTTATATAGGTATCCCCTTGATTGATCATTTTATTGGAAATTTCATCACGACCTGGTTCCTTCATGGCTTTCAGACCTCAATTTCCTAGAGACTGACTTGATTCCTGGTTCGTCATTGTGTGACCAGTTCCACTACACATAATCTTGTTTTCGTGACTATGATCTTCATCTGGGGTGATAATTCTTTATTCTTAGGAATCTGCAAAAACCTCAGCTTGGTCAAAGTATACCATTCCGTACAATGGTGCAATTATTGTTTTCTTTCTTATCTGCTACTTCTTGATTTGCAGTGAAGAGTGCTCATTAATGCTGAGTTGTTGTATCTTCTAATCTCATCAAATAACTTCTTTGAGCTTTCCTTATGCTTGCTTATTCCTAAATCTTCTATTGTCCATAACCCCTTCAAAAATGCAATACTTCAACAGGCACTTCCAACTACCCATGGATTACGGAAACATAAACCTTAGAGTCTCACCTGGTGCTGCACTTGAAAAACCGAGGTACCTTTTACTCTAGTCTATTTGGAAGTCTGGAGGCATTTTCCAAAATTGCTATGTCCTGCACAGTAGAACTTCCAAGATCTACTAATGAGTATCTTTAAAGTCTGATGACAATGGCGTCGTTTCCTCTGTTTTGGATACTTTACATTGGGGTTGTAGGTACGTACCTACTATTATGATGGTAATAGGAATTTTCTCAAATACTCACTAGATTTCACCCACTGGCACATCCAACAACCTGTTGGTCTTTTCCCTATTTTCAAATCTTCTACTTATTTCAACTTGGTTATTGATTTTCATAAAAATAAAACTCTACACAAAAGAATATACCTACTTCAATAAAAATTAGTTAAATTACAAAATAAAAGGTGAACGTATATAGCATATAAAAGCATTTAATTAATTGAAAGAAAAAACGAATACGAAATTAATGAATATGCAAGGCACACCTGGCGTCAGCATTACCCATACACATACACCTATCAATATTTGAAGATCTTTGTATGCGTATCGATTTGGTATTTAATGCCTCAAGAATGGATGTTTAATTAAAATGTAGGAAATTAATTTACAAGCTTATAATGGATTTATTAATTCTTACGTAGGTTTAATTAAATTTGATTTTGTTTGCATAATTATTGTTACGCGAGTCCATGCAAATTATTGTTCTTCTTTAATGGACGACTAATAATAGCCATTATCAATCCGTAGAGTGAAAACTAATAACCTCCTTCTGCTCCATTAAAATTCGACCAATTTATTTCATTATTATTATACATAAGTCATTTTATCTCTTTGGGCTCACATGACTCAGCCAGATCGGTCCAAGGTTGTTCGCATGGCCGTATACCGTCCAGGCTGTAGTACTTATTACCGATCCTTTTTATGTTTATTTTTCGTAATTAATGGTTTTATAATCAATAATAATAACCGTTATTATTACTTACACTGATTGTCCGTGGCGAATTTAACTTGAAAGTGGCACATTTCTTTTGTATTCTTTTTTTAAAGGAATTTAGCGTAAGTTATTGGGATGTTTCCAGAATCTTTACAGGATTTTTTAGTTCTAAAACAGAAGTAGAGCTTAGTTTTCTAGCTATAGAGCTGCTCTAACGAGGGTCTCAGCTGCACTCCAAGAGGTGCTAGACTATGCGTGCTTGATTGGTGCGAGAGAGAGGAAATGACAATCAATCCTCACAAAATGGTCATAGTGTTTTGTCTTGTTTCTTCCAGTATTAAACAACATTCTGTTAGTATGATGAGTCTATTTATTATAGCTTCTTACAGTACTTTTTTAATAGACGCTTGACAACTTACAATCTTTCTTCTTGTCTGTCATCTACCAGCAGTACCAGCCGAATGTCTATTGACACATACATAACACGGTTTTATGCTACCTTAAGAAAAAAGAAAAATTAGATTACGATTAAAACCGTCAAAATCTGATTCTCAGTTCACTTTATATAATCATTCAAATACACAGGAGGCTTTTTCCTTCTTCTGTTATTTGACTGATTCATATTTGCAAGGGAATGATTATAGATTCTTGTCTTGATGCCTCTTTCACAATGGTATCAGAACTTTCTGATTAAAAACAGTTATTGAAAGAATGGTTACTATCCAAGTGACTATCATTATCAAATTATCAAATCGTCAACAGTATGTTACTATCCAAGTGACTATCATTATCAAATTATCAAATCGTCAACAGTATGTTACCCTTGATAATAAAATGTCGGATCCTTGTGAGGTGGTCGCCGAAGTTCCTCAGGGAAGTATTTTGAGTCCTCTTTTGTTCACAATTTATACCTCACAATTCGACAAGTACTCAAAACACTGCTTACGCAGACGACAAACATAATACTATTGTCATTTAGTCCCACACAGAGTCAGCTAGCATGTGCTCTTTTAAATGAGGATTTTGAAACGTTGTCTCAGGTTGCAAAGGACCCTAGATTACAAATTAATCTCTCTAAATCAGTTGCACTTCTTTTTTGTAGCGAGGTGCATCGGGCTAGTATTGCTGGTATGTCATTGAAGATTTATGGTACAAATCTGCCTTCCAGAATTATTCTAAAAACCTAGGTCTGATAATTGGATAAACTAAAATTTAGTTGTGTTAGCTTCCCTGCTGATAGCCTTATCTTTTAAAATGTCCTTCGGACATACTTTGGCAAAATATCCCTTTTCTTGGCACTTAGCACACGTTTTATTATATGCTGGACATATGTTAATCCAATGTTCATAAGAGCATTTTCCACTTTAATCTTCTGAACTTTTTCCTGAGATTTTCTCACAAAATTGACTTCTTCCTTTGGATTTAATGTTTTCAAGTGCTCCTTGCCTAAACTAACAGACTTACAATACTCAATTATCTTGGTTACATCAACATCTGGATCTCTAATTAACCTGGCTTGAAATATTCCAATGATCAGGCAGTCCCTTATCATGCGATCTTCATAACTAGTATCACAATTTGGCTTTTTGCAAATAAAACGCACAATTTGGCCTGCTTTTTGAGTTCAGGCAAGTACTGCTCAATATTCTGATCGGCTGATTGGGTAAGGTTATTAAACTTGCAGGCCTCTATCGGAATGAGTTTCTTTGGGAGAAAACGGGCATCGTAGGCTTGAAGACACTTTTCTAACGTAAATGTTTCATCTGCCTCAAAAGTATTATATATATCGAGACTATCATCTATGCAATTTAACAATGTTGCAATCTTGACATCTTCGGCTAAACTTCATTCTACAGAGTCCAATTCTTGATGTCGTACTTGGTTGAAGGACTGGGTGGCTTGAAGATTTCCATTGTGATAGCTCAATATGTAGGTATTTCTAGCTCCTTTATGAACTATTGAGACACAAACTTTGAAACAGTTTTTGGGTGGTAAATCAAGCAACCACACCTGACACCATGTTTAAGTTGGGGAGCAAAACTACTTCATGAACTGAACACACACTTTATTCAAGACTATTAGACTAAACTAAGCCTGGGACCACTTATGGGCCGTCTTATCTAGTTCTACTTTTTTGACAGATCCGTCATAGCCTGTCTGACATAAGTGCTAGTATTTGGTAGGTAATTGAAAGGTAAAACTCAAGCTAAAGCGAGAGCCAAGTTTACACTTGAGCCATAAAACAGCGGTTATGGATTTAATTTTGATATCGCACTTTTTCTACAGGATATCTAGGAGTCTTTATTTTAAGAATTTTGTAAAAAATATTGCGGAATGCGTCAGTCTTCGACTATTCAGCCAATTTGCATCCTGCAGTCTATAAGTGATTCTGTAAATTAGCAGTTTTGCAAATTTTGAATGCGCTCAGAATCGTAAGTAGTTAAGCAAGGACTATACATAACATCACAATAATTTAACGGTGATAAGACCTTTTTTGGCATCTTGATGTGAATATTTTCGATGTGAATAAAGCAATTTTAAGTTTCAGTACACTAAACTAATCTTGCTTGTTCAGTAAATTTTAGTTTATCCCATTATCAGACCTAGGTTTTTAGAATAATTCTGGAAGGCAGATTTGTACCATCAATCTTCAATGACATGCCACCAGCAATACTAGCCCGATGCACCTCGCTACAAAAAAGAAGTGCAACTGATTTAGAAACATTAATTTGTAATCGATGGTCCTTTGCAACCTGAGACAACGTTTTAAAATCCTCATTTAAAAGAGCACATGCTAGCTGACTCTGTGTGGGCCTAAATGACAATAGTATTTTGTTTGTCGTCTGCGTAAGCAGTGTTTTAAGTATTTGTCGAATTGTGAGGTGTAAATTGTGAACAAAAGAGGGCCCAAAATACTTCCCTGAGGAACTCCAGTGACCACTTCACAAGGATCCAACATTTTATTATAAAGAGTAACATACTGTTGACGATTTGATAAATATGATTGAACTAAACCAATAGCAGTAAATTCAAAACCAATATATTTCAATATTGATAGAAGTAAATCGTGGTTTATTAAATCAAATGCCTCAGTCCAATAATACAAGAACTGATGCTTGATTACTGTCAAGAGTGGCCAATATATTATACTTGTATTAGTGTGTGAAATTTATATGTTTTCATAGGGACAACTTTTTTTGGAAGGAAGTATTCATCAAAGGCTTTTATTAGTTTTTCCAAGATGGACTGTTGGTCTTCAGTGAGGATATTGAAAATATCTAAACCTTCATCACCAATCAACACAGAATATTGGCAATTTTAACGTCCTCTGCGGCAGAATACTTTTTAGTTGCAGTTAAATATAATTTAAATTTTTGTTTCCACATACCCCAATTGTCTACAGGATTATTATACGAAGTGAACAGTGATAATTATTAATGACTTTATTTTCAGATGTAAAGGTAGGTAATTACAATTTTAGCTCTCTGATATCTCTTTCAGTTTCAATATAAGTTCACATAATCCTATAGTCGTCACGATAGTCATGCTCATGTAACAATAATGCCTGATCATATTCAAAAAAGCCGAGCATGTGAAATTAAAATTTTAATCCAAACCGAAAGGAAAGGAAACTCCACCATCTGAGACCAAATAACACGCGATTCGCGTGCTGAAGATCGTTACAGGTGCCTTTTTTTTTCAACTATTTTGCATCGCAAAACGGCCTGATTAGCGGAACAACTGTTTTCTCATTCAAATGTATGCAAAAAGGAAGGATTAACAGCTAAATGCGTTGCCATCATCGCCGTCGTGTTCGACCACGAGCTGCCTCTCTGCGCTTGTGATGACTTTAATCTGAAGAGGTTTGCGTGCAGATGGTGATAACCGTGAAAGAGATTTCTATGCAAAATAGGACCATAATGAATGAATGAATGACTTGTTTTCGGGTTAGTGAATGGGCCAAGTTTACACCTTGAAATGACTTAATATTGAGTTATTGTGAGTCACTATATCTTGGAGCAAATTCATTACAAGGACAAAATATTGTTAACAGAATTCAAATACAAATTACTATATTCAAGCACGAGTAGACACATTTTATTGTCGACCGGTAGAGTGGTTCCCGTTTCAAGTGGGATTCAATTAAATCGGTGTACGCCCATGGTACTGATCGACATATTCGTCAAAGAAAGGCATATTTCGCATAATATTATCGAGTGTATACGGTATACGACCTTTGTTTTCGATGGTCGGCTTTCCCATGCTAATGACTCCGCGGCAGGTAGTACTCGTTTCGTTCCGATCGATGATTATGGGTGGATGGTACCGCTGACTGAAGAATGCTCAGTCTGAAATGTCGATGATTAAAATTATATAATTTTTTTTTTTTTTTTGGGAATAGTCCTTGATGATCAGAGCGAGGTTTTTTGACTAAACTTTTTGATGATTTGTTTTGACAGTTCGATGTCTTTTCATTGAAAAAATCATCTTTATCTACAAGCGTCAATATATAAAAAAAACATACTGTACAAATAAGTGGATTATTGCAGAACTTATGGGTGGACCTCTGCCAGCCATTTACTCACCAATATACTGTTGAACTGTTCAAATAAGACACTCAACTGAAACGTGTAGTTTTTGAACTAATGAGAAAAATTTACAACTGAGTGAATCAGGTTAGTATTGTACTGGAACAACATATTGGTGAATAGATGGCTGGATCCACCCATAAGTTCCGCAACAAACCACTCGTTTGTACTTGAATAATTTGTCACAATATGTATATTACTAGTTTGGTAAAGTAACATTACTAATTCCTGTTGAAAGGCGAATTGAAAACAAGTGAATAATCTTCCAAATTCTGACTTTATATAAGGTATTTTCCAGGTACAAATAAGTGTATTGTTGCGGAACTTATAGGTGGACCTCTGCGGGACGAGCGCAGCGAGTTCCGCAGCCATCTACTCTCCAATATACTGTTGAAATATTCAAGTAAGACATTCACCTGAAACGTGTAGTTTCTAAACTAATGAGAATAACTCACATTTGAGTGAGTCAGGTTAGTATTGTAACTAAACAACATATTGATAAATAGATGGCTGCAGGTCCACCCATAAGTCCCGCAACAATTTACTCATTTGTACTTGAATAACTTGTCAAAATACTGTACCTATTCTATTATTTTTCTAATTTGTCATATTCTTCTTCAATACGATATGATACGCAACATGACTAAAAAACTCGTGGGATTAGAACGACTCGGTCTACGACCTCGTCGTTCTAATCTTTCACACTCGTTATTGTAATCATTACTTAACTTTTTTTCATCTATTTCAGATTCTGCTTTAACTTCAACACCGAATACACCTACAGAAAAGCAATACGGTAAGTACCTGATAAAAAATACCAAACAACCTTTCCTAGAAAGTCAAACTTTCTCCGTATTCTGTACTTAAAAAATTATTGACCAAAACAATTCTTGAAGCCCATTGTCACTTTTTAACCCTCTTTTACGAGGAACCAATAAAAAGTTTGCAAAACGCTCTCAGGTTTTTTATGGGGCGTTTAAAGGGCTTTAAAAACGAATTTTTCTTGGTCATAAACTCTGTATAGGACTTATCCTTTGGGTATTAATATTTCGGAAATAGTCATAAAAAATTAGGAATTCAAAATTTATTATTGTAATTGTGTATTTTATACAATCCCCATAAGACACAGTTTACTCAAAAATAGAAAAATTATGTGTATTTCTTACGGTGGAAACGGTTGAAGTGATTTTGTATTATGGTCACCGACCGCGACCGCTTTGCCTTTAAATAAACATAAATAAAAATTATTATCAAATTACAATGTTCTGCAGGTAGGTGTTACGCCATGATTGTCACACATCCACTCGGCATTAAAATCGAATTAGCGTTGATTTCCGCGCCGTTGTTGGGTACTTTGCCTTCTTCACTCAGTTGCATCACCATACATACTTCAAGATTTATGTATAACTAAATTAAAGTTTCAGTGTTTTTTCTTTTACATTGCTTTTAATATTGTTCGTTTTATAAATAGTTCAATGTATACTCGTAATTTTCTTATGTTCAGATGACACTTAAAAAATAATAGAGAAAAGTCAGTAAATATAAATACTTAGAATTATTGTCAATGGAGGTAATGATTATTGAATTGGACAAGCCAGAAATAAATTTAACAAAATGGCCAAAATGGGAAAGCAACTGTGTACTACAGATCTCAAGAAGAATAAAGAAACAAACAAAAAATAAACACAAAAGTTTAGACAAAAAATAACATACTTATAACATCCAAAGAATACACAAAGTCATCCTCCACAAATAACTTTGAGCAATACGATTTACAGAGCCCTGCATGTTTCATCATCAGGCGCAAGTTTACTCTAATAGGTATTACAATTTTTTTATATTTTAGACTTGTTCTTAGCCTGTATACGTCCGCTACTGGACATAGGCCTGTTCAATTTCCCTCCATATCGTCCTCTCTTGTGCTATCTGCATGTAGTTTCTCCCTGCGTGGAGTCGGATGTCATATGGTTGGTTGTGAGTATTGTAATCCTTTTCTGAACCCCGCTTGTTCGATGGTTTCATAATCGAATTTCTGCCTGAGGTGGTTGGTTATGATTTTTGTCAGTAGTTCATAAAAGAATTAGTAAACTGATGGGTCTATAGTTTATCTAGACTTGTACAAACCCCTTTTTTGAAGACCAGGATGATCTCTGCATTATTCCATGTCTCTAGGGTTTGGCTCTCTTCAATACATTTTATTCAACAGTATCATAATTGCATCTTTTTGTGTTCTTCGATGGTCACCTGACATCACACCTGTTTTTGGCATATACTTCACCCCCCTCGCTTCTCATGCGGAAAGTGTCAGATGATAAAAATCGACGAATAATAGGAAACTGTATGATTATTCAAAAACTGTAATACGTCATCCAAATATGCCATAACTGTTTCGAATCGCAAAGAGCTCAAGACTATTGGTTTATTGTTGTCTGAAAAACCGCAGGAGCATTTACAAGTCCAAATGGCATTCGCCGGAGCTCGTAGTGTTCATCTGGGGTTACAAACGCAATCTTCGGAATTGATTTTTCATTCAATGGGATCTGATGGTATCCAGATGCTAGGTAAAATAGATGTGACCTTTGAGAGAGCTCTTACATCTCTTCTGATGGAAGTTAATTTTTATGAGATCTCTATATAGAAGTTTGTAACAAACCTTTATATTGGACAAACAAGTAGAAATTTTGGAATAAGAGTAAAAGAGCATAATAGTAGTGTTTCTGAAAATGAAAATGATTCAATTGTTGTAGAATCCCAACTTAATTTTAACCAGGACTACAGAATATAAATTCAAATATTCAAGTAGGTAACTTATTGAATGGCCAATTATAGATTTTTCTCTCCGGTGTTGAATTTGTTTGTAAACTAACTAGGAAAGTTCAAATATGCTCCATTTTATTTTCAAAAGTTTAAGTTGAGTTCAAACTAAATTTGCCAGTAGAAAACTTTCAAGCCTCGTGTCTAAGGTCAAAGCATCAAATTCTAATTAACTTTTTGATGCATATCGATAGATTTTGAGCTGATTTTCAAATTAAAACAAACCTTAAGTCGCTAACATAAGCCGTTTAAAAGTTATAACCATTTCAAGTTGTGTTCAGACTAAAAACTTGCATTTGTCATTAGAAAACTTTCAAGCCTCGTGTCTAACGCCAAAGCATTAAATTCTAATTAATTTTCTGATGTATATCGATAGATTTTGAGCTGATTTTCAAGTTAAAACAAACCTCAACTCGCTAACATTCGCCGTTTAAAAGTTATAACCATTTCAAGTTGTGTTCAGACTAAAAACTTGCATTTGCCAGTAGAAAACTTTCAAGCCTCGTATCTAAGGTCAAAGCATCAAATTCTAATTAATTTTTTGATGCATATCGATAGATTTTGAGCTGATTTTTAAGCTAAAACAAACCTTAACTCGCTAAAATAAGCCGTTCAAAAGCTATAACTATTTTAATTTGAGCTCACACTAAAAACTTGCATTTGCCATTAGAAAACTTTCAAGCCTCGTGTCTACGATCAAAGCAATAAATTCTAATTATTATTTTGATGCATATCGATAGATTTTGAGCTGATTTTCAAATTAAAACAAACCTTAAGTCGCTAACATAAGCCAGCCGTTTAAAAGTTATAACCATTTCAAGTTGTGTTCAGACTAAAAACTTGCATTTGCCAGTAGAAAACTTTCAAGCCTCGTGACTAAGATCAAAGCATTAAATTCTAATAATTTTTTTGATCCATATCGATAGATTTTGAGCTGATTTTCAAGCTAAAATAAATCTCAATTCGCTAGCATAAGCCGTTTGAAAGTTATAACCATTTTAAGTTGAGTTCAGGCTAAAAACTTGCATTTACAATCAGGAAATTTTCAAGCCTCGGATCTAAGATCAAAGCATTAAATTCTAATTATTTTTTTGATCCATATCGATAGATTTTGAGCTGATTTTCAAGTTGAAATAAACCCTATCTCGCTAACATTCGCCGTTTAAAAGTTATAACCATTTCAGGTTGTGTTCAGACTAAAAACTTGCATTTGTCATTAGGAAACTTTCAAGCCTCGTGTCTAAGGTCAGAGAATTAAATTTTAATCAATTTTCTGATGTATATCGATAGATTTTAAGCTGATTTTCAAGTTAAAATAAGCCTCAACTCGCTAGCATAAGCCGTTTAAAACTTATAACCATTTTAAGTTGAGTTCATAAAGGACCCTGCCCAAAGTATACGGAGATTGTGTTTATGTCAGAATTGGCTGAATTTTGTATATAATGTAGATTACGCCTTCCTGATTAAAAGTTACCATTACACCAATCCTGAAAACTGATTCCTTTTTGAGAAAATTAATTTCATACGTAGCAAGTAAAACGTTTGGACATTGTAATGAACGTACATACAAATAAGTGGATTATTGCGGAACTTATGGGTGGTCCTCTGCGGGACGAGCGCAGCGAGTTCCGCAGCCATCTACTCACCAATATACTGTTGAACTGTTCAAATAAGACACTCATCTGACACGTGTAGTTTTTGAACTAATGAGAAAAATTCACAACTGACTGAATCAGGTTGTACTTGAACACCATATTGGTGAATAGATGGCTGGGTCCACCTATAAGTTCCGCAACAATATACTCGTTTGTACTTGAATAACTTGTCACAATATATTACTAGTTTGGTAAAGTAACATTACTAATTCCTGTTAAAAGGCAAATTGACAAAAAGTGGATAATCTTACAAATTCTGACTTTATATAATAAGTTATTGTTCAAGTACAAATAAGTGGATTGTTGCGGAACTTATGGGTGGACCTCGCTGCGCTCGTCCCGCAGCCATCTACTCACCAATATACTGTTGAACTATTCAAATAAGACACTCACCTGAATTTTGTAGTTTTTGAATTAATGAGAATAACTGACATTTGAGTGAGTCAGGTTAGTATCGTACTTGAACAACGTAGGTATTAATGAATAGATGACTTTAACAATTAAACAACATATTGATGAATAGATGGCTGCGGAACTCGCTGCGCTCGTCCCGCAGATGTCCACCCATAAATTCCGCAACAATTCACTCATTTGTACTTGAATAACTTGTCACAATATATTACTAGTTTGGTGAAGTAACATTACTAATTCCTGTTGAAAGGCAAATTGACAAAAAGTGAATAATCATAATCTTACAAATTATGACTTTATATAATAAGTTTTTGTTCAAGTACAAATAAGTGGATTATTGCGGAACTTATGGGTGGACCTCTGCGGGACGAGCGCAGCGAGTTCCGCAGCCATCTACTCACCAATATACTGTTGAACTATTCAAATAAGACAATCACTTGAATCTTGTAGTTTTTGAATTAATGAAAATAACTGACATTTGAGTGAGTCAGGTTAGTATCGTACTTGAACAACGTAGGTATTAATGAATAGATGACTTTAACAATTAAACAACATATTGATGAATAGATGGCTGCGGAACTCACTGCGCTCGTCCCGCAGAGGTCCACCCATAAATTCCGCAACAATTCACTTATTTGTACTTGAATAACTTGTCACAATATATTACTAGTTTGGTGAAGTAACATTACTAATTCCTGTTGAAAGGCAAATTGACGAAAAGTAAATAATCATAATCTCACAAATTATGACTTTATATAATAAGTTTTTGTTCAAGTACAAATAAGTGGATTATTGCGGAACTTATGGGTGGACCTCTGCGGGACGAGCGCAGCGAGTTCCGCAGCCATCTACTCACCAATATACTGTTGAACTATTCAAATAAGACACTCACTTGAATCTTGTAGTTTTTGAATTAATGAGAATAACTAACATTTGAGTGAATCAGGTTAGTATCGTACTTGAACAACGTAGGTATTAATGAATAGATGACGTTAACAATTTAAAAACATACTGATGAATAGATGGCTGCGGAACTCGCTGCGCTCGTCCGGCAGAGGTCTACCCATAAATTCCGCAACAATCCACTCGTTTTTATTTGAATAACTTGTCACATTATGTTACTAGTCTGGTAAAGTAACATTACTAATTCCTGTTAAAAGGCAAATGGACAAAAAGTGGATAATGTACAAATTCTGACTTTATATAATAAGTACATACAATGTAACACAAATAGGTAAGCTTCTGGCGCAGTGGTGTGCTACGTATAGTAATTTTTCAGGCTTGGTGCAATGGTAACTTTTAATCAGAAAGGCGTGATCTAAATTACATACAAAATTCAGCCAATTCTGATATATACACAATTTCCGTATACTTTGGGCAGGGTCCTTTGTGGAAAATACAAGTCATAACTTACTCACTGTGTCTTCTATTAGAAATGTAAATGCCAGCTCTATTCGAGTATGAAACACAATTGAAATAAGGAAGTTGCGATATCGAGAGGCATGTGATAAGGGACGAGAAATATGTAGCATTGAATATACAGGGTAGAATAAGTAGACTAAGTAGAGAAAGAAGAAGCATTTCCAGGTTAAATAACTTGAGACAATACTATAGTTCCATTGAGTTGTTTAGAGCTGCAGCATCAAAGATGAGAATAGCTGTGATGATAGCCAACCTTCGCAAAAGGGATAAAGAAGAAGTACACTAAGATGGTATTATCACGTTAAAGGGGTGGATTAAAATAGAATAGCAAAGAGTTGGACACTGCAGAGGAGACGGAAAGTTGGAAAGAAGGAGTCGATATCAGACCAAGAGAAATGGACGAGAACTTCTGGGTAGATCGAGACTAATGGAGAAGGAGAATCAGAAAAGGGCGAAGAACCTTATCGTCTTCATAACTGATTCCTTTATGTTTATATCGTGGCATTTTTATCTTAATCTTTCTAGAACTTGACTGAGATAAGGTGATGGAAAGATGGCCTGATGGAGAATAATGTCTCATGAACATACACACCAATATCTGGTCAGTTGATGGAAACAAGAAGAAGTTCAAATGAAAAAACCGATACAATAGAAAACGTGACAACTACATATATGAAGAAAAAAAAGTTCAAGAAAAATTAGGTGTCAGCCATACAAAAGTCTTCAACTTCCACAAATAACCCTTGCCACTGTCCAAAAAGTATAAAATTAAATAAAAACATATTTCCAATAATTACCAAGTAAATTCCGAAGAAAAAGTACCCACGGTATAATTATCGCTTTCAGCAGTATCCAATTACATTTATCCACCATTGGTCGGTTGAAAAAAACATAACAATATGGTCGCTCCACCTACATACCATATGCGAAATACGATACATTTTTATGTAACAGCCAATTTACTGCCGGTAATAATTTTTTGGAAGAAATGAACAAGTTTCGATAATTCTCGATCGGCAAAAATCACACACGAAAAAAAAAAATTCGCAGCGCAATTAAAACGGCATTGCTAACTTTTTTTTTCGTGCCGTAGGAATTTATTTGAGAACTAGACCGTTTGTAAGAGAATTTTTCTGCTTAAGGAAACAGGAGACATAAAAATTCTTATCGCAGAACAGCAAAGATGTGAACTCTTGGTAAAGGATAATGTAAATGAACGCAAAAAACGGTTAATCTTGCTTAGTACTTGGCTCTTGGTGGCTGTACGGTACACGCCGGGCACTACTCGTATGGTCGCGAGTTAACATCAGGAAGTCCATTTTCATGTAACTTTTTTTTTTTTTTTTGATGTGTGAATTTTTTTCTTTAATATTTTAGAAAATTTAAATAGAACAGTTATGGTGTTAAGAAAGACAACAAAGAAGTCCACCTATACCGTGGGAAAAATGACTAGCTGCTATATGTATTTGTAATGTAGAAAGACGTTTTCATAATATATATTATAAACATCTAAATATTGGGCTTATTTAATAAAGAAAAAAAAAAACATCTTAACCAATATATCCCCCAGGAGGTTGAATTTTATTGAAAGGGATCACATCATGACATAGGGTGATGTCTTGAAGGGGCACACTGCAACAGGTTTAAATGCCCTTTTCATACAGGCATAAGCATGCCCTCCTTGGGGGATATTACGACACCCAGGCCTGGAAGGGCTGTCGCGATTTTTGTCAAGACATATTTTTTAACTGGTAACAGGTTTTTTTGTGAAGGGGTGAGACACCCCTAGGGTTATTATTATTATTATATGTTCGACAAGTGTTAAAGTCACTCGCAACAGATTTTTTGAATGTGATTTCGTACTAAATCATTAAATAAAAGTCACGGGTTCTTGGGCGACCAAAACTCACGGCTTGTTGGGCATTGTCATTTTACGCCTACATTTTTTTTTCTATTTAGGCACTGTTATACAGATGTATATCTTGAATATCTTTTACGAATCGTTAAATGCGGAAATCAACGAAAATTACTTTTAATTCACACACGACTCGTTTTGAGAAAAACGGAAAAATTCGGGGGGGGCGATATTATCTAGAGCTTGTCAGCACGCTATAATTTTTATCTTGACATCACTTAAATGGTATAATTATTGATGACGTTTTTATAAAGGAGATCGCGGTTACAAGAACCAATCACACCTGTTTGAAGGTCTGAACGATCATACAGGAACTGGCCTCAAAGTCGGTGTTTTTGTCTTAATTTCTTCCAATCCAATTCTGTAATGTCCATGAACCTGTGTCAATTTTAACTTACTATAATAAAGCACACAGAAAATTGAACCTGAAAGGCTCATTTGGAAAATCATCACGCCTCCTTATTGTTTCATGCTAGAATAAAGACACTTATTAATATCAATATGCTGAGTCCATTATTTGTTTTTTGGACAAGAAGTAATATACATGTTATTTCAATTGCATTCAGGCTATCAAACTTTAGGTTTGTTAGGCATAGGTAAATAATTATTATTTTGAACCATGTAATTTCCACATTTCTTACTGGTTTGTTGGTTCGTAAATGTCCTGTGGTATTATGTCATTCATACGTTCTGAAATATAATAAAAATAAGAAATATAGTCCCTAGGACTTAGTGGCGATCTCTACCTTTTTTGGAGTGTAATTTATGGTGTTGATTTCTGTTCTGGAGTAGGATTCAACCAGAAGTGTTGGTCTAATATCTGTAAGGCTAATTTTAGTATAATCACTCTGGAATTGCTACGCAAAACACTCTGCAACCTCCTGGTCAGATTCAATGAGTAAATTTTAGGTTTAGGGAAAAGAACTGTTTGGTGTTGTTCAAAAGATTTTGTTCATATTGTTTTCTTGCTGTGACTGTACAACTTTTGACCTCATTTTTCTGATGCTGGTACTGTTGGTAATTTTCTTCAGTATTGTTGTGCCACAAGTCTCTTTTCCTTTTTATTTTCCTAAATACTACCTTAGTTAATCAAGATTTTTGAACATTGTAGTATAACATACCCAGATTCGTTCAGTTAGATTGAACGGTGTGAATTTTTATTACCTTTTAAACAACAAATCTTCTGAAAAATGAAATGAAAAACAAATAGGACCTACGTTGTGGAAACTTACTCAATTTTACTTACTGGACATGCGCCCGACATAGCAAATATTTGGGAAATTCAAGGGAAGTTGTGATATGTAAAAGAAACGAAAAGTTTGTGAAATGTCTACTTTATTATTGAAGTAAATCCGGCCGTTCTCGACCTGGAATTCTTGAGGGGAAAGAGAAAGGCAGAGAAACCCTCGATCTAACATTCCTCAAAAATCAAAACATACTGTGTCATTTTAAATAATAATTGTGAGTCATTAATTCAATAATTTAAGTCAATAAAAGTTTAAATTAGGTGCCATCCTTTGTCTTTGTGCTAAAATTTCAATTACACACACTACATTCAATCAACACTACCTATATTCAATACTGAAGAGTTTTTTTGTTAGTTAGCCAGTTTCCCAGCGGATACTGAGGTCCCATACGGGAAGCTACTCAGCTATAGTTGTTTTTGAGCCAATATTATTCTAGATTGATTATTTCAATTTGTTAGGATATTATCTCGTCAGGGTAGGAAAATGTTAGTAAATTCAACAAGGCCCTAATACACGCTCTAAATCCACAAAATCAAAATCTCAGCACAAAAAGACAGCACATAATTTCTTAGGTTTTAATTTACTTCTTTATCTGTGTTGTTTACAGTATTAAACGATTTTTGTTAAATACATGAACAATGCAAATGTTATAAAAAAATGTTACAAACAAACAAAAAATACATAAAAATGAACAAAACAATAGGAACTTGCATAAATTGAACTCTCAAAAACAAAATAACATTTAATCCACTAACCTGTGAACGCTCCTTACACACACACTAATAACAAATTGGATTGAACAATTAATTTTAATGCAAAATAGAAATGAAAATTGAATAATGAATAATAACAGACACGCGTCTAAAGGGAAAAGGAACAGCCCCAGCTTGTTCTCAAGTCTCTCTAATGCCTAATCCCTCTTCTCAGTTCTCTAGCTCCCGTTCGGTTTCGGTACCTTCGTTTTCTGTGGCACGCTCGTTCAATCCTAAACTTGAGGGCGCATACATGGTTGCAACATTTACTTTTATTCAGTAAACTTTGTTTTTAAAAGTTAAGATTCAAAGAAATTAATAATATTTTAAATAGGTGGTTTTCCTCAACATTAACTTTTTTTGATGTGTATGACATAGGCTTGTAGATTGTAAATTCCAAAGCCTCAAAGAATTCATCAAATGAATGTGAGTTAAATACAAATATCAAAATTCTTTTATTATTTGAAGCAATTAAAACCCGAATCCTCCTAATGATCTTTCCTAGAAATAAGGCCTCATTTACAAGGCGGCTCAATCATAAAAGCGCAAAATTATAGGCTGAAAGCCCACTTTTTCAGTGGCCGGTGCAGTAAAAAATGATGCCCAACTCTAATGATAATAAGTCTTCTTTTATGGATGCATTAAGGTCATAAAAATTAAATTATGCCGTTATCAACACTAAAAAATCAACAACGAATTTAAATCTTTGCATAGGTATATAGTTTGCTACTGCTGGAATAAGCAAATGCGAAATTTTATTTAAACTAATATGGGTAGGTATTGCTCAATAAATTAATGTCATTACCAACCAATTACCTATTTGTTATTATTGATTTAAATTAGATTAAATCAAAATGTCAATATAAATATGATTAAATTGAATAGGAAAAGGTTACCTATACAGTTTGAAATAAGCCTAACGCATAATGATTTGCTCTATAGAAGGAGGTTTGATGATTAATTATAGCATGTAGGAATATACGGGGAACTGCAATTTTAAGTCATTAAGTGTTATTTTAAAATTCTCTGGAATTTTGTTGCTGATAGAAAAGGTGATGCTCAGCCATGGCGTAAAGTTTTTCCATATACCGACATAGGGTATATAGAAACAAATTAAATATTTAATAGAACACAAGAAAATGCTAATGCCGTATGCAAATACAAACGGAGTCAGTTATTAAAGAATAAAATGAAAGGCTATTAAATCATTTTTAAAATTTAAATATGTGTTTAGATGGCATATATGATGATGATGGGGATTCTATATGCGTTTTTATGAATATTTATATGGGCAACATTATGCTAAAGCTCACCACGCTATGAACAAAAAACCTTGAAAGGCCAGGTATAAAAAAACGTAATTAATATTTGAATATTTACGATCCTTATGCATAATATCTAATAATTAGAAAAGAAACCGTAATAGTATTATAGGGGGTTCAACTGATAATTTCTTTTATACCCAACTTTTTGGGTTTCTGAAAAAGTAATCAATTTATGATGATTTTTTCTCTTCGTTACGCTGATGAGGCCTAGTAGGTCGAAACTTTCCCTGAATGGCCAAGAGAATCCTATTCGATCCCGCTCATTCCTACCTTCATATTCTGAGATTTGATTTATCCCAGGATAATATGCAACAATCATGTTGGTTGAAATCTGCAATTCCATCTGTGAGAGATTTAGTTCATCTAGTTAGTTTTACCTCAGCGACTTCCTCTAATTCGGGCTTTTGCGGTTTTGGTTTTGTATAAAGCAGTTTTCAATAATTATCACCGTCACTGTTGATTGCCTTGCTTATGCCGCCCACTCTATTTTTTCATTGGAGGATTGTCATCTTTCCAGTTGGGTTCCTTGACTTATCCATTATTCGACTGATTTGTTTTCTGTTGTGGTCTCGTATATCTTCTATTCTTCTTCATTTTTTTGTTGATATTTGGGAAATCTAGGGCATTTTATTGGCGTTTCTATTTCCTTTCAAGGTTGACAGATGAGTTTTAATGCTGGCAAATGTATTTATTTTGGAGATGTACCGGAAAACGAAAAATCAAGTAAATTGCCATGAGTATTCAATCTTCTCATGTCTTATGTTGCGAATCTCCACCTGTTGAATTTTAAAAGGGTCTGAGTTGAACTTAACTTTAACTTGGGTTGAACCCGCTTAAGACCTTGGTTAAACCTGGATGGTATGTGCGTACTAACTACATAAATCCATATGGAAATGTTTGTGTGAGACTTTATCTCGAGCTTATAAGTTTGGAAGATGCGCACCTCCAATGAGGGAACTCCATACCTTATGTCGAAGAGTTCATATTTTTAAAATAAGGTTAGAAAAGACAAAATTATTCCTATATAGATAAAAGAGAAAAACACAACTTTTGACAAAGAAATTGCAAATAAAAGATGAAGAAGGATCACTTAAATATCTCCTTCAACTGAAAGATAACTCCTGTAAACTGGGACTCGGAGCCTTTATGGCAACTTCCAAAGTAATCAACAATCTTAATGCTGAAACTAAGGTTGACAAAAAAAACAAGAAGCTTCCAAACTAGCTAAAATAATCTCCCAAGCAATAAGAGTTGTTTATCAGTGGAATCATCTTAGTGAAGGTACCAGATATACGAAGCGTCAGGTTTTTCAATATGATCGAATTAGTATATTACATGTGGAGGTGAAAAGTTTTCACTATTGTCGATAGATGATACTATGGTTGACCGAGGTGCGAAGTGCCGGGGTCAACCAATATGTGAAAACTTTCCACCGAAATATGTATATTATTTTATTTTAAACCATATACAGGGTGGGGCACGAAAAACTTCCCACCCTGAGTTTCTCAGATGTTAAAAATCAAAAATCGCTCAGACACGTCAATTTTTGTTTTTTGGGGGACACATTTTATTGGTATCTTCACCCCCTACCTTTCAACCCCTAAGTGGGGGTAACAGGTACCCCCAAAGCTATTTTCATTAAGATTATATCCCGGAAGTTTTAAGTTGCTACTATTTACCCTGCCGAAATGGCGGCATGTCAATAATCTAAACTGTATAGTTTTTACCTGTCACACCTATGCGTAGGTAACAGGTAAAAACCACACAGCATTTTTCCATTGATTTTTCCTAACTTTGACAAGTCGCCATTTCGACAGGGTAAATAGAAGCAACTTAAAACTTCGGGGATTTAATCTTAATGAAAATAGCTATCAAATAATGTATCACTCGACCCCCCCTTTTCATTTGAAATTTTGGGGGTACTTACCTGCCACCCTCACTTAGGGGTTGACAGGTAGGGGGTGAAAATACCAATAAAATGTGTTTCTCAAAAAACAAAAATTGACGTGTTCGAGCGATTTTTAATTAATCACCTAACACCTGAGAAAACCTGGGTGGGAAGTTTTTCTTGCCCCACCCTGTATGTAATTTTCACATTCCTTACTGGTTTGAAAATTCGAAAATGTCACTTTACTTTTGTTTATTTTAAAGCAGGCCGAAAGTGACTGTTCTCCTGTCACTTTCGGCCTGGAGAACTCACTTTCGGTCCTGATAAATTGTTCTTTCACACCTAAACACAAATCTAGGTGTAATGTTTGTATTTATGAAGTAGATGTCACATGTGTTAATATTGTTGAAATTTCATAAGATGTCAGTGTCGGTGTCAGACTGTCAAACGAAATTCCATTTTTGTCATATTTTTACCTTATTTTTTTTCAATAATTAATGGCTCAAAATAAAATAGTATACATATTTCGGTGGAAAGTTTTCACATTATTGTCTCGAGAATTGGTTGACCTCGGCGCTTCGCACCTCGGTCAACCATAGTATCTCTCGACAATAATGAAACATTTCCCACCTCCGCATGTAATATACTATTATTTTGAACCATATATGTAATTTTCACATTCTTTACTGGTTTGAAAATTTGAAAATGTCACTTTACTTTTGTTTACTTTAAAGCAGGCCGAAAGTGACTGTTCTCCTGTCACTTTCGGACTGGAGAACTCACTTTCTAACCTGATAAATTCTTCTTTCACACCTAAACACAAATTCAGGTGCAATGCTTGTAATTAGAAGTAGATGTCACATGTGTTTATATTGTTGAAATTTCATAAGATGTCAATGTGGGTGTCAAACTGTCAGTCGAAATTCCATTTTTGTTATATTTTTACCTCGATTTTTACCTTATTATTTTTCAATAAATAATGGCTCAAAATAATAGTATCTACATTATATACCTAGGTAGAGAAGTTGGTCATTATATACCGAGCGCTTTTATAAACCGAGGCGCGAAGCGCCGAGGTTTATAATGCGTAAGGTATTGTTCGTCGATTTTTAACTGACACTTTCCGTATGAGGAGCGAGGGGATGTTTCATATGGCAAAAACAGGTATGACGTCAGGTAACCATTGGCGTTCTAATGTAGGAAGCCACCAGCTCACATTCCGTCCGAGTATCAGATTAAAATCGACGGACAATATATAATGACTTTCGCTATCGAGGAATATATGGATTTTTTTTTACTACTGTTAGTAGAAAATAAAAAATAATTTGACATCTGTGCTCAAATTATTTTTTCTTGTCGGAAGTGCTGCCCTCTATCAATAGCTTATGGTAATTTCCTAAATGTACGTACAGGAACCTGTTTTTTTTTTAAATTGACAGTTTGAAATTGAAATTAAACCAATAGAAACCTGTTACGTTATGACAATATCCTTGCGTCATGACGTCATCATTGACCTAGGTATTTTTTCATTATTTTCATTATTAACCTAGGGAAAGAAATTCAATTTTTTCCTAGAAAAAGATTGAATAATGACTACTTCTCAGGTTAGTAGTAAAAAAATAGTATACATATTATTTCGGTGGAAAGTTTATCACATTATTGTCTCGAGAATTGGTTGACCTCGGCGCTTATTATCTCTCGACAATAATGAAACACTTTCCACCTCCTCATGTAATGTACTATTATTTTGAACCATTGATAATTGGAAGAAAAAATAAGGTAAAAATATGACAAAAATGGAATTTCGACTGACACGACTGACACTCTCACATCGACATAAACACATGTGACATACTTCTAAATACAAACATTGCGCACCTGGATTTGTGTTTAGGTTTGAAAGAATAATTTATCAGGTCGAAAGTGACAGGAAAACCTTGACTTTGCTTTAAAGTAAACATAAGTAAAGTGACTGGTAGACCCCAGAGACGATGGCAAGACGATATCCAAAATGTTGCAGGAAGAAATTGGATCAGGACTGCTGGGGATAGAAGAGCGTGGAGAAATTTAGAAGAGGTCCACATCCAGGAGTGGATAAGCACGGGCTGAGAAGAAGAAGATGAAACGAATTTGAATAATTCTATACAGAGGGTCTCCGTTTTTTGTAGCCCAACTTACACGACTTGTAAAAAAAAACTCATTTTAAGACAAAAAGTTCATACAAACATAACATGATATAATTTAATGTTAGAATTTGACGTAAAATCAAATAAAATACAGGGTGTCCTAATTGAAAATTTCAAGTTGGGCGGTGCTGCTTCTGTTCACTCTGTATAAAGAATTATTTATGTATAGCAAGTGATTATTATACCATTTAAAACATTATTGAATCATAGCCATTATACATTTCCGAAATAAATCAAATTTCTCAAGCTCCAAATCAAAAATTGAATAACGACGTTCAATAAAATCCCCATTATAGCATCGCTGAGAAAACATTATCGAACAAATGAACGCTTATAAATTTCGTCGACGATTGCATTTGCCCGTCGGTCAATAAATCTGATGGTACTCCCTGGTAGAACCGAAAAAAAAAAAGTGTTCGATATTTCAAGTGATTTTGAATACGTTTACTTCTCGAAAGCATGCGATATGATTAATACAAGTTGGTTGTTTTCTTTGTGAGTACCGCGCGCCGGGTTAAGTACCACTACGATACCGCCTTGCATCTACTTTACGTTTTAGCTAACTTGGCTTAATAAATGAGCATTTTCGAATTGATTACTTTAAAATAAGAATTATAGTTTTTGATTACATAAACAGTCAATTTACATACTGATTTCTGAAAATATAGTTTCATTTGCTATTGCATTGGAGAAAATGAGAAAATAACTGAGTAAATCACCTGCCCACATTTTCAAAAGGATACAATCTAACAGTCAGAGAAGTACTTCGAAAACTCTTAACCAAAAGGTCGTAATTCGTGTAGATACAGGCCATTTAATACGCTATAGGAGCAGAATAAATCGTTCGAAGCTCATCATCAAATTTGTTTCAAAATTAATTCACATTCTAATTTCCCACAAGACCTAATGACTTTTATTGATCGATTAAAATAATTATTGATTGATTTGATTCTAGTTTCAATTGTAGTACAAAATGGTTGAGATTTTTCTTACCACAATCATTATACCTTCTGACACACACCCAAGTAATCATGCTAATACACGAAATTATCCCGTAACCTGGTAGCTGGGCTGAATTTTCTTAAGGCCATCAGCAGCACCAATTTCGACCATCAACTTTTCTTTTTGTTTCCTACCTGGGCATATTTTAAAGTTATAATTTCGACCCAAAAACAGATGGTTGCGAAACCCACCGGTAATGACTTTGTGACGGTTTTTTTGAAACAAAGAAACTAATGGTTTTGCAAAAATGTCTTCGATGATTCTTATTATTGGTAGGCAATATTGCAAGTAATATTGAAAAATTGGCGCATAAACCACAAAATGGTTTTTAAGGGGAGATTAAATGGCTATTAAGTTTTCTTGTGCCTGGTAAAGAGCGACGATGAATAATCTGATTTTGTTCTTCTTTGTAATAATTTAGTACGAGAGCAAATAATTTTATCATCTCTTGGATAAAGATAATATTGTGATGAGAGTTTCAAGATTCAAGCTTGTCAGCAGATCTTTTGAGGTCTTGATTTTCTGGAGATTTCTAATGATTTCACGATTTAACGAGAATGAAGATATGTATAACATCTTGATACGTCAGATGATAAAGATTCCATTCAAGAGGACTAAATAATTGAAATTTAATTTAGATGGATTCCATTTGGAAGTATTCTTCAAAACATTTTGGATTTTTTAACTATTGCTCATGACCTAGGACTTACTGGCAAGTAATGAGTTTCACCATTTCTTAGTCAAAGGTGAGGAAGATTCAATTTAAAGAAACAATCACATCAAAAATGCTTTTTTGATCATTTTAAGATTGACCTCAGATACCTGTTAGAGGTGTTAAGTATTTGTGCTAGATAAATACTACCGTACTCATGTACTTACTTAAATCATATATTCGACATGCTGTTAAATATTCTTAAGTTCAGATGATGATGGAGTACAGGTCCTCGTACTACAAAACACCCAATGATAAATTTCTTATACCTTCCCACAAGATTTGTGTGCTCTCAGAGCGGAAAATCTACTCTGAATCAAGCAGAAAATTAGAGGTTTAGGACGAAACCACCAATTTGCATACCGTTAAAAAAATCATCAATGGCGTAGTAACCACCAGCCAGCATTATAACCCAGAATGGGATTTCTGGGAATTAATTTAGCGCAACCGTGACTGCACTGGACTGCAAAGTCTGTGAACTTGAAAGGGATAGGTTTTTTTTAGGATCTACTGTGACGTTATCGTTTCAATTTTTGAAACATTGTGAGAAACAGTATTATTTGGTTATTTATTGAATTACTATTGACCTACATTTTAGAGCCAAGGGTGAATAATTATGGATGAGTGATCATAGTGAAAACTTATCCGGTACTTCGAACAACGAAATCTGTGGCTTTCAATAGCTTTTTTTAAGAATTGGAAATAAGCATATGAATATCACCAAAGGTAAAATGGAGAGACAAGATTTGAGATGAGCTCGATCATTTCTTCACCAGGGAGAAAATGGTTTCTGAAGATACAGTAGAACCCCGGTTATTTGAGGTAACGTGGGGGGTATCCACCTCGGATAACTGAAAACTCGGATAATCCGAATACATATATGTATACAGGGACTATTTAAAACGAAACAGGCTAAATATTTGATGTAACTTTTATTTATTTTTTTAAATCGTTCCTATACGTAATTTGATTCTGTGAGTGTTTGAAACATTTTCAGCATCCTCTAGCGGGGGTGGGACCAACCCTTACCAAATAGAACAGGAGTTCGAGTGATACCTGTTTCAAAAGAGAGCTCAGTTTTCTTTCAAATGACATCAAATAAAAGAGAATTGAACAGTCTTTTAAAAAGGGTATCACTCGACTTGTTCCATTTGAAATAGTGAGGGTTGCCTAAAGGGTTGAAGTTGATATGCTGAAAATGATTGCAAAAAAACCTTTGAAAATCAAATTACGTGTACGAGCGATTTAAAAAAAAAAAAAAAAAACTTGGCATCAGATGTTTAGCCTGTTTCGTTTTAAATGGTACACCCTGTATGTATGTATGTACAGGGTGTTTTTTTATATATTTTCATCCCACCTACAGCCTTTACCTTTACAGGTAGAAGAAAGCTGTAAATACAAAAGTTGTAGGTACAGTTTTGGCTAAATTTTTAGAATCCATGGTCAGAAGCAAAAATTGAATGTCAGAAATGTGAAATTTTGCATGCTTTCAGCTTTTTTCAAATGGGATGCCCTATATTTGGTTCTATATTCTTGAAGAGTACAATTTCCTGATTCCAAAACTATATAGATTGTCTTTATTTGGTTGAGCCGTCTCCAGTATATTTGGTTCTAAAAATTTTAAAAATACATCAGAGAAACCAAGTACCTCAAATTTTACCTATAGCTTTCACCTGTATAGGTAGAATCGTTCACAAAATCAGTAATAGGATAAAATTTTTACAATTTTTGGGGCCGAATATATGAGAGATTGCTCAATCAAATATAGGGCATCTCATTTGAAAAAAGCTGGAAGCATGCAAAATTTCACATTTCTGATATTCAAATTTTGTTTCTGACCACAGTTTCTGAAAATTCAGCCAAAACTGTACAACTTTTGTATTTACACCTTTCTTCTACCTGTAATTGTAAAGGCTGTAGGTGGTGTGTCAATATATAAAAAAATATCCTATACAAATAAGTGGATTATTGCGGAACTTATGGGTGGACCTCTGCGGGACGAGCGCAGCGAGTTCCGCAATCATCTACTCACCAATACACTGTTGAACTGTTTAAATAAGACACTCACCTGAAACGTTTACTTTTTAAACCAATGAGAATAACTCACATTTGAGTAATTCAGGTTAGTATCGTCATTACACAACACACGCGCTCGTCCCGCAGAGGTCTACCCATAAGTTCCGCAACAATTTACTCGTTTGTACTTGAATAACTTGTCACATTATATTACTAGTTTGGTAAAGCGACATTACTAATTCCTGTTGAAAGGCAAATTGACAAAAAGTTATCTGAAATCTTACAAATTTTGACTTTATACATATAATAAGTTATTGTTCAAGTATAAATAAGTGAATTATTGTGGAACTTATGGGTGGACCTCTGCGGGACGAGCGCAGCGAGTTCCGCAGTCATCTACTCACCAGTTTATTGTTGAACTATTTAAAAAAGACACTCACCTGAAACGTGTACTTTTTAAACTAATGAGAATAACTCACATTTGAGTGAGCCAGGTTAGTATCGTCATTACACAACATATTGATGAATAGATGGAAAGAGGTCCACCCATAAGTTCCACAACAATCTACTCGTTTGTACTTGAATAACTTGTCGCATTATATTACTAGTTTGGTAAAGCAACATTACTAATTCCTGTTGAAAGGCAAATTGACAAAAAGTTATCTAAAATCTCATAAATTTTGACTTTATATAATAAGTTATTGTTCAAGTACAAATAAGTGAATTATTGTGGAACTTATGGGTGGACCTCTGCGGGACGAGCGCAGCGAGTTCCGCAGCCATCTACTCACCAGTTTATTGTTGAACTATTTAAAAAAGAACTCACCTGAAACGTGTACTTTTTAAACTAATGAGAATAACTCACATTTGAGTGAGCCAGGTTAGTATCGTCATTACACAACATATTGATGAATAGATGGCTGCGGAACTCGCTGCGCTCGTCCCGCAGAGGTCCACCCATAAGTTCCACAACAATCTACTCGTTTGTACTTGAATAACTTGTCACATTATATTACTAGTTTGGTAAAGCAACATTACTAATTCCTGTTGAAAGGCAAATTGACAAAAAGTTATCTGAAATCTTACAAATTTTGACTTTATATAATAAGTTATTGTTCAAGTACGTACAAATAAGTGAATTATTGTGGAACTTATGGGTGGACCTCTGCGGGGCGAGCGCAGCGAGTTCCGCAGCCATCTACTCACTAGTTTACTGTTGAACTATTTAAATAAGACACTCACCTGAAACGTGTAGTTTTTGAACTAATGAGAATAACTTACATTTGAGTGAGTCAGGTTAGTATCGTCATTACACAACATATTGATGAATATATGGCTGCGGAACTCGCTGCGCTCGTCCCGCAGAGGTCCACCCATAAGTTCCACAACAATCTACTCGTTTGTACTTGAATAACTTGTCACATTATATTACTAGTTTGGTAAAGCAACATTACTAATTCCTGTTGAAAGGCAAATTGACAAAAAGTTATCTGAAATCTCACAAATTTTGACTTTACATAAAAAGTTATTGTTCAAGTACAAATAAGTGAGTTATTGTGGAACTTATGGGTGGACCTCTGCGGGACGAGCGCAGCGCGTTCCGCAGCTATCTACTCACCAGTTTATTGTTGAACTATTTAAAAAAGAACTCACCTGAAACGTGTACTTTTTAAACTAATGAGAATAACTCACATTTGAGTGAGCCAGGTTAGTATCGTCATTACACAACATATTGATGAATAGATGGCTGCGGAACTCGCTGCGCTCGTCCCGCAGAGGTCCACCCATAAGTTCCACAACAATCTACTCGTTTGTACTTGAATAACTTGTCACATTATATTACTAGTTTGGTAAAGCAACATTACTAATTCCTGTTGAAAGGCAAATTGACAAAAAGTTATCTGAAATCTTACAAATTTTGACTTTATATAATAAGTTATTGTTCAAGTACAGGGTGTTTATATATTGACACCCCACCTACAGCCTTCACTTTTGCAAGTAGATGAAAGGTATAAATACAAAAGTTGTACAGTATTGGCTAAATTTTTAGAATCCATGGTCAGAAATAAAAATTGAATGTCAATTGCGACTCGGATAATCGGGGTACCTATTTCAGAAGAGAGAATTCACAATTTACTACTCACTAGATTGAGAGACATCCAGTGGGTGGCATTTTTCTCAAAAGAGAAGTAGCTTTCTCAATGTCATTCCTTTTAACAAAAAACTTATAATTTTAAAGTGAGTCATCTCAACATTATGGAAAAAGTAGAAATATCCACTGCTTTCTTGGGATTGCTATTGGATCATTTCAGGTCCCTATATGTCCAGACTACAAAAAACTTACAAAATCTGGATTTGGTGGAACATACATACATAGAAACATCTCTTTGCACTGATGGACATTGAGGGAGAAGCTTTGAAATTAATAAATTATAAATTGGACCAAGATGTTACAACTTACTCTTACACTTGACGTACACGTCATAAAAGTTGTTGAACAACCGAATTAATATTTATGTCTGCGAGATGATTTTATTATGTATTTTGGTTCCCACTAGGGGGCGGGCTAATCATTAATACACCTCGACTTTGTAGTCGGCTCAGGTAGAAATAAAGAAGAAGGACCCGAGAGGCGCACCGCTATCTTTTAAAGACTAATTGAACAAAATGCCTTTTGTACTAAAGCCGATATGGGATCGGATAGATTAATTTATACAAGAAGGATTTTTGATGGATGCGATCCGAAGGACTACCGATTTGTTTTTTTTTGTTCCACTGTATTCGTTTTATTATAATTTCGATACAGTTACAATTAATGCATCATGTATTTTAATAATAACATCATTAATAATGAAATAGTATAGAAAAATCTAATTATTGCATTAAACTCTATATAATTTGTTCAAGTCTAGCGAAAATTTGTGCAATTTTATGCGATTTTTTTTTTTTAAACGTTCGAATAATGCAATATAATAACGAGAAATTTTAATATCCATTCGACATGGTACTGTGCCCATGCAAATCGTAATATTAAAAAGATATCTTTTTACGTATGTGCATGCCTAAGTTTTATCTTGATGGGCTTGCCAACGATATAATTAACTTCGAGCTTGTCTGATGAAAATTAGACTTTTGTTTTTGCATTTGTACGTGAACCCTCTTCGATAATTCCGATTTCGGTTGTATATTGCAAGATAAAAATCATCCCTTTTATGCGAGAGTCCTAAAAAAGCATGATTACGTTTATTTGAGGGAGGGAATGAATATCTATTTTGCTGTATAAAAGAGAAAGGATAACCTCTTTGACCCATGATGGACGCATTTGTGTCTAAATTGCTTTTTTTTAGAGGGGATATTTAATTACTGATGGAGTGAATTGTATTTTTTTGTGTTATATGGTGGCAGTTGCGGTAGGTCAGTAGTTTGAGGGTGAACTATATCTGATTACAACAGGTGATATATGGGTTTGAAAAAAACTATTGTAGGTACAAAGTATTTTTATAATCCCATATATTTTGCTCCTAGGCAAAACTATAAATTTAACTAGGATTCGCAACAGCTTCCTAGAACCACCTTTTGAGCGGCATCGTAAAAAAAAAAACGTTCTTTTTAAGGTTTCGTCTACCTGGATTTTCGACTTATGAAAAAGTCCTTATACCTACCTGGTGCAGCAAGGAAGTTTTTAAAGGACCTATTTAGAATACAGGCTAAGATTTTATATTGTAAGATGGGGTCTATTTTAAAACTTTAAAAATGTTTGATTTTAAGAGAAGTCACTAGATTTCTTATATCCGGATTTTACGATAGGTACTTGATTTTTCAATAATAATTATTGTAGTTATAATAGTTATACAAAATTGAATGATATCGGTGCTGCTGCTAGATTTGCCCCACATCATTGTCCAATTTCGTTAACCCAGAAACCACCAGATAACGAAATCTGGGAAAGCAGTATATAAGTGGATTTGAAGAGATTCAACTGTTCCGCTACTTTTTACCACCCCTGTATAAGTAGCCGAGAACAGAATAGATTTTCCACCTAGGAAACATAATATAATCATATTTTGCTCTCAGAATGGTTATACGTAGTTATACTGCAGAGAAAGTTTGGTACCATATCAATTAACAAAGAAAACTGTGCCCCCTATAAATCGCAGTTCATTTTACGTGTTACGATGCGTGCTATCTCGACTCCTATCAAAGTATCGTTGAATATATTGAAAAAAAAGCAGTGTCCCTCCTACTTACCCTATTTGTTTTTTGGTTATAAAATGAAATGATCTAAGTCTAAAGTTTGTTTTTCACGGTTTACGTAGGAATATCACAAAAGTCTTACCTAACTTGTTTCCAGTCCACGACAATGTTAGGAGCAGCGCAGCAGCATTCATGTAGTTTGCACTCCAGTACTTAAGGGGAACATTTGGCCTGTTTGGCCTAGCATCAAGCCACAATCACAAACACAATTACTGAATTATTATAACGAAACTTTCACTCCTTAGCTCCTTTAGAATTTACCCTAAATTCGGCAGATTGCCCTTTCGTAAATTAACACCTGTATAATAATAATATTTAGAAAGACTATTTATTTACAAATAATTTACATATTTACCATTTAGGTTATGTCTAAAGCAAAATGGTCAAGGTGGTGTCACTGGTTATTGAGCCTGTTCGGACCTTGCTGACGTCACTGATGATGATTTTTTTTCGGTATTTGAGAGTGAGCGCAAAAAGGGGCTCTCTCGGGGACTCTCCACCCTGACTCGGCCTAGGCCCCAGATAACCAAAATGAAATGCACTTTCCCTTGCAGTACTTAATGAGTATTTTTTTGAGAGCGATGCGTGGGTAACCGAGGAATTTCTAAAACTCACTTTAACTTGCAAATTGAGACTTTTACTTGGGAATTGAGGCCTTTTTTCAAGAGAACAACCTCCAGAGAATTACAGTGGCGGATTTAGAGGGGGGGCGCGCGCCCCCCCCTATTGAGCGACGCAACAACGAAATTTTTAACGAAAACACAAACATATTCATCAAGCATTATCCAACATGAAATTCCATATGGTTTTTGCTATTTTTCCAAATTTTCAATACTTTTAAATACGTTTGGCAGCAGCGAGCTGGGAGCGAATCGACTGCGGATGACGTAAATCCGCACCAACTTTGAATTTAATCTATAATTGAAAATTCCAATTAAATTTAATCTCCGATTAAATTAAATGTTGATGTCAAATGATAGTTTATGAAAATCTAAAGCCAATTTTAAGCGAATAACCAAACGAGATTGGTTTTTACCATTTCGGATTGGTATTTACCACAACATTTATGCGACTTTGGTTTTTCTTTTGGTTATGACTCCGTGACGTCATGGATCAGCTCTAAAATGTCATACTTATCACCGCAAAATTGCGGTTTTAACCCAGCTCGGGAGTGGTTTTTATTTTGCGGTTATTATTTGAATTGTTGACATTGCATTTTTGGCGGGTTTTTAGCAAGTTGTTTATTTTTTTTAGCAGTTTGTTTGGTAGTATGAAGTAAAAAAAGGGCCAGAAATTATGGATACTTCCCTAAGCAAAAGTCATGAAGGGGCGGATTACCAAATACAGGTCGGAGACTGGAGACTGGGTCGGTATTTCAATGTCACCTTAAAATAACGTTAAGTCATCTTTAATACAAGTTTCACCCTATATAAAAGTATAAAAGTTCCCCTAATTCAAGGTGGATCTTAAGCTTATCTTAAGTTACCTGAATGAACTGATTTCAAGTTCACCTTAACGTTAAGGATACCTTTGGTAAATCTTGATTTTAAGGTTACATTTGAAATACCGGATTTTAGAAACAGCTAATTTACTCTTAATAGCAAGTATTATCTGTTTCAATTGATATTCGGTCTCATGGTCTTTCCTTTTTTTAAAAAAAATGCAACAAATTGGTAGATTTCCTAACAAATCAATTATTTCCGCACTGTCTTCAAAAAAAAACACATCTCCAAATAAAAAGGCAAGTTCTCTCCTCTTTTCCATTTTCCGGCCAGCATGAAATCAAAATTCAAAATATAAACAAATAGCAATAACACAACAGGGGTAACCGCGGTTAATACCAAACGCGTTTAAGCGAATACAATGGAATGACGTCATCAAGTGATCTGTCATCTTGAACCAAAGCGTAACCACGGTTAAAACCACAAAATTGTGGTTATTCGCTTAAAATTGGCTTAAGATAGGAATGTGAAATCGGTTTTCCTCTGAAATTAACCGTTCAGGTTTTATAGCCTGTCAAAGTTGCAAAAAGTCAATGTTCAACTGTCAATATTTCCAAAACAGTTGAACTTAGGTATAGGGTATATCACATGAAATCTGCTCAGAATTTTACGTAGAATCCAAATATGCAATCACATACAGGGTGTTTTATTTGAAAAAAAGAAAGTTAGTCTAGATAGCAAACAAACCAGAAGTGACACAGGCAATACGTTTAAAGTAGAATTGTGGGAAATATTAGGGACTTAAAGCTACTTGAAATAATTCATCGGTATCGGTATCCGTAACGCAACTAGTTACGTTGACAAGCGAAAAGGCTGTTAAAGCGCTCCCTGTTCCGGTAAACGTAAACGCATTTCATAACCTCTAGACATTTTTGTCTCAAAACTTCGGCGTTTTTATATCTAACCTTAAAATTGTTATTTTTTTTGCGATAGAGAAGCACTAAACACACAAGAAACTCAAGAAAGTATAAACTAAACAAATTAAATCAACCCGGAAGAAAAGGGAGGTTATATTCATTTGAAATTTGACACATGCGTCAGGAATGTCAAGATACGTTACCGATACGGATACCGCGAGAGGGCCGTAACGTTACGTTGTACGTACGGTATCTCGGCCTCCGTATCGCTTCTGCACATGCGCAGTACGATACCGATACGGATACCGAGCAAAAAATACGGAAGCTTTATGTCCCTAATTTACTGAGCAACTTTCATTAAGGTCACTTTTTCGTATACGAGGTAATTAGAAAGTTACAGGTATTAAACGCGACTTTTTTGCCACTCTGTATATTTAAGTCGTTTTTTTATTATTTCTTATCTGAGCCTGAGGCCCTGATGGATCGCCCCCCCCTAGAAGGAATCCTAAATCCGCCGCTGCAGAGAAATTTAACGTGACAAATATTTTCCGACTCCATTACCGGAAATGGTCAAAAAAAAATTCTAGAAAACAAGATGTTCGATTGCGTATATTGCGCGTGTTAGAAAGAATAAGATAAACTCTGGGATTATCCAAAATTGACTCCTAGGCTGGGATCACAAGTAGAATGCTACTAGAATTCTATCCTTATGACGTCATCATCGCCTGTACTGTACACTTGGCCAATCATAAAACTGGTACGCATTTTCCTATTGTGTTGTATTGCGTAAATCGACCTTTCTTATCACCTCAACAATGACAAAAATAATCAAGTCAGTGTCATATTTAAACCAATCATAACATAAAAACATATGTTGCGTTCACTTTTGTTCAGTTTTGACGTTTTTCAGAAGAGACTTTTTGCTGTTAAGCCTGACTGACACTAGGTAAATTTAAAAAATATATATTGCCTGTACCCAAGAATGCCTGTACCTACCAGTTTTATGTTTGGCCAAGTGTACGCGATAAATAGGTCGCGGGTGACGTCATGAAAGTAGAATTTTACTCGTCGTGATTCCATCCCTGTATTGTATTGCTGGCTACATACACGAAGGAATAAAATTATCAATTTTGTTATGACCATTTAAAATTCTGTGTTCAACCAACCCTAAATTTCTTGTGTTATCAGTCATCGTCCCTAACTTTTTACAAATTTCCTTTCAAAAATATTTCTAAATTATAGGGCAATCCAAACAAAATGGCGGTCGATGCATGGTCAATGCCAAAAAATTGGCGCCATAAATTTAATTCAAACAACCGTGACATTTTTCATCAAAAAAACTGTTTTTTGTGTATTTTGTGGTGTTTTGAGATGATTATCGAGTGTTTGGAAGGATAATTTTCGTATTTTAAGATGTAAAGTTGTTAGTTTAAGAAATTATTAATGGAAAACCCGGATGTTTGCAAAAGTTATGATTTCTTTGTGACATACCTTTACCTACTAAACAATTAGGTAGGTACTATCCAGGATTTGCTTCCTGTTTAGTTTTTTCTTAACCAAATCCTGAATCCTGATTCCTGATGTTTATTTTATTTGTCTGCTATTCAAGATATCGACACAAGCTGATGTGGAGGATAGTAAATGGCTTGGATCCATATACCATTTATGTAGAGAGACTTTTTGGTTTTTTAATATGGATTTCGTAAGATTTTTTCTCTTTTGCTACAATCCATGAAGCCCTCACAAAGTACAGACAAATCATTTTTCTCCATTAAAAACCTGTGTTTTGTCTCTGCAGGAACGACATGAAATTTCTCGCGATTTAAAACGGCTCCCACAACTAAGTACAATACATAGCGTATGCATTTTCCAAAATATCAACGCTTTACAGACTTTATACAAATCAAAAATCGCAATAAAACGGATTTTTTTTTAAATAAAAAGGCATTGGCCTCCATTTTGAATTTAATTTTGACAGGTGGTTGGATTGTCCTATTATGAGTGTGCGTTTTTTTAGGTCTCAAAACTCACAAAATTAAGTAATAAGCAGCAAAATGCGCAGTCAACACAGAAAATAACACACTATGCTTTCGGTATTTTAATCAGAGTTCTCCGAACGGTAACTTCAACCGTTCGTTTATTCAAAAAGTGTACTCGGAGCAAGCTCATTTGCTTTCGTTTATTAAAATTTCAGGCACTCGGATACTGCGTTCAGCTGCTCTATTCGCTCGTTGGTCATGTGATTACGGCTCCGCTCAGCACGGTCTGCTCTTTGAGCAAATTACCGAACGCAAGGACAATATTAAACCAAGAAAATCTTTTGTGTGCCAACAATCCGTCAAAAAAAGTCACGTGGTTTGGATTGCCAAATTGTTTTTGAACACTTACTTTTTTTTCACCCTGTATAAAATCTTCTTAGGGAGGATTTTCATGCATCCGTTTTTCCGACGAAATATGTCCGTTTAACATTCTATTCTGACATAATCGTATATAAATATGTCAAAATAGAAGACTTTTCGGACATATTTCGACGGAAAAACGGATGCATGAAAATCCTCCTTTAAAACAAAAAAAAAAAAGACGAAAACGTTGAACCAACAATAATAGGTGGGTTCGGCTTGCTCACTCCGTGCACTCCGAGTGACTCCATTCGCACTCCAGCCGTTCGGGTATTACTTTTTACCGTATTAGGGGTGACTCCATTAACTCTGTTCACTCCAACTCCGCGCTGAATAGCCGAACCTAGCTAGTGAAGAAAATTGTTTCGAGTAACCGAAACAAAGAATCAGGGCGATGAAATTCGTTTTTCAATTGAACTAAAATTTCTCTAAAACTACGAGATTTATTCAAAAACCCTTCAAGTTGTTTTTTACCATTGAACTACTGATTCTTCTTAAACCCCAGTTAAACTTTGCATTGTTTTATTGTCCACCCTGTATATTGTAGATAAGGTTCTGTCAGTGTTGCCAAAGTTTTTCAACGACATTCCTGCAACTAAAATGGCTAAAAGGGCCGAATTTATAGTCATTCCTTGAGTCTGCCTTAAAGGTCGTGAGTTCAGAATGGACACTTGTTACTATTTGACAAGTTAGTCATGTCAATTTTAAACGTTCAAGGCTTTCTTAAGGTCCAAGGAAACCTCAAGGAGCGACTATAAATTCGGCCCTAAAACCCCTTTATCCTCCAAAAATGTGGCGGATGGCCAGCACGACAGTGGAGCACAATGGAATATTTTACCAGGAAAAAACACTATAACATGAACGAAATTTTTTCATTGAATTCTAAACTTGAAACCTGGGCTACAGCCACATGCTACAGCACACTAATTGACGCAGTGGCGTAGCGAAAATTGGCGTTCTGCATATTTTCTCATGCAAGTAATTAATTCATTTTAATAAAAATTAAATTTGTTGGTAAAATGATTTGAATATTTGCTAAATATACAATTTGCCTCAAAATCCTTCAAATTCGGATAAAAGCCTTCAATCCTTCAGTAGTTAAAATTTTAGATCAAAACCCTTCATATTGAAGGAAATCCTTCAATTCTGGCAACACTGCGTTCTGTTCATCAGCATGATACCATATACCTTGAACACCAAACAATGCGCCCCAATACACTTCAACCGCAATCAAATATATCGTATACTTTCTGAGATATTTGACTTCAAAAATAGGCAAACAATGTCTTTATGTGTATAAAAGTTCCAACAGTTTTGCTGTGTTATAGGTCCTTATTCTTGAAACAGGGGAGCAGCGTTCCCAGGTGAACGAGTGTTCTGTCTTTCTCGATGATATGGAAATGATAATATAAGTAACAAAGACGGAACACTCGTTCTCCTGGGAACGCTGCTCCACAGTTATAAGAGGCATATAGTCATAACCTAATCGATAACACCACTAGTGTTATGAATTCATAACCTAGTCCATAACACAACTACTTGTGTTATGAGTCTCATGACATAACTCAAATTAGGGAATCCAAACCACGTGACTTTTGCCAACCAGTCGGCATTTTGAAATTTTTATGAGGTTAGAATACGGGTTGTTACATGTCAACGATGTCAAAAAAGTGTCAGATTTGAGTACTCGCTCCGTGTATTGATAAAGAGTACTCATAACCGCGAAATTCACTCTTTTTTGACATTGCTTCGACAATTTGACGTTTGATTCACGCATAAAACGTCAAATTGTCGAAGCAATGTTAAAAAAGAGCGAATTTCGCTGTTATGAGTACTAGACAGGTCGTTGGAGTGCCTAATACTAGAAAAATGGTTATGTATAAAAACGTCATAACCAAACACTTGTAGATAATAGTGTAGGCCTGTTCGCAGAACAATTACAAACCAGTCAGAGTGAATCTCATTGGTTGAAAATAGTTTTCTGACTGTTTCTGATTGTTTTCAACCAATGAAATTTGCTCTGACCGGTTTGTGATTGCTGTGCGAACAGGCCTAGTTATTCACATTACAAGTGCAAAGCAGGACAAAGCAGCACAAGCAGAGGTCTATCCTAAAGATCCTGCTTACAATGCGTTGCTAACTTTCCCCATGTCTTGAAACTTTTCAGAACACTTTTGAAGCAATTTAGAACACTTTGGAGCTTCAATATAGGGTTCCAAAATATTTAAAACTCTGTCAGAACAATTAAGAAATCACTGAAAAACTTCTAAAATGCTCCAGAACTCTTTAAGCCAGTTAGAACACTTTAGAACTTCAATAAGAATAAGCCATTCAGAACGTTCCAAAACACTCTCCAGCAGCATGAAACGTTACAGAACAATTTAAAAACCTTATATTACTCCTGAAGACGTTTTTAGGCAAACATCTGAAAGACGCTGAGTTTTGTAACATACAACATGTCTTCAAGACACCTTAGTCATCTTAAATGTCGTTTGTGGACATCTTAGGGGCGTCTTTAAGACCTCTCTGTCTGAGTCTGAGTATAGTGAATATCCCAGTACTTCAGAGTATTTGCGGAATGGAATAGAATCGAATGTCCAAAAATATGGAAAAAATCCTTATAAATGAGTCAAAGTAATCGACAACATCCTAACCTTCCTCTCTCGATAAATATATACCTACATCCAAAGGGCAAAATTCAATTACAACCGCCCATAATAAGTAACCTCAGGGGGAACTTCCATTTGAGTCGGGGCGTGAGTTTTTCACATTTTCCCTCGACGTTGCCGACTATTTAACAAGACAATTCAATTACTGGTGGCGACGAGCGCGAATGCGGCTCTCCCCAAAAACCCCAGTTAAACTTATTGGAAGTCGAACTTAAATCAAGGTGCAATCGAGAGCTAAACGGCTAATGCCTTATATTCTTTTCTCTTATATATTACAAAAGTACCGCTAGAGCCCTCGAATATCCAATTAAAGAATTAATATTTAAGAGGAGGCCCTTTTACTATGTATAGTCAAAAACAGGTAGGCAGTTTCTTCATTTTTGGCATTTTATCAAAAAAATGATTGACGTGTAAATGGGAGCTCTCTCATTGTAAAAGAATGCTTATTGTATGGAAAAATATGAATTTCATAGAAATACAAAATGGGTTTTCGATAACACTTGTGTAGATTGGTTTAAATGAACTACCGGCAGGTTAATTTTCTTTACTGATTGGGGTTCTGAGACAAACAAATTAGGCCTAGATATGTCAGTCAAATATATTACAATGAATGGGAATTTAGATGACTTAAACTTGAAATTCCTTAAAAATAATGTATATCTTTATTATATAACAAAAATAGATAGTTTTTTTGCTGAAGACATAACCATAACAGTCGTCCCTCGTAAATCTTCATTATAAATTCATTTTCTGAACATGGTGTTCTGTAGAATAGATGAATTCTGATCTTGTGTTTCCCTTTCCTCAGTAACATCGTCCTTTCTTTCATTGTTAGATTCTTCTTGTATAGTATTGCTAGTATTCTGAATGTCTTCATCAGATTCTTCTTGTAGAGTAGTACTAGAGGTTTGAATGTCTTCATCTGTTAACATTGGTATTTTGGACGGCTCCATCTATATCCTCTTCCAAAAGAACTGCAGGATCATTTATCGTGTTTTTGAGTACTTGTGTGATTGCAATATGGTCAACGTGTCTACGCCATTATACGACCATCATCCCGTTTTATTAAATAATGTAATAGCCTTGTAACCATCTTCCCATTTTATATTTTTCTCCGAAAAATTACGAACTCTAACCCTGTCGCCCCCCTTTAAATTTCCTAAAATTTTCTTCTCCAACTGTCGATTTCAAATTTTCTTTTCCATGTAAAGTAGGTTTAATGAGTTCGGATCTCATAATTCATTAAGTTCAACTCTATATTTTCAGCAATTATGACAAACTGACTACTAAATGACAACACTCCAAACTCTTCCTTTACCAGTTATATATGGTAAAGGTAAAAAGTACAAAAATACCGGATGCTGAAGACATAACAGATCCAAAATTTGAACCATCCAACACTAGTTTCATATTTTCTAGAAAAAGCCGTTAAGGTACCTATACACATAATGCAAAAGTTCGTTACAACTTTGAAGAGCCAAAAAAGTCGTTATATAGTAAGACTCATTTATATACTTTGTTGCACCCTTAAATGTTTTCAACGTTATCCTTTTCTTTGGCAAATGCACTTATCTTTCAAAACCAAATGAACTTTTTTATCAAAATCTCAGACCACAATAGGCTTGCAGCGTGCGAAATCCATTTTTTACCCCAAAATCTCATGAGAAATACCGTTACTATATGTGCTTCAAGAAGCATATATATATTTATATACTTTGATGTTGCACCCTTAACCGTTGTAATTTTTTCTAATAAATATTGTTGTAACGGTTTTCTTTTCTCCGGCCACCATTTTAGTTAACGGTCTTAAAAATCCACTAAAATCTTACAATACCTGTCTTTGTTCAAAACCAGCCTGAGAATTTAAAGTTGCAATTTATACTTAGAAATTCCGTTACTATAAAATATCATCTTTGTTACACCCTTAACCGTCATTGATTTCTTCAAACCTTAAAAATGTGCGATTATCTTACAAAACCACCCCTTTGTTCAAAACCTTTTTTAAACCGTTTTTTATCAAAATTTCAATATTCACCCCACAATATACCTACACCCTTAAAAAAAAAATCGCTAGCATCGTGAGAATTCCAAATTCCATTTTTTCACCCAAAAAACTCCATGAGAAATTCCGTTACCATATATACGGCCTATCAAAAAATTGGGGTCAAATCACGCGTTTTTTACACATTTTTGCACCCTTCCCTCGAGAAAATAAAAAAAACCTATAGATCTAATCGCGCGCTACACAATACAAGGTGTATACAAGAGTGAATAGATTTGCGCCCCTGCTCCTAGCTGGGTTTTTCATTTTTTGGGGGTAAAAAATGCGTTTCTTTGTAAAAAAATAAAAATGAAGAAATGGGGTGAAAAATTTAGGGTACAAATGCGGCTTATTGAAAAGGAGGATGAATTTTTAATTTGGCGAATTCATGGGAAAATATTTTGCTCTTTTTCAGCAGAAAAAGCCGTTACAAGACATTTGTTTGTATGTAATGAATAGAACTTCCCAATTATATACCAAAATATTAGCTTTATTAGACAAAGAACTTGACATAACAAACTGCTTGATTTAGCAGAGTTTATAGTAAGTTTATACTTTTCAGTCAAGAGCTCTTTGAAAACTAGCAACTCCATTGGTAACACCAAAAGGAATTCTCGTAAAAAACAACTGGTAACAATGATAATATACTATTGAATACAAATCATTTTCACAACAGTTTTTTTGTCAATAAAAAAGCTCTTTTCTTCTTAAAATCCCTTTCGGGTTTCTTTTTCAAGACGAACATAATGCAACTACTGGTATTTTTTCAGGTTTCTTTTTTTTCCAAACAAAAGTCCAATTTCGGTTGCATGCCATACATTATGTATCTTCCTTGTAAATAATTACGTACTCATATTCCGAGAACTCGCATATGGCATGTCCACCATTTTAAACACACACTTTAACCCTTTTTACCCCGGCATCAGACTCCATAATTTATGCAAAACTCCCTCTGCCATTGGCTGGAACTTTAAACGAGCGTTCCAATCGAAGTAAAAAAAAAAAAAAGATTTAACAATAGTGAAGCTTGTTTGAGCACGCGATTTTAAAAAAAGGGTTCCTGAAAAGGGTCTATATGGGCAACTGTGTTTACAAAGGAATCTTGGGGGCCTGCTAAAGTAGACGCACACGTTTCGCTACATACATATATCATGTTTATGAAACTAATATAAAAATATTATTTCAATAGGGGGTTGGGATTTTTTTTCTAATGATGGTTGCCTTTAGGGTTAGGATTTAACGGATTTTTTGTTTGGTTTAGAATGGTGTTTACTGGTTTAGCTCGAGAGAGTTGCAAATTATTGTTGGTCATTTCCATTTCTACCTTAAATATCCTCGCATCCTCTATATTAGTGGAATAATGGAATTTCAAAATAGGAAGAGTATCCAGCTGATTGTTCTTGGCGAATTTAGCAGTACTGGAAGGATCGAATGAACATTTTTACGAAATGGTAGTCATACAGTGTATGTGCCGTCAGGGTTCCTGCTTCATAATGTTCCTCACAGTATTGATCATCTTCATTCAAGTGTCATTGCTGTGGTACCTCCTCTATTTCCCAGAACCTAGTAAATTGCTTGTCTTCTTTAATTAGCGTTGTCATACTATGCACCCATGGTCTGCGCCTAGTCATGGTTCCAGAGACGATCCAACCTAATTTTGTATTTTGTGCAAGTTGTCCATTTGTCGTCTTCTTAATAGGTACCTTCCAGAATTATGTCTACATATTCTTTAGCTCCCAGGATAATATCTACTGGTAAAAGTCTGAACAACAAAAAGTGGAATGGGGAGATCACGTCACAAGATCTGAGGATGGGAGGGTTTTTTTGTACTAGGAGGTCCAATCGTTCTCTTCTCCTTGACCGTCTGACGCAAGATTGCGACAATCAACAGCTAGTGGACTTTCTAGTAGAGCTGTGACTAAAAAGCAAGGAGAGAGATAAATGAATTTAAATTCCAGAAGTACTTTGTGGTAACTGGCCACAATGATGACACCAGAATCCCCACAATTTCAAAAAAAAAAAAAAAATGAAATCAATAACAAGAAGTTATGTTCACTGGCCCAACATTAACGATGACATCACAAAATTTCTTCAAAATTGCTCTTCATGTGCAGGAGCTGCAAGGACACCAAGAAAAGAAATATTATACCTTGTCCTATTGCACAGAATGTTTGGGAGAGACTTCACTTATTCAATGGAAATTATTATTTGGTATTGGTAATCATAGATGCCTTTTCCAAGTGGCCAGAAGTTTTCAGAACAAGAAATAGGATGAGGAAGAAAAAATTCGTCACAGATCTTCCAGCCAACGGGGTGGTTGTGCGCTTGTATTAAGGCTCGAATAAGAGTGTAATGAGTGGTATGTAGAGGTGCGTTTCAATCCGCCAAAATTCACACAGAAAATGTCCACTAATGCAGTACCGAAGTGTACTCCCCTACAGGGTGCCAGAGTCTTCAAATCCAAATACTAAAATCCAACTTCTTGGCAAAAAAAAAAAAATCTTCGGACTACGGTACGACTTTTCTACCCAAAATCCACTCAACAACTAACACAAAATGGAAACTCAAGGTCCCATGAGGTTCCCCAAAGTTTCCAGAATGCCGGAAGTGGCAAGGCGGCCATAATTACAATGATTCTTCCTTTCCAATCATACCATAGAAAATCCCTTTCAAAATAATAACACATACCATATTTCACAACATAACCTCTAAATTATGCATTGACCATGCAACTGCAAATCACAACAAAAACCACTGTGCACTCGATTTCCTTACATAACCCGCAGAAGATAAGATAATTGTTGTCGTACACCGTTAAGACAGATTTATGATAAGAAAATTCAAGCCTGCTTGATCTGCCAAGGCCAAGATCTCAATGAATATAACCAAAAGTATGATAAGTGACAAATTTTAACCTGTTGCTTTACCAAAAATTGGAATAAGCATCAAAAAAAGAGCATATTACGAAATACAATTGCGTAAAACAAAAATGTGACGTCACATCGTTGGTATCGTGGCCAAAGACTACGTAAAATGCAAAGGCTAGGAATCAGTGTTGCCAGAGAGCAAACATTTTTTGTATCAAAATTAAAGACAAATTCAGTAAAAATGTACCAGCCTATAATAGGGTGGGGGTGACCATACTTTTTTCTCAAATGTCACTTTAGAAATTACATTCCAACACCTACTGAATTGAAACCCGAGTAAAGTTGGCTACAAATCAGTGTTGCCACCTGAAAAAAAAATTATAAATTCCCTAAAAAGTTGTTTTTACTGATTTTTTTTGCGTTCTTAATTTCAGCATTTAAAACTGAAATTTTTTGACTGAAAATGAAGGAAATTCAAAGCCTCGTACTTTAAATCGGTTTTTTCCGGCCTGGAAAAGCGGAAAATCCAAAGAAAACCTCTGAAAAGAACATTCCAAAGCCTACTTGATGAAAGTTGAGTTTTTGTCACTTTAATTAACTAGAAATTTTTGGCACAAAATGAAGAAAACTCAAAGCCTCGTACTTAAAATCGGGTTTCCTGACTGAAAAAGCCCTAAAAATGCGGAAAATCCAAAGAAAAACCTCTAAAAAGGACATTCCAAAGCCTACTTGATGAAACTTGAGTTTTTGTCACTTACCTCATTGGAAAACTAGAAATTTTTGGCACAAAATGAAGAAAACTCAAAGCCTGGTTCCTTAAAACAGGTTTTCCGGATCGAAAAAGTCCTAAAAACGCAGAAAATCCAAAGAAAAACCTCTGAAAAGGACATTCCAAAGCCTACTTGAAGAAATTTGAGTTTTTGTTACTTACCTCTTTGGAAAACTGAAATTTTTTGGCACAAAATGAAGGAAACTCAAAGCCTCATACTTTAAACCATTTTTTCTGGCCTGAAAAAGCAGAAAAACATGGATAAAAACACTCAAAATGGTCAACTTTCCAAATTGACAAATGACATTTATTACAAGGTTTACATGATTGAAGTTGACTACAAACGATGTTGCCACATCAAAACTTCCAGAAAAAGAATTTTAATGGTATTTTCCTAATTATTGCATTTAAAAATATAAATTTGTGCTAGAAAATGGAGAAAATTCAAAGCCTCGTACTTAAAATCGGTTTTCCGGGCCGAAAAAGCCCTGGAGAAGCGAAAAATTCAAAGAAAAACCTCTGAAAGCCTACTTGATGAAACTTAAGTTTTAGTCACTTACCCCATTGGAAAACTGGAAATTTTTGGTACAAAATGAAAAAAACTTAAAACCTCATATTTAAAATCGGTTTTCCTAATTCAAGAAGCTTTGGAAAAGCGGAAAATCCAAAGAAAAACCTGTAAAAAGAACATTCCAGCACCTGCATGATGAGACTTGAGTTTTTGTCACTTACCCTCTTGGAAAACTGGAAATTTTTTGCACAAAATGAAAAAAAAAAACTCAAAGCCTCGTAGGTACTTTAAACCAGTTTTTCCGACTTAAAACGCCCTGGAAAAATGGAAAATCCGAGGAGAAACTGGATAAAAACGTAAACACGTCACTGCAAAATGGCCGACTAAAAGCGACGTTGCCGCATGACATTGACGACATTTTAAATGATTTAATTTAATTAAAACCTGTTGAATAGTTAAATAATAACGATTATAAAACAATAAATTTCCCCTTGGAAACTTGTTTTTAGTTAGTTTAATTTTAATGAAAAAATTTTTAATTGTTAATTATATGTGAGTAAGACAAAGACAACAATAAAGTAGTATACTTTTGCAAAAACCCCAAATGGGTGAGATAAAGTAGGATGCCATTTAAAACGCAAAATTATCAAATTACGATGAAAACCAAACAAAGCAAATATTTATAAAGTAATAGGTAATGTCTGTTTTTTTTTTAATGATAAAAGTCAAAATGACATTATGTTGGCAATACAATGTAAAATTGTCAATGCTTTCAAATTTTTCATGTAGAAAAGGCTTGTGTTGCCAACATAGTTAGAGTAGAAATCAAACGAGAAGAAGCCACACGGGTTATCGTTTATCTCACTTTAAATGGTAGGGACGCAGAGAAAAGGAAATCTGCTTTCTTTGTCAGCGCTGATGACAGTGGCTTCTTCTCGTTTGATTTTTACTCTACTAAATTTTTGACTTGGGGAATTATCTTTAAAAAAAAAAACAGAACAACTTAATTATGATCCGAATCGCTATACCTACGTTTGCTGTACAAAATCAAATGCTGGACAGACTTTCAAAATGTTGTAAAATACAGCGAAATACTGTACGTATGGTCACCCTAACTCATAATGCGCATGCGTTTCCTGAAAATGAGGATTATTTTTGATCCAGTAGAATAAAAGCACGTTTTGTTTTGATTTGATGAAAAGTGAAAACCTAAACTAAACACAAACTACGTACAACCAAGAACCATAAAACGAGTGTTACATAGGTGGCGCCATCTATTTACGAATCAGAAATTATTGTTATATCGAATTTAGATACAGTAATACAAATTAATTAGAACATCGACATTAGACTGTAGACAGTAGGCTAAGACTCTTTGAGAATTTGAAAAAAAAAAATGAAAATTGTACCAAATATGCCAACGTCGTACCAGCGTACTTTTTCAAAGCGAATGGTACCAAATTTGGTACAATTGTACCACCCCTGGCAACACTGCTAGGAATAACAGGGGGGCTATGTCAACCTGAACATGATGCTTCCTCTTCATCTAAGAATAGATGTCTATAGGCCTTTTTAGACAAAAAGATTTAAACCTAGTGATCTGAATGACCACCCAATAAGTGGGCACTTTACCATGCAGGAAACTGGCCTCATTTGGGAGAAGCCTACAAATCTTGGACACCAACTAGAAGCATAGTCACGCACAAAATATCTAGAAAGGTAGTAGAGCTCGAGCAAGCTCTAACGCCTCCAAAGACAATGTTCAATCTACCAGTTTCGGATCGAGTGATATAACTAATATTTCCATCAAAAATAGGATGCAGAATTTTCTCAAACTTATTCATAAAGTCTGTCAGGTAAACAGTCAAATACTTGATGTAGATGTTCCACATGGGATTCGAACGATTCTGACAAAATATGCAATTATGTTCAGCTTCTGGAGGCCAGATTTCGGTCAATCAGCTTTTGGAACGTCGAGGGTGCATTTCGTAAGCCAAACGGCATTCGTGTGTAACGAAACGTCAATAATTATTCCAAAAATTGGTATAGCAAACGCATTTATACCAAAAATGAACTCTCCATAGACACAACACTCAATTTATGGACACCTAATCAAATTTATGATTGTGTTAATCTCAGAACTGATTGTTACAGTGTATAGCAACTTTCCATAAGTTAACAGTATCCATCAATCACTGATAACTAAAGGGAAAGTTTCCGAAATCCGAAATATAAACATTTTTCGCGGACGGTTTTCAATCGTTTCATATTTTTTGCCTCCGTAGTTCAAGAAACCTTTATTATAAAATTGTTTCAAAAAATCCCCTGCTACGTCATTTGAAACAATTATTATGAGTAATAAACAATATACTCCTAAAAAAAAGTAGCTTTTTGCTTTGCCGCTATACTCTTAATTGTTTTCTGTCACATTGTATTTTAATTGCTACTAGGTACTGGTACTACACTCCGTTATAATCTTCGAATTTGGTAAATCACCTTTTCATTCAATTAATTTTTTCCTTATAATATCCTAACGCCTTTCAATTAGGAGACCTTAAAATTGATTCCACACATTCTTTAACGGATAATTTCGGATACAAAAAAAAATTAAATTATTATTAAATACCTGATGGAGGTTTCTTTGACCCTTCGAGCAAAAATCAATTCCTATTACGCTCTTACCTACTCTGATGTTTGTACAACTTGAGGGCGATTTTTACCCCCTTCTTCAGGACAAATATTTAAAAAATGGGGATTTTGTTAGTCGTGTGCCAATGATTTGTAGATTCAATGATTATTTTCCGCATTTCTTTATAAGGTGACATAAATTGTTAATTATTGGTTTTTGTTCAATTAAATATGGTAAACGATTTTAACCGCGCCCATTAAAAGAATATATATAAGACTTTCTCGCGACACTACATTTTACCGTGTTAAATTTATTTAAATTATTGCAGGAACGGCTTGATTTATGATTCTAACTTGGAGATTTCAAGCACGTACCTGCATTTTAATAAAATTCTTGAAATTGTTCTGTGCCGATACTCGTTTTTTTCAGTTGAGATGTTACACATTAGACCCAACCATCAAACACTTGTCAACCCCTTACAAGGAACCTCTTTTAAGATTATTGTGCTCCACACACGTCCAACACACGTCCGAAATACTCAAAAGAAAAGGTGTACCTATATAGCATAAACCATATATGCCACATGCCAATACAATAAAGTCCTATTTACGATTTTTTACAGTTCAGAGGCATGTGGCCTCTATTGTCTGAACACGCCGGCAGCGTTTCTACCTGGGGGCCAAATCAACCCTTAATAGCAAATTCCACCCCTCTCACTATATGCCGAATTCAACCCTATTTTGCACACGTTGGGTTTCCATCAGCTGTGTATTTGCTAAGTAATGGTTTGCTTGGTAGATGGGGGCTGAAATTAAAACTATTGCAACAAACTTAAGATCAATTTTTAATTTCACCCTCACTTTATGGATGGAAAACGAATTTTCTTGTGGCCAAAACATAATACTATAAGCAACCCCTTTTATATCGGGATAAGGGTGTGGGAAGTCTTGCAATGAATGTCTAATCAGCTGTTGTAATAAGAAGCTGAGGATATAAAATTTTGTAATATCATAAAGTTCGAGATGCGACCTATATTATTATGTCGATCCAATTTTTCTCGAAACAGAGCCATCAACACAGATAAAAACGCAACAATGTTATATGTAGCGCCGCTAGCGTCGCGGCGCCCATAAAGATATACATGTAAAACGTGTCAATTTTCCGGGCGCGCGCATGCACTATGCGCCTCGCGCTTTTACATAATATCGATAAAAGATATAATGGGCGTGATAACGCAGGCGCAACATGCAAAACACCCCGTTCTCACCCCCTTCTTTTTTCAAATCTGCATACGACGCCCGTCGTTGCGACGCCTCCTTCCTTATTTTTGGGCGTCAGTTTAAAGTTGCAACATAAAACGACGTCCCGACGCCATTTTCTTTTTACCGTTGGGTATCAGTTTAATGTGTGGGATGTTTGAAGGCGCTACTGGATAATATTAGATCTGTTCCAACCGACATGAGAACCAGTAATTTCCAATTGCCCATACCTATCTTTCATTAAGTTTAAAGTTTATCCTACTTGACAAATGAATTGATCGACAGGAAATTACCGTTCTCATGTCAGTTAGAACAGAGCTATTAATAGACCGTTTCATTAACAAACTTCTTTTCGTAATTCTGAAACCTGCGCGTATATTATTTTGAGTTTCCTGTTACCTGATCATCAAACATCACTGATCAGGATCTATACAGTCTGCGACTCAAAAACTACTCATAATAATCACCAAAATCCAGGGTTTACCAACTTCGATAATCCTGATTCCAACAACTTTCTGGAAAGACTGCATTAGTTTTCAAGTTAAGTTTTGTTGTGATCTGCCAGTTTTGAACCTGCAATGTCGTGATCTGATTCATTTGAAATTGATTTAGAGATAGTAGTAGATCGGCTGATAAAAAAGACACATTGAATTCTCTAACATCAAAAGTATTAACACCAACTTGAACTCAGTGCACCAACCTCTTGAACACAAACACATATGCTGGTCTTAACGGAGATGCAAGTAAAATCTCCTCTCAACCCAATCCTATATAGGAATAAATTTCATATTCGGATTTGGCTTTAAAGGTACGTGCACAACGGAGCTGTAATACACACTTGTAGCCTGGATGACAGATCATAGCTGAAATTATGAGCGCTCATATGTGTGCACAACAGAGCTGGATTTGTAGCCTTTGAACAATGTCATTTCACATTTCTGATCCTCAAGAGAATACCATACTCACCAAATTAATCAAAAATGGTTAGAAATCAGAGATTATTGCCTAAAGAGTCTGAAGAGCAGACAGACGGAGCTCCGGAGGATGCCGAACGATATTCCGCGTGTGGCTAACTTCACAAAAATATTGCACCGATCCTAATAGGTTCGTTCAGGATCGGCTAAAACGTCCTCCGTTACCAAATGTTTCGTTATAACTTAGGAAAGGTAACGACGCACGGATTTGACGAATTCTATCTTGAACAACGATGCAGATTCCTTTGGCATTGACAGAGTAGACTTACCCAACAATGGTCCTCAAAGGCCAAGACCACAAAGTAATTCAACCAATTCCATTCGTGGGAATCGCCAGAAATCCGGTCATTTAAATAGAGATTGTCCTAATCCTAGGAAAACTCATTGCTATCGATGTGGTAACCCTAATGCCACAGTTAGGAATTGTCCTGAATGTGGTAACTCGTGAAATCATTAGGTCGCGGGATTTCTTTCCTATACACCCCAGCGACCAATAACCTTGATGATTTTGGTAATAGGCTCCTTCTTGCGTCCATACCTTGAAATTAAAATATTGGGATATCCTATAGGTCTACTTGACTCAGGTGCTAGTCGTACACTGGTTGGGTTGCCTGGATATGACACTCTTTTGAGTTTAGGTTTGAAGTTGGTAAAACAACAAAATTCTTGCACTCTGGCTAATGGCTAAACTTGCACAAGCATAGGTTACATTCAGACACCCATAACTTTAATGGACAAAACTTACATTATTGATGTCATCGTATTTCCTGAACTTTCACGTGAAATTATTCTTGGAATAAACTTCTGGAAAACCATGAAAATTATCCCAGATCTTAGACAAGATGTTTGGCATTTTTCTGGGTCTGCTGATAAGACTGATATTTTGACTATCCAAGATAGAGACAATTTGACTTCGTCAGAACGATCTTGTAGAGGGTGCACTTCTTGCTCTCTCGAGTACTTCAATCAATTTCCTTAGATGATCTTCGTCACTTTCACTATAAATTAGAATGTCATCTATATAAACCTGTACGCTAGGTAAATCTCCAAAAATCTCAACAAAAGTTCGTTGGAACACTTCAGGTGCTAAACAAAGGCCAAATGGCATTCTCTTATAACAATATCTGCCAAATTTACCCGCATTAAATCAATTATTAAAAGTTGACTATGGTTATCCAGCTCAATTTGATAATAGTATATTATGTATTTAGGTGGAAAATTGCAAAGATGGGTACTGGACTCGGTTGCTGCAAGGTAGCTGAGCAGAAAATCATTATAGATCCTGGTACAAGACCCATAGAGCAAAAGTATTATCCTGTCTATCCCTTCAAAAAAAAGTTTATAGATGACGAAGTTGAGGAAATGTTGAAGTTAGGAGTCATTGAGCGTTCTAGTAGTTCTTGGTGCCTTGGTCGGAAAAAGGATGGTTCCTTCAGATTTTGCATCGATTTCAGGAAGATCAATAAATATACACACAAAAAAAAACGCATATCTTCTTCCCTATGTTTCAACCATTTTAAATCGGTTAAGGGAGACTCGATATATCAGTTTCATCGATATTAAGTCAGTATTTTGGCAGAAGGAGTACACTGCATTTACTGTCCCTGGCAGAGGACCAATTCTGTCGGATGCTATTTGGCTTATCTAATGCTCCTGCAACCTGAGAAAGAATCATTGACACTATCCTTGGTCCAGAGCTCGAACCAAATGTCATTTGTTACATTGATGACGTGGTGATAATTTCTAACTCTTTTTGCGACTTTTGGAGGTTGTATTCGACCGCTTGCGCCAAGCCAGACTAATTATTTCGTGTAAAAAATGTCACTTCTGCAAGCCAGAATTGAAGCACCTGGGCTATCTGGTTGATAATAAAAGATTACGCCCTGATCCAGAAAAGGTTGAGGCTATAGTCAACATTCCACCACCGAAAAACATCAATGAAATTCTCAGATTTGTGGGAATTGCTTCCTGGTATCGGCGTTTTGTTCTAGAATTTTCTTCGGTATTAGTACCCATTCTTAACTTAACTAAAAAGAAGGTTAAATTTACCTGGACTCCAGATTGCCAGAAAGCTTTCACGTTCCTCAAGGAATGTTTAGTCACTGCTCCAATTCTAACTGCACCTGATGTTGAAGTAAATGGTAAAATATTATTAAGAGGATTTAGTTTGGGTTAGTTTCGATTTGGTCTGTTTCGTTTAAAATACATACAAAGACTATAGCACTTATTACGAACTACGGAGCTCCGCCTGTCTGTTCCCCAGACTCTTGTATTATTGCCACTATTATCAGGAGTTGAAGGAATACCCTGATGCTGATGATCATTTTTACAAATATCTGAGGATGGAATCATATTCTTCCGTTCTCTTGGTTCAGTGACCATATGAATCAGAAATTGGCATATGTATCTGGTGAGGCAAGTTGTTCGGATCACAGTTATATCAAATTTTAAACTTCAGGGGTAACAGGTTTATTAACTTATTGGAAAAGTCGTGAGAATTTTTGTAATTATTGTCACTTATTTCTGCATTTTGCTGCTTCAATTTTCCCTGTATTTCTTCTATATGTGAAACCAGTTCAGATATGCCTTCAACTCTATATTCAAGGCTAAAAAATCTTTGTTGTAACAAATGCACACTCACCTGTGATTTATTTTCATAAATTGTAGCCAATTTTTCCCACATTTCTCCAGATGTACATTAAGTGGTTTTTCTTCTAGCCTACTAACAATCACTTCTGACACTTCTTGAGCTTTTACATCAGTCATTAACCAATCAGTCACCCTTTTCTCTGTAGATTCTCCAAAAGGCTTCAATATGTCACCTTTTACTACTATGCCATAAAGGTTTTGAGACTTTAAATGTATCATTGTTTGAAATTTCCAAATAGTCCAATTTCTCCATTGAGCTTTACGACCAGTGTGATTGTCTGACATTTTTCTTGAGGCCTTTTAACTTTCCAATCTTCAACAACCCGCCAATGATAACCCAGTTATTATTACTGCAAAAACTTCAACAAGAAAGTTGAACGTAGTACAGAAAAGGATGAAACGTTCAATGCTTGGTATAACTTCATGTGAATAATTGAAATTTACGTAGAACATGGAGGTAGATAGGAAAGATTGTAAGATACAGAGCCACAAGAAGAACTGAATATTGGTTGAAAACTGGAAAAGAAGACACCGAATGATAATGATGATAACTTGAACATTTTTTGCCCTTCTATCTATACTGAATACTTAGGAAATGTTCAAATCAAATCTAAACAAACCTATTTCCTTCATATAATCATATGAGTTTGTTGTTAATTTGAAACTGTCTATTATTGGATGCCAAAAATGTCCAGATAACCAAAGTCATACTATATAAGTGAAACTTCAAAAATAATCTTTCTCCCCCATGTTTTATACGAGAAATCCTTCAAGTGTTTCTCCTTTGACCTTTTTCCATCTTTCAAATTATGTCCCTTAACCTGCGAACACCAATTTTTAACCAAATAAAATCGTCCATTGTAAACAAGTATGGAGCAAGGGACGGTGCACAGGCTCCCCTCCCTCGTTCATCCGTCTGATTTCTGTCCGAGATGCATCCGCAATTTATTTAGGGCCCTCTTTGCCCCGAATCGAATCAAGCCGGGGCCTTCAAAGGAAACTCCGTTTGAAAATAGCCCCCATTTTACTTTTATTTAACCAGGTTTTTATCTGGACCGAATCGCATATCGCCGCTAGCTAGCCGGGGCACTCCTTGCCTGGGATTCTTGACTACTAACTTTCGGGAAATTGAAGATTAAAGACTCCTTCAGCTCCTTTTATATAACCGGAGCTTTTATTTAAAAAGGCGAGGGCGATGAGATAAATCTCTCACTTCTATAAGTGTCTGGGTTCTAATTGGATTAAATTACATTGAATTGAGGAGATTTTTTTCTAAACAAAGAAATGTCCAGTTTCTATACCAGGCTAGCCATCAAATAGAAAAAGTGCATTATGAGTCACTTAATCCCTTTTCGGTCCAGACATCAAAACACATACGCATTTCACGTAAAAACGTTGAAATAAGAGATAATAGTGGTCGAAGGGGGCCACACAGACAGTCAGCCTCGTGCTAACTAAGGGTCGCTTCTAATCAATAACCCCCCTTTGCCGCGCCCTTCGCCACCCCCACGCAGCATCCAGGATGTTAGTGCCACAACAAATAATTTTCACAGAATGAGGTTCTTAACCTTTGTGCCTTGGAAAAGTTTATGTTGTGTGTGTAGTGTATAGTAAAAGTCCGACCTTCGGAGTAGAACAGCCACTCTAGTTTGAGATTTTATTCTTTCTTTATTTTTTTTTATTGTTCTGCAACGTGTATATGGGGAGTTATTTTTTTTATTGGTAGATTAGAATTTTGAAGTTTACTCTATGATGAATTAAGTGATCGTTATAATAGCTCTACGTCTAATAATGTCCAAATTTAATTCAATATTTGTTCCAGCTTAAAATTTCATTATTGCAAAGATATATATTTACTTGGTTATTTATTGATTAGTAGTTCATAAGTTTACAAAGTTGTCAGGTAAAAGGAGGTACCAAATTCTACCAGGCAAAAAAAGAAACAAACATATTGATGGAATGTTAGGACCAGTCAATGAACCAACTGACTGATGTGCATCAATAATTTTAGCTATACCCAGAAATGATGGGAAAGTTCGTCTATATGTAGATTCTTCTTCTCGGTCTCTGCCAATTAGGGCCATATTCTCCGTAGTTCATAAAGCCTAGCTTTTTGTGTGGCAAAGCCGAGCTTTTCCACTAAGCCAGGCTTTATGGAGTACGGAGAATATGGCCCTTAGTCTGGAGAAGTGGATCCATCTCATCAATGTTGCCTCTTGATCAATGTCCAACTTATTTCTTGTAGTACTTCTGAGTTCTATCTGTCGTTTCTCTGACCTCTACGAAACGCCTTGATTTTGAATAATGCTCATCCATGCTTATCCAAGTGTTTCTCCTTTTATCGGATTATCCGCTACAGCTCTCAACATCTGAGATAGTTTATTAGCCCATAGTTCGATGGTGTCAAACGGAGCATGAGAAGGTACTCTACGATAAAAGGGAAGATGGTATATATTGATTGTCAAAGGTACTAAAACCATGACGCAGCCCAATTTGTTCAACCGGTTGGTATCGCTGACCATTTCGGAAAGTGATAAGGTCTACCTTGGTGTTATGTCCGTGGTAAGAATAACACTCGGTTAAACGTGTTATAACATCTAAGGTTCAAAACTATTACAACATAATATGAGAATTAGGAAAAACATATGACAACTCGGAGAACATTCCTTCTTGTCAAGCGTGTCTTCTTTTTTAGTGTTGTGGAGAACTCACATTGCTTCAGTTAATACAAAGTTCACAAGCAGCGAAGGAAAGTTGCGTTGGGAAAGCTCCCAACAAGTGTATTTCCAGTGATGCCACTGCTGATAGTCAGATACACAACACTCCTGCCACTTAAAAAAAAAACACTTGTCGGTGTAATCTACCAGGTACCTGAGCGGCATACAGTGACGTTGTGATCTTCCTCCAACCTTAGCGGCACTCTCAACTACCCGTGAACTACTCCCAGACGTTCCCAGGGGCTCCGGAACTGTGGGACTTGGTATTTGATGTTCTTCGGTGGATACCGATTCATCGTGTGGATTTATGTCCATTGCTTCTTTCTTTTGGGTAGAGTTTGGTTGGAATTTGTACTTGTCTACGCTACGTACAATGTTTTCATCTGGAGTGGATACCCTGTAACTCAATAGGCATGTGGCTTGTGTAACTGTGGAAGGGATCCTCTTTGGCCTTGCTGTGTAAGACCTTGAAAACACACTTCTTGGAAAGCTTTAGGTTTGCTGATCTCTGCTTTAACTTCTTGTTTGGTCGCCATTTCTTTAGTTAAATCTGGATGTTAGTTGGACAGTTTGCGCCCCATAAATATTTTTGCTGGAGACTTTTCTGTGAGACTATGTGGAGCAATGTGCTATGTAGGCAAGTAGCGTGACAACTTCAAGGTTACATCTCTCCCTGATATCTTCTTAAGCGTCGTTTTTACATTTTCTACCATCCTCTCTGCTTGACCGTCACTGTTTGGGTGGTAGGGTGCAACTAGCGCCTTATGCCGTTTCTCTTTGAATTCTACTGACGTGAATCCACTACCATTATCGGAGACTATTACATCGAGTATATCATGTTTCGTCTGGGGACCTTTATAGTGGAGAGTGAAGACATGTTTGGGACTTGTTTAACTGCTTCCAGTATGAACATGAACCTATAACTATGAGATAAAAGTTTCCAGTCACTGGCCCCGCAAAATCTACATAAAGGCAAGTCCAGGGAGCTCAAGACCATTCCCATAGGTGGGTTGGTGACTTCTTGAGCATGTTCTTGACATTCTATACATGTGTTCACTTTTTCTTCGATATGACTGTCCAGGTTCGGCCACCAAACATAGGATCGTGCAAGAGCTTTCATTTTGACAATACCTGGGTGTGACTCGTGCAGCAGGTCTAATACTCTTTTCCGCCCCCTGATGGGATAATTACTCTTGTACCCCAAAGTAAATAGTCTTGGTAACTTTTTCTGTGATAAAATGAAATGAATTCGGCTGCTAAGTTTTTTGAATCCTTTGGCCAACCATTCTATGTCCATTGGAAAATTCTAGCTAATAACGGATTTTTTTATGTTTCTGACGCAATATCTCTAGTAAACACTTTTTCCAGTACATTTCCTAGCATCAAAACTTCAGAGGTTCTTTCCAGTGACCCATTTGAGTTACTCCTGAGCAGCTCAGGATTGCTCCACAATTGCTTTACGCGTTCTAGTGCTTAGAGTGTCGTACACTTGAAATACTCATTTCTGTTACTCTGCCCCCTCGTGCACCAACCTTTATTTCGATTTTCTATGATCCTAAAGTCCGAAATGGTGGGGGTAAGACGAGAGCGTTCCAGTACTGCTTATGTCGAACAGTTCAAGAGCGTCACACTCCTGGAGCATGATACTCTAACAATTTAAGCACTGGAAAGCAGGTCTGGCAATAGTGGAATGTTATATTTTACAGGTAACCTGCTTAGAGCATCTGCATTACCCAAATCTCTTCCTGGAACATATTCTAGATCATAGTTGTGCGCGTCCAGTAAAATAGTCCAACGAAGCATCCGAGGAGACAAAACTTCAGGAACTGACTAAGTCTGATTGAACATTCGTAGTCGTGAAACTTCTTTACCCCTGTTATTATAGAGAGAGCTTCACGATCTACCTGGGCAAAATTTCCTTCTGAACTTGATAATGTACGACTATGGTATGCCACTGAGTACCTATTTTCTATTTAAGTCATGAATTTGACTCAAAATGCACCCTACGCCATAAGGGCTGGCATCACATTATAGCGCTAACTTCCTCTTTAGTAGGGCTAATACTCATTGCACTGATTTCAAAACCCAAAAAAAAAAAATCAGCTGATCAGCTCGGAAAATATATTTGCCTCTTCTTAGACGAAAACGTTCTAGTATAATAGGAATTTTCCTTTCCAAATCCTCTTCTGACATACCAACTACCAAAATATCGTCATAGTAGGGTAAAAGCGCTGGTATTCCTGTAATTCGTAAACCAATGAACTTCTGGAATATTGGAGCGGCAACAGAAATACAGAATTGTTATCTATTACATTTAAATGCTCCACGGTGTGTTATAAGTGCTGTTAATGGCAAATATGCTTGTTGCATGTCCAGTTTTGCTCCTCTGACTAAAGCTGCCAAAATATTTTAAACACATGGTACTGGATAAGCGAGGATGATACACACTCCTGCTACAAGATAGCCTATCCTCATAAGGCCTGTGTAGAACAAATCCTTGCTCCCCCCTGTCCAAATCACTAGTTGTGACGTAGGCAGCATGTTATTTCTCGCCTTGACGTAGGCTGTTTAAACAGCTGACGACTTAGTTATGACGTCGGAAATGGTTTCACACCAATATGGCGGCGATAACCAAAAACGAGGCCAATAAGCAATCCTGTGGGTGTGTATCATCAGTGGCGTATTTACGATTTTCATCTGGGGGAGGCCAACATAACAATAAAAACAAATAAAATTAATTATCTTTCTTTAGCGGGGGTCTAGGTTCCTAAAGTTAATAGGTCGTCTGGTAATGGGTAATTTGATGACGCATCTAGGGTGCCTTATGGAGATTTGCATTATGTTGAGGCACCCCAGGTGACGTCATCGAGTTATCCAGGCAACCCAAAGATGATACAAATTACTACTACAGGATAGTCTATCCTCATAAAGCCTGTGCGGCACAAATCCCCCCCTCGCCAAATCCCCAGTTGTGACGTAGGCAGCATGTTATTTCTCGCCTTGACGTAGACTGTTTAAACAGCTGACGACTTAGTTATACCGTCGGAAATGATGACACACCAATATGGCGGCGATTACCAAAAACGAGGCCGATAAGTAATCCTGTAGGTATGTGTATCATCCTTGCAGGCAACCTACCTCTCTCAAATAACTTTGAGCGGGGGTAGGGAAATGAAAAATCGAAACCAAAAATTCAGACGGAAGTGACGACATCAATGTGACGAATCGAATGTATTGATCCCCCTGTGTCTCTCTCTCACTCCTATTGCATTTCTTCCATCAGACATTTCTGTCTCTGTTTTATTTTGGAGTGCGTTCAAAATCACTCTGGAACACCAGGGTTGCGTTCGAGAACCTGGTTATTGGTGTGAACATGATTTCAATGAGTGCGGGCTCGACACACTTCGGTGTGTAAATCCTCTAGGTTTTCAATCGGTGACCGAGTCTTTTATGGTTTGTTAATGTGCGTATTCAGTAACTAAAAATTAAAAATACATTTCTGGGGGGGGCCGGGCCCCCTGAGCCCCCCCCCCCCGTAAATACGCCACTGTGTATCATCCTTGCTGGATATGTATCAACAAGTAAAACTTTATTCATGGTGCTCCTATAATCACCACAGATTCTAACCTCATCATTATTTTTTGGTACCATAACAATCGGGGTAAACCAGCGGAGATGAGAGACAGGCTCAAGGGCTCCCTGCGCAACCAATCTAAAGTGCGACAAGTGAGTGAACCTGCGTGGAAGGAATGCGGACAGAATCCTCCTGATTGGCTCGAAATTAAATATACATATACGCGGGTCGTCGCGTCAGGGTAACCGCAATTTTCGCCATGCACCACGTCGAGGACCCGTCACGTCGTATAGTATAGGTTTTCGTCTTCCCCTCTGCTACTTCATACGTAACCAAGGTTCACTCACTTGTCGCACTTTATCTAATTCTTGATTAATTTTGACTCTTAAGGCAAAAGGCACCTTTCATGCTTTAAAAGCTACGGGCTTGATATTGTCGAAATTAAAAGAAACTGGAGGTCCCTTGAAGGTACCTAAATCACTGCGGAATACTTGTGGGAATTCATTTACAAAACTCCTATACTTGTCACATTACTTATCCCTGTCAGGGTTATTCCTAGAGAAATAAACCAGTTAGGCCAAAGAAGACTTGCTCGTTTACCTTCCACCGCTACAAGCGGTATCTAATGCTGCTGAAATTTCCCCAATAGTTACTTGCACTTCACATTGTCAATAGTTGTAGTACTATTGTTCTGGTAGTCTTTTAGAGAAAGAACATTGGCGGGCTTTCACTAAAAATGTCCTGAAATGTATTCTGACCAACCACTGTGTTTGCCGCACCAGAGTCCACTTTCATTCGAACAAGTTTATTGTTAATCTGTACATGTGAACGCTAAATTTACCGCAGTGATGCCAACCTAGGAAATTCATCCCTAGATCCAGGGATATTTACAGTTAATAGGTATTAAGGGGAGATTTTCCAGAAACCAGGCCAATCTAGGGATATTTTTTGTTAGATTTCTGCTGTGGTATTTATTATTCAATGGCCGAATGTTAGAATGACAATGACAGAATTCAGGCGATGCCAGCGGATAAGTTCGGCCACTCAACAGGGACTTTATTCTCGAGACAGGAGAGCAGCGGTCTTATGAAAACGAAGGTTCTGTCTTCGTCGCCCGTATTCATATTTCCATAACACTGACAATGACAGAGCAATCGTTCTCAATCCTGGTTTTCGAGAATAAAGTCCCTGCTGAGTGGCTGAGCTTAGCCGCTGGCACCGCCTGAATGTACCCAATGTCAACAGTGTCAGATATAAAAATGTCACTTTAAACGTTGATTATCGTTAAACTTCCCTTAAAATGGTCGGTGCAAACGGTCATTAGGACTTCAAAAAGTCAACTAAAAAAAAACAAATTAGTTAATTGTCAATAGTGTCATTACTATCATTCCTATTCCTGCCAAACAGGCAAGGTCATCAAAATTAAATTGCGACCATTTCACCCAAGCAAGCATCGCGATCTGCCATATTAGAAGAAGGGGAAACCGGGGAGGAATTTATGAGCCATTTTTGCCTAATCTAGGGATATTTTACTTTGGAGTAAGGACTTTTCACATCAGTGAGTTGGCATCACTGATTTACCGGCAAATCGTATACATTCTCGAGCACATCGCGATTATCCGCCACTGTAAACTGCACTTGTTGGTTATGTAGGTACGTTTCTATGAGAATTAGTCTGTCTTTTTTTTTTTTGTAAAACAAGCTTTTTCAATGTGTCCTATTTTCCCGCGAAATCGGCATTTCGCGTTCTTGAACCAACAAGTTTCCGCCGAATGTTTAGCTACACAGCGAGCGAAAACTTTTGTTTTGACAATCAGCTGGAATTGATTCACGACGTGCAATTTTTTCTATTTCTATCTTTTTTCCCTACAGGTTCATTAAAAGGATGCAAATACATTCAGTGCGCGCTGAATCTACCAATCGGGAACGCCATTAGTGTATTTCCAGTGTTGCCACTGTTTACAGTCTGATACACAACACTTGGTTAAAAAATTGTTATAGTTTTCAGCCTTATTGCATATTGCGTTTCAGTTATAATTCATTACTTTTCAGTACCATAGTAGTACCATCCTAAATTATTCCTGATAAAATGGTGAACTTGTTTTTTAAAAACATAAACTCTCTGGCTATAATCCTATTAAAACAGCTCACCGTGTATAACTCTAAATCTTGTGAAATTAGTTTGAATTTGAATACAACAAACAACCAAAATAATTATCCAGTCACATCCGTTATTGGATTGGACAGACCAAGACTCATGAATGAATTCTTCCTTCGCCTATGTATATTAGTCCTAAACATCTAAAATAACAGTAATCAGCCTTAAAAAAAAAGAGGATAGAAAAACAACACTAATGTCCCAAGAAGATGTGTCATGATGGCATTTAAATCTTTGTCTTTTGGTTCTCCCATCATCAACAAAAGCGGTTTTGCATGTCTTAAGAGCTGTTATTATCTGAAAAAAATAATAATGATGCGTCTGCTACCGAGTTGAAACCCATTTTTTTTTTCTTTGAGGCAATTATATAACAGGTATTCACTCTTTGGTTCTGTGTGACCAAATAATAATGTTTATTTAACATAAATAATTTATTTTTCAGGCAAATTATGGATGAACGAAAACGATACACCATGGCGACCCGATATCCAGCAGCAGCAAAGCCTGGACGAATCCAAAGCGGCCCTACAAAGCAGATTGGGATTGTCGCCAAGTAAGTTCAAGCACTAAATAAAAAACCCATTCGAAGTTTTCGAAAAAGGAAAAAAATAAACTTCACCCTCCATCCAGGGTGAACCTTTTAACTCAAGTATAATTCAATTTAAATAAGAGAAAGTGTCGCAGAGAGAAGGGCGGGTTTTCTGGCCTCGCGAAAGAAGGGCAATCAGCCCTAAATCGAGGGACAAATGGACGCCCGGAACGTGGCAACACGATAAAGATTGACTGTTTTACTACCCCACTTCAGAAGGTTTAAAAACTGGGGGAGCCCTTTTTGCATTAAAAAGAAAAACCTTTAAATGGGGTGTCGGATGAATTTTAAAGATTTATTTTGCTCAGGACGATATTGTTCCAACTTTTATCACCGGTACTTTTCCGGAGTTTTATCTCCTAAATTTTACATGTAAGGTTTTAGTCAATGTAGTTGGTGTTTTTTAAACCAGTGCTCTCACTATTTTTCGGGTATCGATTAAGTCGAACGTTTTCTAATACAAAGTAGGTTTAGATTTTTCCAGAATTCTGTAATTCTTTGTTCAGAGTTTGGAGCTCGAAAAATACAGCTAATACATATTTATCCGAATCGATTGCTTTTAGAAAATACTTACAATTACTGACTCACAAGAATGCCTCTCAAGGAAACCTGATTGATTTTTCACTGAGATATTGTTTTCAATACAAAAATCTAATAGTTGTTGTGAGTTCAAGTAGCGTCTCATACACTGGAACTGTGTTGATAGGTCGAAACTCAGCTCACTTGTTGCTGTTTTGCACCTAAGGAACTGGTATCACAATAGAGGCTTTCAAAGCTTCAGGAAATTGTCCACTTGAGAGCGAAGCATTAATAATGTCAAGAAGACGGTTACCATCAACTCTGAAGGCAGGAAATTCCTCTTTCACCACCTCATACATTCCTTATGCCTCTCACCAATCGGTTCAGTTCATACATGCTCACATTTCTGAATCTAGAGAATATTTCATCATGCAATAGAACCAAAACATAAGGATTCTGTGGAAAAACTTTGTGAGCATTTATGGTGTTTACAGTACCACAGATACTGTCAATGAAATACTTATGTTAAATCCATTTGCAATACCAAGTTCATCTCTAATTAATTTCATGTGACAGAGCATGTTTTTTTCCTGGAAGTAGAGTCTTCAAATTTTTCCACAAATTGGTCCTATTTTCGTCTATAATTTCCCTGTAGTAATTATTTTTTGCAGTTTTTATTCTAGAGACTTATATTGTTTATATTCATTCCATATATTTTCATTTCTTTCATGGATAGCTCTAACATATAGGTAACGAATCTCTTTCTTTTATTAGGTTTCTAATATCTTCATTTATCCATTTTTTTTGTTTTTGTACTTGTGATTAATTTCCACTTCCACCTTGGGACACATTTTATTCAAAATATTAGAAATACTATTTACTATTTACAAAACATAACTCCCCATTATTCCATGGCACATCCAATATCCAGTTCTGTAATGCTTCAGTGTTATAGTTTCTCATACTTCTTTTACATATAGTAACTGTCGATTCAACTTCTATTTGATCAATATGAATAGATAAAAGGCAATGGTCACTTGTTTTTGGTGTCAGGTGAACTTTATGTGATGTGTGTTCGTCGTTTGTTACTATATAGTCGATTAAGTTTGACTTAAACTAGTTATTCTTGTTAAGTGTGGTAACTATTTTAGTAAATCCATTCGAATAAGTCTTATCTAACAGTTTTTGACTATAATAAGAGGGTTTGAGTGAGTCAAAATTAAAATCACCCATGATAATAATATTTCCGTCAAAAGCACTCACTGTATCCAAATATTCCAAATAATAATCGATGAGCTTGAAATTCTCCTTTTGGGGTGGATGATACAGAACAGAACAATGTTACTTTACATCAGTTACAGTGAATTCAATGGACCACAGCCATACTTTCTCTCCTATTTTTTCTGTAATTCTTTTATCTTGAATTCCTGTTTTGTTCATATTTTTCTAAATAAAGCCTAGAATGGAGAAGATATTTATGTTTCTCCTTTTTAACGAATTTCTTCTCAGTTTGCTCCTTCCATTTCTCAATCTTTACTGAACTTTCTCTTCTATTTTTTCTTTAATTTTTGTATCTATATCCGGCTCTTGAATCCCTGTTTTGTTCATATTTTTCTAAATAAAGCCTCGAATGGAGAAGATATTTATATTTCTCCTCTTTAACGAATTTCTTCTGAGTTTGCTCCTTCCATTTCTCAGTCTTTATTAAACTTTCTCTCCTATTTTTTTTGTAATTTTTGTATCTATATCCGGCTCTTGAATTCCTGTTTTGTTCATATTTTTCTTAATAAAGTCTATTATAGAATGGAGAAGATATTTATGTTTCTCCTTTTTAACGAATTTTTCTCAGTTGCTCCTTCCATTTCTCAATCTTTATTGAACATTCTCTCCTATTTTTTCTGTAATTTTTATATCTATATTCGGCTCTTGAATCCCTGTTTTGTTCATATTTTTTTAAATAAAGCCTGGAATGGAGAAGATATTTATATTTCTCCTCTTTAACGAATTTCTTCTGAGTTTGCTCCTTCCATTTCTCAGTCTTTATTAAACTTTCTCTCCTATTTTTTTTGTAATTTTTGTATGTATATCCGGCTCTTGAATTCCTGTTTTGTTCATATTTTTCTAAATAAAGCCTAGAATGGAGAAGATATTTATGTTTCTCCTTTTTAACGAATTTCTTCTGAGTTTGCTCCTTCCATTTCTCAGTCTTTATTAAACTTTCTCTCCTATTTTTTTTGTAATTTTTGTATCTATATCCGGCTCTTGAATCCCTGTTTTGTTCATATTTTTCTAAATAAAGCCTGGAATGGAGAAGATATTTATATTTCTCCTCTTTAACGAATTTCTTCTGAGTTTGCTCCTTCCATTTCTCAGTCTTTATTAAACTTTCTCTCCTATTTTTTTTGTAATTTTTGTATCTATATCCGGCTCTTGAATTCCTGTTTTGTTCATATTTTTCTTAATAAAGTCTATTATAGAATGGAGAAGATATTTATGTTTCTCCTTTTTAACGAATTTTTCTCAGTTGCTCCTTCCATTTCTCAATCTTTATTGAACATTCTCTCCTATTTTTTCTGTAATTTTTATATCTATATTCGGCTCTTGAATCCCTGTTTTGTTCATATTTTTTTAAATAAAGCCTGGAATGGAGAAGATATTTATATTTCTCCTCTTTAACGAATTTCTTCTGAGTTTGCTCCTTCCATTTCTCAGTCTTTATTAAACTTTCTCTCCTATTTTTTTTGTAATTTTTGTATGTATATCCGGCTCTTGAATTCCTGTTTTGTTCATATTTTTCTTAATAAAGTCTATTATAGAATGGAGAAGATATTTATGTTTCTCCTTTTTAACGAATTTTTCTCAGTTGCTCCTTCCATTTCTCAATCTTTATTGAACATTCTCTCCTATTTTTTTTGTAATTTTTGTATCTATATCCGGCTCTTGAATTCCTGTTTTGTTCATATTTTTCTTAATAAAGTCTATTATAGAATGGAGAAGATATTTATGTTTCTCCTTTTTAACGAATTTCTTCTCAGTTTCCTCCTTCCATTTCTCAATCTTTACTGAACTTTCTCTCCTATTTTTTCTGTAATTTTTGTATCTATATCCGGCTCTTGAATCCCTGTTTTGTTCATATTTTTCTAAATAAAGCCTGGAATGGAGAAGATATTTATGTTTCTCCTTTTTAACGAATTTCTTCTGAGTTTGCTCCTTCCATTTCTCAGTCTTTATTAAACTTTCTCTCCTATTTTTTTTGTAATTTTTGTATGTATATCCGGCTCTTGAATTCCTGTTTTGTTCATATTTTTCTTAATAAAGTCTATTATAGAATGGAGAAGATATTTATGTTTCTCCTTTTTAACGAATTTTTCTCAGTTGCTCCTTCCATTTCTCAATCTTTCTTGAACATTCTCTCCTATTTTTTCTGAAATTTTTGTATCTATATCCGGCTCTAATATATACCATTGGAAAGAGCAATAAATTCTCTAAAAATCTGTGCAAAATTGAGTTCGATAGCTCAAATAGTTCTTGAGCAATTGAGCCTCAAAGTTGACTTTTAGTCCAAATGTTCTCAAAAACTTCAAATTCAATTAGTTCAAAAACTATAAACCTGGGAATATTGTTAATTACAGATCATTTAGAGTTTAGTAAGAGCTACAAATTCTGAAAATTTCAATGCAATTTGCTCAACAGTTACCGAAAAATTGAACTTTGAATATTTTGAAATTCGAATTCACGCTTATGAAAAACTCGATTTTCTATTTTTCAGTTTTGCTCAATTTTGACTTTATTAATCGATAGAGCCGGTTAAAATTAGTGGAAAATAATCCTGACATCAATTCCAAATGACCATTTTAAGCAGAAACAAAAATAAAAAGAAAATCCTATTTTTGGCTCTGGGAAATTTTCAAAATCTTGACATGGTCATGATCAATTGCTATATCTTTGTTAAATTTTGAGCAAATTAAAATAAATTATACACCATTGGAAAGAGCAATAAATTCTCTATAAATCTATATAAAATTGAGTTTGACAGCTCAAATAGTTTTTGAGTAATTGAGCCTCAAAGTTGACTTTTAGTCCAAATTTTGTCAAAAATTTCAAACTCAATTTGTTCAAATACTAAAAATCTGGGAATATTGTAAATTACAGGTCATTTAGAGCTTGATAAGAGCTACAAATGCTGAAAATTTCAATGCAATTTGCTCAACGGTTACCGAAAAATTGAAGTTTCAATATTTTGAAATCAGAATTCACCCTTATGAAAAACACGATCTTAATTCTGGTTGTACCTATCGATAAAAGCTCTACAGTTTTTGTGATGTTGTACTTCTTTCGCTCTTCGGTTATTTCTTCTTCGTTCTGTTTCTAGGTGTGTATCAATATGTATAGGCAATTTTTATTCTCATCGACATCGCAGTTAGGTACATTTTCACTGTATAGGTACGTTGGCTCAATTATTTTCATTATTACCATAATGTGCTCAATTTACATAACCTAACAACCTGTCATATAAATATTCAAAACCCCATTCACCTGTTCAGAAGCTAAAAATCACCCCCTTAAAAGCCCTTCTAATAACCTAAACAAATCGTATTCATGTTCACTTGATATACCTGTAAGCCTTTCTATTTGAATAACCCTACTTTAAATACCCATTACCTGTTTTTTACATACCCTTCACTGCGTCTAGATTGGAAAAAAATGATATGATGGCTAAAGGGCGTCATACATATTCAAAAGGGTTGAAAGGGTGAAATTTAAATAGGTTATACCTGTTGTAGATGGGATTAAAATAGGTGTCGCGTGTCGAGGAGCTCATTGTATATATTTTGTGTATGTAAATATTTGGATTAAATATTGGTATATAAAGAAGGGTTAAAAAAGGCATATGATTTATGGGGTGAAGGTGTTTAGCAGTATTCAGAAACAAAAATGTAAATTTTGGATGGATGGAACTATCGTACACCGCAGTACGGAAAAGATACTTTCCGCATGAATTATAGAATAGTTGTGTAAACAATATTTATCCAGAAAGTAATGTTTGTGACACTCTATTAGTTAATCGCAAATGCTAATTGATTCTTTATTGGAATGATAAAGAAGGTATTTGAAGAGGACAGCAAATGATCAAGAGGAGATTTTCTTGCCTGCCTGATTCCGTACTAGTGAAGAAAGTAGTATCTTTCTGCATCAAAAAGCATTTAGAAAAGTGGCATCTTTTCCAGACAGCACACAAACTCTTGAAGACGTATTTTGCGGGTCGTCATTACTGCTGAACGTCTGAAGATCAAAAAAAAAACGTCTATAAATGTCCATAAGATGTCATGAATTCACATCACGCGAAGGCAACTATTTGTTACAACCAGGCCTAAAAGTGGAAGACGTCTTTAAAATGTCTTAGTCCTAAAGACGTTTTTAGAGGCAGACGTCTGAAAATCGTTGGGTTTTGTAACATGCCTAAGCAGACATCTAAAAGCTTGTGGACATGAGGACATCTTTAAGATGCCTCTGTGCTTTCTAGGTTCACACCTCCCTAGAAAAACGTTTTTAGAAAGTGGACTTCTGAGTGCCTGACTCTTTTATAGGCGATTTCAATCAAATTTTATATCCCTGGGAGTCGAATTCTCAACCAAAAATGATACTTGCACCAAATCAGTTTACTGCTCAAACATCTGACTGACTTGTAGTCAAATTACATTACTCCAACTCCAAAAAACTATTTCTTTCCATTTGACATTCGCACTGTAATTCTGGAATGGACCGTTCCGAGAAAACTAAAAAGCCATCTCAATTTCAATAAGCCGTATATTTTTCAGGAAACATACGAGCTGACCCGGTCATATATCAATAAAGGCCTATCAATGCAATACGGTGCCAGGGTCCTGGCCAGGCCAGTCCCCAAAGGATTCTTTCAGATATATATATACATGTGTTTTATTCCGGAGGTCGCATATTCCCGGTTACATCCTTGTTTAACCATTTTTTTACATCAGCTGGATATAAAGTCTGGAAAATTTTATTTACGACTGGCTATAATAGGGAATTTGAATGATGGAAATTCGGTTTTTAAATATTTAATCGGCGATGTGTCCCTGAAATCAAAAGGGACGTCCCTATACAAGGGTTGAAACGTTTAATTAAAGAAATAACCGGGGTGGAGACAATTTATGTCCTACCATTCGGGGAAGGACTTTTCGATAATTGGAAATTTATAGTTATTTATTAAAATGGCTTTGGGGGACGCAAAAGGAAATAATGGCTAATGTGCGGGAAGGACATACGGTGTGATTAAATTAATTAAAAACTGTATAAAGGTCACCACTTTATTATAGTATCCAACGTTATTGGAGGTTTAAATTAATTTCAAAGATATTTCCGCAAAATACATTTTATTAATTAGTAAATAAAAGTGTCTCTGATTTTGAAGAGAGCGAAATCCCAAAAAACAACATGTGACACTAACTACGTAGGCTTGAAAGGGTGAGTCAGCAATCACATACAGGGGGTTAAACACTAATAATCTGTCAACGGGGTGTGCGACGTTCGTTGAATCAATGATGTGTATAAATTGACTTCACATTTTACGTGTTTATCAACTCGTTTGAAACTAATGCAAAAATCGTCAATTGTTTTATTGACTGTTCGCAATCTATTTGTGTAAAAATGATTCAGGTTTTTGGTATTTATTATGCACAATAAACAAATTTTGTGGGATTGGTGGTGATAATATCTACTGTACTATATGTACCTTTTAGAATGTTCTTTATGGAAAGTTAGGTAAATAGGTAAGCAATATTTGTGGAAATTTCAAAGAGAATAAATCGTAGTTTTGAATGAACTGTGGATTTAATTTTACACTTATATGAAATGGAATCTACAAAAAAGTGTGGCTATAAATGGCGACTACCTACCACTCATTGTCAATATTGACCAGATGAACATTTTCTTCTGGAAAAGATCTCATCAAGTCGAGATGCATAAAAATTCGATACCCAAAACAGCATTTAATGTTGAAAATGGTCATTACGAATTTAACAGAATGCCCTTTGGATTAAAGGACGCACCAGCAACATTCCAAAGAGCGACGGATAATATATAACTAGGATTCATTTGGCGGATTTGTAGTAATACAAATATTTCCAGAAATAAGGCAAATACAAATTGACATGGATCAAAACATATAGAGAACAATCGAGCCTAAATCGTTTCTTTTTAAGACCAAATGACACTTTTAAAGTTAGAGAGTGTACTACTACTGATCTCCAGAAGTTTGATGTACTATCTATTTTTCAGTGCTCAAACTAAAACTCCTTGATACCTGATCCTTTAAGCCAATGAATAATATATGTTGCTCGCCGGTAAAGGAGGCAAATTTAAGTAAAAATAAACGGGGTTAAATTTTGCTATGAAACTGAACCCTTCGTACGTGTTTTCTTAGTAAATGTACCCTATAAGGTATTTACTATATAGAAAACAAAAATTATCATTTTTCTTAAAATAGGTACAAACAATTATTGACGCTTACAATCCAAGTAAATATGTGTAATCATTTAAATTATATTGATTTTAAGCCGATAATAATTAATATTTAGATAAAGCAAGATATTATTACTGCATGATCATGTAGTATATGTATTTTTAAATAAAATTGTTACAATTATGTGGGATTTTCAACTGTGCTAAGTTGTAAATATTGATTATTACTTATCAATATGATTACCGAGTGGCCTAAATAAAGGGCATTCGATTTGGCAACACTGAAACGTATATTTTGCGGGGGTGGACCGAAAAACAAAATGTAAAGAGTATTTACACAGTATAAATAAGGGGTCTCTATAGAGAATGCAGCTGACCATCTACTAGTCCCTTGAATTGCGAAATATATTCAGAGAAACGGTCTTTAATGCTCGACTTTTTAGGGCCTTTAATGCATAGAATATTCGCTCTTTTATAAAACGGTCAAAGGTTTTCCACTTACTTATGTATAGAGAAAGGTTTTTTCCATAGTCAAACAAAATTGTCTAAAGGTTGTTTTATTCATGGATACACTCTGTATAAATAAGCCTTTACCGAAAAAAAAAAATTACGTCCTGGGTGATGAAATATACCTACCTTACGAAATATAAATAATATTTATCAATTCAGAATTATTATTTACTTATAATATTATAAACACCTGAGTTTATCTGTTTTTGAAATATGTATTAAAGCTATGTAAATAACGACCCATAAAGATTATAATTTTTTTTTCATTCTACTTATTGACAAGTTTAAATAATACATTATAAATTACATTAATAATAATTACTTACGAAGTTTATTGAGGTACATATTATTGAATATTGCGTCAATCAATAGATTTCACCTAATTGAGTTTGAATTATATGTGTATCATTTTCAAATGATTTTGGATTAACCTAGTTCGCCCTGAAATAAGATTAAAGAATTCATTTGCCTCTTATTAGAAATAAAATGAAATCTATGATTGGTTTATTATGGTTTTTGATTCTGAATTTTTAATCATCTTTGCTGTTCCAGGCATCCTTTTGATATGCGGTAGGGCTCATTCTGTTAGAAACTAAATCAATACTTCACTATCCTAATACAAACATAGAGAAAGACCATGAAACCATGATACAAGGACTTGTAGATTAAGAGACAGACTTCGGATCAGATGGATCCAAGTGGCTCAAAATCTGTTCAATCTGTGTCATTACATTCCGGAAAACTGGAACAACTGAATTATGATCTTATTGATTTTGCTACATAAAAAAGGTGATAGAACAGACCTCGAGAACTACAGACCAATAAGTCTACTCAATCACATAAACAAATTATATACTCGCTTAATAGTAAAACGCTAAATTGGACTTTTATCAGTCCCGGGAACCTTTAGCGGTGGATTTCCTTCAGCGCACGGCAAGATTCCTGAACTAATCACCTAAATTCAGAGGAAGAAATAGCAATACAAAATTTATGTCGAAAATATGCACACATTTTCCATTGTTCATACATGTACCTGACCTTTACAAACCATATTCAAACAAAAGATGTGATTCCAGTGTACACCAAGTCATATAGATATCCATAAAGAGGAAGTGAAAAAAGGAAGATATATTCCATGTTGGATCAAGGCACTATCAAGCCAGTCACCTTATGGATAGTTTCCAAAAAAACAAGACGCCCCCGAAAAAAAAGAGTGGCGGATAGTAGTGGACTATAGGAAAGTAAACGAGAAAACTATCGACGATAAATACCCAATTTCAAACATAACAGACATCTTGGACAAACTTGGTAGATGTCAGTACTTCTGGCAAGTGCTTTTCACCAAAACGAAGATATATGCAAAACTGCTTTCAATATAGAGTATGGCCATGACGAGTATGTCCGGATGCCGTTTGGCCTAAAAAACGCTCCAGCTACTTTCCAGAGCATCTGGTTTATCTTTCAAAAATTTTTCAACGATCTCATCAAATTGGAACAGAGACAATTGGAAAATTTTAGAGAAGGCCTATGTTCAACAATGGATATGAAAAGAGGCTGTATGAAGTAGCTTAAAATAGAGTTGCAATATGATTATTCGTTACTCTTGATTGGATTATTTATAAATCTCAGAAACAATTCAATCAATCAAATCAAACTGAAATAAACAATAATCAAAAGCCAAACATACTAAACAAAAATATTTAAACTCTTTAGGTTAGTTTTATATCTCAGTATCCTAAAGACATTACATTAACCAAAAGTTCAATTCTAGAGATATTTTTCACCTGTTTGAGAGGACAAAATCAGCTTCAATTGCTAGGGGAAATTCTCTTTATTTGGAGGAAAAAGAAACTCCAGAACCGAGAATAGACGAAAATTGCGGAAAAATTAAGAAGAAATTGGTTGTCAAGCAGCAATATGAATATTTTCTCTATTCCAGGCTCTTGAATTCTGTTTATTTGGAGAAATTTGAAAGTTACAGAAACTCGAGAGCCTGGAAAAAACGAAAATTGAGTGAAAATTTAGAAGAAATTGGTTGTCAAGCAGGAATATTAATAATTTCTCTATTCCAGGCTCTTGAATTCTCTTTATTTAGAAAAATTTGTTGTGTAATTTCTCACAATAATAGGTGTTTTGCTTGTTATTAAAATACATTCAAATTTTAAGCCTGATAAATTCCAATCATTAAAAATCCTACGTGAGATGAAAAACGTGTATATATTTGATGTTTTTTATCATGCAGGTACTTTCAATAAATAATTTAAGTCTCAAGAAGGTATAGGTACCTACTCCAAGTTGAGATGTGCTGTTTATGTTTCCTAAAACTAAGCAGGTAACTAAAAATAATCATTTGAGTGCTTTTTAAAAATGAATTGATTGACATTATATTATGCAATATCATTAAATAATAATAGGTTTTATCGATACCTTCAAATCAGGGTTGGAAATCGCATAAAAATATTATTAACAAAAACAAAAGATACTAAAAGTTTCCTGAACAAAAATCCGCCCGAGATAAAAGATCTCATATCGGTATTTATAACCGCCCCAATTTATCAAAAAGACATTAAAACCGTCCATAAAGGCGCAAAATGCGAAACTTTCAAACATTAATTAATTTAATTATCAAACTTTCAGACGTTTACTGTACATTCGCCATTATTTACTGGCTTAATATTAGATTATATACTTTTCTTTCTGGTTTTTGTTCCCTACCGAAACGTCCGTCTTTATTAATTTCCGTTTATAGTGACGTGGGAGGATATCACGCAGGTAATTAGAGGATTCACGATTTACAAAAAAAAAAAAACGCCCCGTATTATCAAAACAATCGACACATGATTAAAGATGCATCAATGACGGGCCATGCGATCAAAAACCTTTATAGATTCGTATTGGAATAACGGGGGTTGTTTTGAGGGTCAGCATATTGCCTGTTGTAAGAGGGTAATTCTTTCAGAAATACCCAATTCCAAACATAATAGACATCTTGGACAAATTTGGTAGATGTCAGTACTTCTGACAAATGGTTTTCAGCAAATCGAAATAGCTAACAAAGATATATGCAAAATTGCTTTCAATGTAGAAAATGGCCATAAAGAGTATTTCCAGATGCCATTTGGCCTTAAAAACGCTCCTGCTACGTTCCAGAGAATTACAACGTAGTTGAACTGTGACATCTGATCTGATCATTAGGTCATATGGCGACGTTGCAGCGACGTCGAAAGATTACTCTTATTATTATTTTAGTCAGGAATAGACGTAAGTGTTATATAGCGGTTAATCTGGATATCGCATTTAGGCGTCTAATGCTACTGTACTACTAGTGCAACTTTCTCTCTCTTTTCGGAATATCAATATAACGCTTGGATTTCGGAAACGCTAAATTGGATTTTTATCAGTCCCCATTAAGGTTCCAGTGGTGGATATCTGTCAGCGCATGGCAAGATTCCCGAAATCAGAACTAATAAGAGGAAGAAAAGACAATACAAAATTTATATAGAAAGTATGCAGACATTTTCCATTATCCAGACATGTCCCTGACCTTCACAAACCCCATATTCAAACAAAAGATGAGATTCCAGTGTACCAAGTCATATAGATATGAAGTGAAAAACTAGATATCTTCCATGTTGAATCAAGGCATTATCAGATTAAGTCAGTCATTTTGGTCTTCCCTTATATGGATAGTTTGAAAAAAAAACCAGACGCCTCCGGAAAAATAAAATGGCGGATAGTAGTGGAATATAGGAAAGTAAACGAGAAAACTACCGATGATAAATACCCAATTCCAAACATAACAGACATCTTGGACAAACTTGGTAGATGCCAGTACTTCACGACTTTGTATCTGGCAAGTGGTTTCCACCAAGTCGAAATGGTTAACGAAGATATATGCATATGAAATGGCCATAAAGAGTATGTCCGAATGCCGTTTGGCCTAAAAAACGCTCCAGCTACGTTCCAGAGGCTAATGGATAACGGTTTGAAAGGCCTCCAAGTGTACATTGTGTTCATATAGCATCTGGTTTATCTTTCAAAAATCCTTAAACGTTTCAGAGGAACCACCCCCCGTCACAGAGAGGTTGTGACATTTGGTCGAAGCGCTGGTGAATAATTTGGGAAACATTCCTTTATCTCTGGCAGCTTTCTTTTCCTAATGTAATCTTATTCACCAACCAATCTCTATTGTTCTTAACCTGTAGTTTTACACTGTCCATTGGGTCGTTTAAGCTACGACTGAATCGGAAACTAACGAGAAACTGTTGCTACTGCATAAATATATTTCAAAATTCCGCTCGCTCCAAAGTTTATTATAGCGGTTAATCTGGATATCGCATTTAGGAGTCTAATGCCCCAGGGATGCTATTTCTAGTACAATTGTACTAGATCTAGCACAATCACGTTCCACCTAGTACGGTAGTACCTCTCTCATAAATCTAGTACAATTTGGATTAGGAATCGAGTGTCGCTCTTCGCTCTGAACCGTACCCGAGTTCTGAGTTCTACTCTCTACTTTTGGGTTGGGTTCCACGTTCCAGGTCCCAGGCTTCGAACGCACACGCACTTCTTTATTATGTTACTTGATGTGTGTCATGTGTCATGTATCGGGGGTTATTCGGTTATTCAGCCGAACACGGTAATCGGTAGATTTGGAGCTGGTTTCTCAATAGAGAGTCAAGTCACCCCCGGGTTAAGCATAACTCCAGGGTAAACATTGCTACTAAACACGTTTACCCTGGAGTTAAAATTAGTATGAGGTTAAAACTAATCCGGAGATGACTCGCTATTGAGAAACCAACCCTAAAACAAGTGATATTTACCCCCAATTAGCAGAGCCTACATTTGTATTTAAAATTTGACGCGCTTTCAGCTAGTACGCAATGTCGCCAATCTAGTACAATTATTCCCTACTTTATGGTACAATTTTTTTAGTGCTGATAGCATCCCTGAATGCTACTACTACTAGTGCAACTCTCTCTCCTTTTCGGAATATCAATATAACCTTCGAATTTCGAAAACGCTAAATTGGACTTTTATCAGTCCCCACTAACGTTCCAGTGGTGGATCTCTGTCAGCGCATGGCAAGATTCCTGAAATCAAAACTAATCACCTAAATCCATAGGAAGCAAAGGAAATACAAACTTTATGTAGAAAGTACGCAGACATTTTCCATTATCCAGACATGTCCCTGACCTTCACAATCCAGATCAAACACCATGTTGATGTGTGAAAAACCATGTTGGATCAAGGGATTATCAGATTAAGCCAGTCACTTTGGTCTTCCCATATATGGATAGTTTCAAAAAAAAACCAGACGCCTTCGGAAAAATAAAATGGCGGATAGTAGTGGAATATAGGAAAGTAAACGAGAAAACTATCGACGATAAATACCCAATTCCAAACATAACAGACATCTTGGACAAACTTGATAGATGCCAGTACTTCACCACCTTGTATGCAAATGGTTTTCACCAAATCGACAAAGATATAATATGCAAAACTGCTTTCAATGTAGAAAATGGCCATAAAGAGTATGTCCGGATGCCATTTGGCCTTAAAAACGCTCCAGCTACGTTCCAGAGAAAATGGATAACGTTTTCAAAGGCCTCTAAATGTACATGGACGATATCATTGTACTCAGTACATCACTTCAAGACCATCTGGTGAATCTTTCAAAAATCTTTCAACGTCTCAGAGAAACCACCCCCCTAGGGATACGATTTTTTAGTACTTTTTAATGAACTAACTGAATCCTCAAAATGTACTAACACAATGTACTGATTCTTTAGTACATCTACTAAAAAGGGAAACAAGGGAGAAAATTGCAAGAAATACATATAGAAACTTTATTTAGTATTCAACAAAAATAAAATGAATTATTTATTTGCTAAAAGTTACATAGGTATACTATTTAGCATTTAGGAACTAAAAAAAAATAGCCTTGATATTACATTACACTTTTGTGTTTTTGGTTATCCGGGTTATAAAAACTGTGTTCCGTTTGTGCTTTTGAGTGAACCTGTCGGTTAAGTAGGTTTCTTCACATTCCGTGCTCATAGATTTTTGTTTTACATCTTGTTTTAAACTTGTTTATTATAATTTTTTCTATGTATTACGATGAAAAGAATGTACTATAATATTATGGGACTCGTTATGGTACTAGTACATATAGTACATTTAATGGATGAGTACAATTGTACTAGTTCGTTCTTGTACTACACATCCCTACACCCCTCGTCGCAAAGAGGTTGTGACATTTGGTGGAGGCGGCGGTGAACAATTTGGGAAATATTCCTTTATCTCTGGCAGCTTTCTTTTCCTGATGTAATCTTATCCACCAACCAATCTTTATTGTTCCTAACCTGTAGTGTTACACTATACTGTCCATTGGGTCACTGAGGTATATTTCCAAATTCCGCTTGCTCCAAAGTTTATTATCATATGAGCGCTTAATCTGGATATCGCATTTAGGCGTCTAATGCTACTACTACTAGTGCAACTCTATCTCCTTTTCGGAATATCAATATAACCCTTGGATTTCGAAATTTTTTCCACTCAAGTATACTGAAAGCCGTTTCTAGTGTAGTAAGTTTGGGATTTCTGTTGAGGCCATTTAGTTTTATTTCTATTCACCTCTATGTACAATACAAACAGCTCGATTCCTTATCCAGAGAATCTCCCATTATCCATATGTGGGTGTTAGATATATCGTGCGGGGGTGCATGACATTAAAACTCAAATTCTCAAGAACTTCCGTGGTCTGGCCACTGGCTATTTTCCCTCCGATCAGTTCCTTAAGGATCGCGATAGAGATCGCCCATATATCTATCAAGACATTTTTTTTATTTTTATCGCTTGATAAAAATGTTACGCGATCTATTGTTGATGACTTTCATTATAACTTGTCTCAGTGCGTTTTTCGATAAGCTTATTATGTGGTTTTTAATATACATTATGTAATTATTTTCAATTAATAATAATGAAAATGGTTCTTTATATGTCAGCAGCTTGTTTTTCTGGTAAGTATAAATGATCATTTTATTCCACCCTGTAAATTTTAAAGTAAACATCAACCTGTCTGAGTAATACCTTTTACCATAATACTTACAACTGGTGATCTCTTATCAATATTTTAAAAATCCTGGGTAATTATCTATCGATAACGTACCTACATATAGTAAATGTCTTATTTTCAATATATTCAGTCATAGAATAATCTCTGGCACTTCAACATGACAGGTAGTGCCATGCTGTATAAAAATTATTTTAATGCGTTGTGTGGTGGTACTACGCCCACAAATTTCTACGATTTTGCTTATCCAGGTGAGTACCCACTTAATAAGCTATATCATGCAGGATGACGAATCTTTATTGAATTTAAATAACTTTTATTTTTTTTTTTTGAATTCTTGAGTTAATAATTCTAGTTCTGAGTGCATTTTTTTTTCAAATATTGTACAGACTGAAGTGTATGCAAGATAAACTTACGCCGGATGTAAACAAGAAGTCGTGAAGGCTTTCGTCGAAGGTATTTCGATTAATTAAAGAATGTTTCTTCAATATAGTGCATGAAGTTTGGGAAAAATTCACATTTTTTTGAGAATTGATAGGAAAAAACTTTACTAAGAGTTGACTGTTGACGATTAAAATGACCCCTGGCATCTAGTTTTTGAGAAAAATCTTGCAATTAAACTTCCTTGCTCAAAAATGGAACTCAATCCAGATATTGAAACAAATAGACCAGCAACATTAGCACAGAAGTCAAATGTCTCTGGACTATAATCCAGGAAATCCTGTGCCAAAACGCTAGATCGCCATATTCGGATTTCCAGTTTCAATCTCAATCAAAATTTCCAAAAAAAATCCTTGGAATCATCAGCCCATAATGAATGTATCACTTGTATTTCAGATTTATCAATTCTAGTTCAGAATGCGTCAATTGTATGAGTTCAATTTCGGAAAGTGTTATTTGCATTCCAACTTTGTCAGTTGTAGTTCAGTAAACGTCATCTGTGTTTCAGTTGTATTTCAGAAAACGTAATTTGTAGATCAGAAATTGTGAATTGTATTTCAGAATTCGTCAAATGTATTTCAGATGTAAATAAGAATTATAATGGGTCACCTATACACCTAGCTTGTGTTGCTTTGGGAAAATCTACGTAGGTACCTGAGCTCGGTGTTCAAATTTCCATGCCAGTCACATTACATGGTATTATTTATACTTCTAATAATAGAAACATTTATTATTATCTGAAATACGGCTCATATTTTCTGAAATACAATCAACTAATCTAAAATACAAATATTGAAATACAAATTACCAATATAAATTGCAATTGACGCTTTCTGAAATTAAACTGACAGTCTCTGAAATACATATGGAAAAGAGAAGCAACAGTAATCTAGTCCATGTTTTTTTTTATAATTATAAACATAAACTTATTCACACATTTGATTATTAACAAATCTATGTTATTTCTGAACAATTCATAATAAATGAATTAAACTGGGAATAGTCAAAAGTTGAATATATAATTCAAATTTTGAATATTCCCATCTATATTCAAAAATTGAGTTTGAATATTCATAATCATTAAGGAATTGCGTACCTATTCATGGTTCTAAATTCAGTTTCACGTCTCGAAAACAATTCAATTATTCAAATCACTCCAAATTATTCCAAACAAGAGCCGGAAATAGTCAAAAGTTGAATTTATATAATCATAATTCATATTTTGAATATTCCCGTCTATAAATGAGTTTGGATATTTATAATCACTTGAAGATTTGCGTATTTCTGGCTTTTGAATAAGTTTCACGTCTTAAAAATAATTCCATTATTCAAATCAGTCCAAACAAGAGTCGGGAATAGTCAAAAGTTGAATTTATATACAGGGTGATTTACGTAACCCGTGCATTAGCTTGCAGGTGGATTGGATGCTTTTTCTACTGAATCACCTGCAAACTGGACAACTTCTAATGCACGGGCTACGTAAATTATTAGGGTTTCACGATGTTCAAGAAATGTCTTGTTCTTGAATTGATCTTGACTTGAAATCAAGAAAATTTCATGTCAAGAAATCTGAAACTGTTTTCAAAACAAGTCAAGATTCCTTATTTCAAGATCAAGATTTCTTGTCAGAAACGAAGAAATTCACAAGAAATTCTTGAATTTCTTGAAATTAACAGTTTTATAAGTGGCTGTAATAGTATACTTATTGAAATACAAGTTACAGATTGCCACAATAGCCTTCGGCTATAATCAGAATTCCATACTCCCATATGTATGAAGGGTATCTCGTTCCTTTACAAGCTGATAGAAAAAGACACGGAACACTCAGTGCACACTCATCCTTCCAATAAAACGAAATCACGAAAGTACACGGAGGGAGATTCGACTCTCTCACTCCAGCTACGAACCAAAGCGTATTCGTTTGAACTCCAGATGATCATAGTCAAAAGATTTTGAAGCTTTGCAGCAACAAAACTATTGAAGCTGGATTGAAATTATTCACTGGAGATTCGTAGAAAATTTAATTGACTTTAATTACAGATTGATGACATTAAGATCGGATTGAAATTAACAAACTTGTGAGACAAAATGTGTGTTGGTATCATTCAAATTTCCAAAAAAATACATTTGGGGATGTTTCAATTTTTTTTTAGGGAAAATGTTCGAAGGATTGGATTGAAATTTTGCAAGTGGAAAGATCAAAATTTAGGAAAAAAATTTGAAATTCACTTCTGCTTTCTCATCCTGACAAAAATCGTAGTCAAAAGACTTTGAAGCATTGCAGCTGCAAAACTATTGAAGCGGCGATAAATAAAGATAGCTTCTTTTCAAGATATCTTAAATTCAAGTCAAAACTTTTGCTTTCAAGAACCCATCGAGTCAAGACATGTTTAATTTCTTGATCTTGAAGTCAAGTCAAGAAATTAAATTCAAGTCAACATTTCTCGTCTTGATGAAACCCTAATAATTATAATTCAAATTTTGAATATTCCCGTCTATATACCTGTAGTTCAAAAGCTGAGTTTTTTATATTCATCTAAGATTTACGTATTCTTGGCTCCTAATCAAGTTTTACTTTAGCTGGTAATAATCGAATTTCTGGTTCAGGTAGCTTGTAGAAGATAAACAGCAAAGTAGCATACTGATACGCCTGTATTTCTCTATATTTTCACTTTCCTTAAAAAGAAGGATGAAGTTCTGCGTTTTCCTGGATTCTGCCGCACTTTCTTCTTCGAAATATTTATTTTGTAGAATTAGAAGGAGTTCGAAGCTGAAGGAGGAAGGCAACTGTATTAGAACGAAACGACTCCATATCAAACCTACAAATCTACAATGCTCCTCTGAATTTCAACATATTTCTGTGATCCCATGTGAAATTTTCTGTATTACAAATTACCCCTTGATCAATTTGATTGAAAATTCATCATGTTTCTGTTACTTCTCTCTCCTTCCTTGTTCCTAAATAAGAATTTGTATATGTGCTTCATCGCCCCTTAAGTTGTTCTGCTATGGGGCTGAGTTTTCGTTCGAGCAAATTGAAATAAATTATATACCATTGGAAAGAGCATTAAATTCTCTATAAATCCATGCAAAATTGAGTTTGATAGTTGAAATAGTTTTTGAGCAGTTGAACCTCAAAGTTGACTTTAAGTCCAAATTTTGTCAAAAATTTCAAACTCAGTTGGTTCAAAAACTATAAATCTGGGAATATTGTAAATTACATGCCTTTTGAAGCTTAATACGAGCTACAAATGCTAAAAATTTCAATGCAATTTGCCCAACCGCTACCAAGTAACTGAAATTTGAATATTTTGGAATTCGAATTCAAAGGGGGTAGGTACCCTTATGAAAAACTCGATTTTTTTATTTTTGAGTTTTGCTCAATTTTGACTTTATTAATCGATAGAGCGGGTCAAAATTAGTGGAAAACAATCCTGACATCAATTCCACATGGCCATTTTAAACATAAACAAAAATAAAAATAAAATCATATTTTTGACTCTGGAAAATTTTCCAAATCTTGACATGGTCATGAGCAATTGCCATATCCTTGTTAAATTTCGAGCAAATTGAAATAAATCATATATCATTGGAAAGAGCAATAAATACTCTATAAATCTATGCAAAATTGAGTTTGATAGCTCGAATAGTTTCTGGGCAATTGAGCCTCAAAGTTCACTTTTAGTCCAAATTTTGTCAAAAACTTCAAACTTAATTTGCTCAAAAACTATAAATCTGAGAATATTGTTAATTACAGGCCATTTACAGCTTAATAAGATCTACAAATGCTGAAAATTTCGATGCAATTTGCTCAACGGTTACTGAGCAATGAAATTTGAATATTTTGAAATTCGAATTCAAAAACTCAATTTTTTCAATTTTTCAGTTTTGCTCAATTTTGACTTTATTAATCGATAGAGCGGGTCAAAATTAGTAGAAAACAACCTTGATATCAAATCCAAATAGCCATATCAAGCAGAAACAAAAATAAAAAGAAAATCCCATTTTTGGCTATGGTGAATTTTCAAAATCTTGACATGGTCATGAGCAATTGCCATATCTTTGTTAAATTTCGAGCAAATTGAAATAAATGATATACCATTGGAAAGAGCAATAAATTCTCTATAAATCTGTGAAAAACTGAGTTTGATAGCTCCATTTTTTTTTTCAAACTTTTGAGCCTCAAAGTTGACTTTGAGTCCAAATTTTGTCAAAAACTTCAAACTCAATTGGTTCAAAAACTATAAATCTGGGAATTTTGTAAATTACATGCCATTTGAAGCTTAATATGAGCTACAAATGCTAAAAATTTCAATGCAATTTGCCCAACGGTTACCAAGCAATGAAATTTGAATATTTTGAAATTCGAATTCAAAGAGGGGTACCCTTATGAAAAACTCGATTTTTTTATTTTTCAGTTTTGCTCAATTTTGACTTTATTAATCGATAGAGCGGGTCAAAATTAGTGGAAGTGGAAAATAATTCTGACATTAATTCCACATGGCCATTTTAAACAGAAACAAAAATAAAAAGAAAATCCTATTTTTGACTCTAGAAAATTTTCCAAATCTTGACATGGTCATGAGCAATTGCCATATCTCTGTTAAATTTCTAGCAAATTAAAATAAAATATATACCATTGGAAAGAGCCATAAATTTTCTATAAGTCTGTGCAAAATTGAGTTTCATAGCTCAAAAAGTTTTTGAGCGATGGAGCCTCAAAGTTGACTTTTAGCACAAATTTTGTCAAAAACTTCAAACTTAATTTGCTTAAAAACCATAAATCTAGGAATATTGTAAATTACAGGCTATTTAGAGCTTGATGAAAGCTACAAATGCTAAAAATTTCGATGCAATTTGCTCAACGGTTATCGAGCAATTGAGGTTTGAAGATTTTGAAATTAGAATTCAAAGGAAGTACCCATATTATGAAAAACGCGATTTTTCAATTTTTCAGTTTTGCTCAATTTTGACTTTATTAATCAATTGAGCGGGTCCAAGTTAGTGGAAAACAACCCTGACATCATTTCCGAATGGCCATTTTAGGCCGATACAAAATTAAAAAGGAAATCCTATTTTTGGCTCTGGAAAATTTTCAAAATCTTGACGTGGTCATGAACAATTGCCATATCTTTGTTAAATTTCAAGCAAATTGGAATAAATTATATACCATTGGAAAGAGCATTAAATTACCTATAAATCTGTGCAAAATTCAATTTGAAAGCTCCTATAGTTCTTGAGAAATTGAGCCTAAATGTTGACTTTTAGTCCAAATTCTTCAATCTTAAATTTGCTCAAAAACTATAAATCTGGGAATATTGTAAATTACAGGCCATTTAGAGCTTAATAAGAGCTACAAATGCTGAAAATTTCAAGGCAATTTGCTCAACGGTTACCGAGCAATTGAAATTTGAATTCAAAGGGGGTAACCTTATGAAAACTCGATTTTTTGAAGTGAAATTTCTTAGACGGTGATCTGATATTTGGACGAGAATGGAGAGTGGTCTGGAAGACTTTTACTTTAAACGAAAGAGAAGAAAGCTGTAGCATAAAGAGACGGAAAAAGACAGCCAATGACAGCAAACGAACGATTAACCAAGGATTATAAGCAAGGAGGATTGCCTATTATTATTAAGCGCTGATACCCTTGTCACATTATTCCTCTATACTTTCCGCAAGTTTTTCGATCTCTTTTTTTGTGGATGGAATATTCGAGTCTGCAGATATAGTGCGCCCTCTTAGTAACAGATCATTGTATACATGTTATATGGTGGTTTTTGAGATAACAGCTAAAATTTCCATTACGATCACTGGCGCACATTTAACTAGTTCGATAAGAATGTTTCCTTGCTCCGGAGCCTTTCCATTTTTCGTATCTTGTACATTTGTTGTACCTAACCTCTTTCATCGTTATGATTTACTTAATTCATCTTCTTCCTCAATCTGTCCATTGAATTTGTTCTCTTTCCTCTGTCAGCATCTTCTTGTAGTGTTCAGTTCATTCTTCCATAGATATTATCAACTACTTTTTCTCACGTTCTTTATTATAGCTTTCCATGCTGCTGGCACCCTTGAATCACTCATATAACTTTCGATCTCTTCCATGTTTCGTTTTTCTACCTGTTGTTTATATATTATTCTTCTTCTTCTTCTTCTGGATTTGCCGAATTTAATCTCTTCTAGTTAGCTATCTTTTTGACTATTGTTAGCCTTTCTAGGTCTTGTGAGAATTGTGTTTGTTCAACGTATATGCAAAACAAACACTAGGAAAAATTTTGTAGTTATTCAAGCCTTATTAACAATTAAAAATAATTTAAAAAGTCTGATAACAGTGGACTATTTAGCCTCTCAATGAAACATCAAAATGTAAATTGCTTTCTAATTAATATAAGTTCCTTAGTTGAATTACCTATTCCATTTCCTTGAATATTCATTCTAAGTGTCACTTTATCTAAAACTCGTCTACCGACGTCGTTAAGAATATGTACAATTTCGAGACTGTTTTATTTATGAATGCGGCTACATAAGAAGGTCCATTTGGCGACCGAAGTGTCCATCTACTAGGCGTCTCGGGTAGTTTACCTCTTACGGCTCCCACGGGACTACTGACCCTCTGCTATTATTTTTCGCCCCTATATCCAAAAGGCCCTGAGCTTTTGCATATATCCCACTTTATAGGAATCCTATATACGTTTTACACTTTTATCAGTCAGTAAATTTTCTCCCTGAAATAATGTAAATTGAGATGCCAACTTGCCTTTTCTAATCCCAAAGACAAATGAAAATCCTCATAAACGAATTATTAATATTAAAGTCGTAGTTGCTGATAAATTAGCACATAAATATTGATATCCTTAAGCCTGGATGGCTTATAATTTTAGAATTATTTCAAAAGCTTCCGACAACTGTTTGCACAAAGTTATCTATAAGTCGCAAAATGTGTCATAAATTTACTCTAGCGGGCACAAAAATTTTGAATACCTAAACTTAATCGATTAGTCTTATCAGTAAATGTAATATTCTAAGTAGTTGAATATTAGCTGGAAATTTTGATTAATAATAACAAGGTTTTCGTTAGAATTTTGTAAATTACCTTATCAAAGTAACTGCAGAATTTTTTTTTTTTAAGTAAATATTGATTATGATAATCAGACCTGGCAATTTCCTAAATATTGTCAACTATTTAAGTAAATACCACTCTGTACATCAATTTTACTAAAGTGTGTCGACGAGTCAGCATTTATTTGGTATAAATACAGCGCCGAAATTCATTACCTCAAATGGGAAAAGCCCCTCTAGCTAAGTCTCCTTCCAGTGCAAACTACCTTTAATGGGAAACGCTTTTCTGGACCTGTCTCAAACCTAGCTTTTTTGGGAGCATTGAACGCAGCAGACTAGGTCTAGTGCAAACTACCTTTATTTGGAAACGCCCTTTTGGACCTGTCTCAAACTCAACTTCAGTCACACCAAGTGTACAGAGGGTACATAATACAGAGTGGCCTATAAGTAGTACGTCCCTCCGTAGAAGAGACGTCATGATACTATATTATTATTCAATACATTATCTTATTATACATATACCAAGCGAGTTTCTCGCTACTTGAACCCCACCTACGTCCCCAGGTCACGCTCCTGTTGTGACGTCCCAGGACGAAACGTATAGGAGTTGTGACAATAGTTCCCCTTTTTTGAACAGTGTGACAAAAAGCAATAATTCACATTAAATACAAACCTCTGTTAGTTGCAATCAATTACTTGCTTGTTTCTTACATCCATATTGCACCAATCAGTCATTGAATTCCAAGCCAACCGAAGAAAAAAATCAGCTCAGAAAAATATCATTTTCAATTAAAGAATCGCTTAATTGCACCGATGCCTTGCATTTGATATCGAGACCCGAGGAATTTATTGCTCTTAATCCCTCCGCAATCCAATTACCAGGGATATTATTGCTTCTTTTTTTTTTTGGGCAGTTAATTTTTTTCTGGCCCGCCGAACCCACTTTAACCGAAATTAATTGTCCACCGGTTGTTAATTGGTGGGTATTAGTCGTCATTTTTATTATTAATTGAACGAATTTACTTTTGTCCGATTGGTTTCTGGTTTTTATAGTTTTCGGTAAATGCGACTGCTGGAAATCATAATCGAGCTCGTTTGTCTTTGGTGTGTATTGAGAAATAAAGGATCAGTTTCACAAAATTGTGGTTGATTGTTCAGACATAAGAAACTTCAATGTTTTTTGATTACTATAACATCTTTCAGATCAGAGCCAGCGCGCCATCTTTTGGCCTTTATAACATACATTGAATATTTTTTAAAAACAGGCGTGCCAATTTCCTGTAAGTGATGGACCTAGTTCCGAGTAGATGGCGACATCTTTAATATCAATTCGTTTACACAGCGGACAAGTCCCAATAATGATCGTCTCTAGAAAATTTCCTTGGTGAAAATATCGGCTTCTTTGTGCGAACATACTTTGGCAAAATCCCACTCGAATGAAATGAAACTGAATGTCAACATGTTTCGTACGACTGTGGAATTCAGGATTGTGTATCAGCTTGATGGCACTTTGGTTATCAATATACATTTACTGGTACTCCATTATCACTCAGAAGTTGACATAACCGTACAGCTTCTTTGGTAGCCTGGCAGGCAGCTACGTACGTACTCAGCTTCAGTGGTTGATAATGTAACCCCTGACTGTCTTTTGCTTGACCAAGCTATCGGACCACCTGAGGCCTTGAACACATAGCCTGTTGTTGTCTGCTTGTATGCTGCATAGTCAGCTTCATAAAAACCAATTAAATTTTGGTCTTGTTCTCTCTTGTACTCGATTCCATAGCTTGGTGTGCTTTTCAAGTAACGAATGATTCTTCTTACTGCATTCCATTGTGCAACAGTTGGATTGTTTATGAATCTACTAGCAACTCCCACTGAATAGAAAATGTCCAGTCTTGATACTATAGCTGCAAATATCAATGACCTAACACACTCTAGGTAAGGACCTTTAAAATTAATATCTGTGTCATTTCTTGTTAAATCAGTGTGTGGATCAGCTGGTGTTTCCATTGAGTTTGCATCACTCATTCCAATTTTGTCTATGTAACTTGTTTGATGGATAAAAATAGAGTTTTTCTATTTGTTCTCTATTATTTGTAGTCCAACAAAATTGCTAACGTTGCTCACCTTAATCTGAAAGCTCAGTAAGAACAGTTTCTAATGCAGTCTCACAGCTTGACATCAGTAGTCCGTCGTCCATATAGTTACTTCATTAGTTTACACACTTTGTCAGTCTTCGGGAACCCTTCAGGTACCTCCATATATATTTCTTCTGAAAATTTACCATATAAGAAGGCTGTCTTGATGTCATACTGTTTGATTTTGTAGCCTTTGTGTGCAGCAACAGATAGAACAACTCTGATTGAATTATACCTTGTTGTGGGTGGCCTTCTTTCTGTGTGTATCTTTCGATTTTACCTTGACTGTCGTATTTCACTTCAAAAACCCACTTTGATCCAATTGCCTTTCTGTCTTCTGGCAAATCTTGTAAAATCCATGTCTTGTTACCATTGAGAGCATTTATTTCTTCCTGTATAGCTTATTTCTTCCATTTTTTAGAGTCATTATTACAACTTACTGCTTCTTCATAAGTACTTGAAACTTCTAGCTCTACTAAATATAACTCAAATTCTTTGTGGTATATTTATATTTCTTTGAAGTCTCAAATTCAATAATAGGTCGAGTTTCTATAGTTCTTCTACTTCTTCATGTTCTTCTTGCCCATTATTCTGTGGCCTGAGTTGAGAAGGTGGGATTCTAATATTCTTTTTTTCATCATTATCTAATTCAATCAACACTGGTATTTCTTCTTCTTTGTCAACAAACCCCTTGTTGTTCTCGTCAAATAAATCTGATATCTTTCTATTTATGGGATTATACAAACAATGATTTGTTGAGTTTTTTTCATACCCTACAAATACAATTTTATGACTTTTGGCTCTAGTTTTGTTCGGTTTTGATCTGGTCTGTATACGTATGGAATACAGCCAAATGTTCTAGCATGTCCCAAGTATGGTTTCTCACCTGTTCATTGCTCATACGATGTGCTGGAGCTTTGCTTAAAAGGCGTTCGATTTAGAATGTATATTGCAGTACTTGCTGTTTCTGTCCAGAGATTTTGCACTAATCAACATTGACCTGACATTCTTCATGATGGTACGGTTTTCTCTCTCACATCAACCATTTTGCTCCGGGGTATAAGGTGCAATATTTTCTAGTTCAATGCTCTCTTTGTTCATATGTAAGCTCACAGTTCTTTGTTTATATATTCACGACTATTATCGACGTGCAAAGCATTCACTGAGTGTCCAAATTTTGTTTGGATTAAACTGTTAAACTGAACAAAGTACTCATACGTATCACTTTTCTGCTTGATAAAATAAGCTACCCAGTAACCTGTGTAGCTGTTTTTGGAAAACAACATATAACGAGCACCTAATACTAAGGTGTCGCTACAGGTCCACAAAAGTCACTATACACTAGTTGTCCTGGAGCACTTTTAATAAGTCAACATTCTTGAAACTATTTCTGTGCTCGTTTACTTCGCACTGAAAGTTGTCAAATTCAGTGATTTTTACACATTTTACTATGATTTTAGTGATCAGGTCTTTTAAAAATACTGCTTGTTGATATGTCCAAGCCTCTCTTCGGCAACACTAACTTCACTTTGGTTGCACACTATACGAATAAGCATTTTATAGAGGTTATTCTATACTTGTTCAATGGCACTAGCTACTAGGTCTTCTTCTTCATAAATTCTTGCAGTGTTTTCTTTTTTAACTATTGTCATCTTCTTATTTGTCAGAAATAAGATTCTTTCTCAGTTCTAGGATGAAAAGTACATTGTATATGTAAAAGTCATACCATTCTCCATCTATTTTTTTCTGAATCTTCACTGTCCCTTTTCCTTTTATTTCTAGACTGTTTTCTAGGTACACAAAAGAAGGACTCTCCAACTCCTCCAATTTGAAAAAATAGTAACTCATGCTCAGAGGTACCACTGTCTCAAATCGAATGGTTGTCACTCGATATAAGATTTGAATCCTGTAAATCAATACTTAAAGCTGTCTCATTTTTCTTGTTGTGTTTACCATTTTTCTTATCGCCTGTTTGTTTGGGAGCCCTGCAAACTTTAAAGCATCTGAATAGAAACCTTTTACTTTTTCCTTCGTTTTTTTTTTTTCTGCATTCCATGTGCTTTCCTTTCTGTTCAAGGTCATCTATCATCATCATCGATTGCTATAAGACTCTGTTCCTCATCTAACAGTCTGGATGTTAGGTTTTTTACATTCTGCTTCGTTTCGTTCATTGACAACCAAGCTTACACCCTTAAGTGCTTCCTTGAAAATACTCTGGTGCCATATTGAGCCCGAAGGGCAATCGATTAAACTTATAACAACCAAAGTGTGTGGCAAAAGTACATGCCAAGAACTGTAAAAACTTTTTTCCTTTGAGTTTTTCAACTATATCTTCAAGAGTAGGAATTAGTACATATGAAGACCTTTTAATTTCTAAATTTAAACCTCGTGGATCCAAGCATAAGCATAACCTTAATGAGCCATCCTTTTTCTCGACAATAACAATAATATTAACCCAGCCAGAGGGCTTCTTCACTTTTGATATTTGTCACGAATGGTTAAAGTTTTGCTTCTGGGTATATCATCATTATTCACTTGAATTTCACATTTATCTTCTAAATTACCAAGATTTTCAAATAATTCAATGTTATTATTGATGAATCCATCGCTAGTACTATTAAACTAACTCAGTTAATCTATATTTTCCTTGGGTAGAACAACGAGATTTAAATTTGCACAAGATTCAAGACCAAGTAATAAATAAACAGCTTTGTCCGAAATTATAAAATCAGCAAAAAATTCAACATTTTTACAATCTTGAAAATACTCTGGTGCCATATTGAGCCCGAAAGGCAATAGATTTAACTTATAACCACCAAATTGTGTGGCAAAAGTACAAAGATTACTAGATTTTTCAGTAAACCCTACATGCCAGAAACCTTCTTTGAAGTCAAGAACTGTAAAACTGTTGAGTTTTTCAACTATATTTTCAAGAATAGGACTAAGTACATTGGCAGGCCTTTCAATTTCCATCCTATTAATCCAAGCATCCTTTTTCTCGACAATACAATAACAATATTATTAACCAAGCCAGAGGGCTTCTCCACTCTTGATATAATTTTTCTATGTTCTAAACTCAAAAATGTTTCCTTCTGGGTGGATGATTAACAGGTATAGCACTATTTACTTGAATTTCACATTTATCTTTGAACTTACCAGGACCTTCAAATAATTCAAAGTTATTATTGATAAATCCATCGTTAGTATCAAACTTACTCAGATAATCTTTATTTTCCTTGTACTAGAGCACTGCTTGAAAATACTCTGGTGCCATATTGAACCCGAAAGGCAATCGATTTAACTTATAACCACCAAAGTGTGTGGAAAAAGTACAAAGATTACTAGATCCTACATGCCAGAAACCTTCTTTTACGTCAAGAACTGTACTTACTCAAAGTAAGTACCTACAGCTTATCAAAAACTTTTTCAAATGGTGAATGGTTTCAAGAGAATTAAAACTTAATTGCCAAAAGTAATAATCGATTCATTCAATTCCTAAACTAGGAAAGGTTTCTCATTCTGCTATCGAATGAAACATAGACCTTTAAAAAAAATTATCCGCTATTTGCATGTCTGGAGGGTAAACAATAAGGCCCCTTTTGAAGTAAAACCCGCAAGCCAAAATCATATTATGTATGTATGTACAGGTCTATGGTACATCGCGTGTCGTAATAAGTTAATAAACCGATATGAATATGCCTATGCAATGCATATTTGAAATGATTGTTTTGTTACAAACTATGCATTGCACTAACCACATCGCGCGCTCGCACAACATATGCTCAATTTATATTATAGACATCTGAATATTTATAGGCTGTTTAATAACTATGAAGTGTATGAATATTGCCTATTGCTAATGAGCAATTTAAAAAGAATAATAGTCTTATTTGTATTCAATACTAATTTGTATTTATTTTCTCTTGCAGTCGAACCAAAGCCTTTATTAAAACTCGACAAACCACCAACACCGCTGTCGCATCACGATGGTAAGTTTTAACTAATAAAAAAACCAAATTTTTTAAAGACGGCAATAATCATTACTCAGCTTTTCTATTGTCCGTTTTACCGAGAACTGCAGACAAAAGCCGAAAATTACCGATTTTTAAAATAATACGTCACGATTCCTAGGATCTATTGGGTGGCAATTTTTTATAAGGCAAAATCAAAATATATATAAATTCACCGGAAAATATGTACAGCGCAATTTTCCGCTCGGTTGTAGCCTATAAGCATGTTAAGTCCTGCATGGGTATTGATAAAGTAAATGGCGTTTTGATAAGCTGACTTGCTTCACCCCCGATGTAAAAGAATTTCACACCGAAATGCATTTTAACATTTTCGGAAGAAGGGGAGAATTTTACCGGATTTATATTACTTTTAAAGGAAACTTTCAATTCGAATTTTTTCTTTAACGTAACAACAAATTTTCAATTTTTTCTTGATAAGAAACAAGGGAAGATGCATAATAATTAGTGAAGTAGCACTTTAACGATAAATGAAAACGCACAAAGCAAAATGTGCTAAACACTATACTCAAATAGTTGACTCACTAGTCGGAAATAGAGTCTATAAACTTATCAGTGAACATTACCTAGTTTCCAAGTAATATTTTGGCGACAAAGGAGCACTAAATAGATATATTACTTTGTGCAGTTATTGGGAAATTTTGATTAACCATATGTAACTGGATAGAAGCCAGCCTAAGAAACAGGGTAATCACATCCACTCTGGGCGAGGACACATAGTCCTGGTAGTCAGAGGCATCAGGCATCTAGAACATGTTTCAGAAAAAACTCAAAAAGCACTGAACATAGTAGATAACTGGTGCAGGGAAGAAGGTTTGTCGGTTAAATCGCAGGAAACCATTATTGTCCCAATCACGTTATATCTTTCTTCTCTCTCATGTAACGAAATTTCTCGAAACGTGCAAGTCTTTCAAATCACTCTCCATTCTCGTCCAATTATCAAACCGCCACCTAAGAATTTTTCATTTCAAAATAAATCATGCCCATCGAGCTTTATCGAAAATAAATCTCTCAAACAAATAAACCTATCAAACCCATATCTTTATTAAATTTCAAGCAAATTGAAATAAATTATATACCATTGGAAAGAGCATTAAATTCTCTATAAATCTGTCTAAAATTGATTTTGATAGCTCAAATAGTTTTTGAGCAATTGAGCCTCAAAATTAACCTTTTAGTCCAAATTTTGTCAAAAACTTCAAACTTAATTTGCTGAAAAACTATAAATCTGGGAATATTGTAAATTGCAGGTCATTTAGAGCTACAAATGCTGAAAATTTCAATGCAATTTGCTCAACGATTACCGAACAATTATTGAAGTTTGAATATTTTGAAATCAGAATTAAAAGGGGGTGTGTATCCTTATGAAAAACTCGATTTTTTAGTTTTGGTCAATTTTGACTTTAATAATCGACAGAGCGGGTTAAAATTAATGGAAAACAACCCTGACATCAATTCCAAATGGCCATTTTAAGCAGAAACAAAAATAAAAAGAAAATCCAATTTTTGGGTCTGGAAAATTTTCAAAATCTTGACATAGTCATGGGCAATTGCCATATCTTTGTTAAATTTCGAGCAAATTAAAATAAATTATAAACCATTGGAAAGAGCAATAAATTCTCCATAAATCTGTGCTAAATTGAGTTCGAGAGCTCAAATAGTTTTTGAGCAATTGAACCTCAAAGTTGACTTTTAGTCCAAATTTTGTTAAAAACTTCAAACTGAATTTGCTCAAAAACTATAAATCTGAGAACATTGTGAATTACAGGCCATTTAAAGCTTGATAGGAGCTACAAATGCGGAAAATTTCAATGCAATTCGCTCAACGGTTACCGAGCAATTGAGGTTTAAATATTTTGAAATCAGAATTCTCTATGAAAAACTCGATTTTTTTATTTTTTAGTTTTGCTCAATTTTGACTTTATTAGTCGATAGAGCGGATCAAAATTAGTGGACAGCAACCCTGATATCATTTCCGAATGGCCATTTTAGGTAGATACAAAATTAAAAAGGAAATCCTTTTTTTGGCTCTGGAAAATTGTCAAAATCTTGACAAGGTCATGAGCAATTGCCATATCTTTGTTAAATTTCGAGCAAATTAAAATAAATTATATACCATTGGAAAGAGCAATAAATTCTCTATAAATCTGTGCAAAATTGAGTTTGATAGCTCAAATAGTTTCTGAGCAATTGAGCCTCAAAGTTAACTTTTAGTTCAAATTTTGTCAAAAACTTCAAACTCAATTTGCTCAAAAACTATAAATCTGGGAATATTGTAAACTACAGGCCATTTAGAGCTTGATAAGAGCTACAAATGCTAAAAATTTCAATGCAATTTGCTCAACGGTTATCGAGCAATTGAGGTTTGAATATTTTGAAATTAGAATTCAAAGGGGGTACCCTTATGAAAAACTCGATTTATAAAATTTTTAGGTTTCCTGAATTTTGACTTTATTAATCGATTGAGCGGGTCCAAATTAGTGGAAAAGAACCCTGATATCATTTCCGGATGGCCATTTTAGGTAGATACAAAATTAAAAAGGAAATCTCATTTTTGGCTCTGGAAAATTTTCAAAATCTTGACAAGGTCATGAGCAATTGCCCATATCTTTGTTAAATTTCGTGAAAATTAAAATAAATTATATACCATTGGAAAGAGCAATAAATTCTCCATAAATCTGTGCTAAATTGAGTTCGAGAGCTCAAATAGTTTTTGAGCAATTGAACCTCAAAGTTGACTTTTACTCCAAATTTTGTTAAAAACTTCAAACTCAATTTGCTCAAAAACTATAAATCTGAGAATATTGTGAATTAAAGGCTATTTAGAGCTTGATAGGAGCTACAAATGCGGAAAATTTCAATGCAATTCGCTCAACGGTTACCGAGCAATTGAGGTTTAAATATTTTGAAATCAGAATTCAAAGGGGGTACCCTCTATGAAAAACTCGATTTTTTTATTTTCTAGTTTTGCTCAATTTTGACTTTATTAGTCGATAGAGCGGATCAAAATTAGTGGACAGCAACCCTGATATCATTTCCGAATGGCCATTTTAGGTAGATACAAAATTAAAAAGGAAATCCTTTTTTTGGCTCTGGAAAATTGTCAAAATCTTGACAAGGTCATGAGCAATTGCCATATCTTTGTTAAATTTCGTGAAAATTAAAATAAATTATATACCATTGGAAAGAGCAATAAATTCTCCATAAATCTGTGCTAAATTGAGTTCGAGAGCTCAAATAGTTTTTGAGCAATTGAACCTCAAAGTTGACTTTTACTCCAAATTTTGTTAAAAACTTCAAACTCAATTTGCTCAAAAACTATAAATCTGAGAATATTGTGAATTAAAGGCTATTTAGAGCTTGATAGGAGCTACAAATGCGGAAAATTTCAATGCAATTCGCTCAACGGTTACCGAGCAATTGAGGTTTAAATATTTTGAAATCAGAATTCTCTATGAAAAACTCGATTTTTTTATTTTTTAGTTTTGCTCAATTTTGACTTTATTAGTCGATAGAGCGGATCAAAATTAGTGGACAGCAACCCTGATATCATTTCCGAATGGCCATTTTAGGTAGATACAAAATTAAAAAGGAAATCCTTTTTTTGGCTCTGGAAAATTGTCAAAATCTTGACAAGGTCATGAGCAATTGCCATATCTTTGTTAAATTTCGTGAAAATTAAAATAAATTATATACCATTGGAAAGAGCAATAAATTCTCCATAAATCTGTGCTAAATTGAGTTCGAGAGCTCAAATAGTTTTTGAGCAATTGAACCTCAAAGTTGACTTTTAGTCCAAATTTTGTTAAAAACTTCAAACTCAATTTGCTCAAAAACTATAAATCTGAGAATATTGTAAATTACCGGCCATTTGGAGCTTAATAAGCGCTACAAATATTGAAAAGTTCAATGCAATTTGCTCAACGGTTACCGAACAATTGAATTTTGAATATTTTGAAATCAAAATTAAAAGAGGGTGTTGGTATCCTTATGAAAAACTCGATTTTTTAGTTTTGGTCAATTTTGACTTGAATAATCGACAGAGCGGGTCAAGATTAATGAAAAACAACCCTGACATCAATTCCAAATGGCCATTTTAAGCAGAAACAAAAATAAAAAGAGAATCCTATCTATGGGTCTGGAAAATTTTCAAAATCTTGACATAGTCATGAGCAATTGCCATATCTTTGTTAAATTTTAAGTAAAGTTTAAGAAATGTTCCTGATTCACTAAGTGAAATGTGTAACCATAGAGGCTTTCCAAATACAAAGAAAAATCTAAGAAAAGTTCAATTCGGACCAAGATCAATTGAGATTCATGAAACGTCCCACAGAAGGATATTTTTAAAGAATTGATGAAGGGTCAATTTTGAAAGACAGGAACTAATGTTTTGTACTAACATGTTTATAGCCATTTTACATTTAGATTGAAGTAGGATAAATATTAAATTCAAATTAAATTTTTTCTTATCGGCCATTACAGGGCTTTTTACCCCCTAAATACCTCATCCCCTTGATATTGCCACGTGGCCCTAGCACGTGCCAAATTACGAAAAAAAAAAAAAACGGGTTGACATTTTGTTTACTGAAACATTTTTATAAAAATACAAATCTCGCCATATGCGTCCTGCAGGATATCGAATCGATTAAAAGTAAATTTCGCGGATTAACACACTGTCCCTTTGACGCCCTTTAAAAAAAAAATTCACCCTCGCCGCCCCGAAATGCCATTTTGATCCGACCGTTGAAACATCAAATTTCGATGATTGATCGTTTTGTGAAAAAAGGCGCACGTTGAATGAATGGTCCATGTAAGCACGATAATTTTTTTACACGATTATCAACTTTACTTGTAAATACAATGTGCTTTCTTAGACATTGTAAAGGATTTCTGAGACTGGTGTTTTTTGGACATTTCATTAGGACAAAAAATGTTTTCCCATATTCTGACAATTTAACTATCCAAAACACGTGATTTTGATAAGCAAACAAAGGGTTTGTGTGACTCTGATAAATTTACTATGCCTACATTAGATCAGTTGTTCCCAAACTGGAGGGCGCGCCCACCTGTGGTGCGTGGAGCAACATTAAGGGGGGCGTAAGTCTTCTAAAAAATCAATACAAATTTTAAGCTTTAAAATAAAAAATCAGTTAAATTTAAAAAAAAAGATGTCCACACCTAAGCTAAAGTAGCTTTGCCATGCGATCATTGCTACAACGCACGCTCGCTGCCCGCACTGTCATGCTCATTCTTCCTTTTCCAAAGTCCAGTTCAGACGAGTTATAGTAGGTAAAAAAAATGTTTTTGTATAATGGGTGAAAGAAGGGGGCGCGACCACTTCTTGATTTCAGAAAGGAGGCGCAAAAGCAAAAAGTTTGGGAACCACTGCATTAGATAATGATGCATTTCTGATAAAGATGGGTTTATTAGTACTTGAGAGAAGAAAAGAAGAGTTGAGGTTTTGTTGAAAAAGATAAGGACTAATAAGTTGAGACAGTTGGGAAAGCATGTTTTTTTTCGTTCAATGAAAGTTTATACCTAAAATTTAAATTGATTATTGCCTGGAATATTGTAAATATAAAATGTAAATAGGAAACTTCAGCAGTCATCTGGTCATCCAAAAAAAAAACCCAACTGCATTAGCTTTCAAGGAAATCATTTTTTTGTTTGACCATTACTAAATTCACCTCTATAAAAAGGATCCCCAAGTTTCTTCCCATTAACATCTCAAGACAAACATTTAAAAATTTTATTTTTCTTATATAATGTGATAAATACTGTTGGGATAGAAACCACCGAACGTCATTAAACTAGATTGATGACGCTATACCCCCGCAGCATCAGTCAGCAAAACGTTAACCGTCCCCTTTAACTTAACCCTAATCCGTATATGAAAAGGTAACCGCGTGCGCCAATGGTGATTTTTCTTAATCAAAAATCAACCCCCTTTTGTAACTCTAACTACCCTCTTAATCTGCTGACGGCACGCGCGCGCGCCATTTTGATGCGATTTGAAAACTTTAAAACCGAATCTCGTTTAGGGTTTTGCGATGGGGGAATTAAATTTTTTTGCTTGCGATATTTTGTCTTCGTTTTTTGGCTATTGACATTCAGAACGCATCCGGCCACGAAATCTGAATAAATTCTCTGCCTTTTCTCGATATTCAAATTTTCACGAAGAAGGGTGTTTAGGAAATTGGTAAGGCTGGTCACGATTTCGCCTGGAAGCTTAAAAATCAGAGTTTTGCATTTTGGTTGTCACCAGAAATATTGACTCATGGGATTTTTGAATTATAATAGGCTGAATTTTACAAATACTATAGTTAAGTGTAGATATAGTTGTTTCAACCCTTTTGTTTAGACTATTCATAGACATTTATAGTCATAATGTATGTACATGTTCATCAAATATTAAAGTTTGCACGGGGCTAGAGAGAACCTACATTTCAAATTTTAAGATGGAACTTTCAGTACTCCTTGAAGTAATGACCTCTAGATCCTCCTCTATTTTCCAGCTCATAGTCCTTTGATGGTTTATAATTGAACCTTGCTTCAGTCTGTATGTAGATGAGTTGTTTTCTTTTCGCTTGCTCACAACCAAAATCCACGCATTTTCAGTATTTTGATTTGGTTTATCGGAATATGTTAATTTCTGATAATATTTGCCCAGCTAATTTGTTAATGTGAAGAAATTTAAGAACAACTATTCCTGTAACTGAACAAAGCCTAAAACCTTTTGTAGTAGATACTAAGATGTATTCTAAGTTTTCTGGAAAGAACACCAGGCACAATATAACAGTTCCTGAAAAGCTTAGAGATAGGTCATACTACAAAGTAAGAACTGATAATAATAGGATTTCTATAAAAGTCGTTTAGCAGAATGTGAAAGACAAAAATAAAACTGAAGAATCTTTTCATGTGAAAAAGGAAGAAGGTATAGGTAAAAAGTGTTTTAGAATTAAGCAATAGTAAAAGTGAACACTTTTGAGAATTTTAGAGAAACTGATGATGACAGTTGTGAAAGCAAGACAGAAATGTAATGATGAACATTATCAAAGTTTAATAAGGACTAGTAAGGGTCGAATAGTTAGAGCACTGTAGTATAACAGGGGAAAGAGCACGACAGAGAAACCCTCGATCTAACATTCCTCAAAAATCGAAACATACTGTGTCATTTCAATAATAATTGTTAGTCATTAATTCAATAAAAGTTGAAACTATAATACCGCCCCTGTTCTTGTGCTAAAATTTTAATTACAACACTACATTCAATCAACACTACCTATAATCAATACTGAAGAGTTTTTTGTTAGTTAGCCAGTTTCCCAGCAGGTACTGAGTTCCCATACGGGAAGCTACTCAGCTATAGTTGTTTTTGAGCCAATATCTCTAGATTGATTATTTCAATTTGCTACGATATTTACTCGTCAGGGTAAGAAAATGTTAGTAAATTCAACAAAGCCCTAATGCACGCTCTAAATCCACAAAATCAAAATCTCAGCACAAAAAGACAGCACATAATTTCTTAGATTCCGTGTTGTTTACAGCATGAAACATAGATGCAAACAATAGAACAAAAATGCTAGGGCATAATATAAAGAAACCATAGAAAAGTAATTTGAGGATACCGATGGTCAGAAGTGCGTCGTTTCCAAAATACAGGGTGTTGAAATTTAAACAACCCCCTTTTATATCATCTGGAAGCCTAATGCTATGCTGCTCAAATTTTCAGGGATTATTGATGTAGGAATGATATTTAAAAATTCGTATAATGCACCCTTATTTTCTACCTGGGACCACCCCAAAAAAAAAAATTAAACAAATTGCTTTTTTCTACTACCGTGCGTAAAGTACTGACTTTACGCACCATTCAGAAGACGTAAAGTTTCACTTCATGCACCAGTGCGTAAAGTAATTCACTTCACACACTAGTGCGTAAAGTAATGTCGATGACAGATGTTGGCACTGTCAATTTGGCATTTTTCTGGTAAATTACTTCATGCACTAGTGCGTAAAGTATTTGTCTAAAATTATTTTTTCACACATATTTATTGGGTAGTATACATTTTGTATGCAATTTGTACGTAAAGCACCTTTTTTCACACATGTGATTGTCGCACTCGCCTTCGGCTCGTGCGTCAAAATTCACATTCGTGAAAAAAGGTTCACTTCACACACTTGTGGCATAAATAACTATTTATTCAAATTTTCATTTTTACTTTTTTTTTGGTGGTTCCAGGTAGAAAGTAAACTTAAATATCATTCCTACATTAATAATCTCACTCATTACATTATTCACAGTGTCTCACCAGATCCTCCACACTTCTGGTTGGTGTTGACTGGTTGACTCAGGGTCATCGTAGGGTAAGTAGGCCGATCCGATAATAATATCCCTCGGCCCATTACCTCTGATGAGCCTGAGAATGATTGAACGTTCAGGAAAACCGTTATATTTTGTAAAAATGGATGATGGATACACTACATTACACAAGTCAAGATTTTCTCAAAATAAAAAATGTATTAAACGAGAACATTGTTTAATCCCAACACTAGAAGAAATAACTTTCAAAATGGCGGGGGCAAAGGTTTTTTTCACATTGGATGCCACTTATGGCTTCTACCAAATTTTTTTGGATAAGGAAAGTACAAATTTTTGTGTTTTCGGCACCCCAGTTGGCAGGTACTAGTTTTTAAGGCTACCATTTGGTATAAAATCAGCACCTGAAGTATTTCAGTGCTCACCATATCCCCCACACTTCTGGTTGATTTTGACTCCGGATCATTGTAGGGTAAGTAGGCCGATCCGATAATAATATCCCTCGGCCCATTACCTCTGATGAGCCTGAGAATGACTGAACGTTCAGGAAAACTGTTATATTTTGTAAAAATGGATGATGGATACACTACATTACACAAGTCAAGATTTTCTCAAAATAAAAAATGTATTAAACGAGAACATTGTTTAATCCCAACACTAGAAGAAATAACTTTCAAAATGGCGGGGGCAAAGGTTTTTCCTACATTGGATGCCACTTATGGCTTCTACCAAATTTTTTTGGATAAGGAAAGTACAAATTTTTGTGTTTTCGGCACCCCAGTTGGCAGGTACTAGTTTTTAAGGCTACCATTTGGTATAAAATCAGCACCTGAAGTATTTCAGTGCTCACCAGATCCCCCACACTTCTGGTTGATTTTGACTCCGGATCATTGTAGGGTAAGTAGGCCGATCCGATAATAATATCCCTCGGCCCATTACCTCTGATGAGCCTGAGAATGACTGAACGTTCAGGAAAACTGTTATATTTTGTAAAAATGGATGATGGATACACTACATTACACAAGTCAAGATTTTCTCAAAATAAAAAATGTATTAAACGAGAACATTGTTTAATCCCAACACTAGAAGAAATAACTTTCAAAATGGCGGGGGCAAAGGTTTTTTTCACATTGGATGCCACTTATGGCTTCTACCAAATTTTTTTGGATAAGGAAAGTACAAATTTTTGTGTTTTCGGCACTCCAGTTGGCAGGTACTAGTTTTTAAGGCTACCATTTGGTATAAAATCAGCACCTGAAGTATTTCATTGCTCACCAGATCCCCCACACTTCTGGTTGATTTTGACTCCGGATCATTGTAGGGTAAGTAGGCCGATCCGATAATAATATCCCTCGGCCCATTACCTCTGATGAGCCTGAGAATGACTGAACGTTCAGGAAAACCGTTATATTTTGTAAAAATGGATGATGGATACACTACATTACACAAGTCAAGATTTTCTCAAAATAAAAAATGTATTAAACGAGAACATTGTTTAATCCCAACACTAGAAGAAATAACTTTCAAAATGGCGGGGGCAAAGGTTTTTCCTACATTGGATGCCACTTATGGCTTCTACCAAATTTTTTTGGATAAGGAAATTACAAATATTTGTGTTTTTGGCACCCCATTTGGCAGGTACTAATTTTTAAGGCTACCATTTAGTATGAAATCAGCACCTGAAGTATTTCAGTGCTCACCAAATCCCCCACACTTCTGGTTAATGTTGACTCCGGATCATCGTAGGGTAAGTAGGCCGATCCGATAATTAATATCCCTCTGATGAGCCTGAGAATGACTGAACGTTTAGGAAAACCGTTATGTTTTGTAAAAATGGATGATGAGTACACTACACTATCAAGTAAAAAAAAATAATGAAAGATCTGAGACAGATGCAGGAAGAAAGAAGAAATAGTTAATATATTTTGCAACTTTATATTTGAAGAAACAAATACTTAATACTTTTTTGTACCTAATCTAACATGGAAAATACACTTCGTTCAACATTTAAAGTCACTAGAATATCCAGAAACAACAAAGATTGCCTCGTCCAGTTCTGCTAGACATAGAAGCACAGAAATATATCATAATTTCCCTGAAAATGTCCATTGCAGCATATACCAATGGAACGTTAGGTATGGCAAAAACCAATTTTCATCAAGTTGCACTTTTTGTTAGGAAAGTGTAATTTTTTCGTTCCTGAAGAAATTTTTCGCCATTTTTAGTTTTAGGGAGAAACAAATTTACTCCCCACTAACCCCCACCAACAAGTTTCTTAAACAAACTTATATGCGATTCCATTTTTTGCTTGAATTTTCGGTGACAAATATCACATTCAAAATTATAATTTTTGATGAAACTAAAACATTTTTCATCTATTCCAGATTTAGACAATCATCAAGATTGCAGCGACGACCAGAGCGGTAACAGCGACCATCCGGACCACCATGACGATAACTCGTTGGATTCGGAAAGAGGTGGCGCACTCAATTTGGTAAGGATTTTTGCCCTTTCGACATTAGTCCCTAGAGTTATTAAGTCTTTTCTAAACATTTGTTCTGGAACATAATAATATAAATCTCCAGGCTGTCGAGCGGAATCGAGAACTGTTTTCATTGGAAAACTTTAAATTCCATTGGGGGAAGTATTGGAAAATTTAATCAAGGATTTTTTTTGTTATGTTTGCCAACCCTGAGGATATTGTATATGTATTTCTTTGTGTATTAATCATCGTAAAGCGTATTATAATTGTAAATAATCATTTTATTTGTTATAGAAACAAATAAAAGTTTGCACATCCTGTATAATAAAGCGCTATTAATATGCACTTAACTAAATTTTGACTAGTCACTCTATTTAAAAAAAATATATATATAAATTCACAATGAGGCGGGCTTAAAATAAAAACCTTAGTATTTAAAGTGGCGTGAAATTATTCACAATTGACTCAAATGGAGTTAAATCGGGTGAACGTACAGGCCATAAGCCACTAATTGTTATCATCGGCTGACGTTAATTTTTATTGTATAATCGTAGCCAATCGAGGAAACGTAGGCGTGTCTTGAGTCTTAATATTAATAATGATATTTATTTCCAGTTGGTTATAAATGATCCTTAACAAAAGATAATAATTGATAAAACCAACTTAATTTGCTTTAAAACATGTCTGCAAGCAGGGACGTCCATATGGGGCGGGCAAATGGGGTACTTGCCCCCCCCCCCTAAGTCTGGCGATTATTATTGTTTCATGATGCTGCCAGAACAATAAAAAAACCTTCGGAATAGAACACCATTTTTTTTTCTTCAGGCGTTTTGTTCGAAAAAAATCTTAATTTTCTCAAATTTTTTGATATGTTATCGAACGACTCACCAACTAGGTATATGTCAAATGCAATGAGTCAAGTCAAATGTTAATCATTAGTTCTTTTCACGTGGCTCCGGTTTAACAAACCGGGTTACAAAACGGTTAGAGAAATGACATATCGTTTTCTAACCCGGTTACAAAGTGACGTGATGGATACCTACCACTCGAATTTGAGCGGTATATTGCGGTTTGTTAAACCGGAGCCACGTGAAAAGGGTTTTTGCGTTACTATGGCCAGGGATGTTCCAAGGTGCACAATTATTGTGCATATTATGCACAATTTGATCTCAATATGCATAATCTTCATAAAATATATGCACAATTTTCTTTCACAATCCAGCCAAAACAAAATTATTTTCCTTAAGCAAACTTTTGGCAACCTCGCCTTGGACGTTGGTTGTGGTTACTCATACTACTACTATAGGATAACCTATCCTCATAAGGCCAGTGTAGAATAAATCTGAAGCCTCCCACCACGCCAAATCACCAGTTGTGACGTAGACATGTCATTTCTCGATTTGACCTAAGCTGTTTGCACCACAAATTATGAATCCGCCTCTTAACTACAACCGCTGGCGCAAATAGCTGACGTCGCTGGTGACTTAGTTAATGATGTCGGTAATGGTGATACACCAATATGACGCCGATTACCAAAAACGGGGCCGATAAGCAATCCTTAGTAGTGTGTATTATCCTTGGTGGTTACTGATATCTGTTATTTATTTTGAAAGCCAAGCTCAAAGTTTTATTTTCCCCGCTTAAATTGGTTAAACGTTGAACCTATTTCGCGTTGAACCAATGACGTCATAATCCTATAATTTCGCATCGGTTCAAAAACAAACGCATGCGCAAAAGTTAAGGAAAGTAGACTGTTTTTTATGTTTATACGTGTGTTGGGTCTTGTGCAGGAGGTTATGGTATCATGAACACTCTTACATTTTTCATTCGAAAATATCAGTAATTAATTAATTATCATAAAAAAACAAACAAAAATTCTAGGTTACGTTCTGGTTTGAAAACCTCATTTTTTCTTGAATGAAAATAATGACGTCATTTTTGAACAGATTTTCAAAACATTTCGAACTGCTGGGATCGGGAAAAGAGAGCCAAATGAGCCACATAATGGCGGGTTACCTCTATTATTATCATCACTGTTTCTGTTAAATCCAAGAAATGGCGCTATTAATGACGTTACTTACGTCATTTTTAGGCATGTGCACATTCTCGACCAAATATGCACACTTGAAAATTTTCTTGGAACAAGCCTGGCTATGCCAATAGATGGTCTTATTTAAAAAAAAAAAAGTCAGGTTTTTGCCACCCCCTGAAAAATGTTCTATGGACGCCCTTGTCTGCAAGGAGTAGATCCACTACATACAGGGTGGTTATTTAGTACAGCATAATCTCCTTTTGTTAGGGAGGTTCGATTTGTTGAATAGCTCAGTCAACATTATTATCAATAAATTCTTCTTATAACAAAATACCGGGTGACCACCGGTACCAACATGACCACCTAAGAGTTTTGTACTCTTATATTTTTTTGTTTTTCTTTTTTTTTAAATTTACATTTGCTTCTTCAATAATTGAAATACATTTAAGAGCATTTACTGGAAAATATTGTACAGGGTGTTTTTTTTATATATTGACACCCCACCTACATTTACCTTTATAGGTAGATGAAAGGTGCAAAAATTGAATGTCAGAAATGTGAAATATTGCATACTTTCAGCTTTTTTCAAATGAGATGCGCTATATTTGGTTCTATATTGTTGAAGAACATAATTTCCTGATTCCAAAACTATATAGTTTGTCTATATTTGGTTGAGCCGTCTCCAACATATTTGGTTTTAAAAATTTTAAATATATATATTATCAGAGAAACCAAGTACCTCAAATTTTACCTGCAGCTTTCACCATGTACACGTAGAATGGTTCACAAAATCAGTAGTAGGTTTTTACAATTTTTGGAGCCAAATATATGAGAGATTGAAATATAGGGCATCCCATTTGAAAAAAGCTAGAAGCATGCAAGATTCTACATTTCTGACATTCAAATTTTGTTTCTGACCATAGTTTCTAAAAATTCAGTTAAAACTGTATGTACAACTTTTGCATTTACATCTTTCTTCTACCTGTGGGCTGTGAAGGTAAAGGCTGTAGGTGGGGTGTCAATATATACTACTCAAAACGAAATAAGGACCACTTTTAAGAGCAGGTTTCCATTGAATTTTGAATAACCCTGGTATAGTGACTATTTCCATTTACAATAAATATAGATAAACAAATAAAGTGTGCACAAAAAATTTATATTGTCAATGGAAATAAACACTTTACCAGGGTTATTCAAAATTCATTAAAAATAAATGGGTTTTCAAAGGTGGTCCTTATTTCGTTTTGACTAGTTTATAAAAAAACACTCTGTACAAATAAGTGAATTATTGCGGAACTTGTGGGTGGACCTCTGCGGGACGAGCGCAGCGAGTTCCGCAGCCATCTACTGTCATCTACTGTCATCTACAGCCATCTACTGTTGAACTGTTCAAATAAGACTCGTCTGAAACGTGTAGTTTTTTAATTAATGAGAAAAATTCACAACTGAGATCAGATTAGTATTATAATTGAACAACACATTGGTGAATAGATAACTGGATCCACCCATAAGTTCCGCAACAATCCATTCGTTTGTACTTGAATAACTTGTCATAATATATTAACTAGTTTGCTAAAGTAACATTACTGATTCCTGTTGAAAGGCGAATTGACAAAAAGTGGAAAATCTTACAAATTCTGACTTTATACAATAAGTTATTTTTCAAGTACAAATAAGTGGATTGTTGCGGAACTTATGGGTGGACCATACCACCGCAGCCATTTAATCATCAATATACTGTTGAACTGTTCAAGTAAGACATTCACCAAAAACATGTAATTTTTAAACAAATGAGAATAACGCACATTTGAGTGAGTCAGTTTAGTATCGTAATTAAACAAAATATTGATGAATAAATGGCTGCGGAACTCGCTGCGCTCGTCCCGCAGTGGTCCACTTATAAGTTCCGCAACAATTCCCTCATTTGTACTTGAATAACTTGTCACATTATGTTACTAGTTTGGTAAAGTAACATTACTAATTCCAAAAAGTGGATAATCTTACAAATTCTGACTTTATACAATAAGTTATTTTTCAAGTACAAATAAGTGGATTGTTGCGGAACTTATGGGTGGACCTCTGCGGGACGAGCGCAGCGAGTTCCGCAGCCATTTAATCACCAATATACTGTTGAACTGTTCAAGTAAGACATTCACCTGAAACATGTAATTTTTAAACTAATGAGAATAACGCACATTTGAGTGAGTCAGTTTAGTATTGTAATTAAACAACATATGGCTGCGGAACTCGCTGTGCTCGTCCTGAGGTCCGCCTATAAGTTCCGCAACAATTCCCTCATTTCTACTTGAATAACTTGTCACATTATGTTACTAGTTTGGTAAAGTAACATTACTAATTCCTGTTGAAAGGCAAATTGACAAAAAGTGGATAATCTTACAAATTCTGACTTTATACTTACAGTTAAGGAGTGTCAGTACATTCTTCAACATTAACTTTTTTCTCTTGTTACAGATCACAGGTCAACCGGAACAACCGAGAATACCCAGTCCGAACTCGAATATCAACAATTCGAATTCGGGTGTGGGGCCGGCACTGGCCGCCCTAGGAAGTTTGGGCGGTATTTTCGGTAATCCTTTGCAAATGCTTAGCGGGCTGCAGGCGTTTCAAAATCCACAGAGTTTGCAGCAGTTGCAGCAATTGGCCATGTTACAACAGGCCAGCGGACAGCCCATGAATCCTCAAGCGCAATTCTTTTTACAAAATCAGGTAAGAATTATTCGTGTAATGGATTTCTAGGTTATAAGTACCATATTGGATCAGGTGCTTTAGTCCATTTCCTCTTTGGATAGATAATACATTGTGACTCAGAGTACCTACCTAACTTTCCCTTAATATTTGGGTGGAACGTTGCTCGTTCGACCACTGCTCCAGGCGCGCAGTCGCCACAAATTGCCATCGTTAACCCCTTTACAAATATTGAGTTAGATATACAGGGCGCGTTCGAGAAGAGAAATGTACTCTGAGTCACCCTGTATTAGGCTTTATCGGACGATCCTACTAATAATTTACTAATAACATATAAGAATTTATGTACGATATTATATGGTTTTATTGTATCTACCTATACAATAGAGACAATTATGGTATTAAGAAATCGTACATATTCTTTGTGTTTAATTAAATAATGTTTTGGAACTATCATTGACAAAAACAATCTTTCCTTCAAGGGCTTTCTGCAGGGGTTTCCTAGAACAGGATTAAATCCTAGGAACCCTCATTCAATGCAGGTGTGTTAATAATGTATCTTTTTTGTTGTGCCGCATGTTGTATACTATTTAACACACACACACACAATATTAGTGTTTTTATTGGCAGAAAAATATACAAACAAGGGTTTTTTTTCAGATCTCTGAAAATCCAACTTCATTAAATAATGAATTCTAGCACTTTGGTGCTTGGCGTACACCATAAAGTGCTTGAATTTACACACGAAATTTTTATTACTAACTTCTAAACCTTCTGGAGGTGAAACTGGGTTCCATTCAAAAAAGCTGACTTCACGTCAAGTTGAATTATACATACAAATCATATTCAATGAATAAAGACAATATTCTTATACTAGACATACGTGATACAGGTGCATATACGTCTTCACTGAATGCACTTTGCTTAAATCCACGAGCCACTAATCGCGCTTTCTTTTTCACTCTTCCATCCACTACTTTTTCACAGAAAACCCATCTTGAGTCTATAATTTCGACATTCTCAGGTGGCAATACTAGTTCCTAACACTGTAAGTTCTTCGCTAACAGCATTTTTCCATCCTTTGTCTATTCTTACAGCATCTGCATAAGTCTGTGGCATTTCATCTAATCAGTTTTCAGTTGATAATGCTGCAGAAAGATTGAACTCGTCATTTTCAAGATCATAGTCTAGTAATCTTCTTGATAGTTGTTTATTTCGTGAACTTCTTCTTATGTTTGGTATTTCATTTGTTTGTTCCACTTCACCAAAATTTTCTTCCACTTTATTTCCATGTGTTTCTTGTTCAGTTTCTTCTTCTTTATTTTCCTGTTGTTCTGGATTATCATCTATATAAACTTTTGGTTATTTTTATTCTTTAGCTTCTTCAAAAGCAACATTCCTTCCATGAATAACCTTGACTTGATTGGGATTCCAGAGTCTATATCCACTGTTTGCATATCCAATCATAAACATGAAACTATCTCGTAACAGAATTGCCCATATACAAGGGTGTAATGAAAGAACTTGATTACAAACTACAATAGCAAATACACTGTGAAAAATTTTAAGTGTAATTTCATAATTGAGGCATTATAAGTTTTCTTCAATTTATTGCTGTGTGTGTAGGCGTTTCACTCAAAAATAATTTTTGATTAGACACTCCTTTCTGATGAATTTTATCCACAAATGACAATACTTAACGTATTAGTATTATCATTATTGATTACATTGAACTACTCGTACACTTATCTCATGCATGAACAAATAAATGTTTAAATTATCAGCAAAACAATCAAAAAACTAAACAAATTCCTATTTCGTTCCAGGTCCAACAGATAGCGCAAGCCGCCCAACAGTTACAGCAACTCCAAAAAGCCCAGCAACAAAACCAACAAAACCATCATCATCATCAGCAGCAATCGCCCCATCATCAACAACCCTCGCCCCATCAACTCAACACCTCGATCCCTTCCAACACACAAATCACGCAAAACATGAACCAAACTCAAACAACACCGCCCAATAACACGCACAATATACCGGCCAGTTTGCTCACTCCCAGTACTCCGAGTTCGGGCGGTTTGACTCCGCAACATTTGAAAACGCAATCGAGGCTCATGGAACCGAGTCCCGACGAAACGACGGATTTGGAGGAGCTGGAACAGTTTGCTAAAACTTTTAAACAGAGGAGGATAAAATTAGGTAAATTATTGAAAGTTTAACTGTCTTTATTTGTTTCAACTTTTCAGCGAGCAACGAAAAAGTTAAAAAGTTCGGACAAACTCTCTTTAGTCTTAACTTATTTGGAAGAAGTATAAAAGGAGTTTTGTTTCAGTTACTATACTTGCTCTTATAGCATTTTCCAATTAGTTATTCTGCTTGGTTAACTCACTAATTATTCTGGCAGGAGGTGAAAAACAATAGCAAAATCAAAAATTGAATTTCACTCAACATTAATCCTCCTGGTTCTAACTTCATTTGCCCATAGAATGGTTAAAAACTTGTTTCTTTACGTTTTGTTATAGGTCGGCATACATACACGTTATTTCGCGCGGTTTTTCATGGCGTGTTGGGATGTAGCGGTTTGCATGCGCGAAAGGCATGGCAAAAAAAGCGTCATGTTCCATACACTTGCCAAAGTCATCAAATGATTTAGCATGTGATTACGCGGGGCATATCAGTTTCAGCGGAAAAATTGTATGTGTGTGGGCAAGAAGTGTCATTTATCGTGTCATTCGAAAGTGCATGTGGTCGCATGTACGAATTTTCATAGTTCCTGTTTCCGTACTAGCCTCAAAACCGTGACGTGGAATGGCGTGTGGACACGGGTGTGAACTGCACTATCATGTGCTTGAGTACTGACGCCACATTCTAGATGAAAGCACGTGAGAAATCCCTTCCCATTCTATCATTGCGTGCAGCCGTTCTCACTCACACACATGATTTTTCACAGGTTTTTGCAGATGACACGATAAACCGCGCGAAATAACGTGTGTGTATGCCGGCCTAATGGCGTGTGGACACGGATGTGGATTGCACTATCATATACTTGTGTACTGACGCCACATTCCAGATGAAAGCACGTGTGAAATCCCTTCCCGTTCTATCATTGCGTGCAGCCCTCCTCTCCCCACTCACGCACATGATTTTCCACAGGTTTTTGCAGATGACACGATAAACCGCGCAAAATAACGTGTGTGTATGCCGGCCTATTTGAACATTGATTTTTGTTCATATTTTGTGAATTTTTACGTCATCGACCGTCAAATATTGGTTCCTGATGTTGAATTATTGGTTTTGATTACCACTCTTATCATATCTTTTGGTTTTTGGCAAGTTTAACACATTAGCAAGTGCAAATAACTCATCATCTGATGTATCATCCTCATTTTCTTCAATTTCTACTTCATTCACCACTGGATTAGCCAAAATTATTACCAATCAAAAGAAAAAGAGACGTTGGTGTGTATAGTAATTCTCTTTATTGAAGAACCTGGATTATCATTATTTTATAGCCATGAAAGGGTTTAGAATTCTGGAAAACTAGTCTACTTCACTTCGATGTTTCCCTAGTTGATGCTGACCATATTTTTCATCGAAGGCATGACCCGTAAAGGAGCCTCGCACATTAGAATTCAATACATTTTCAGAGAAATTTTAACTTTGACGGCTTATATCTCAAAGACTGAAACAGCCTGGAATACTAATAAAAAACCATTTTGTAGGTAATTTAATCCTCTTTCAAAGGAAACTTTGTTCGAAACAATTGGTTGAAAAATACCAGTGCTATAAGCAAATGTTCCAGGACCAAAATCTTTTATAATTTTTTCCGGGCTTACAAAGCCTCGGAGCGAAAAACACCAGGAATAATTTTCGACGTATTTTTCACTCCTCTATCCGATAGAATTTTTTATTTTTCGAAATTTGGGAAAGTAAATGCAGGGGATGTATGCACCATTATACGCCTTTTTTTCAAAATTGTGGGATAGGGGGTAAAAACTTTTCCGGTAGGTAGGAGACGGCTGAAACTTGGAATATCAACTTTTTTAGACCCCTTTCACCTATGTTCCGAATTTCGTTCAAATCGGCCGAAAAAATTTATATAGGGGGCTTTGCTTTCCAGATAGGGGCCCCTAAAAACATATACTCCACTAGATTCTTATCAAATTTCAGCTCGATAGGACCATCGGTTCGTCCTCAAGGAATTTTTTCGATGGGGGGGGAGAGGAAGAGACCTCGAGTCGTCATTTTCAGATCGCCAAGGGGTCCGTTCTCGAAATATCGAGTTTTCTATGTTTTTTCCCCACTTATGAAAAACTCAATTTTCTTATTTTTCAGTTCTGCTCAATTTTGACTTTGGGAATAAATAGAGCGGGTCCAAATTAGTGGAAAGCGACCCTAATATCATTTCCAAATGGCCATTTCAAGCAGAAACAAAAATAAAATCCTATTTTTGGCTCTGATGCAAAATCGTGACATGGTCATGAACAATTGCCATATTTTTGATGAATTTCGGGCAAATTAGAATAAATTTTATACCATTAGAAAGAGCATCAAATTCTCTATAAATCTGTGCAAAATTGAGTCTGATAGCTCAAATAGTTTCTGAGCAATTGAGCCTCAAAGTTGATTTTTAGCTCAAATTTTGTCAAAAACTTGAAACTCAATTTGCTTCAGTTTACATATACTTGACGTGAAACTAATACTGTTAAAAAAATGATCTCAAATTTATATAAACTTTACGTAAATGTCGGAGATGTGTTTACCGAGTATAGAGATAGGGTTATTACATCAATGTTTCAAAACTTTTCTTGCCTCCTCTAATGAGCCTCCACTGCAATTCGATTAAATTCAAATTTCAAATCAAACAATAATAATATTGATGATTTTTTTTTTTCAGGTTTTACACAAGGTGACGTTGGTCTAGCAATGGGCAAACTCTACGGCAACGATTTCTCTCAAACGACAATCTCCCGGTTCGAAGCGCTAAATCTCAGCTTCAAAAACATGTGCAAACTAAAGCCGCTGCTGCAAAAGTGGCTCGAAGACGCCGACAGCACCTTAGCGAATCCCGGAGCTTTAAGTAATCCTCTCACCACTCCGGAAACCATCGGCAGGCGAAGAAAGAAGAGGACGTCGATCGAAACCAGTGTACGAGTGGCACTGGAAAAAGCCTTCATGCAAAACCCGAAGCCAACTTCAGAAGAAATCACTCTGTTAGCTGACAGTTTGTGCATGGAGAAGGAAGTTGTACGAGTTTGGTTTTGCAATAGGCGGCAAAAAGAGAAGCGTATTAATCCGCCTCCGGCAGCTTTAGGGTCGCCCTGCTCTATGGGTAATGGTACAACCCCGATGTATGGTTTAGCTAACAACCTGACTAGTAGTCCGTTATCTCTTGTTACATCTAGCCATCAAAATTACAGTCATCCGAATGTTATGGTCAAACAAGAATGACCCCACGTTAACTTTTTTGCAGACCACTTTATGGATTAACAGGGGGTCAGTGGAAGAGAATCAGTGCAATGCGTGTGTTTTTTTGTCTGAGAGGTGTTTGTAGAAGTCTTCCGAATTGTAGAAGAACGGTGGATGATGATTGTTTATATCAAATATCATTTAAAATTTCCTCTATTATTTTGCTATATTTATTAGGTAGTTTAGCTTATGTTTAAATTTTGTATTTACTCTTTTGTACAAATTTTTATTGTTTTAGTTAACTTTTCTATGTCTATGTAAAATACATTTGTAAATAATAATAAATCAACGTTGTTAAACATTTTTTTTTAATGTTTTTCTTGATGTATACTTTATATATCGATTTTTTTTGTCAATTTTTCAAATAAATTAAAAATTTGCAAAAAAACTATTTCCACTTATGATACCTATACATAAAATAATTATTATATAAGTTTATTTTTTGACAAGTGACATTTATCTGTCTACAGGGTCTCACATTATTAAGTTCTAAGTATTTGTCACTTGTCGATACTATTATTTATTGTGGATAGTAAAGACATACCTACTGTAGAATCTGTAGTATTTTGTGTAGAAATCGTATTTGTACATGTCTTCATAATATATCAAACTCTATATGTTAAATGGACTTTTTTTGCATTGATAACTGTGTTCCAACAAGAATTGTAGAACCATTTGGTTTGTATTTTTTTTATTGGAACAAATGCAAAAAATAATTGTAAATAAATTGTATTGGGTCTTTTAGTAAGTGAGGACCAATCTAGAAACATTTTAAAAGTTCCTATATTATATTTAATTGTTGATAATAAACAATAATAATAATAATGATATCATTGGTAAGGGATATTCGTTGTTATAGCGGATATCAGAAAAATAGTTATTAGCGGAAAACATATAAGTGTATAAAAAGTTCATTTTTTAGAGACTGACAGTTAATCACCGGTATTTTAATGAATAGGGTATGAAAATTTTTGCACACATATACATTTTTATTGTTTTTATTTTTGTACATAATTACCAAAGATAAAAGCAATGATGACTTTTAGCATTTTTCACTGAATTGTGTATGTACAAAAAGTGTTCACAGCAATTAAGAAAAAATAATAATTTGTAAAAAGTACATATCCCTATTAATAATGTCTGTGGGCATAGTTATTTAAAAAAAAAATCATATCAAATTAATTTTAATGTCTCAGTGTATTTTTTTTTTCTGTACACTATTTCAACTGAATATTGTACAAAAAAAAATTATAGGTATATGTGTGTAGTACCTATACAACTTTTTCGTATGTCCGAGTTTGTATTATATATATAAAAAGTCGCATATTATAAATAAAACAAAATCTCTTTTTTTTTTATATGTATTAACTATCCGTTAGTGGTAGATTCAAAACGGAAAAGTCGCAAAAAAGTAAAAGACCCTATTCGGACGTGTGTAATATAATATGAGCAGTGGTCTTAGGCAATAACATGTACATTATTTTCATTAAAGAAATGAATTCCTATATTATTTGTGTTTTATTTTTTTTACACCTGTATAGGAATTCATCGGGAGTTTATTAAGGATATCTGAAATTAGATGTCATATATTATTAGTTACTGGGATTACTACCTAATTGAAGTATGTAAAGTAGTAGTAGCATGCTTTATTTTCAAAAGATACAATAATCATTATATGGACAAAGCTGATCCTTAAATCTAAAATCTAAACCATCTAACTATAATGCTTGTCACAGTAAATACATATACATATTTTTAAATTTTAACAGTTAATAAATAAGTTTTAAAAAAAACTATAAACAAATGATAAGTCACACAGAGAAGAAACAATACAAGAACAAACTGTTGTAAAATATTAAAATCAATAATAACTAAACACCCTCTTACATTTTAATTTTTTTCTGGAAAACTTACAAAGGAAAAATTTTGAAAATTTGCCAGGAATAAGAGGAAAATAAGGAGCTCATTTCACGAAAATTTCAAAATTTTCCAGTAAAAAATCACTCCAGGAAAAATTTTGAAAAACTAACTTTTTTAATTGTGAAATTTTTCCAGAAGAAACAGAAAAGTAAGGTGTTCATTAGAGGAAAATTTCAAAATTTTGCAGTGGAAAATCACTCCAGGAAAAATTTTGGGAAATTGACTTTTTTAGGCTAAATTCACCCTCTGACATTTTAATTTCTTTCTGGGAAACTCGCAAAAGGAAAAATTGTGTGAAGTGAAAATTTTCCAGAAAAAAGAGAAAAATAAAAAGCTCATTACAGCAAAATTTTAAAATTTTCGAATGAAAAATCACTCCATAAAAAATTCTGGAAAATTGACTTATTTAAGCAAAATAAAGGAAAATTCATCCTCTTACATTTTAATTTTTTTCTGGAAAACATACAGAGGGCAAATTTTCCAAGAAAAAGAGGAGAGTGAGGATCTCATTATAGGGAAATTTCGAAATTTTTCAGTGAGAAATCACTCCAGCGAAAATTCTGAAAAATTGACTTTTTCAAGTAAAATTAAGCAAAATTCATCCTCTCATATTTCAATTTATTTCTGGAAAACTAATAAAGCAAAACTTGTGAAATTTTTCCAGGAAAAAGAAGAAAATGAGGAGCTCATTATAGGAAAATTTCAAAATTTTCTAGTGAAAAATCACTCCAAGGAAAGTCAAGAAGAAAGTTCTGGAAAATTGACTTTTTAAGCAAAATTATTCATCCTTTCACATTTCAATTTTTTTCTGGAAAACTGGCAAATCAAAAATTGTGACATTTTCCCAAAAAAAAAAGAAAAGTGAGAAGTTCATTGAAGGAAAATTTTAAAATTTTCCAGTGAAAAATCACTCCAGGAAAAATTCTGAAAATTTGACTTTCAAGTAAAATTAAGCAAAATTCATCCTCTCATATTTCAATTTATTTCTGGAAAACTAATAAAGCAAAACTTGTGAAATTTTTCCAGGAAAAAGAAGAAAATGAGGAGCTCATTATAGGAAAATTTCAAAACTTTCTAGTGAAAAATCACTCCAAGGAAAGTCAAGAAGAAAGTTCTGGAAAATTGACTTTTTAAGCAAAATTATTCATCCTTTCACATTTCAATTTTTTTCTGGAAAACTGGCAAATCAAAAATTGTGACATTTTCCCAAAAAAAAAAGAAAAGTGAGAAGTTCATTGAAGGAAAATTTTAAAATTTTCCAGTGAAAAATCACTCCAGGAAAAATTCTGAAAAATTGACTTTTTCAAGTAAAATTAAGCAAAATTCATCCTCTCATATTTCAATTTATTTCTGGAAAACTAATAAAGCAAAACTTGTGAAATTTTTCCAGGAAAAAGAAGAAAATGAGGAGCTCATTATAGGAAAATTTCAAAACTTTCTAGTGAAAAATCACTCCAAGGAAAGTCAAGAAGAAAGTTCTGGAAAATTGACTTTTTAAGCAAAATTATTCATCCTTTCACATTTCAATTTTTTTCTGGAAAACTGGCAAATCAAAAATTGTGACATTTTCCCAAAAAAAAAAGAAAAGTGAGAAGTTCATTGAAGGAAAATTTTAAAATTTTCCAGTGAAAAATCACTCCAGGAAAAATTCTGAAAAATTGACTTTTTCAAGTAAAATTAAGCAAAATTCATCCTCTCATATTTCAATTTATTTCTGGAAAACTAATAAAGCAAAACTTGTGAAATTTTTCCAGGAAAAAGAAGAAAATGAGAAGCTCATTATAGGAAAATTGTGAATTTTTCCAATGAAAAATCACTCCATAAAAAATTCTGGAAAATTGACTTATTTAAGCAATATTAAGGAAAATTCACCCTCTTACATTTAAATTTTTTCTGGAAAACTGGCTAAAGGAAAATTTTGAAAACTTTCCAGGAATAAGAGGAAAATGAGGAGCTCATTTTACGGAAATTTCAAAATTTTCCAGTGAAAAATCACTCCAGGAAAAATTTTGAAAAACTAACTTTTTTAAGCAAAATTAAGGAGAATTCACCCTCTTACATTTAAATTTTTTCCTAGAAATCTGACAAAGTCAAAATTGTGAAATTTTTCCAGAAGAAAGAGAAAAATGAGGAACTCATTATAGGAAAATTTCAAAATTTTCCAGTGGAAAATCACTCCAGGAAAAATTCTGAAAAATTGACTTTTTCAAGTAAAATTAAGAAAAACTCATCCTCTCACATTTCAATTTATTTCTGGAAAACTAATAAAGCAAAACTTGTGAAATTTTTCCAGGAAAAAGAAGAAAATGAGGAGCTCATTATAGGAAAATTGTGAATTTTTCCAATGAAAAATCACTCCATAAAAAATTCTGGAAAATTGACTTATTTAAGCAATATTAAGGAAAATTCACCCTCTTACATTTAAATTTTTTCTGGAAAACTGGCTAAAGGAAAATTTTGAAAACTTTCCAGGAATAAGAGGAAAATGAGGAGCTCATTTTACGGAAATTTCAAAATTTTCCAGTGAAAAATCACTCCAGGAAAAATTTTGAAAAACTAACTTTTTTAAGCAAAATTAAGGAGAATTCACCCTCTTATATTTAAATTTTTTCCTAGAAATCTGACAAAGGCAAAATTGTGAAATTTTTCCAGAAGAAAGAGAAAAATGTGGAGCTCATTATAGGAAAATTTCAAAATTTTCCAGTGGAAAATGACTCCAGGAAAAATTCTGGGAAATTGACTTTTTTAGGAAAAATTCACCCTCTTACATTTTAATTTTTTTCTGGAAAACTGACAAAAGGAAAATTGTGAAAATTTTCCAGAAAAAAGAGAAAAGTAAAGAGCTCATTATAGCAAAATTGTGAATTTTTCCAATGAAAAATCACTCCATAAAACATTCTGGAAAATTGACTTATTTAAGCAATATTAAGGAAAATTCACCCTTTTACATTTTAATTTTTTTCTTGAAAACTGGCAGAGGAAAAACTTTGAAAATTTTCCAGGAAAAAGTGAGGAGCTCATTATAGGAAAATGTTTAAATTTTCCAGTGAGAAATCACTCCAGGAAAAATTCTGGAAAATTGACTTTTTCAAGTAAAATTAAAAAACATTCATCCTCTCACATTTCAATTTTTTTTGGAAAAATGGCGAAAAAGGGAAAAGAGGCAAGTCAAGAGCTCATTATAAGAAAATTTCAAAATTTTCCAATGGAAAATCGCTCCAGGAAAAATTCTGAAAAAATGACTTTTTCAAGTAAAATTAAGAAAAACTCATCCTCTCATATTTCAATTTATTTCCGGAAAACTAATAAAGCAAAACTTGTGAAATTTTGCCAGGAGAAAGAAGAAAATGAGGAGCTCATTATAGCAAAATTTCAAAATTTTCTAGTGAAAAATCACTCCAAGGAAAGTCGTGAGAAAAGTTCTGGAAAATTGACTTTTTTAAGCAAAATTCATCCTTTCACATTTCAATTTTTTTCTGGAAAACTGGCAAAGCAAAAATTGTGGAATTTTTCCGGAAGAAAGAGGAAAGTGAGGAATTCAATATAAAAAAAATTCAAAATTTTCTAGTGAAAAATGACTTCAGAAATTTTTTTTGGAAAATTGAGTTATTTAAGCAAAATTAGGGAAAATTCACGCTTTCACATTTGATTTTTTTTTTGGAAAACTGGCAAAGGGAAAATTTTGAATATTTTCCAGGAAAAAGAAAAAAGTGAGGAGCTCATCATACAGTGAAATTTCGAAATTTTCCAGCGAAAAATCGGCTCCGGTTCAAAAGGGCGATATTCAAAACCGCGATATTCAAAACGGCGGTCTCATTTAAGCGACATTCAAAACAGCGACATATCAAAAGAGCGACATATCAAAACAGCGACATTCAAAACAGCGACAGTTAAAAATAGCGACAATTCAAAACAGCGACATATCAAAACAGCGACATTTAAAAAGAGCGACAAATTAAAACAAGGACTTATCAAAAGAGGTGCAGAGAGGTCTATCACCGAAACCCCCCTAACACAATCTAATATAATCTATCAAAAAAGAGACATATTAAAAGCGCCACATTTGAAACGGCAACATCTAAACAAAAGAGCAACACACATTTAAATCAATAATAATCAAGAAAATGCAGACTTACTTAAACTAACCCGTCCGCCTAATGCGATCTAGTCCTTGTAAGTTAGCATTTTATTTGAAGAATAAAGTTAATTTAGTTATATCGAGCATCTCTTGAGCACACGAATAAATATTAATCATGAAAATGCAGACTTACTCAAACTAACCTGTCCGCCTAGTGCGATCTAGTACTCGTAAGTTAGCATTTTATTTAAAAAACAAAGCGCGATCAGAAGACGCAATGCTATAAGTAAATTAACTTTGTTTTCTGTAAATAAAATGTTCACGAGGACTAGATCGCACTAGACGTAGGGGTTATCCGGGGTTAGTTTGAGTAAGTCTGCATTATGACATCAAATTGAAACCAAAAATGATCAAGAAAATGCAGACTTGCTCAAACTAACTCAAAATCCGCCTAGTGCGATCTAGTACTCGGAAGTTACCATTTTATTTGAAAAATAAAGTGTGCTCAAGAGACGCTACGCTATAACTAAATTAACTTTGTTTTTCAAATAAAATGCTAACCTACGAGAACTAGATCGCACTAGGCGGACGGGTTAGTTTGGGTTAGTTTGAGTAAGTCCCGCTCTTTTGTTTAGAGGTCGCCGTTTTAAATCCCCCTCTTTTGATATGTCGCTGTTTTAAAGTATCGCGCTTTTGAATGTCGCTCTTTTGATATGTCGCTGTTTTTTTTAGATGTCGCTGTTTTGAATGTCGCTGTTTTGATATGTCGCTGTTTTGAACATCGCTATTTTGATATGTCGCTGTTTTGATATGTTGCTTTTCTGATGTCGCTATTTGAAATGTCGCTCATTTGAACCGGAGCCGAAAAATCACTCCAGGTAAAATTCAAAGAAAACTGACTTATTTAGGCAAAATTAAGGAAAATTCGCCATACCAAATAATTGACCTACGGGCCAGAGAAAGGTTAAAGCGTCACTGAGTACAAACCCTCGTGAAACTAACTTTTTTTTACGCGTCTCATTTCCTTTCCATCAAACCCTATCAGAAAAAATAAAAAATGGTGCTGCAGCACCCCTCAAATTTGGAGTTGCGCTTATGATCATTTCCAAACAAAAACGTGTTGAAAATGAAAGGTTTTTAGAAACATAAGTAGGTATATTCCTTTTCCATAATTCTTTTTTGTTGAAAGAAACTTTAATTGCCTTATGAAACACTTGAACAGTCCAGCAAACATGGAGATTTTTTGTTTGCTCAAGAAACTCTGCAGGAAGTTTCAGAGTTGTCCCATAGACGAGTTCAAAAACTATGCAGCTTGAGTCCTCCTTAAGAAATGTACGGACACCAAGTAAAACAAAAGGAAGAACATCAACCCACTGGCTTTTTGAGAGCCAGATTTTATAAAAAAAGGCACTCAGACTCAGAAAATTGCTTAACTTGATTCTGACACGATGGCGAACGCAAAACCAACTAGAAAAAATAGTATATTTTAAAGATACATAAAAAATGTCATATAAATTGATTCTCAAGTGTTCTAAAAGTTTTCGAGTCTGGCCACTTCAGAGAGAACAATCTTGATCCTTCCACTACCCAAACAGTTCCACTCGGAGCAAATTTCAGTACTTCGACAACAGCTTTTGCTACAACTTCCGGTTTTTGCCAGCAAGCCTCTTCCTCCAAATACTTTTTCAAATCGTTGCCAGTTTGAGGACAGCAAGTTTTCGATTCTACACCTTTGCTGAAATTCGATTCGGTTACTCCACAGCATAGTGCTACAGTTCGTATTCCTGAAATGCATTCGTTTCTTTCATGACCCCTTGCTTGTGTGTAAGCTACTACTGCCAAGTTTGTTGCTCCTATAGTTGGCGAAGGACTGAATATTTCTATTCCTGGAAGTCCGATTATATTCAAAACGAATCCTTTCGGATTGCTGATTATCTGGCTCGCGTATTCATTGACGTTTATTGTACCAACTAAATTCACTTGAATTTCTTCTTCCCATTTTTTACCGTTCCAAACCCCAAAAGCATTTACAATAGCATCTATTTTTTTAAATTCACTTCTCGCTCTTCTAAGGGCATCATGTATTTCGCATTTATTCGTGACGTCAGCCTTGATAAAAACAGCTTTGCCTTTTCCAAATGCACAATTTAAGGAGTATACGGCATCTCTACCTTTACACGTGTCTGTATCGATTAAAGCAATATGGGAGGCTTTCGAACACAATAGTTGAGTGGCTGTAGCTAGACCAACAGCTCCAGTTCCACCGACTACAATGACTTTGCTACAATCCGGTGTGTTGTAGGGACGTTTTTCACCAGACTCTGTGTGAGGACAATCCGCAGGGCGTGAAAATTTTCGTAGAAATATTCGCGGGGGTGATAATTTTTGGAGACGACTAAATCGAATGAAAAACATTTTAGTTTTGGTAATTTGAAAATTCCGCTGACAATAAATTTGACAATTTACCTAAATCTGACTTATTTTGGGTTAGGCATGACAAAAGGTAAGCGGGAGGAAATTGAGAAAGAGCGTTTTTGTTGAAAATACTGGAGCAGTACCTACCTAAGTTGAACATTCTGCAAAACAATTTTTCGTTCAAGTATGAGAACTTATGTGGAGGAAAGAAAAGAGCTGAAATTCAAAAATTCTTTCATTGAGAAGAACAGTGGCGGCTCGTGACTATTTCAAGTGAGGAGGCTAATTACAGTATAGGATTTCATGAAATTCCTCGGAATTCCACTAAGATTTCAATTTCAAAATTCCATTTTTTTTTTTTAACTTTACTAAAATTCCTCAAAATTTTACCACTGAAATATCCTGGAATTTCTCAAAATTTTCATAAAATTCTTTGAAATTTCATTGACATTTCATGTAATTTCTTAAACATTTCTCGGAATTCACTAAAATTTTATGAGAATATCCACATTCATAACCGAAAATTTCTCGAAAGTCCAATGAGATTTCAAGGAATTTTCAAAATTTAATTTATTTTCATAAGAATTTTTCGGAATTTCACTGAAATTCTCTTTTAATAGCCAGGAATTTCTGGGAATATTAATGAAGTTTCAAGTAATTTCTTAAAAATTCATCGAAATATATTGAAATTTCATGTTATTACATGGTAATTTTTCGGAATATCTTTGAAATTCCATGTTTTTAGTTGGAAATTCCTCGGCATTACTAAAATTCAGTAAAAACTGAAATTTCATGTTGGGAATTTCAGTGTAATTGTTTAAAATTCCTCTATGTTATTAATTTAGGATTTCGTGTAATTTGATCGGAATTTCACTGAAATTTCAAGTAATTCGAGAGGAATTAAAATTTAATGTGAATTCTATGGAAACTCCGCAAAAATTTCACATCTAATTCCTTTTTCAGAATAACATATTTATTCTACCGAAATTCTACTAAATTATGGAATTCTGAGATTTTAATAGATTTTTGGGGATTCCAAAGGATATTTGGGAATTTTAAAGGAAATATTTTTCAGAAATGTCGATTGGGTTTAAAATAACCTATAAATCGAGATTTGATAAAAACATATGGCAACGCTGCTCATGATACAACAAACGTCAAAAAATTGAAATATCAAAGTAGGCCTTGGTTTTTTTTGACAGTCGATATACAATCCGTGCGTTCGTTATTTTGGTCTGAGTTCTCCGAGCTTGACTTTACCGTTCGTTTATTTAAAAAGGGTACTCGGTGCAGCCTCATTCGCGTTCGTTTATTAAATTTTCTGGCACTTTTATATAGCGTTCAACTGCTCTGTTCGCTCGCTGGTCACGTGATTACGGCTCCGCTCAGCACGCTCTGCTCTTTGAGCAAAATACCGAACGCAAGGAATGGCGTCTTTTCGTTTCAAAGATTAGGGGAGAGTCGGTGAATTGTGCGCACCTAAGGCAAAAGAAAGATATTTTCTAAAATATGGCTCATGGAGCTCTGAAATTTGGCATAGATATTCTTCTGTGTTATAGCTGACAGCCCAAATCAACCAAAGATCACAAAGAAAATATTCTGAGCCTAGGGACAAAATTAGATAAAAACTGACACTGCGCACGATTATCCACCCTATGCGGTTAATGGTGAGCACTAGTCAGGGCAATTGTGCGCAACAGAAAACTATTGAAAACTATCGGATATAAAGGGTGGATTAAAAACAAGTGAAACAAAGTACATAATACGTTTATTGCAAACATAATATTAAACTAAATTATTGCATAAAAACCATAACTAGTGGTCGCAAAAGTCGCAGATGTAATATTCGGGGGAGTCTACCCCACTGCAAAGCTCATGGGCCCATTTGCCGCAGATCACACACTGAAACCAGTATTCGTCTTTCTTGCTCCAGTCGTCGCAAACCAAACATCTGTCTCCGAGATTGACCTCCGTGTCATGAAGTTCATCATCATCACATAACTGGCTGTCTGAGACTTCTTCTTCAGATTCACTTTCCTCAAAAACCTTCCTTTTAACGGTCTTATTATTTTTAGCGGGATGTTTTGCACTCGCTTTACCGTTTTTTGACGGTTTTTGTTCTAATTTTTTTTCCAAATTTGCTTGCCTATCTTTTTTTTTTTTGACTCGCAGAGGACGGATAATTGTGCGCGATGCGCACGATTAGCCAACATGGACCTAATTGTAATAAAAATTCACAAAAATAAAATTGTACGTTATTTACCTTGGAAAAATTTCTCCAGTAATAGTAGGAACCCCACTGATTATTTTGGTGAAATTTCCGAAACAGGAATGTTCTTATTTTCAAAGTTATCGCTTGTTTTCACCCGCTTAAATTTTAATATAAACAGTCTGATAAACCGCCAAACACGATCACCGATATGTTTAAGCAGCAAATCGCACGAAAATCAGCGTTACTTTCAAAGACATCTATGAGACGGCGCCACGTGTACGAATTTGATCAAATAATAGGCGTTTTCGTATGGTATTATGGTGCGCACCATTAGCCGCTGCGCACGTTTACCCGACTACCATCTACGATCCGAAGAGCCAAAGTATTAAAATCAGTTGACAATGAACGGGTTCGTATAATTCCGGCCCTTCGGGCTCATGATTAAAATAACTCCGGCCTGTCGGGCTCGTATAGCTCCGGCCCTTCGGGTTCGCATGATTCCGGCCCTTCGGACTCGTATAACCTCAGCCCTTTGAGCTCATAATTGAGATAACTTCAGCCACGACTTCAGCCTTCCAGAATCGAGATTCGAAAAAAAACATATGGCAACGCTGCTTATAATACAACAAACGTCAAAAAATTGGCCCTGTTTGGCTACTTGTTATGTATTCGTCAAGGCTAAATCTATATGCCCATGTTGTTTTTTTTTTTTAATTTTGACAACTGTCAATGTCAAAAATTTTTACCTTTTCTATTTTTCAAAAAACAAATGTCAGAAAACGATCCTCAGGCTCCGAAAACCCTAAAATAAGAAGTTTCATCGATATACGTCAAAAACCAACCGCCTGGCAACGCCGAACGTCTTTTTTGACATATGTTGAAAAAAAAAATTGGTACTTCCTACGTATTCGCCGAGGCTAAATCTATATGCCCATTAAAATTTTGACAGCTGTCAATCTCAAAAAAATCTTTTGTTTTTTCCAAAAAACAAAGGTCGTTTTTTAGTGGGTTTTAGGGTGAGATTTATGTAACAACATGTAGCAACAGTTGGTACAAAAAATTCAATTTCTCGTCGGGTTTGGAATTCGAATTTTTGAATTTTCCGGGCTCCTCATTGGTTTGGGGATTCGAATTTTGTTTATTTCCGGCTCTTGATTGGCTTTAAAATAATCTATAATCTCGCCCTTTCGAGCTCGAGATTTGAAAAAGAAACATATGGCAACACTGCTCATGATACAACAAACGTCAAAAAATTGAAATTTCTAACCTTGGTTTTTTTTGACAATCGATACAAAATGACGTTTTTTTGTTTCAAAGATTACGGCCCGAAGGGCCGGAGTATGGAAAATCAGTTAACAATGAAGGGGTCGTTCGGATAAAACTTTTGTCGCACGACACTTTGGCAATATCGACAAATGTCACCTGTCAAATTTGACACATGTTCGACTTTTTCCCCGCTCTACTATAAAAGCTACGAAAATCAAACCCCGGTACAAGGCAGTTTCGCGACGCTAACTATCGATTTGTGTCAAAAAAAATTGACAGCTGTCAACGTCAAAAAAGTTTTTTTTTTTTCTGCGAATTTCGAGAAAAAAAAGTGATTGAAAACGATCCCTGGACCCCAAAAACCTTAAATAAGAATTCCAAAAAAAAAACCAACGAGAATGACCCTCCAAAACCTACTTGATAAAACTAAAGTTTTTCTCACTTACCCCGTTGAAACACTGGAAATTTTTGGTATAAAATGAAGAAAACTCAAAGCCTCGTACTTTAAATCGGTTTTTCCGACCAGAAAAGCCCTGGAAAGGAGGACAAATTCAAAGAAATACTTCTAAAAATGACATTCCAAAGCCTACTTAATGAAATTTGAGTTTTTGTCATTTATTACTCCATCGGAAAACTGTGAATTTTTAGCACAAAATGTAGGAAATTCAAAGCCTCGTATTTCAAATCGGTTTTCTTGACGAAAACGGCTTGGAAAAGCGGAAAATTCGAGGAAAAACTGGATAGAAATGTAAACACGTCAATTAAAAATCGCCGACTGTCAAAACTGGCAAATGACATTTATTACAAAACCTATTTGAAGTTGGTACAAACGGTGTTGCCACATCAAAACTTCCAAAAAAAACATTTTAAATGGGATTTTGTTATTTATGTCATTTTAAAACTGGACATTTTTGCTAGAAAATTAAAGAAAACTCAAAGCGTCGTATGTTAAATTGCCTTTCTCCATTAAAAAGCCCCGGAAAAGTGAAAAATTCGAGGAAAAACTGGCAAAAAATTACAAGGCGTCACTTCAAAATGGCCAACTAAAAGCAACGTTGCTACATCTCATTTCGGAAAACAAAAATGACATCTTAAAAGGGTTTTTTGTTTAAAATTCAATTTAATAATTAATTATTAATGATTATAATAATTGAAATTCCCTAAATAAATCATAGGAAACTTGTTTTTAGTTTAATTTCAATGAAAATGACATTACAAGGTTTCCTTATTGATTATAGTCAGTAAGACAAGGACAATGATAAAGTAGTATAAGTTTGGCAAAAATCACCGTTTTCTGAAAAAAGTAAAAATCTTAAGAAAACCAACATTTCAAAGCCAATTTGATAAAACTAAAGTTTTTGAATATTCCCGACTCTTTGATCGGACGCTAAAAATCGTATTTTAAATACTCTCGGTTTTTAATTAGCTCTAAATTATCCGATGACCAATAGAATTATAAACTAGGCCCCGTGATTGAAATAACTCTAGCCCTTCGGGCTCGCGTATAACTCCGGCCCTTCGGGCTCGCGTATAACTCCGGCCCTTCGGGCTCGCGTATAACTCCGGCCCTTCGGGCTCGCGTATAACTCCGGCCCTTCGGGCTCGCGTATAACTCCGGCCCTTCGGGCTCGCGTATAACTCCGGCCCTTCGGGCTCGCGTATAACTCTAGCCCTTCGGGCTCGTATTACTCCGGCCCTTCGGGCCGGTATTACTGAGTATCCCAAATTCACAGATATTTGTCGTGGAGGCGTGGGATTGATTGAAATAATGTTGTCAGATTTTTCTAAATTACATTGAAATATTGGAAATTGGAAAGTGTAATTCGTTAATTATTATTTTAATTAGAAATCAGGAATACAAAATTGAGATTGAATTTTCAATTTTTTGGGGGAGGTTTAGCCTCCCCTGCCTCCTCTGACGAGCCGCCACTGGAGAAGAAAGATGCTTCTAGAGAGCAAAAACTCTTAATAATCAAATTCCAGATTCTATAAAGCCTTCCCTTCTCCTTCAGGTCTCTGAAGGGAAAACCTACAGTAAAAGATGATACTTTCCTATTTTTAATTTTTTAATCAATGTCTTGTTATATTTTCTTTATCTATTAATCAAAAGAGCTTTCTCTAGAACTTTCCCTCCTATCCTATTGTAGGAGAGATAGAGAGTTGTTATGTATTGAAAAGAAAATTCAGGATTTTTCTCATTGCAACTTTCAAAAAAAATACACTGGGTACTTAATAATTAAACATTTATTGACCAAATAATCACAATAAGTAAATGGTTATTATTATTCATATATGTATTTTTAAATTGACAAAAGAACAAACTCCTACTATTATTGACAAAAATATGCGTGCTTATCAATTTACCTCGAGTATATCACAAAACGTCCTAAAACTACAATATTTAGCATAAAATAAGTAGCACCCTCTTATTCAACGGTCAAAATTTCGTTTTATTTGGATAATTCAAAAAATTGAAACAGATAGGTATAGGTATATATTTATAAGGCATACACTAGCACGAGATTATTATATTGTCTTAAATTTCTAGTCATGTAATTTTTGATCGAACATAAACACCCCCAAGCCTTCTCCGACCCTCTTGAGATTGGTGACGTTATCGGCAAGTTCCTTGATACTGTCGACTTGCTCTTGAAGAAAGTGAGTTTCCAGGAAATCGCACAGATTTACGTCCATGTGACCTGAAGCGACACTGTGAAGATTCAACAGGCTCTAAAAATAAAAAAAAATATGTAAATGTAATTTTTAAAATAACTGTTTATTATAGATATAGAAGCTGGAGCAAATTAAGCACCCAAGCATTAGATTTCTAAAAATTGGATACAGTAATTGATAATCGAAGCAAGAGGAAAATTAACTTAAGAGCAGCACCAGGTGAGACAGCTTCAAGCTAAAGGTTGACCAGCAGTTGGAACTGGCTGTTCTTGGAGCGCATCCGGAACTCTCAGTAACCAGATCATCAAAGTCAAGAAGGCCAAATGAAGAACTTCCTAGAGAAGTTATAGGGATAATGAAAGACGGAAGATTTGAGAGGGAATATTGGGCCCTTGAAAAAAATGAAAAGAGTAGAATAGGTAGCACTAAACCAGCATAGCACAAGACTAATAAAAGCCCTAAAAGAAACAACAGATGGATCAGAAGAGTTAAAACCTGCTCATTATTGGCCACTCTGCTTTGTCAAATACAAATTCTCTGAGTAGAAAGGGAACCATAATTGAAATTTCATCATTTTAGTAAGAAGGTAGATAGAAAGCTGAAATTTTCAGCGATTTTTATTCCAGTAGAGGACTACAATCCCTGAAAATTTCAACTCATTTGGACTTATAGTTCCTGAAATAAAATCGTGTTAAGCAATTTGGGGTAATTTATCAATTTTTCAATTTTTCTGAGTGCCTTTTTTCATAGATTTCGGCTTCAAATCTGGGAATAACTTGGTGTATGGAGTTCGGGGAATCCCCAGTGATCATAAGACACAAAATCTCAACAAAAAAAAATTTGAAATTTCATCGTTTTAGTAAGAAAGGTAGCTTCCTTATGATTTAGATTTTGAAAAACTTTGAAAGATCATAACTTTTTTTGTATTATAGACAGAAAGCTGAAATTTTCAGCGATTCTTATTCCAGTAGAGGACTACAATCCTTGAAAATTTCAACCAAATCAAACTTCTCCTTTATTGTAGAATCACTTCTTAAACTACTAAATTATGATGAAATTCACCCAGCTTCTCAAAACCATGGTCATTGATAGAACAACAAATAACTTACTTCGTTCACTCTCTTCTCCAGTTCCAAAGCGTCGTGCATAGCCTCTTGGGCAGTGGCCCATTCCTGTTTTTCCGGAGACTCGATTGTGGTAAGTACAATTCTGCCTCCTCGTTTGTTAATGTACTCCATTAGCAGTTGGGCGTGTTCGCGTTCTTCGCTGGAACACTTTTTGAAAAACTTGTGGTGACCCATCAGGGCTATGTCGTCTCTGTGGAAGTGGTAAGCCTAGGTAGAGACAATAAAAATGTATTTTAGTGGAATTTTTCTGTTTGCAGAATGTAATTTCTATAAACAATTTTATGCAAATATTTGATTTTTCATTATCATTTTTTCTATTTGCATGATTTTAATGTTTCTTTTTCGTTTTTAATCTGACATTTTCCGTATGAGGCGCGAGGGAGTGAAGTATATGGCAAAAACAGGTGTGACGTCAGGTGACCATTGGCGGTGCCATCAGCTTACATTCCTTTCGACGGACTTTACTATGCTCCTTTAAAGCCGAGAATAACTTAGTAAGCTTGACTTTGACCTTCTCTTGTTGGTCTCTCTCATATAAGGTGCATAATTTGCAATTTATAAACCAAATAGCTAATTTATGTTAAGCAGAGTTTGTAACGTGAATATAATTTTAAATGCATAATTTATTGTAAATACAGATCATATTATTGTGAAGGTTGAAGCTCTCTTTTCATGTTTACTTATTGCATATTTGGAACGGACAAACCTGTTGTCAATAGTAAATCAAGAAAATTTAATAGCTCACCAAATAATGAAAAACACATTTTCACATGGATTTTTGAATGAGGAAGTGTACATTAAGTTACCAGATGGTTTTGGAAATAAAAAGTGTAAAATCTACAAGTTGGAAAAGTCGCTTTATATGAGCTCAAACCAGGTTTCAAGAGCTTGGAACTTCCAAATGGACTCATTTTTGAAGAAGTTTGGTAGGTATGATACGGTGTGCAAATGAAAAGTGTCTCTTGACAAGTAAGGATATTTAAAAATTAGAAGAATGTAAAATGTACTTATATGGTACAGAATTTCAGATGAAAGATATGGAAAAACTTGAAAGTTTTCTTGAAGGTATATTTTTGAGTCAAAAACCATGTCTTAAATAGTACATTAAAATACAAGTTTCATAAGACGTCATTTTATCGCACGAGCCCTATATTAGAAAACGAGCCGGAGGCGAGTTTTCTAAAGGGCGAGTGCGATAAAATGTCTTATGAAACGAATATTTTATACTATTTTTTCTATTTTGGTATTGTTTAGTAAAAAAAACCAATTTTTCTTGGAAATTTTATTCTCATATTTCCTGATTTCATAGTTTAGGTTGGTAACACTACATGCCAAATATAGAAATCTTCTATTATAAAATAGCGAATGACAGTTTGATGGCCATCAGTCAGTCAGTGTCACCAACCTCCGATAAGTAAAAAAGGAGTGTCACAAAGAGCTTCTTTTCGAAACTACTTTTAGTGTCGAAAAGACTTCGATATGACACCAAAATAGAAAAAATCTGTTATAGCGTTTTGAAATGGAAAAATGTCACCCAATAAAAACGCCGTTGGAATTTGAGTGTCAATATTGAGATATGTTAAGTATACACTTTAGACAGTGGTCTTTTATTCATAAAGAGGGAATTTTATATGAGTCAGCCTGCTTTTGGTTACGCAGATGCAAATTGGGGAAGGTTTAATGATTCTATACTGTGTGCTGGGTTACCAAGAAGCAATCCACAGTTATACAAAATTTGTTTCACTTGCTACTGCATCGGCAGAGCTGCTCAGGCTTGGAAATTTACTTGAAGAACTAAAAATACATAATATTTTCCCATTAACAATATATAAAGACAATCAAGCATCTTCTTGGAAAGTGGAAACACAAGAGACCTGAACATTGTTTATGTCAAATACAATTTTATATGTAATCTGTACAACAAAAATATGTTAAAAGTTGAGTAGGTACATAATACTCATGATCAATGTGCATGTGCAGATGTTTTAATGAAAAGTTTAGCAGGACAAGATTTTGAAAGACAGTAGCTGGGGGTCAAGAAGATACTTAAGTTGAGGAGGGGGGTTGAAGAATGACCTTACAATATAGGAGGTATTGTCCCATTCACAGATGTGCCATTTTACATTGTGACAATATTGATTGTCAACAAATGTTATGTTAAATATTATGTAATTTTTCTTAGATGTAGGTACCTGCTATGTCATGTTTCTTGAACTGGATAAAAGTAAGTCTACACTCTGAAATACCTATTCCACTGTCTCTACTCTGCTAGTAGGTGGGTACCTATTATCAAGATTGTCAAGTATTATTAATTTTGCAAGAGCATTAACTGATGCCTACGGATCCAATAGTAAACCCATATTGATCAAATTACGTTTTCTATCTAGAGAGGAAAATATTACTTTCGGAAAGTGTCGCAGATAGAAGCTAATTTCATTACAAGGACGCAGGAAAGCATCGTCTGATCCAAAGGCACCTATTTACACCCACATTCTACGACCTTTACATAAATTACATTATAATTTCTTGTTTAATTTATACGCAAATAATAATATTTACCTACTTTACCTCTCATAATAGGTATCGACTTAAAAAAAAAAATACATAATAATGTACAGGGATAAAAAAGTAGGTATTTGTCCTCCCTAGTGAGGAAAAGTAGTCTGTCCCTTGAAAATGAGGGAGCAATTTTGACTTTCCGACTATATCCCTATAATTTACTAGGTTTTTTAGAGTTTCAACATGTAACTTCAAAACGTTCTTTATGGACACTTTTCCAAAAAAGTATGCCCCAGTTTCGACCACATATTTTCCAAGGACCACAAAACCTTTGAAGAACACCTCGTACATGGCCAAAACACCGGCATATTTTTTTTCTTAAAATTTTCCAGGCAACTATTAATTGTTTCTCATGAAACCAATCCTGATAAGTGATAAATTTAGGACATCAAATTAATGAATGGATTTTTCCAAATTCAGCCGCAGATGCCCGAAAAAATAAAAAATCATTAAATATTACATCACAATGGAATTAAGCCAATTGAAATAATAGAACTGTCCTATAATTATTTTGTTTGTTAGTGATAAAAAAAAACAAAGCACATCAGTATGTAGTTATAATTTAAGCTGCAAATAAACAATAAGTATTTATTTTTAGCTTAATTCAACAAGAAAATCACTAATTAGGGGGCTTCTTTTGGCCACTTACCATAGAAAAATACACATAACTCGCGTATAATTCCATATTGATTTGCTTGTTGATGGCATCCTCACAATCCTTGTGGAAATTTTGTCTTACTTGAGAATGTGCCATGATTTCGCAGGCGGAAAATATTTTAAATGTGTACGAAACAAACGCTGTACTAGCAGCTGGAAAATTATTTTCCCGATATCTATCGACAATGCGCAATGTAAATTTCCACGAGCGACACTGAACTACTCAGGACTTTATACACGCAGTGGCGTAATTTATATAGTCTGGGTGTTGTTAATTAGTTTAAAGAGTGGTATTTTAATGGATTGTTTATCACAGTTATATTTTTAAATTAAATTTCATCGAACGGAAAACACTTTATTTGGTTCTGTGTGCAATATTGCACCCGAATAATTGTTTGTTACAAATATGGGGCGATAAACAGCAGTGTGCAAAATTAACGGAAATCACTATCATTTTTGAAAATATATACAGACAATTAAATCGTTAATTTATAAGGGAATAATCAGCACCAGCAATAATAATTAACAGTTAAGAGATAAATTTAGAAATACATTTTTTTGTTTTTGCATTTGAAAAACAAAATTTATTCAACTAAGTAGGTATGCACCATTATAATGTTGAAGAAGAAAATGTATGTGCAATGGGTCGACATTCACGGGTGTAGAATTCAGTTTTTATTAAAATAAATGACAGGATTCGACATCTGGATCTGGATCTGGATAGTTGCAAAGGAGGGTGAGTTACCTCACTGACACTAGGCCTCGCCTTAGGGCCCTTTGTGTCACCTCCAGTTGTTAAGGCGCATTCTCCTCCCCTGGGGTCTCCCGCAGAGACATCTTCTTCAAGAGACAGTTCATGAGGAAAATCATAAAAGGAAAATCCAAATCAAACCTACCTTCAATGTTGATTCACTCATAGGTAGCATTAAAATGTCAATCAAAAAAATTGTACAAGGTGTAGTAGGTACATTTATGTGTCAAATTATTATTATTTTTTTTTTTAATCCAAAATTATGGCATTGCTGAATACGCAAACGCGAATCTTTAAATTACTATTCACCTTTTTCGAACCCCATTCTAAATTACACACCAAAATCCACAAAGACATCCAAAGAAACTTAAGTTCCAAACCCAAAAACTCCAGTTTCATTTTATACAGAGGAAATTTGTCTAATTTCTACAATGATTCTAAAGTAATGTACAACGTAAGCACTTATGAGAATTTGGTGAAGCAAAAGTCTGGATCGGACGATAATAAATGTACTGCTAGAGGCAAAAAAGAATTCCCTGGCAGGCACAAATTCCACAAGGAAGTAGAATCAGCCCTAAATGATCAAATCGAAGTGGAGTTTACTGCAGCTTTCGCATATTTATCAATGGCCGCTTACTATGGAAGAAGCGAAGTGGCTTTACCAGGATGTCAAGGGTTTTTTATGAATATGCATCGGTAAGTTTCAATCGTAAATTTGCTTTTGTTATATTTTCATTTGTAGAGAGGAACACGAACATGCTTTGATATTTCTCAATTATGTTTTAATGAGAGGCGGGCATGTTAAAGTACCAAGCCTGAAACCTCCAGATAATGAAGATTGGAAGGATATCATGAAATCTTTCGGCGTGGCTGTTGCAATGGAATGCTGCGTGAAAGAGAAAATGGAGGATGTAGTTGAGCTTGCTGAAAAACATAAAGATCATCAATTAAACGATTTTATTTCTAGTGATTTCCTAGAAGAGCAAGTGAGAAGAAAATTGAAATTATTTTTGCTTTAATGAAAACTCGTATAATTTTTTTTAGAATAAATCGATTCAACTTTTGGGAAGGCTGTTTACCAGATCGAAAATGGTCAACACCGATGTGGGAGAGTACCTGTTTGATCAACATCTGTACGAATCATTTGTGAAGCAGAGTAAAGACAATTATATGTACCTGACAAAGTTGTCGGATGAAGAAGAGAAAAAAGTTTACAAATAATAAAATTTTTGGAAATAATTGCTTATCTATAATTTTGGTTATTTTGTATTAACAAAAGATTTAACTGGATTATAATTAGAGGATATAAAATAGAAAGCCCATTGCAATCTCCTTAAAACCAAACGTTTCATATGATTTATTTCAATTTTTGGATCTGTATATCTCTATCTCTGACCAACATTAATTCATTGATCATTTACAATCTTTTCCTTCACATCAGAATTTAAACCTCCATCATGAAGTTTGGTTCACTATTCACTAGTCTCAGTCAGTGTACAATAATTCACTCGAATCTCTATTCCACTGTCTCCACTCTGCCAGTATGTAATATGTAATTATATTAGATTAACGACCACAGTCACGCGAAGGCTATATTGAAGATCTTGGAACATTCAGCATAAATCTTCAGAGAATGGATAATGAGAATTAGAAATAAAAAATTCCACTCTTCGATGGAAATAACTATCAATTATTGGAAATATAGGTTGGAAGTTCTATTAGATGAGAAAGATTTTCTAAGTTTTATCGAGAAAAAATATCCTGAAAAAATCAAGTTTGTATAGGGTGAGTCCGAAGAAGAAAAAACTGAAAAGGAAGTTGATTCTTGGGTATAGCCAAGAATCAATCTAATTATGTATCAAGGAGACGAAACCTCGTCAAGCTAAAAAGGAAGCTAGACAGAAAATATAAGACTTTAATAATTCAGAGAATAACAGATAGTCGCCTAGAATATGGGATCATAAGAGCACGTATGACGTATGGAGGATATTACGAGAAACTTCCGACAGGGTAGGAATTGCTAGTCAGTTTCGAATAAAAGAGAAATTGCTACTATGGTTTTTTAACCTTCAGAACAGAGTTTAGAAGCCCATTTTCTGGAATTTGATAAACTTCATTAGAGAGCTTAAAAACATAAGGGCAAAGTTGAAAGTTGAAAGGGATGGACAACGTCTGCCATTTATTACCTACTCACAATGCCATCGCAATATAACAACGTGGTAACAGCATTGGAAACCCTCTTTCACCTGATCGTTTGGCTATATGAGTTTTGTCAAAAATCGACTAATGGACGAGTCATCGAAAAAATATGAAGCCCCTATATTACTGAAGCAATATCTTTATCACTATAAGCAATAAGAAAGGAAATTTATCTGGAATTTTGGCACAAACATGTTGAACACCTCAGCTACACAGCTATCTTCAAAATTTTGATAAAAATCAGTATCGTTTAGGGCTTGGAAAAGCATGCAATGTTGACAGTTGCGATATTTGTATTGAAGGGAAACAAACGAGGTTACCACACAAGCGGGAAAAGTAAAATCAAAGAGCCCACTAGAATAGAAACAGTATGATATTTTTCGACCAATGAATTCAACAACATGGTGACTATACACATTTTACTGCATGCTACACGCTGGTTGGTAAGGCTGAAGTATTTTGCAACGTCAAAGCATATGTTACAATGGTCACAGCTCAATTTAATTTAAAAATTTCTCGTTTTCCATTCGATAATGATGGAGAATATGTCTCGTATGAAATTCGAGATTTCTTCCAAAAATATATGGTATTCAGTGGGAGTAGGTACACCATTATCTATACTCCACAACAGAATGGTGTAGCGGAAAAAATGAATAAAACCATTATCGAGAAAATCTAAAGGAGTCCAACCAACCAAAACCAAGACTAAAACAATTAAAGGTTTTTGGATATGTGGCGTATCTTCACATACCAAAGAAATCAGCACCGGTTTAAATTTAATATGTAGTCAGTAGTCAGTTTATGGAATGTTAAATGGTTGGTTATCCAAATAGATACAGACGGGTACAAAGGTCAAGATGTCAAATTTAATATAACTTAAAGCCAATAACATTCATATGAGGGGGGAATCTAGGGTTGGCAACTGAAACCGACTTTTCGGTTAACCAGTTTTTGGTTAACCGCGGTTTTTACCCTAACCGAAAATCGGATATTCGGTTAATCGGTGGTTGTCGCTTAACAGGGATTTGGCTTAAACCAAAATACTGTTATTCGGTAAAACAAGTTTCGGTTGTTCGAACTGACTGATGTCGGGAATTGAAAGTACATGATTAAAATAAACACTTTTATGTCTTAAAGACTTAAGAGTTAAGACTAAGACCTAATGCAGAGTGCAGACTAAGGCCGGAGTTACCCAATTCCTTAATTCTTAATATTTGTCCTTAATTCTTAATTCTTAAAAAGTTCAATTTATTTAACATTGGGGTTTTTAAAGATTAAGCATTAAGAAGGAAAATTAGGAATTAAGGAATTGGATAACCCCAGCCTAATGCAGGATTGGAGAGTACGAGACAGAGGAGTCAGAGGACGCACCATAAATAATTATTTATTTTACTAGATTCAAGAAAAATAAACTCCTAGTCCAAGAGTTCGGTTATCCGAAAGTAGATTAGGTAGTCGAATAACCGGTTCTTGGTTCGTCAAAAGCGCGGTTAACCGGTTTTCGGTTCGAGCCAAGAACACAGTTAACCAAAAACAAACCGGTTAACCAAATCGGTTCACCAAGTACCGATAAACCGAAAACCGGTTAACTATGTTTTTCGAGTAATCGGTTAACAGGTTTTAAAAATCGAATATTTGGTTAATCGATTTTAACCGGAGGTAATATTATATGATAACAACTGATTGGTAGGTTTTCTGTTGCTTCAAAATAAGTTTTGAAAGAATATTCCTACATTTCATTGAGAAAAGTCGACCCGCTCTGATTCTCCCACTTCTGGCCTTTACATCCGCGCCATCGTCACGACTCGACGTGAAACAATGATTTGAACGAAATTTACAGATTTCTAGTTTGATGACAGGTACAATCATTGGCGTAACAAATAAAATTAATGAAAGTAAAAAATATGACTGTTCAACAACGAAGATAAGACATGTGAGAGTTACCAATACCTAAACAATGGAAGCAGTACCAAAAATGTAGAAAGGATACCTGTAAATCGCAACAGCGGTCTGAACAATAGAATATTGAGAAATGTGCGATTACAAAATGAGAATTATGATGATAAAGAAGAAGAGGAAGAAACAGTACCAGGAGAAGTAGGTACCAAAATAAGAGCACGGCCTAAATTCCTAGGAGACTATGTAGCAATAATAGTGTAATGATCCGGAAAATAGACCCGATAATTGCAATGTCTTTACTGTAAAAATTAAATGTAATCAAATAATCAAAAACTGAATTTCCGGTATTTCAAATCAGTATCAATAAATTGAGAAGGAAACAAATTACCGTTGACCCCAAATACGTTCAAAATTATATTAGGTATTTCGTCACCAAGCCTGTGCCATCGTCTAAAATTCCTTAATTGAAAGCGAGGCCATAGAAATTAAATCGATGATTAATGGCTCACGTGTGCCGATCTTCTTTGTGTTGTCCTCACATTCTTGAACCAAAAATGTGTTGACCCCTATAAATCAGGATATTGCGACATAATTATTCGATTTTAGACAAATAAAAATGACAAAAATTTCAAATAGATTGTATCATTATTTTTTGATAATATGTATCTAGATCGGCCAATGGAATTGACTTATTGATGGTCAAACGACCGCCCATTGACGATTTTCGTGGATAATTAATAATACTTTGGGGGGGAATCGAAAAATATAAAACAGGCGGTTTTAGAAGTGGAAGTTAGTTGTTAGTTGAGTTCGCAGTTCAGTTCAGTTTGAATTAAAGTCTACAGTACCCAGTGGCGTATCCAGCCTGAGGTTCTGGGGGGGGGAAACCTGGTATGTCCGCCGTAGGCGGAAATTTTTTTTGTATACAAAAGTCTTCAAAACCACAAAATCGAGTATTCGCTCGCTTCTCTCAATACTTTTGTAGGACAAAATATATAATATTTCCACAGAAAAATAAGGTACTGGTACTGCTAGGGTTCCGTAATATTAGCCTGCCAGCCACCACTGATCTACAGGGTGTTGAAATTTACATATATTTTTTAGTTTTTTCTTTATAGCTCCTGCGGCTTTTGGGGGATTAAGCCCAAATTTGAAATATAGGCTACGCAATAGGAGCTAAATGATTGTACATTCCACAGAAAGATTGAATCATAAAGGTACCTTTTGCATTACCAGCTTTACCAGATAATTATTATTACTTATGCAGCATTAACATTTTACACTAAACAGTTGCAGTTAACAAAATGTAAACCGGCCATTAGTCGTTGAAGACCGCCACTATTCGATCTTTAAACTCTATCGCGCGATAAACGACACTTACCGTCCTTAATTAATACTTGAATAACTAACTATAACATTTATTACTATCTAGACTAGACCATAGGAATAGGTACTGTACGTAATAAAATACGCGCTCTTTATAATTTATAATGTTAATAACTGAAGCACAAGACATAACTTTTTCAAATTTCCAACTACCAAGTATGCTAGGTGGATCTTCAAGAGGAACTTAAAAACAAAAACAATCCAAAATTGGTTCAAGTTCATCCATGGGAACCAGTAAAGTACCTACCATTATTTAATGGAAATTATTTGGTATTAGTAGATGCGTTTTCTAAGTGGCCTGAAATTCATCCTAACAATAATTTCATGCCAAAAAAAAATATCATTATTTCGAATATTTTTTTTTTATCATTACTTATACACAGACAAAGGCAACAGTATCTTACAGGCAAGAACAGAAATTGTATATGAACTATACCTATGCAAACTTTTATCAAGAACTCATAACAGCAAAATTATGAATTTTGCAGAGTTTTAGGCTCTTAACTCTAATATTTCATTTCCCAATCTACCCGAGTATTATATAAAGTTATAATTAAAACTAGGTAGATGGCTCATCAATTGGTCCTGAATCTGTGATGTCTTCAGGTGGAACCAAAACTCCATGTTTCACTTTTCTATGGAGATTGCGACTGTAGTCCGTTTTGAACTTTTGCTTGCAATAATCGCATTCGAAAGGTTTATTTGTTTCGTGAACTGCTTGGTGTTTGTACAGGGACGAATATTCAGTGAATTTTTTCTCACAACCCTATTGAAAAAAAAATATATTATAATGATTTTTTGAATGAAAAAATAGTAACTTACAGACACTGAGCAAACAAACGGCTTCTCGCCAGAATGTATTCGAGCGTGATTTTTGAAATTTGTAGAAGAAGCAAACGCTTTGGAACAATTAGGATAGTCGCAGACATAAGGACGTTCACCAGTGTGAGATCTTACATGAACTTTTCTTATGTTAGAAGTTGTAAATGATTTACCGCAGTTTGGAATAGGACACAAAAATGGTTTTTCACCTGAAAAATTTATTTGAAAAACTAATACACAAACTTTTCTTGTTTAATACCAGTATGTGTCCTGATATGTTTCATATGATCTCCAGAAGTTTTAAATCCTTTTTCACAATATTGACAAACGTAAGGTTTCTCTCCTGTATGCGTTCTAAAATGGGCAGTCAATGAATAATTTGTGGAAAACTTTTTATTGCAACCGTCGTAACAACAAAAAAACGTTTTGCTGTTCATGTGATGTCTCATGTGAGCCGTCAAACCCTGAGAGGTTGAATAGACTCTTTCACAACCCTTATAGAGGCAATTAAATGTTTTAGTTTCAACTTCAGTATCTTTGTCTATGTCATTATTGACCATTATCATTTCATACTTTACTATTGTATTATCTGCAATTTTTGAAGAAATTAGCTACTGATTTAGGGCTGGTTTATTCACATTTTGATAAACTGTCAGGTATGAAATCTGACGGAACAGAATCCCAGCCCAGCAACCAATAGAACGATAAATTACTGATAGTTACCAGCAAGTTTATCTGAAGATGAATAAACCAGCTCTTATTAGAAAGATACCTACCCGAGTGTTCCTCTTGTTTAATGGATAGCGGTATATATTCTTCTAGGGTTCTATCAGTTTCAATTAAACAAGATTCATTAGTTGCCTCTTGGATATTGTATTCTATTAAACAAATTATAAATAATTTAAACATAAAATTGGAATTAATTGTTCTCTTACCATCAGCATTGGGAATATAAAAATACTGTTCGTCACCTATAGTAATAATTTTTATACCGGAATTAAACACTGTAGGAGTATCAAGAACTGCCTCATTTTGAACCAAATAACTTATTGGAGGATCTTCTTCCTTTTGGCATACATTCTCAGTTGAATTATCCTCCTCAATTGTTAAATAAATAATTCCCTCTTCTTGATTTGGATTTACTTGAAAATTGAGATCCTCCATACTTGTGGCAAATGTGTTTTTCTCTTAAAAATACATGTAAAACGTTCTCAACGAATCTCTGAAAGTTCTAGAAGTGTGTAAGAAAAAATTGAAAAGTCCGAAAATTTAAAATTTGAATTTGTTTATATTTTAAATGAAATCTGGGAAATTACCCATAATCAAATCAAAGGAGAGCGGAAATAGTAGCCATTTTGGTTTATTAATCTTGCAATAGCAATTTCGATTGACACCTCATATATATAAGTTGTATTCCTTTCAAACCTAGGAGGAGCTCCAGAACAGCTCCGGAGCTTCACGCCCCTATTCCTTTCGAAAAGTGTTTGTTGCACCACGCATCTGTTCCCTGCAAATTGGGGGCTCCTGAACACCGGAGCGAGTAGCTCGAGTGTTTCAAACTCTTGAAAGGAATACAACTATAAATTATGAGCTGCGTTCTTTCTGGTGTCCCAAGCTCCGGAGCTGTTCGTTCAGAGTCGATTAGAGTAACTTTCAAAAGAAGCGCTTTTTTAAATCAATGTGCGCTAGTTTGATATTCCCTTGGAGTCCCAACAACGCAAGCCCCAACCAGTGAAAAGGTGCTCAGGGAGTCAAATTCACCTAAAGCCTAGTACTCATAATTGCGAAATTAGCTTTTTTTTTGACATTACTTCGACAATTTAACGTTTGATTCACGTATAAAACGTCAAATTATCGAAGCAATGTCAAAAAAGAGCGAATTTCGCTGTTATGAGTACTAAGGCTTAAGGCGCTTAAAAAGTGCGAGTTACTCGGAGTCGCTCGAACTACTGGAAGCTATGAAAACAACTCGGCTCAGTGCAGAGTTTGGGTTGCTCACTCCGTGCAGTCTAGTATACTCCGTAACCAGTTCGATTGTTTGGGTATGAGCTATGACTTTTTATTTGAGTAAGGGAGGATTTTCATGCATCCGTTTTTCCGTCGAAATATGTCCGTTTAACATTCTATTCTGACATAATCGTATATAAATATGTCAAAATAGAATGTCAAACGGACATATTTCGACGGAAAAACGGATGCATGAAAATCCTCCCTAAAAGCTTGTACTCATAACTGCGAAATTCGCACTTTTTTGACATTGGTTTGACAATTTGACGTTATATGCGTGTATCAAACGTCAAATTTTCGAAGCAATGTCAAAAAAAGCGAATTTCGCAGTTATGAGTACTAAGCTTTAAGCCTAGTACTCATAACTGCGAAATTCGCATCTTTTTGACATTGCGTTGACAATTTGACGTTTTATGCGTGTATCAAACGTCAATTTGTTGAAGCAATGTCAAAAAAATGCGAATTTCGCAGTTATGAGTACTAGGCTTTAGAGAGGATTTTCATGCATCCGTTTTTCCGACGAAATATGTCCGTTAAACATTCTATTCTGACAAAATCGTATATAAATATGTCAAAATAGAAGACTTTTTGGACATATTTCGACGGAAAAACTGATGCATGAAAATCCTCCCTTAAGCCTAGTACTCATAACTGCGAAATTCGTATTTTTTTGACATTGCGTTGACAATTTGACGTTTGATACACGCATTAAACGTCAAATTGTCAACGCAATGTCAAAAAAATGCGAATTTCGCAGTTATGAGTACTAGGCTTAACTCGAGTAAAAAAAATACGTTCGCGTTTCTCTCTGGCTGAGTTCGGCTTTACACTCTGTAAACTCTGAGCACCCTCGACACCGAGTATCTTGTTCGTTTTAGCTCTGTTCTCTTTTGCGTTGGGCTTATGACTGGCTATGACGTCACGATATCCATGCTCATACCGTTGCGCTCCGTGGAGTGCAAAGCCGAACTCAGCCTATGAGAAGCCGAGTAAATTTAGCTCAATCCAAAAGTTCCACTCCGGAAGTTAAGACGAAAGCGTTCCAGTGTTGCTTATGTCGCACAGTTCAAGAGCGTCACACTCCAGGAGCATGATACTCTAACAATTAAGGCACTGGAAAGCAGCTCCAAACACTTTTCGAAAAGAGCCAGTATAGGAGTGTGACGCCCGGAGCTACTCGGGGCGTTGCGCCCCCGAGCTGTACGTACGCGTCAACCTATCAGCTGTCACAACCGTGGGTGGCTATTTATCTATTTATTTCTTGTTATACCTCAAGATTGAACATTTTAAAATATATAGTTTTGATTCTCTTTCATTTTTGATAAATAGAAAAACAAACTGCACAAACAAACAGATAATTATTTTTAGAATTTGACATATTTGACACTAAGACAGGCGTCTCACGCCATGATACTGGAACGGTACAAATCTAGTGCGTGGCGCCCCCGAGGTGCTCTAGAGCGCGCCAATGTGCATACTGGAAAGCGGCTAAGAATGAGCGCGTAACGCCCCGGAGTTGTTCCGGAGCTCCTCCTTGGTGTGAAAGGAATGCAGCTATTGCTTTTAGACCTAGGAGGAGCTCCGGAACAGCTCCGGGGCATTACGCGTATATTCCTTTCAGTGTTTGTTGCACCTGAAGACACCCGGACCGAAATGAAATAGCGGTTTCGGTCCACAGCGTTACAGCGTCATGAGTAATCATGACAAATATCGGTTTCGTTACGGTTCCGGTTCTGAGAAATATTTCGATCCGGTTCGAACCACTGTTCGAACTAGTATTTCGGTTTTAACGGTTCAATCTGTTATAGTTTTTCACAATTATCTAACAGAAAAATTTATATGTTTCTGTAATTTGTGATTTATTTTTTATTGGATTTCTCTGCCTATCTGCAACAACTTTAATGAAAATAATTATCATTCATATTTTTTTTTTTGTGTTCTGGATCAGTTAATTATAGTTTTTATTCTAACTTTGTCCGTGCGAAATCAACATTGAAGAGACCATATTCCTATGAGGTATAATATTTTTCATCAAAAATGTATATTCTTAATAATTACGACCGCTAGCGCAAACCACTAACGACACCGTTGATGACGTCGACCACGGTGCAACATTATTAGGCAATTTAATCCATCTGTCAAAAAGGAAAATTCAATGTGGCGTGGCGGCCAAGCAAGTTTGTTTTGGTTATGTTTTTATGCGTATTTTAAATTATTTTGCATACAGTTTTGCTTACAACTTCGATTTTCATTATTTAATAAAATATTTGTTGACTAGGTACCTAAACTATTAACTCGGGCAGAAACCAGATATTTTTTTGTGTTTTTTGGCCCATGTGTGGCCGCCACGCCATCTTGAATGTCACGTGGTTTGAATTGCCTAATATGAACTTAAGGCGTTTTCTCGCGTCTCAAAGGTTTCAAAACATTTTTCAAAACTGACTTAAGTAATGTCACCATGACGTCATAATTTCTCGGTGCGAGAAAATGGTTTGAAAACGTGGATTGCATTGTATTTCGAAACGGTTTGAACCAATTTTAACGTGACGTCATGGATTTATCGTCATCAAAAGTGCCAAAAGCAATGAAGCCAAAAGTATCTGAGACAAAAATAATGCATAATAATCTCCTGGACTAATTCTACTGTCATTCATTTTTTATAGTTTGACAAATATTTGACAATAAAATTCATATAATAGTACAAGAGCTAATATGATGCTGTCTCATAGTTACTTTTGGTGATGATGGAACTATTTCAAAACAGTTTTGAACCAATTTCAAAAAAGTGGACGCGAGAAAACGCCTTTGATTCCAAAAATCAAGGCGGATGAACGTTTCTCTAAAAGTGTGTATATCCTTGGTGTAGCCTAGGAGCTCTCTGGCATAGCCCAAGGATAACACACACTACTACTACAGGATAGCCTATCCTCAAAACCTGTGTAGAACAAATCTGTAGTCCTGCCCTCCACCACTTTAAATCACCAGTTTTGATGTAGCATCATGTCGTTTCTTGTCTTGACGTAGGCTGTTTGCAAGGATAATACACACTACTAAGAATTGTTTCTCGGCCTCGTTTTTGGTAATCACGGCAGTGTTTCACCATTTCGACGTCATAACTAGTCGTCAGCTATTTGCACTAACGGTCGTAGTTTAGAATTTAAATTTATGACGAAAAATACTATTTAATTTTGATTAACATAATAGGCAAACAGGAAGATGAAAACGAGATCTAAAAAATAGTTATTTCACAATGGATATTAATGTAGTAAAACCTGTGGTGCAAACAGCTTACGTTAAGGCGAGAAAGGACATGCTGTCTACGTCACAATTGGTAATTTGGTGTGGTGAGGGCGCTTCAAATTTGTTCCATACAGGCCTTACGAGGATGGTCTATCCTGTAGTAGTAGTGTGTAATATTCTTAGGCTGTTTGCACCACAGGTTATGATTCCACGGGTGTTTGCTTTATTCATACTGGTTTTACTCCATTAATTACTATTCTAAAACAACTCCTTTTTAGATCTCGTTTACATGTTCCTCTTTGCCTATTATGTTAATTAAAATTTATTAATATTTTTCATCATAAATTTAAATTCTAAACTCCGAGCGCTATAGTGCAAACGGCTGACAACTTAGTTATGACGTCCGAAATGGTGACTCACCGCACAGTTCAGACTATTGTAAAGGTGTTCACGAAAGTCAAGCCCTGTACTCATGGATTCATCACTGCTCCTTTCAGGCAAGATGAAAAAACCCCCTACACAAAAGAAATGGTAATTGCCTAAGCAAGAACCCGCAAAGCAACCATGGGTAAAGCTAAAAAAACCTTCAATAAGAGCCCATTCCAACCCGACGCACCCTTATTCCTGATATTACCGAGTATACATATAAGCTCTTCTGCATTAGTTGGAGCTAGAAAGAAAGATTCAGCCACTGCTACATGTTTCAGATAGCTCCTGGGATCTGTTGAAATTTTGGCTGAGAGTTCAGTGAGAATATTGCAGTAAAAAGAAGTTAGGTCATCAGGATTCAGATTGCTAGCTTGAAGTGAACGAAACACTATCAGATCATTTACAATTTCCCAAGTTTCCCTTGATTTATTAGAAGACCTATTTATCCTATTCTGAAAGCGAGTCCAACGATGAAATTTCAAAAAATAATTTTTTGATATTTTGTGTCTTAATGGTCCTTTGGAACCCCCCAAACTCCATACACTAAATTATTTTGAGATTTGGAGCCGGATTCTATGAAAAAATAAGGCACTCCAGTGCCGACAAAATTTTTCCTCTTGTAATAACTAAACTGCTGGACAATTGCTTTCGAGCGAAAGGAAAATTGGTTTGTCAATCTGTCAGCCCGTGAAAACTGGAGGGCGATATTTGGTCTGGTTCCAGAAAAATTGACCTTGAAAGCAATTGTCCAAAAGGTTATTATTGGTAAGACTGGCACCACTGGTTTCGGAGATAAGTTCCGTTACTTTTCATACACTCTGTATAGTATAAAATAGAATGTGACAAAATTAGGGCGTGGTACCTCATAAAAATTAATTTTCCCTGCCATGCACTACCTCCCGCTTTCCAATTTTGGAAATCTGGCAACCCTACGCACCACCTACCAACCCCCCACCTGCCTCACTGATGCCACCTCCCCTTCTGGTCATCGACCTCACCGACGAACCTAACATCGGTCAGGAGGGAGTGACAACTCCGAACCAAGAACCGGGAGGCATGACCAGCATTTTCAATCACGTTCTGGTGCAGCTGGCCACCTCAACCCCAATTCCAACGACAAACGTCATTTGGAAACTCTTCTTCAAACGACCCTGACCGGAAGTGACCAGTAATTCGATTCCGCCTTGGAAAGCTGGACTTCCGAGCGATTCGTGGTAAAATCTAGGAAAAGGGGTAGACAAAATTACCCTTCCGACGCGGGTCTTTCAGGCGCCGCGGCTCGTAAAAAGCTCTCAAACTACGGCAGAACTTTCACTGGTCGGGGTCCTCGCCAATTCCTCTTCGAAAAGGCGCAGGACCTCTACACCAAGAGCCGATCCTCTCTGGCTGAAGTCATCTTAAGCGGCCGCTCACTGCGATCACCCCAAATATCTCAGAGGTCTAAAATCTCTACGGGGCATCCTGGGTAGTTTTCAATTTAAGTTACATGATACCGATATTACCCAACGGAACGGAAAGATCATCATATACGTTTGTACTTCCGCGTTCCCCACAAGAGCTCTCATGGGTGCACCTGCCCCAATGCCCCCATGTAGTCGGCGCCAGTGTCTGGTTTATATCTGATTTCCTAATCATTTCCGCTTCATGTAAAACAAAATAAAACTCCAATCAAAAGTATATATAACTTTAATTCCGTTTTAACTTACTGAATATAAATAATTAATTACAAATACACAATATGATCTTACGACTAAAATTAGTAAGTATGGCCGAATTAATTACAAATTTACTGATAGAAATTGCCGGAAAACTTTTAAACTAAAAACCCGTATTTTCGAAAGCTTAATAATTCAATCTAAACTGTTAATAATAATATTGATTGTACCTAGCTAGGTTAGGTATATGGTATATTATTTGGCCCAAAAAAAAATTAGCATGTTTTATTTTTATTGCTTCAATGTAGGCATTCGTTTGTTCAAGGAATAGGGCTATTTTTTTATACAGTGACTATAATATCCTTGAATTTTTCTATTCTATAAAAATATAACTATATGTCATACTTAATTATAATTGATGGGAAAAAAGAAAGACTTTCCACTCATATGTGTGGGTAAACTTTGATACCTACTAATTTATAGGTTTTTTTGGAAGTAAAAACATAATGAAACGAAAGTTTCATGGGTTTTTGCTCCATCTGGCAAGCAATTTCACGCTTTTCCCGTCATGTGGCCAATTTTATCATAAACCTTTATTTTGTCTTTTTACGCCACAAATTTAATCATAGTTTACATATTTCTGATAAACAGATCAGAAAATTACCAACCATTAAAAACGTTTTTAATAACTGTTCATTGCACAGGTCTTTGTGCCAACACAAAATTAGAAATCATTTCGGTGATGATGGATTTCTGATTTTTGTTGAAAGTTACAATAGAACCTTGATTATCCAAAGTTTATTGTATTTTCTTAGGAAATAATTGAATAGTGTATTTATTCGCTTTGTATGGGGTTTTATAATAGTTTATGAAATTGCAGGGTAGCCCTTGGATAATCAGGTTATATTATTAAATCAAAATAAACGTAAAAACAAATATTTTTTTTTAAAAAAATTTAAAAATATATTACAAAATAACAATAAATAATTAATTACAAGTAATAGTAACATTAAAAAAAACCTAAAAACAAAACAGGCACCGTTGCCAATGCCTTCCACATTGAACCTACTTTAAAAAATATATGTACACCAACAAAATTCATTGAATTGATGCGAAAATGTAAAAAATATTTTGCTTTTTTGTCTTTTTTTTTTTTTGTTCTAAGTGTATAAAGTATTAATTTTTTAATCACATTTCTAATTAATTTTGCCTTATTAAGGGGCAAATTGCTTATTATTACTATACGGAGATTTTTCAAGAAAAAAAAAAATGAGACACGAGATTATGTTTATTAGCCACTGCCGTCCAAGAAGTAATTTGGCACTTGAAAAGTAGACGAGGCAGTGAATCATTGTGCTACACAGCCCACTTTTTTGTTAACTTAAAAATAAACCCAATTTTTTACAAATAATGTCTTGGCTTTATAACAAAATAGTGTTTGAATGGATTGTCAGAATAGCATTGTATAATATCCGGTCTAACTTTTGGTAATTGGAAATTGAAGAGTCTCTTTCATAAAAGTAACCCAATACTTTTGAATAAATCCAAACAGAATAATTTAATAGAGAACTAATCTAATGTAGGACAGCCTTAGTATTGCAAAAGAATCTTCAACTCATTAAGGTTCCAGTAATTAAATTTAAAATAGTTGAAACTTATTATGAGAACTATGTTGAGGTGAATTCAATAATTCATTGAATAAAAATATCACTATTTCATTATACTTTGCCAAGTTTTAAATAAAACCCTTTATTTCTTATCTTATTACATATAGCCTATAATCCCCTAGTTTTTGGTTATACATTATAAATAACGTATTTTGTTAATGGCAAAAAATACCATAAGCGAAGAAAATAAGAAAACGTATAATAATTCTTACAATTGCCCCCGCCTAAATATTACAGCCTTAAATTAAAATAGTCCTAGATATTTACAATCCACGATCCAAAACATCACTATCGAATTAAGAACGGATTTCAGTCTCTTGGATCGAACATTTAAAGGATATTCTTTCGTTTTTTTTTTTTTTTCCTATCACATTCAACACACAAGCCCGTTCAAAGATTGCCAAAAATTTATACAATAATGAGGCAAGTTTTACGAAATTATTCACCCGCACCACACTGAAACTATATTACATAAAATGTACAAAAAGAAGCATAAAGGCACAAAATTGAGTTTATTTGGATATGTGGACATATCCAAATAAACCCATGATGACAGAGAAATAAATTATTATAACATTACTTTCTTGGTATCCTAACAAAGGTGTATGTATATAAAATAAGGCCATCCTCTGAATTAATATAGGAAATATGTATTATGTAAAAAATTTGCAAGATACCAAGAAAATTGTGTTAATTGAGCACCATATGGATGTTATCGAGTGACTCTTTGAACAAATTGGCATTATCTAAATCTTTAGGCTCAGAAGCAACAAACTATTAAATTTGATATGAATTAAGTTGCTAAATAAATCAAACAAAGAGCCACCCCTTAATAACAAAAAAATTTGAAATCAATTTACTTATTCGCACTAATCTCTTAATTAATTTAAAAAAAAAAAAACTTATTATTTTCTTCATATTCCTATTGCACCATAGTTTATTTTTTTCTCTTTTCTAGGTTTAAATTGTTTGTTGCTTTAACCTTACGATGAGCCCTTGGTATACTTAGATTCGGCCAACCTGAGAACTGGAGTAGCGCCATCACCTTGCGTCACCTGAAAGCACCAAACACCTTAAAACCGACGTTTATTTATGGATAATTTCTCACAAAAGTTGGTTCATCATAATGTATGCTATCTTATCAGCTATAAGAGGTGGTAAGAAAAAAAAAAAATACTTACGTATATTATTGTAAGTTGTTTTTAAAAACTGAACTGCACTCGCGTTAAACGGGAACCAACTTTTGTGGAAAATAAAAATGTTAAATAAATATTAGTGTTTAGTTTTACAAATAAGGATTACATGCTGGTAGTTTTAGTTTGTGGTTCGAGAAATAACATACACTAACAAAAGCATATTATTTCATTTGGTTGTTTTAATTGATTTTATTTTCAATTATTTTGTGCATGCCATGCACTATATTACAAGTAGTAAAAACGCACACTGGGGAAATAATCTACAAAAAAGCTATAAAAAAATAAACTTTATTTGATAATAAACTATTGAATGGCAAATCTAACATTAAAGATAATTGTATAAATATTGTATGTAGATGTGATTAAACAGGCAAGTGACTGATATATCATTAGTTAGATTATTTTTAAGCAATAATAATTGGTGAAATTGTAGTCATGTGGAACTGTAAAAATAGGTAGTAGGTGCTGTGATAAGCGATTTTTAATTATAGTAATGTAGTTTATAATAAAACAACAATATCTATTGCTAGAAATTATTTTTCAATTTATTTTTGTTGTTTTTGAAAAAAAAACCTCAACTGCCTATTTCCAATTTGTTGGTACCTTTTAACATATTATTTGTTTGAATTTTATTTTTATATTTGTAATAATTACTTTGTCACCTTGACAATAAAGTAAATGTTCGTATCAAAACAACACACCTTATAAATACCCACAGACACATGTTTAGGTTAGTTTTTCTTTATCTTCACTTCAAAACATACATTGTTTTTCACCCATAATGTTGAAAATGGTAATTATGTGAATATTTCACTTATCAAGATGTCAATGACCAAGTTAAAAAGGGGAAATTGTTAATTTCTAATCGAACTTATACAGGAAGTCAACATGAAAATCCAAGAAATGCTGATAAACACTAAAACATTGTATATTGACAGTAACCAAATTGTTAAACCAAAGATCATCTCAAATGGAATAAGGACCATCTCAGGCAGTTTTTTCTGTACTTGTGTGAGACTCATATATTTAGTAAAAATGAAAATGTGAGAATAAATCTGGAAACTTCTCTCCATGATGAATTAATGTATGTCAGTGAAAATGAAAAGAGTAGAAAATCTCCGAAGATCAACACTTATACTAGAAATCACACAAAGCTCCATCACTAAAGCAGGAAAACCGCAAACATCCACTCCTAAACAATCGAAAATAATTATTTATTAGAATATAAAAATCAAAAATCCGTACTTAGAAAATATGCCACTACAGGGACAAATGCAACAAAGCAATAGTACACATATGGTACCTACCACTCAGTGCAAATGGAAGAACAATATTTTTTTCCCTTCAAAAAACACATTGACACAGGATGGCACAAAAAACACACAAAGTTGGAAAAATAAGAATGGAAGAACTGAAAAGACATCCATATAGGAAGCAAGTGGGACACAGGAAAACAAGTACTGTGAACTTACAATTTTTCACCAAAATCTAAGGGGCATCAAAACAGCTCTAGAAAATCTAGAAGCTTTCTTTGACACGTCAAATAATAACCAGCGATAGTATGTATATCCGAGCACTGGTTGCAGCCAGGCGGAGAAAGTATCTGCAAGATCGAAGGATATAACTTGGTAGCAACATTTTCCAGGAAATACAAGAAGAAAGGTGGAATATCGATATATGCCCAAGAAGATGTGGATGATTCCGAAGAACTAGATATTTTCAATGACTACACTTTGAAATATGTACAGCTATCAGTAGGACTAAGAAAATGGTAATTTTTTGGATTTATAGGTCATGTCTGAGGGTCTTCAAAATTTTCTAAGATTTACTTGGGGTTTTGGTTGGAAAAGTGCATGAAAAATACAAAGGGTCTGTGGTTGTATGAGGAGGGGGGATTTTAATATAAATTTTTTAAGGGAAACTGAAACTTTGAAAAAAAGCTGAATGTCAAAAAAGGGACAAACTCCTAGATCTCTTAGCCTCATATAAGTATGAACAGATAATATTTGAGGTAACTAGACCAAATAAAAACAAACGATCCTGTATTGACAATATATTTATAAATTCTCAAGAATACAGAGTGTCCCAGCCGAAAGTGAACCATTTTAAATGGTTATAAAGTTTTTTATAGTAGGTTAACAAATTTTTTTGAAACTTATACAGGGCAAGTAAAAAAAAATCCGTTTTTCAACATTGAAATTCTCCACTATTTTCAATGGAACACCCTGTATATCACAACGTCAAAAAAAAGAATAATATTCAAGGTATCAATGTACGAATAAACATAGTCCCTAAAACTTGAACTTTTAGCCGTGAAAAATCAAAATCGAAATCTTGGTATTTTGCAAACGCATAGATATTTATAAAGCTTGGAACTTATGTTTGCCTAATAAAAAGTTAAGAAAAACTGCCTAAAACTATACAAAATGCTGTATATGTATATGTTAGCCATTCTGTTTCAGGCATTTATGGATCAGTAAATGGGTGAATGACTTGTGTAACATTTCCTGGAGAATCGCTTCAATGACATTACAAATGTTCCGCTCAAGATCTTTCAGGCTATTTGAGCAAAGGATTACAACATCTTTCTTTGTCATAACTCCAGAGAAAAAAGTCTGGAACTCTCAAGACAGGAGAGTAAGGTGTCCATTCTATAGGACCTCCATATCCGTCTTTCCCCAAATGTCATATCTAGTGATTTCCTTGCTATTAAAGAATAATGAGGTGGGGGCACCATCTTGCTGGAAATAGATATCATCCAAGATACCCTCCTGTCTTAACTGTGGAAAAAAGAACATATCAGTGTATACAATTTCTGTTATCATTGGTTCATTAATGGAAATGGTCTGTATTTTTTCTTAATAGAGATTGCACACCAAACTGTTACTTTTGGGGTATCTCTATTTGACGAGTTCCAGAGAAAATACTCTGGAACGCGTTAAATTTTCTTGGAAATTGTATTTTAACTTAATTGATATCTAACTAGACAGTTACAAAATTCTTTATCATAATGATATCAAGTACCTACAACATGAAGTTACATGCATTTGCAAAAATTCCAAGATTTCGATTTTGATTTTTTACCTCTAAAACTTCAAGTTTTAGGGACGATGTCTATTGGTACATCGATACCTTGAATATTAATCTTTTTTTTGACGTTGTGATATACAGGGTGTTCCATTAAAAATAGTGGAGAATTTTGATGTTGAAAAACTGATTTTTTTTCACTTGCCCTGTATAAGTTTTTAAAAAATTTCAAACCTACTAGAAAAAACTTTAGACCAAAAGAAATCGAATGGCGCAAACCGCAGGTAGCTAGCACACCTAATTTAAAAGTTATAACCATTTAAAATGGTTCACTTTCGGCTGGGACACCCTGTATAAAAATAAATAGGATTAAGTGATCTGAAGCAACATGGAAAGTAGTTAAAAAAATAACGGAAGAACATGGAAAACGTAATACAGTTTTCGACAACACTGAACAGTTAGACAAGGTGCAGTTCCTAAACACAGTGAACAACTTCTTTTTGAACATCTGCCCTAATATATTTTTTTTTTTTTATAAACTTTATTTATGAACTCAAAACAGTACATGTACATGACTGGGTACCGAGTCCTAGCTTTTATGTAACAGAATTTCTTCAATATTTGAGGTTATTTACTTAAATATAGCTATAGTAATAGTTAAAGAAATTTGGATAAATTAAATAAATATTCATAAATTATTCATAAATTAGGTGCATCAGCAAATAGGAACTAGAAAATTCTGGATTCACAGACAGTTCTGCATCACAAACAATTTTTTAAGTTTTTTTTTAAACCCAAAGGGAGAAATTATTCTCCGTATGTTTTCTGGAATATTGTTGTATGTCATCATTGCTCTGTTAACAACACTGTTTCTTCCAATGTTAGTTCTGGATGATGTTATGTGCAGGTTGCCACGTTTTCTGGTGCAATATCCATGAATGTCAGTATTTCTTATAGGTTTGGTATTCGTCTTGACTTGCTTGTGTATAATTTTTTGCATAAGTTTGGATTCTTCAAGGTGCACGATTTATTCAACTTTCAACATCTTATTCTCTCTATAGATTTGAAAAGTAGGGTGGAGTCTTGGTAGATGATTGAGATATTTAATGAATCTATTTTGCAACCTTTGCAGTTTTTGAAGTAGTGTCTTTGAAGCTGCAGCCCATACAGTACACATGTATTGCAGATGTGCAGATTTAAATATTGTTTCGTATATTACAGACTTCATGCAGTTAGGTAGAAAGTTGACACATTTTTTAATCACACCACATGCACCAGCGAGTTTTTTTCTTAATAAGTTGACATTTAGTTTAAATGTTAACTCTTTGTCAATTGTCAGCCCCAAGTATTTGTAGGAGTTAACCATTTTCAATGATGTGTCATTGATTTTTATGTCTATAGGATTGGATATCAATTTGTTTTTATGTTTGAAAGTCATAAACACTGTTTTGTTAACGTTAATCTTCAAGTTGTTTTTGAGAAGCCATTTATAGTAGGTAGACAGGGAGTGATTAACGGTTTGCTGCAGGTCTTTGATATTTGAATCTTTGAAAAGTAACACTGTATCATCAGCAAATGTTATATATTTACAGTTTAGGTTTGCCTTTGAGAGACTGTGCACATACAAGAGGTACAGTAAGGGTCCCAGGACCGAGCCTTGTGGAACTCCACTGTTTGAGATGACCACTCCACTCTCTTGTTGATTGACCACTATATACTGCTTCCGATTTGTGACATAAGATTCCATAAGATTGTGTGCTACTCCTCTAATTCCCATACCCTCCAACTTCTTCAAGAGAATTTTAGTATTTACGGTATCAAACGCTTTTTGAAGGTCTATGAAAACCGCAATCGCATATTTGCCCCTGTCCAAGCTACTCGAGACATACTCAACCATGTCAACTGCAGCTACTTGCGTATTTGCAGCCTTTTGGAAGCCATACTGTTGCGAATCAAATTTACAGGTTTTTTCAATAAAGTCATATAATCTAATCTTTATTATCTTCTCGACAATTTTAGACAAATTGGATATCAGAGCAACAGGTCTCTTGTTGCAAGGGTCATGTTGACTGCCAGCCTTATGGATTGGAATTATTTTAGTTCGTTTAAGACAATTTGGATAGCGACCGGTTGACAAAACATCATTTGTTAGCCTGGCCAACACTGGAATTATCAGATTCCTTATAACTTGCAAGTCAGAGGTTGTAATTTCGTCAGGTCCAGGAGCTGCTTTTGCATTAAGTTCACGGATAACTTCGTCAATTTCTACTTCAGTGCATGGTTTCAAAAATATGGATTGTTGTTCATATATTTCAGGAAATTTCTCATTAAAATCCACTTGATTACATTGCATCCTTTGTTCTTCAACCTCCTTGCCAATAGTGCCTCCTATATCTCGAAAATAAGCATTCAAACAGTCCGCAATTTCTTGATCATCATCAATTCTTTTATTATTGATTAACAAGAAATCTATAATGTTTTCTTGACTGTTATTGTTATAATTGTTTGCAATCACATTATTAACAATTTGCCATGTTATGCGCCAAACCTCCATAAACAGCTCTCCTTATGCTGTTGAGCTAGGTATAACAATAAAATGGATGCTACAAATCCTTGACTGTCTTTCTGGCTCCCACATTTTACTATTTTTTGAATTGGATCTTAAAACGATAAAGAGTAAAGTAACTACAGGCTTTTTTTTTCGCCAAGATAGATTTTGACATCCTCAACTTTGAAACATAAACAATGCCGCTTTTTGGTCGGAACATGCCATTTGCACTGATAGCAATTTCCATTTGTCGAACCAGTGTATTTTTTTTTTATCCTTATCCTTACATGTTACATGCTTTTAGAAAAAGATGCGGATAAACTTACTGCGCACTGACTGGCAAATGGAAATCACCATGATGTCAACCTGCAGGGACACCTCATTTTGCGACCAATCAGGGCCAAGAGGTATTGTTTACGTTTCAAAGTTGACAATGTCAAAATCTATTTTATGAAAAAATAGACAATAAATCAATACAAAAACTCAGTGTATAGTTCCTGTGTCTTTCCTGATCATGGGACCGACTAGGAAAACTGTAGAAGTGAACATTTCCACTTGTGTTGGCATAATTATTGCCACAGTTAACAACACAATAATTTGTGAAACCGTTCCTGGGTGAAGGCATGACAAGTAGTGGGTATGCACAATAGCCTGAATAAAAGATAATAAAAAGCGTTTGGCAAATAATAATTACAAGAAAAAAAGTGAAATTAAATACAATTGTTCCGTGTAAACAACCATACCTTTATAATGAAAAATATTTCGCTTTGAAATCGTTTTTAATAACAAAAATTACATTTGTGTAAATGGAATCAAGCACTTGTCATAATACAAGAACTTACATTGCTGTTGAAAGAGGGCACTACTGTAGTTTATGGACGGACTCTATATAGTTACTTTTCAGTCTGATTTTTAAATTGTTACACTGGTTTTTTAAAGTTTTAAAATCCTTTTTTAACATTTCATTGTCCGGGTTACGCTTTAGCCTTGAGTATATTTTATCTCTTTCATTTATCAGTTTCAAGAAATTATTATTAATCCATGTCTTATTTCGAACTCTTATGGTTTTATTAGTAATTGATGTTCGTTTTGCATTTTGTATGACTTCAGCTAGTGTTGCAAAGTCATTTATATAGGTCTCAGATAATTTTTCATCAAAATGCCTATAAAAGAGGTCTTTGTTTAAAACATTGATAGATCGCTTTTCTTTTGCTGGTGGCTTTACTTTAATTTGATTGATTTCTATTATTTGCAGTTTATGATCTGTTAAATGTTAAACAACTGTCATAGTGATTATAGGTTATATTTGAATTTTCTATATTAATAATTGAATGATCAATAAGTGTTTTTGAGTTATTTACTTCTCTGGTAGCCAATGTCGTATTTAAGAATTTAAAGCCATTCCCAGTTATTATAGTTTCATAGTCTGTTTTCAACTCCGAATCTCTGAATAGGTTCATGTTAATGTCTCCAATCAAGATAGTGGGATCCCTCAAATCATTTAAAATGTTGTCCAAGTCATTCAAATAGAGGTTGAAATTAACAGACGGAGGTCTGTATACAGCGATTATTGTGATATTAGGACTAATTACTTTTATTATTAACCAGTCACAATTGTTAATGGATTTATTCATTTCAACAGTGTATTTTAGAAACTGTGTTACATAAACTGATATGCCTCGACCTCTAGTTGGTCTGCAGTTATGCTCCATGTTATACCCATCAACATTATATGATTTTGATTCTTCCTTATATATCCAATTTTCCGTAAATACCAATATTTGAGGTTCATTATAAGTTTTTACCATAGTTTTAATATCCTCCATTTTAATCCTTAAGCTTCTTATATTGGTATACAACAAATTCAAGCGAAGCTCCTTTATAAATACATATCTACAAGTTATTTACAGTATTTACTATTCAGTCATTTGACAGTGGTAGTCTAGGCCATAAGGTCTCGCTCAGAATATAATATTCTAATTGGAGAACCCTGCTCCGTTTTTTTAATAAATATTTTCCCATTACTAACGTAAGCAGCTTTGAAATTATTTTTATTTCTATATTCTCTTGCAGCCTTAAACAATCCCTGATTATGCTTTGTGAGTTCATCATTCAGGTAAATTTGTTTATTTGGTCCTGCAAATTTACAGTCCTTGGTAGTAATGCTCTTAATTTCCTTTCTTTGTTTAAATACTTTCTGTTTGACTTCCAAGTTTTTACATTTAATAAGTATTAAGTTAATTCTATAGCAATGAGTAATATCTGCCTCGCCCAGCTTCATACCCATTCCCACAAAAAGTTCAGATACAGTTTCCTTAATCGTTTTATTTTCCTGGATTGGAATTCCATTAACCAAAATATTGTTTTGTTTTTCATTCTGCTCTATTATATTTAGTTTATTTTCAAGGAGCTGCACTCGTTCATTTAGTTCCTTATTTTGCTTTTCTGTTTTCTTGTTTTCAATCATACATTCTTCATAAAGCTTACATTGTTGATCAAACTTTTCGGACATGTATTCAATGCTAGCTTTGAGATCCTTCATTTCACTGTCATATTGCTTGGTGATTTTTTCTTCAAACTTTTTGAATTCCTTTTGGAACATTGCTTTAATGTCCATTAGAAGCTGCTTGTCCATGTTTTACTTGGTCTCATTAACCACACTTTTTTCGCGTTCACAACAAATGGCTGTAAGTTCTTTGTTTAGCACCTTATATTGCAAACCACAACTCTTGTGGTACGATGATAGGCAAATCTGGCAATCATATGAGTCTTTTACGTCCTTTTTGCAAAATTTACACCTTTTTTTTGCTAAATACTAAATCGGTCATCACAAATTAACACTGTTTACTTAACTATAACCTCAAAATTTTGAATATAAATCAAGAAAGCAAAAAAAGCACAGTAGGAAACACTGTCAAATAATCAGTCTCTTTCGAGTCTGTGACTGAAACAGAAATAAAAACAATTATTAAAAATCTCAAGAACAAAAATTATGTAGGATAGGATGAAATTCCAGTCAAAATTCTGAAAGGAGCAGTAGACTATCTAGCACTACCATTAGCACATGTCAATAATTTTTGTTTAATGACTGGTTTATACTTCCAAAATTAAGAATTAAACTGAACTAAGAAATAAATTGAAAATTAAATTAAACTAAACTTTAAAAATGCAGTTTATACCTAAAATTAAGAATTATGGATTTTCCCAAATTAGCTAACTCTTTACGTAATCAAAAAATGACAGAAAGGAACATTGAAATAAACAAAAACCAGCTAAATAGATCGATCTCCTTAATTTTTAATTCTCAGTTGAAAGTTAGCCAACTTTCAATTTAATTTAATTTTTTAATTTGAGGTATAAACGACAGCATCAAATTATGGACGTTTAACATTTAAATTTTTAATTTAATTTAATTCTCAATTTAGTTTAATTCTTAATTCAGAAGTATAAACCAGGCATAAAGGAAGATCAATTTCCCTCAGAATTAAAATATGCTAATGTCAAATTAATATTTAAAAAGGGAGATAAAAAAGACCTTCAAAATTACAGACCTAAGTATATCTTTGCTGTCAAACGTTAGCAAAATTTTGGAAAAAATGATTCATTCAAGGCTTACCAGTTTCTTAAAGCAACAGAGGGTCCTGTCAGACAAACAAAATGGATTTAGAAGGAGAAAGAATACAATAGGAGCAGTATTAAAATCCTTGAATCTTCAAACAACAAAGAAACCACTATGGCTGTTTGTCTGGATCTCTCAAAAACGTTTGACAGAGTAGATCATGGTAGGTTGACAAAAAAACTAGAACTACTTGGGATGAGGGAAACTGAACCTAAACTTTTTGTATTGTACTTGACAAACAGGCAAAAATGTGTTGAGGAGCTGGATGACACTCTAATGAAAATAAAATAATCCAAAATATCAAAGGAAGTTCCGCAGGGTTCGGTTCTGGGACCTTTACTCTAAATCCTATACACAAATAAAATTGAAAACATAATTAAAAGTGAGGTCGTTATGTTTGCTGACGATACAATCAATATTTGTAGCAACAAAACAAAAGAACAAGTTGCAAAAAGTATCTCAAAACCCGAAGAGTGGTATAAAGATAATAACTTGCTCCTGAATGTCAAAAAGACCCGAATAATACATTTCAAACAAAAGCAAGAAAATTTGTGTGTAAGATATGGAGGGGTGGACCTAGTATCACAGGATTGTGTGGGGTATCTGGGTATGATGCTAGATGAGAAGCTAAACTGGACAGAGTACATTGGGATCATTGAGCACATATGTGTATGCTCTTAGAATCCTAAGAGATAATGTTGGCTCGGCTGTGTCGCTCTCATCCTACCATGCTTTTGTGCAGTCCAGAATACGGTATGGGATTGTTTTTTGGAGAAACTCGAGTAATGCTGGAAGGATTTTTAAACAACAAAGAAAGATGCCTAAAAGCCGTAGTTAAACTAAAAAACAGGGACACTTGCAGGAAACACTTTATAAATAATAATGTACAGGGTGGCCCATTTTCGATGTTTTAATAAGCTATATCGAAAACCAGCAGAGATATCAAAAATCTGGGAGCACATTCTCGAGCTCTTTTTTTGAGAAAATAATAATGACGAAGACAAATCACGGCTAACTTGATGCATTTAGGAAATACGAAAATTTAGCACAATTTTAGAAGACCTTCTAATTTCTTTATTAATCAAGATATCTAAAAACGAAACATACTTTCTATAGACAGTTTTTCAAGGAGAATCCAGTGGCATGACCAATTTTTCTCCAGATGCCTCCGATTTTGGAATATTGACCAAAGTTGTGTTTTTTTAAATGGGACACCCCGTATATTATATTTTTATTAAATAGCTCTTTGTGAGCTGATTTCAATGATATCAGGTTTTATACCTTTACCTTCTAGAGTTTTGGAGAAAAAAAAATTAATTCCGTTTTTCCATAAGAAACAATGAGCTAGAGAGAGATAAGTCATTAAATAAATTATGTGTTGCCTATTTATCACCCCCGATTCATAGTTCAAATTAAAAAAAAATTTAGCTAAACTCAGAAACTAAATTAAGAAATTTGTAGCCGATTCATAGTTCAATTATCTCTTTCTAACTCATTGTTTCTTATGGAAAAAACGGATTTTTTTTTTCTCCAAAACTATTGAAGATAAAGGTATAAAACCTTATATCATTGAAATCAGCTCACAAAAATCTATTTAATGAGAAAATAATATACGGGGTGTCCCATTTAAAAAAACACAACTTTGGTCAATATTCCAAAATTGGTGGCGTCTGAAAAAAAATTGGTCATGCCACTGGATTCTACTTGAAAAACTGCCTATAGAAAGTATTTCTCGTTTTTGGATGTCTTGAATAATAAGGAAATTAGAGAGTCTTTTAAAATTGGACCAAATTTGAAAAGTGCCTTGTATTTCCTAAACGCATCAAGTTAGCCGTGATTTGTCTTCGCCATTGTTATTTTCCAAAAAAAAAGCTCGAGAATGTGCTCCCAGATTTTTGATATCTCTGCTGGTTTTTGATATAGCCCATTAAAACTTCGAAAATGGGCCACCCTGTACACACTATCTATAATTTATACATCTTGGAAACAAAAACCAACAAGGAATAAACAAAACCTTAAATAAAACATTGCACGCGTTACATTTATCCAGAGGAGTATCAAGTACAGTATCCTGAAGATCTGGAATAAACTACCTGCTGCTTTTAGAAACTTACCCCAAAAGCTAATAGAAACAAAAATTCCCGAACACAAGGACCTATTACACAGTCAATGAGTATTTTGAAGATCCAGATGTTAAGTCACCTGGATAAGTGTTCATGCTTTTCCGCCAATAGATTTCAAGTTCTAGTCAAATTTTAAATCCTCGTTATTGACATTATTGTTTTTTTTTTTTTATGTATAATAAATAGTGGTGTCTGACTATGTCTTTATTTGTAAAAGTTTTTATTTTGAAATGTTTCTATGTATGCTCACGAAGAACCAAATCAGAATTGTGACGGGACTGTTAACCGGTCATTGTATGTACACTGAGGAACTTCTGTGAATCTATCACAAGAAACACCATCAGCAGCCAGGCTATACAAAACCCTGGCAAAAGGCAGGGCGCAAGGACCATTGACACTTAAGAAACCAGACGGTAGTTACACAGAAAATGAAAAGCAACGAGCTGCTCTACTACTGGAAACCCATTTTCCAGTAAGCATACCCAATGGTACTGAAGAAAACAAAGAACGGCACAGAAAAACCAGGCAAGAAAACTGGGAAGTTGCCAAGAACCTTTGCACTCCGCAGCGGCTGGCTTGGGCGATCGACTCATTTCAATCGTTCAAATCACCTGGAGTAGACGGCATCTTTCCAACCCTGTTGCAAAAAGGGCAAAATGAAATTATGCCGTATCTAATCAAACTCATTAGATACAGCCTTGCGACCGGATACATACCCAGTCAATGGAGAAGAGCTAAAGTAACTTTCATCCCAAAGGCAGGGAGAAAGGATGCCACTCTACCGAAGTCGTTCAGACCTATATGTCTCACGTCGTTCTTGCTGAAGACAGTTGAGAAAGTTGTAAATAACTATATCAGAACAAATGTTCTAGAAAAGACGCCACTACATCCTAGGCAACATGCTTACAGAGCGGGCAGATCAACAGAAACCGCTCTATTTGAACTCACTGACAGCATCCAAAACACACTGCTGAATAAAGAAGTAGCCATCTGCGCCTTCTTAGACATAGAGGGTGCTTTCGATAACACCTCTCATGAGTCAATAAAGAATGTCCTTGTCAGAAAAGGAGTGGACAAAACCACATCCACCTGGATGTGTGAAACGTTAGCCACCAGAACTGCAGAAACGGATGTGGGGGAACAAACCATACAACTCACCACAACGAGAGGATGTCCACAGGGAGGGGTACTCTCACCCTTGATGTGGAGTCTAGTAGTCGATGATCTACTAAATATACTGACAGACCAGGGCTTCAACTGCCTTGGCTACGCCGATGATATTGTCATCATAGCCAGAGGCAAACACGAAGGAACACTCTGTGACCTTATAGAAAAAGCACTCCAAACCACGAAGGAATGGTGTCAGACTGTGGGACTGAGCCTTAACTCATTAAAAACCACACTGGTAACATTTACAAAAAGAAGGAAACTCCCATACCTGAGGAGCATTCGCCTTGATGGAAGCAGGCTTCACTGGAAACAAGAAGTTAAATTCCTAGGAATAACCCTAGACTCTAAACTCCTTTGGAACCGACACATAGAGAACATAACAAACAAAGCAATTTCGGCACTCATGGTAAGTAAAAACATTGCGGACAAAACGTGGGGTTGTAACCCATCGATCCTACGATGGATGTATACCATGATAGTGAGACCTATCATCACCTATGGAGCGGTAGCCTGGTACAGCCGAACCCAGCTAGTAACGGCTAGGAAAACCCTAGCAAAGGTACAAAGACTCGCATGTCTATGCATAACAGGAGCAATGAGAACATGCCCAACCGCGGCAATGGAAGTCATCCTAGACCTAACACCACTTCACACAACAGTGAAGCGGGTTGCCAGTGAATCATATCTAAGACTGGCGAAGATAAGTCTACAAGGGAAAACGCACTTTCGCAGAGCTTTCCCTCTCCCAAACTGTGCACACCTCATGGACTTACCAAAAGACGCGATTGTTGATAAATTCAGTTTCGAGAAAAACTTTTCCATCGAACTAAGTACAAAGAACAGATGGAACATAGAATGTATCCAGTCCCTTAAGGCAAACATTTTCAAATGGTACACAGACGGCTCCAAAACTGCTGAGGGGACAGGAGCCGGAGTATTCGGGCCACGAACCAGATACTCGGAGCCAATGGGCAAATCACCAAGCATATTCCAAGCCGAACTTCATGCAATAGGAAAATGCGTGCAATTCAACCTGAACAGAAGGTACCGAAAACGAGAAATTATAATAATGTCTGACAGCCAAGCAGCTATCAAAGCATTGAGCTCGCCGATAATCAATTCTAAGATAGTATGGGAATGTCTACAGAAACTCAATGAGCTGGGGAAGGAAAACAAAGTAACCCTACTATGGGTTCCTGGACACATAGGAGTCGAGGGCAATGAATGCGCAGACGAACTTGCAAAAACGGGAGCGGTCACTCCCTTCACTGGGCCAGAACCATTCTGCGGCGTCGGAAATGCGCACCTCCAAGAAGTCCTCAAAAAGGAAGAGAACCGGCTAAGGAACAAACAATGGCTAGACCAACCAGGACTACGACAGGCCAAGGATCTATTGGGCAGCTACAACCAAAAAATATCGGAACTGCTGGTCAACCTTAGCAAGAAAAGTCTCAAAACTCTAACCGGGTTTCTCTCGGGACATTGCAGACTGAATAAGCACCTACATAATTTGGGGTTGGAAGAAGGTAACACTTGCAAATTCTGTGAAGACGGTGAAGAAACACCTCACCATCTTCTACTGAACTGCGATGCCGTAAGCCGCTCAAGAATGAAGAACTTGGGAAGTCCCCTTATACAGCTGGAAGACATTCCAGCCCTGGAACCGCTAGACATCCTAAAATTCCTAAAGGACCTAGGACTAGAGGGGCTGCTTTAAGCAGGAAACCCGAATTTAGCAGCAGAAGGAGGGGTACAATAGATCAACCTTGGTCGCAGTGCAACTGACACCTCCAACACACACACACATACACACACTGAGGAAACACCTACACAAGATGGGAATCTACCAAGATGAACCCGCCATCTGTAAACACAACAAATCAAAAACCCCATGAACAACACACCAGATAGAGTAATGAAAATTTTATAATGGAATATAAGATCAATCAATCCAAAAATAGATAACTTAAAAATTTTAATACAAGAACAAATAGCTGAAATTATAACTTTGAACGAAACATGGCTGAAAAAAGATTACAATTTGATGATCGGCCATTACAAAATTTGTAGACAAGTTAGACAAGCTGGTAAGGGAGGCATTGCATGTTTGATAAAGGATCCCATCGAATATATGGAGTATGATTTCTCAAATTATGATTTTCAGGCAATAAAAATCATGAAGCCAAACCTGTCAATCCTTAATATCTACATCCCATCATCAACAAAAATCAAAGACAACTGGATCAAGGATCTTATTGAAAATATACCTGAATGCAAATTAATACTAGGAAATTTCAACGGCCAACATCCCCTATGGGGAAGTTCAGTGGCAAACTTTAATGGAAACATCATAAATAATATTATAAATGAAACTTCTCTAGTTTTACTAAATGATGGTTCCCCAACTAGACTGTCAATAACAGGCCAAAATAAATCAGCTCCAGATATGTCTCTGGTATCTAGTTCCATAGCCACAGTAATGGAATGGAAAATTTTAGAAGACTGTGGAAACTGAGATTGAGTCAACGCAAAGAAGCAAATCTTGAAGAAACACAAGAGAGGTTAATTGGGAAAGATACCATGACAAACTGTTGGATAGATTTTTGGGTAACAGCCCACAATCATATTTTGATTTGGAAGAAGATATACTAGAAGTTGCTGGAAAAACCATACTGGAAAAAAAAGCTGAACAAAGAAAGCATAAAGATCCGGTCCCATGGTGGGATGAAGAATGTCAGGAGTTTTTAAATAAAAGGAAAACTGCTATGAATAAACTCAAATATGAATATTCAATGGAAAATTTTATCCAAGTGAAGAGGGACAGTTCTCAGACCAGAAGGAAATTCAAAAAAGGAATATTGTGGAAATATAAATATGATTATAGCAATAAGAATATTCTCAAAAGGGAAAATTAAACCAAGGAATAAAGCTCCAGAGCGGGAAATAGTAATAGAGATAATAAAAAACCTGAACCAGGTGAACATAGACCCAGATTTCACAATGGACAGAAGGCATGAAAATTTTAAATTGAAAGAGGGAGAAGAAATAACTATGGCTGAACTGGAAAATGTTATGCAAGGGAAAAAAGATACAGCGCCATAACATACTCCATGATCAAATATTTACCAATTTTAGGAAAACAATTATCTACATAGAATATTCAATAATATCCTCAAAGAGAATAAGATACCAATGCAATAGAAGAAAATCTACATATTCCCATCGTTGAAGAAAAACAAAAACAGTAAAGTTGCAAAAAACTTCTGTCCCTTAGCATTACCCTCCTGCCTTGGAAAAATATTTGAAACAATTATAAAAAACAAATTGGATAATAAAAAGGAACTGCCCGAATTACAAATTAAGAAAACTGAGAAGAATTAAGAAGGCAGCGAGTCAAATCTCAGACAAAAGATTCTAAGACAAAATAAATTAAAGATTCTGAAAGCTAAATATTAGAATTCATTATAGGACGAGTGAGGGAGCAGGACCAACCATAAATCTCCTTCAACCACAATTAGTTTTGGCTAAATACCCCAGACGGTGAAGCCATAATAGGGTAGTCATCCCTAAAAAAAAAAATCTAAAAAAGTTCAAAACGTGCACCCAAACAATCTCAATGTTTATTTAATGTAGGGCTTTTTATTATAGTTTTTATCATTTTAATGTAATGCTTTTTTAATTACTGTAATTATTATTTTATCAAAATGAATCACCTGTGAATTGATAAATAAATAAAAAATTATCGTTGCTAAATCGCTATGAATTTGTCGCGCGAAATACTGGTATGTTACTCCTGAAACAAATTTTTTTGACGGTTGGACAAGGTTATTATTTGTTCGTGAACAACAACCCAACCCAACCCCACTTCATTTGCGTGCGCGCGCTTTAAGTAATCAGAAATCGCAGGTTTAATATTTAATGTTTTATTTAGTAATAATTGAATGTTAGCAAGAGAAACAGCAGAATGAGTTCTGAAATTCTTGTTAGTGAGTCACAGATGTTGCCTTTTTAAATAAAACTGTTAAAGTGAATCAGTGAAAGCAATTGAGTACAGTTTTTTTCAGCATCAAAGCAAGTATGTATTGCCAATCTCAGTGTAAAGTCAGTGCAACATTTTGGTGACCACTCATTTCCAAAAGACAGGTAAGTTTCATTGAGAGTTAGACATTTTTTTTAAAGCAAACTTATTTAAAAAGTAGCTAAAATCACCAATTTTTTTTAAAGAAAAAAATATCTAGGTCTTTATTCAATATTCTTTAAAATCTGGCATGAAGGCTAAAGGTTTTAGTATGAAAAAAATAGAATAAAACATGCCACACATTTCCACAAAAAATCACCAAATAATGTTCTCTCAAGATATTAATAAAACTTTCTCTTATTTTCAAATTAATGCCTCATGACTACAACTTCACAAATTATAGCAATGAGCATATTATTATTATTATAGGGTGAATATAAAATTATTAACAAAAAAAAAAAAAACAGTTAGTAGGTACATTATTTACTCTGCCAATAGGGGCGTCACAAGCAAATTTAATAATTCAATCACTTAAATAGGGCTAGCAATAAATTTAAAAAAAAAATACAAAGACAAACCTTATTAAAATAGGTAACAGATAAAAATGACAAACATTCAACAACATGTTTAGGTATATAAATTCACAAAACTTTTAAAAACAATCTTGGTAAATAAAAATATAATTAAAAATAACAATATAAATTGCTGCTCACTATAAAAAGTAAACATTTTAAGACTAGTAACATTCTTGTGAAGGAAAAATCTAATTGCATGCATAAATAATGCCCAAATTACAGAAAATATATATATTTCGTTTAGAAGCAACCCAAACGCAAATTGAATTTCCAATATTTATATAGACTATATTTTTGTAATTTGATTGAGGGTATTTTTTTTTTGTAAAATAAGAGATCAGTATTTTATTGGAAATATTTTTGATAAATTTAAAATGAGTATATTATGAGTGAGAGTGAGATCAAATTTATATTTTTTCAGGAAAGCTTAATTAAATTTTTTTAGAAAAAAAGAAGAATCAACTATACATCCATAATCATTCAATTAATTTATAATGTTTAAAACAATAATTAAAATAATACAGTACAGAAAAACATTCCGTCACATTATCAAGAAAATACACTTGTAAATTGGGCTAAAGCAATACATTTATTCAAATGGAACAAACTTGAGCCAAAGTGATTTGACTAACAAGTATAAGGTTGCCAGTCGTTGATTAAGCAAGGGTCACACTCATCAGGTATTTGAAGAGAAAGGCCCAATACCTGGAGAAGTTATCCATAGGCATTTGGAAAGTATCATAGTCTGAAAGTTCTGATTCAATGTGAACACTTTCATTGTGGCCCAACTTTTAGGCCGCCAAAATAAAAACAAAACTTTCATAGCAGTTTGTACCCCACTTTTTCTATCAGGCCATTTTTACCACATGGAAAAACGATTTATTTCGGTTTCCACATTAATCACAAACTACTATAGTTTGCAGACTTGACTTTGCAGTTTTTGTATAAATCTTGAATTCATTATATGAGGGTCAATCTTTCTATGGACACTACATGGAAATAATTGGGGTGTTCACTTGTACTGCTTTTCTTGCTTTAAGCAGATCGTAGCAGCAGATCGGCCTCTCACTTGTCCCATATACAGAGTTTAAGACGAAACAGGATAAATATCTGATGTTACTTTTTTTTTTAAATCGCTCGTAAACGTAATTTGATTGTGTGAGAATTTGAAACATTTCCAGCACTTACTTAACCCTCTAGGGGGGTTGGAACCAACCCTTACAATTCCGAATGGAACAAGCGGTCGAGTGATACCTGTTTTGGAAGAGCATTCAATTTTCTTTTAAATGACATCAAATGAAAGAGAATTGAACGCCCTTTTAAAACAGGTATCACTCGACCCCTTGTTCCATCTTAAATAGTAAGGGTTGGTCCCACCCCGCCTAGAGGGTTGAAGTTGAAGTGCTAAAAATGGTTGCAGAAAAATTTCCCCTTTGAAAATCAAATTACGTATACAAGCGATTTTTTTTTAAAAAACGTGGGATCAGATATTTAGCCTGTTTCGTTTTAAATAGTACACCCTGTATAAGCCCTTATACCATCGGGAACCAAACCGATCTATACAGGGTGTCAATTTGACAACTTCCCACCCCTATTATCTCGGAGTAGAAAAATTTTCTAAAAAATCCCTGAAACACATCAACTATAATTTGAGGGGGGATGAGTTTTTATGCAAAATTCACCTCCTCCCTTTCAACTCCCCAGCCCCCAGAGCCACCCCATAGAAAATTTTAAATGAAAAGGGAGGTCGAGTGATACATCATTTTAGAGGGTTTTTGATTCCATACATTTTGGTACAAAATTTTAGTCCCTAAGTTCAACCGTTTTGGAAATATTGACAGTTGAAAATTGACTTTTTTGCAACTTTGACAGGATGTAAAACCTAAACGGTTAATTTTAGAGGAAAACCGATCTCACATTCTTGTCTTGGATTTTTATAAACTATCATTTGACAGCAACTTCGAATTTAATCCACGATCAAAAATTCCGGTTGAAAATTTAATCTCCGGTTAAATTCAAAAATGGTGTCAAATGATAGTTTATGAAAATCTAAGACATGAATGTAAGATCGGTTTTCCTCTAAAATTAACCGTTTAGGTTTTACATCCTGTCAAAGTTGCAAAAAAGTCAATTTTCAACTGTCAATATTTCCAAAACAATTGAACTTAGGGACTAAAATTTAGCACCAAAATGTATGTTGTCATAGCTAGCGCAGCTATCGTAGCTGTTATACAGGGTGGACAAGAAAAATCATGAGCCCCTACAAGTGATTTTTAATTTTTCAAAAATATAGATGAAGCATCCTTAAAGCTAGCGCAGGTAAAATTCGAGCAACCGCATTACCCCTTTAAAACATACACACATACAGGTATTTATTCGGGAGGCGGCTAGAGTGCCGCTAGCCCCCCCCCCCCCCCCCCCCCACCCCAGTTGTTAAATCCTTTCCAAAATGCTAGCGGAAGTTCTTGACACTTAGCGTAAGTTGTGCCGTAGCTAGCGCAGCTATAGTAAGTAAATGTTATACAGGGTGAAATATGAAATCTTACAAAATGTCGCCAGCTCCAAGACAAGATTTAACGTTTACAAGCGCTAATATCCACTTATACTTTAATATACTATTATTCTGTTTAGAGTTTTTTAGTTTTAATGAAAAAGTTAGGCTTTCTCCACTCTCCAGTTAATTTGTTTTTGTATTGCTTTCTTACTCACAAAAAATAAAGTTACATTCAGTTACATTACTAATGATTTTTATTTGTCCACCTATCATTGCTTGCACTTTTCAAGGATTTATGGCCGTTACCAGCATCAGGATTATTTAATTTTTCTCTCGAATGTTTAGTGCAATTCACAACCAATCGGCACCATTTTTATTTTTTACTAGAAAAGTGATGATAATGCAAATTATTATTTACATTCTTATCAACCAAAATGAAAACAGGTGAAAATAAACTCGATGCAAAAAAAAAAAATAGTATATTGTGCAACAAGTGTTGAAAATAGCACTTTTCACACGCGTGGGGAAGTTTGGTGACACGAGCCGCAGGCGAGTGGCACAAACCGCACGAGTGTGAAAAGTGTTTTTCACACGCGTTACACACTATACTTTTTCTACGACTGCGAAATAACTATATTCACATTGAGATTTAATTTTTTTTTTTGTTAAAAATTATTATTTAGGGTTATAATCAACGAACCATTTTGGTACGTACGTTGAATGCACTCATAGTTACTTGCAAAACAAAAATTCAGTAGAAGTGTCATTTTTATTTTAGCGTGTGAAAAGTACTTTTCGCACGCAAAACCGTGTGAAAAGTTACTTTTGCGGAATAATTGATTTTCCAGGTAAGTTAGTAGTGCGTTTTTAATAGCTTTCCAGAGCAGTCGTAGAAAAAAATATTTAAAATTTACCAGTTTATTTACATTTATTTCCTCTGCCTGGAGATAAATATCTGTACAATGTTATCACTTTGTTAACATTTTTCTAAATTTAAATTCAGCAATAACTCCGAGAACACCAACAATTGACCCATGGTTAATAGGACAGTTTTAGCTTGAAAAATTCGGAGCTCCGTCTGTCTGTTCCCCAGACTCTTTAATAAATTATTATGAGGATAAGTAGGATTTGATGGAACCAAGTAATAATAAGACGGCAATTGACGCCCCTGTGGATGAAAAGGTTTATCAAGTCACTGTAGGTGTCACGAATGTGTACCATGCGCCAGCATTTTGAAAAGGAACAACTGGGAAAGAGGAAAATTAGCGTTACTCTCCCCCGCCCCCCTACAGAATAAATATCTGGATAATTATTAAACGGCTAGAATGTGCTAGCTTTAAACAAACTAAATGTAACATGTAGGCAGTGTTACCAGATTGGGGGATTTTCAAGTAGATGGGGGAAAATCTGGGGGATAGTTTTTTCTGGGGGATTTTTTGGGGGTAAGAATTGTAAGAATTTTCGCTATTGGGGGAAATCGGGTATATTTCAATGAATAAAATTAAAGTAAAAAATGTATTAAAACAACTGCGCCATCTATTTTTTCAATCAAGTACCATTAAAAAAGATACAGTTTGCTTCTTCTCCAGTGTTGCCAATGGGCGGATTTTAATCCGATTTGCGGATTTTTTTTTGGATGATCGAATTTTTTTCGGATTTTGTAATTCAGAGGATTTTTTGTGGAGTTTTTTAGATAAAACGAATAAGGGCATGAAATCATTCCAAAGCACAAAAAGCCAACATGGCTGCTATGGCAGTATGCAACAAAATTTTTGGGATTAGAAAAATATAATAAACAAATAAAAAAGTGGTAAGGGTATGAGTTTTATTTTAAAATATTCAACGAATTTGTCTTTTTTTTTTTTTTTTTTGCAAGTATGAGTCCAGAATAAATCTATATTTATTTGGGGGATTTTAGTTGACAAACAGTGATTTTTGGGGTATTTTTGAAATCCTTTGGGGGAAATTAGTTATAACCATCTGGCAACCCTGCATGTAAGCGCTGATGATTCAGTTCACCCTGTATAACACTTACCATAACAACTTACGCTAAGTATTACGAACTTCCGCTAGCATTTTGGAAAGGATTTAACAACTGGGGGGGGGGGGGGGGGGGGGGGCGGGGGGGGGGGGGGGGGCTAGCGGCACTCTAGCCGCCTCCCGAATAAATACCTGTATGTGTGTATGTTTTAAAGGAGTAATGCGGTTGCTCGAATTTTACCTACACTAGCCTGCGCTAGCTTTAAGGGAGCTTTGTATATATTTTTGAAAAATTGAAAATCACTTGTAGGGGTTTATGATTTTTTTTGTTCACCCTGTATGACAGCTACGATAGCTGCGCCCCCCCCCCCCCCCGAATAAATACCTGTATATGTTTTAAAGGGGTAATGCGGTTGCTCAAATTTTACCTGCGCTAACCTGCGCTAGCTTTAAGGAAGCTTCATATATATTTTTGAAAAATTAAAAATCACTTGTAGCGGCTCATGACTTTTTTGTCCACCCTGTATGACTATGACACAACTTGCGCTAGGTGTTACGAATGTGCGCCAGCATTTTTGAGAAGATCGAATAACTGGGGGGGGCTAGCGTCACCCTAACCCCCCCCCCGAATATAAAGCCACATATCTTTTGACTTGACCTGTAGCTACGCTAGCTTTCGAAAAAGTTGCGCTAGGTTGCGCTAGCTCTGGAGAACGAGGGCTAGCGTTTTGGATAAAAATTATCAACTGGGGGGGGGGGGGCCAGGTCTACTGAGCCTGCTAAAGGAGCTAAAGACCTACTCGAGTCCGGGACCCAACGGAATACCTGCCATTTTCCTAACAAGATGTGCGGAATCCCTAACACCTCTATTAGTAAAAATATTCAACAGCTCGCTAACAGAAGGCATCCTACCAAAAATTTGGACCCAGGCTCTTCTAATTCCAATTTTTAAGAGCATCATCCTACAAACTACCGACCAGTAAGCCTGACATGCACACTCTGTAAAGTAATGGAAAAAATACTTGCAAAAGATATCACAAGTTTTCTACTGGAAAGTTCTATTATTCCACCATCACAACACGGATTTCTACTACAAAGATCAACCACCATCAACCTCTTGAATTGTGTAAATTATTGGACCAAAGAAATTGATGAAGGCAACCCAATAGATATAGTGTATCTTGACTTTCAAAAGGCTTTCAACACTGTTCCACATAAAAGACTTCTCCACAAACTAGACCACTACGGGATTAGAGGATCCTATCTTCGATGGAGTGACTCCTTTTTTAAAAGAAGAAAATACGCAGTTAGGGTCATGTTAGAGAATGTTAACCAAAGAAGAGAAAGAGGCGACTTGATAGATACCTATAAGATCCTGTGTGGAAACTACTTCCCATATGGCAGACAGGTTTCAACAAAACATGAATAAAAACCTCAGAGGACACGACAAGAAGCTCAAGAAAGAGAAAACATCCTTAGCGTTAAGAAAAAACTTCTTGTGCAACCGCGTAGTATACCGGTGGAATGCATTAAACCAGGATACTATAAACGCGCCAAATTTTCAAGAATAGACCGGATCGAAACCTATCTGAACTTAACTCCACCCTAGTACACTACTTCTAAACCCAATTAAAAGAAACGACGCAGGGCATTGGACAAAGAAGATAATGATAGACTCATCGGTGTCAAACCGCTTTCTATTGTCAAGCAAATAATAATAATAATAATAATAATAATACAGTTTTTCATATATAGATCGATTTGGTTCCCGGCGGGACATCCTAGCAGATCTTTCTAATTTTTCGAGCAGGTAGAGCAAGTACAAATGAACAACCCAATATATTCAAAAAGACATCTAGAAAATCTAGATTCTGTCACTTACTTAGGCTTGTCACAATAATAATCATATTTAAAAATTCCTAAAAATATCGTCTCCACTATTATCAAGAGTGTCACTCCTTTCGTCAAAAATCCATTTACTCTGGAGGTGGTGGAGGAGGCGCCTCACTATTAGGTGGCGCATCTGTCGGTAAGGGAGGCTGCTGTGTCACCGACCCGAACTGTGGTTGCTGGTACATATACCCGCCATAAAACCCCGGAAAAACGCCATAAGCCGGAGGCGGCATATTAACGTTGGGCATCGTCGGTGGCGGCATTTGATAGGCGTTGTAGGACATTTGCGGAATCGGCGGTGGCGGATATTGCATGTTAGCGTCCGGGTTTTGAGTATAGGTAGGGGCGAAACGAAATTGGGCATTCATATTTCTCGGTTTTCTGTGATTGTTTGCACCACCTTGATATATGGGTGGTCTGTATGAAGTGAAATCTAATTGATGCCCATAGGCCTGTTGATTTTGATAAGGCGGGGGGTGATATCTGTTTTTGAAATTATTTTGAAGCATGTTGTTATTGTTGATGTATTTGTACGGAGTGGAGTAAGGAGGTACAACATTTGGCGCGATTGATGTACTAATAAATTGGGAGTTATCGTTAATACTCATTGGTTGACCGCCTTTTTTTTTCAACAACAGCTTGGGGTGGTGAATTACTAACTGATATAGGTGATAATGGCAAAGGGGAAAGATGTATTGGGGCATTTGAAAAACTTTCACTAGCAAAAATAGGAGACAATAACGTTGGAGATAGAGATTCCACAGTGCTTGTAACATATTTCGGCGTAACAGGTAAATTAATATTATTTTCTTCAATTTGGGCATTATTGTTTACTGTAATTGGTGGTTTTTCTACAAAAACATCATTTAAAAAACTAGAACTACTCTCCACTAAATCATTAATATTATTCACAAAGCCTTCACTACTACTAGATTGGTTGGTTTTGCTTACCTTACTGTAAGGATATCGGCCATTCTGTTTAAATTCTTTGTAACTCGATTTGGAAATCTTCAAAGGTGGAGTCGGAGTACAATTGGTAGGAGAGGATCGCTCCCTGTCTCTTTTACGGCTACTATTACTAATTGAAACGTCCAAGGAATTGAGACTGCTTGTATTGCAGTTGTTGATTTTATCCTTAGGAATTTTTATTTTTAAACCTGAAATAAATATAATAATTTAGTTTAGCGAAAACTGAATAAATTGGTAATATAAGTGGATACAAATAATGAAAACAATTGTTGAATAATAATTGTAAAAACTTTTGCAGAATGAACAACTATGCGAGAATTGCATTCAAGTTTTGGCACTGTATGTTTATGGTATAGAGCTAATAATAGATTTCTGAAAATAGTTAAATGGTATCTTTGTTTTTGTCTTTCTAGTCTTGAATTCGCTTGTCTGACGCAGTTAATTGATTTTATTCTCCAATTTATTGTAGAACGATATTTACTAAACTTGCAGTCGAATACAGAGTGAGTATTTTTTTGTGATTTTATTATTGCCGACTTTTGTAGGAAATATTTCACGAAAGCCGGTAATCGAAAACAATTGTACCACTGTATGAAGATACAGGATAATCAAAATGTTATTATGTCTGGCTCTCAAAGTTAAAAAACCTTTGACGAGAGCCCGTAATAGAAAACAATTCTACCCACTGTAATTTGACTCAGCCACTGTATAAAGCTCTTGAACAAAAGCCGAAAATAATTCCACCCCCTAGTTACGGCCTTGGTTTTACATTTACAGGTTTTTTTTTGAGAATTTTAAGATTGTACCCAAACACACAATAATTCACAAATAAACTAATTACTTATTGAGAAAAAAAAATACTCACCTCCTGAACTAACATGTGACAAAGTCATTGGCTCCACTATACCCTCAGTCTTAATTTTATCTTTAGGAATCTTAATTTTGAGCTGATTCAACGGCTGAATCTTGTCCTTCTGAATTGTGATCTTAATCGGCTCGCTCATCATCGGCAACGGTTGAGCCTCCGCCTTCCTTTCTCTATGCTTGTGCTTCTCCCGGTCTTTGTCCTTGTGCTTTTTCTTCTTCTCCTTTTCTTCCCCTTTGCTCCTGTCCTTGTGCCTGTGTTTTTCCTTCTTCTTTTTACTCTTGTGGCGGTGTTCTTTTTCTATCGTTTGTTCAGGTAAAGAATTCGCAACGGTCGTATTCTGAACAACTTCTTGTTTTATTGAGGTAGTTGCTACACCTGGGAGGTGGGAAGTGGTAGCAACCTCTTTTAAAAGGTTGCTTATCAGGGTGGGGTTGGTTTCTAAGCCATTTACTATTGGCTTAACGTCTTTAACGGGACTTTCTGGTTCTGGTTTTGCTAAAACAGAATCATTTTTGTGCATGTGAGTCATTCCAATTGTGCTATCACGCATCAAATTTTCAAATCCTTCGACTTGATCTATTTTTTTCATGGTTGGTCTTAGTTCTGGTTCTGACCCACTAGAGTAATTTCGATTTCTTGTACATGGTACACTTGGAGGAGAATTGATTGGAGATAATGCAGTCAAAGTGGTTAGAGATGGTAATGCAGGTTCAGTTTTGGTAATTGGAAGTTGAGGATGCTGCGGTGTTTGTTCAGGTGAAAATAAACTAGGTCGCTTGATGACAAGAGGAGTAGGAATTTCTTCTTTTATATGAATAGGTTCAGTCTTTATTTTAACATCAGTTTCTTGAGGTTTATTATAAGATCCATTTGGGTTACCATTAAACTGTTGCTGCTTGGGGTTAACCGTGTTAGTTTTTGGGACGGATTTACTATCTAAATTAAAAGGCGATTCTTTTATTTTTTGCGAGGTAGAACTTGAAGAGGATTTATTAAGGTAAGCACTGTTTTTATCAAAACTAGAACTTAGATGTTTTTTGATATTGTCCGTTTCGGTTTTTATATGAGGATGCTTTTGTTCCTCATACCGCCGCATCATTTCTTGTTTGGACGCGGATTTTGTTGGATCGGCCCTAGGCCGGCTAGGATCGATACGCTGTTGTCGCACATCTGAATAATTTGTTAAACTGTTCTGATCGGTCTGTACACTGGATTTGAGTAACGAGTCGCGCTTTGGCACTTCTTTATCACTGCGCGCTACATACGGATCGCGAACCGCGGGTACACCAAAGGGCGAATCTTTACTAGCATCCCTTAAAATATCTCTGGGTTCGGTTCTGTTTGTCGAAGGAAAACTAGGGCCACTCGTCGACGTTCGGGTGTGCGGCTTCAGCTTATTAGGATCTGGCCTATGATGATGCGCCGGATGAGGCAAAGTTATTCCGCTCATATGGGCAATACGTTCTTTTTCTTTGCGTTCTCTCTCTCGTTGTTCTTGAGTCCGATGACTAGCCAAAGCATCTGTTGGTCTAGAGGCTCTATGTTTATGAGGATCTTCACCTAAAAAACCCAAGTTTTAGACATGGGTCACAGAAAGAACATTATCAGATAACCACCTTTGAATTCTAAAGTTCTTGAACTATTTTCTGGTTTCTTTTCTTGTTCCTGAAAACAAAACAAAAACACTTTATTGAAGTCAGTAAAAATAACCAAAACTGAAAAATAAAGGCTCAACTTCAATGCCTATGGTTCATGAATTCATTATTCTTATGTTAAAGGAAAGTTTATGAGACATCAAGCTACACAAATTCAAAGATTTTTAATAATAATTTTTTTCATTCTTAGCAAAGATTTTAGGTTTCGATCATTCATATTTTGAGCCTTATACTTTTACTTAAAATTCGAGAATTTATACTTACAAATGGACTACTGGAACTTTCTTGTTTAGCCATAATTTTCTCCTTCAATCTCGAAGGACAATTTTCAAAAATAACTAAAAATTCACTAGTCAGTTGCTGCAAAAGTTCAGCAGTTACAGTTTGGTCAACATAAGTGTACCATTCCTTCTTCTCGTTTGATAATGGTATTTCCCAATTTGACCACTTACACGCTAACAATATACAAAAACATGCCACTACGGTAGGCTTGTATTGGATACACATTGTTGTAAGGTGTAAACTAAAAATAAAAACATTGTTAAAGTCATACATATTTTAAGTTACATATTAAACTTACCTATTACTAGCCATAAAATACGAAGTTTGTGCTAAATCTTTACTTGCTCTAACTAAATGACAACACCTTACAACGTAAGTATGTGGATGGTCTATGGCAACATCAAAGCCAAGTGTTTGAAGTAGAACATTTTCATTAAAAACTAAGTCTTGTGATTGGGTTATATATCTGCGAGAATACTCCAATAAATACCAATTATTACACATTTATTAGCTCCAATATTACCTTTCAGAATTAATATCAAAACTTTTATCTCTGGGATTTTTGCAGATATTCGCTACTCGAATAACGTACTCTAATTTTCTAGGTTGTTCTTCGACTTTCGCGGCCAAAAAAAGTGCTGCAGCTGCCATCTGATGCCACGGGAAGTTCGTGAAGGAGTGGAATACATAAAATCTGTGCATGTAGACTATTGCTGTATTAATACACAGTTGAGATCTAAGAAGATATTTTGAGGAATGAGTTTTACGTAAATAAAATGGTAAATAAAAAAAAAAAAACATGCTCAGGCTCATTTGAAAGGGTAATGATGAACTTAGTTACGTTTCTTATCATTAGGTAAGTATCTTAGTGACAATTTCTAGAATCTAAAGTTTTAGGTATTATTCCAGAGTTTGTCCCGTCAATTTAATCAAGACAGAACCTAGATGATCACTAACTGTTCTGTCCCAACAAAATAGGGAGACATTTTGAGAATAATTTTTTTTGCAGGAAAATGAAATAGAGCCCAGCAGCTGCTATATTTAACAAATCAGGACAAATGTAGCGTAAAATGTGAAAGGGTCCAAGGGGTCATGCCTGACTTATTCTAGAAAACTTTCTAGTATTTAAATGAATAATATAAAAATTATTACTGGTTGTAAATACATACCTAACTTTTTCCAAATAATTAAGAGCATTTTAGCATCTATATACAATGCTATCCCAGTAAAAAATGTTATTCAATTGTCCCAAGATTGTTGCTTCCATTGTTCCAATTAAGTCTTTTTTCTCAAAATTAATAGTATTGTACTCTAGTCCAGTTCAGAAATGAACTTTGTTATTTTTTTCCCTCATCAGCAATTGGCTTGCGAAATTTTCAATCAATGCAATAAAATTACAAGCATTATTTCACATTGCATGTAATTTTAAAAGGCTGCAAGTCCTTTACAGCTGTATGCAACATCCTCTTTCAACTTAAAAGCGCTTTTTAAAACTGGTCACTTTTAAAAATGTGTATTCCAAACCATAGAAATTTTTAAAGGTACCAGTTTTAAAAAGCACTTATAAGTTAAAAGAGGATGTTGCATACAGCTGTTAGTGTTCTAGACGTTTTTTTTCCTTCTGCTTTCTGCTCCTTTTAACGTTACTCCCAACAATAGTATTTCCTTTCATGTTTATTTCGGCTTCATTTTATTTAGTTAGTTAGTTTCGAGAAATTAATACATACAAGCAAGCGATTCAAAAATGAAGACTCTTGCAAAAATAGCCTACCCATAGCCATAGGCTACTTACTGGTAAAGAACATTTTAACAACCAATAGGTTAAAAGGAATGATTAAAGAAACAGTTAGCTCATATTAGCCATTCCTGCAAATCAATTTAACCATAGCTCTGAGCTTTGAGAAACAATACCAGCTTCAGGTGAAATTGTTGCTTGACTATAAACTACTGCTCGGCCATAGGAATCAATTTAAGAAAAGTGTCAAGGAACATTAAGTACCACAAGCTTAAGAATTGGGAAAAATTGGTCTAGTCCATTAGTTAGCTATGTGAAGCTTCTCCTAAGCAGTTACTTATAGAGAGAAGTTAAAGCAGCTTTAGAACAAATTGGCAAAAAAGCTGCTACCCTATAAGAAAATATTTATAGGAAAAGAGCTTTGCAAACAGAAGGTTCAGAAGAAATTCTTAAAACAACAGAGAACCTCTTAGTTACTCCTGAAAAATCGTTTCATGTTTTAGCATGCTCTGAAGCTTGATTCCTCACCAGAAAAAAAAAAACAACTGTAAGAGAAAATTCCGTTTTTGGTGAAAAGGAACCACTTGAGGGTTGTTTCTAGTTCATGAATTTGATTCACCATTCATGATAACCGAAAAGAAGTCCTGGGAAGATTGAAGAAATCCGAAGAAATATGGGGACCCAATAGGAAAATAGAAGGAAGTTTGAGAAAGACCAGGAAATATTTATCAAATGAAAGAATAAGTTTCTATGCACAATTTGTTCGGCGGTTTCGAGAGTGAGGGGCGTCCTCTTGAGAAAAAGAACCAACACAAGAAGCCTAAGAATAGTTAGGTACTGAATAAGAAGTAAGTATCCTATTAACAATTTCAGAGGATACATACATTAAATATAGATGAGTTGGATAAATCTACAGAAAATAAGCTGAAGAACAAACACACTATAAAATTATTTCCAATCTCATAATGCTTTTGAGAATAAGTGTAGGCATAGAAGAACACATATCTGAGCACAGAAAGTAAAATAAGAGCAATATAAAACAGCAATTAGATACTTCCAAAAATTGATATAACTGGAGGCATAGAGTAATTAATATACAATACATTATGAGGTTTGTAAGACAACAAACTGAAAAAACCACATAAGCAGAATGGGCGAGAAGAGACTTGCACAAAACTTGTTGACAAGAGAACTTAAGGGTAGACCACCAAAACGCTGGACATTTCCAACTTAACAAAGCTTTATTGATTTTACAAATTTTTGACTAGCTCAGTGAAGCTCTCTGGCTGCTGATAGACAAATGCATCATCACATTCATCTGTGGAATAAGTTAATACTGATCCAATCTTCAAATCAGAATATGAAGTTGCCATACGTATATGAAATATCATATCAATCATACAATTTACACAAAGCTGAAGAAATACTAAAAGCATTTTGGAAACAGTTCAATTTGAAAGATGCAGTGAACAATCTCGGAGGATTATAACTTCAAAAGTTGGGCACGATTGTGGGATGGGATCAGAAAAAACAGATTCATTTGTGTGAGCCAATGATCAAGAAAATAACTCAAATGAAGAGAACATTACTACATAGATTGCAGGCGAAGAACAGTTAAGTTAACTGCAAAGAATCTTATCCAAGATGCAGTGAGGAACAATATTGAAAATGTAGAAGAATATTCTCAATCATACGATGAAGTGAATCTAGAAAAAGTAAAACATGCAAATACTACCAACTTGTTCTCATTAAGCATCAGGTGGGCTGATAGAAAAAGCTACTGTTGTAGCTACTAAATGAGATTTTGCCTTGGGCGCAAGTTCAAACATCACCACACTTTTTTCAAACCTGTTTTTTTTTGCCATTTTTCCCTACAAGTCAAGTAGACAGTTTCAAATGCTGTTGCTATCAAGTTGAAGCGATTGTGACATGAAGCTGATAAGAGCAGATATTATTTACTGCTCCGAGTCTTAGGTCAGAGGCTCTGAGCTTGATGAAACTGATTTCCACTAATGATATGTAATGGAAAATTTCAATTTCTTGACGTTATCTTGTTGTCTATTGCCTTCAGAAGGTATATGTACAGAGACCTTTTTTTTTAATGGGATTTTGTACACCAACTCAAAAAGAAGCTCGATTTTTTTTGCATAAAATCTCCAACCAAAAAAACCGACAAAAATTTCCAGTGGGTTCAGTGCCTCACCGGTTTCAAACAGCTGATCATTCCGGTTAATTTTGGAACGGACGATCAGGTTCAACCGGTAAAAAGTCAGTACTTTGTAACGGTTTGGTGAGTACACTAATAAACCGGTATCGCACCGGTTCAGAAACCGGTAAATTCTGGAAAGTGTCCTACCTGTCTTTAACTGTTTTGGAAAAATTGACAGTTAAAAATTGACTTTTTTGCAACTTTGACAGGCTGAGAGGCTCTAAAACCTAAACGGTCAATCTTAATATCATTAGACACCAAAGGCGATTTTCAGCCTGGAATGATTATTCATTGGTAAATACCGTTTTTATTATTTTGGTTGACAACTTTGACAGCCAAGTGTGACGTCATAGCCCTCCACCACTCAAGAATCATAACCCAAGGAACTGACCGCTGAAATGATTTGGTTATAGGAGTGTAGGGCTATGTTCTTTATTCTTATTTGTTTTTTCGTTTCAACAATGGTTTCTTGTTTAAGTACAAAAAATGCAGCGGAATCTCTAGTTAGTCTGGTTTATCAAAATCTTGTTTCGGAATGACCTAAACATGGTCTGTTGCAGTGAGGAGTGTATATTTCTTCCATTGGGCCAGGTCACAACACAACTGCAAAATCACAAAAGACCAATACCAATCCCCAAAATAATAACAATAACATCAAAAAGCTGTAACCAAAAGATTAACCCTAGTCCAAATCTGGGTTATAATCAGTTGTGTGGTAGTGGTAGATAAATACCAAAAGTAAATCAGCTGATCTGTGACGTCACAACTTGCCCTCTTAATAATGAAACCAGGCTGGAAATCGCCTCAACTTGGAATTTAACCGAAGATAAATTTCAACCAGAATCTTTAATCATGGATTAAATTCACAGTTGGTGTGGAATGATACTTTATGGAAGACTGATGGCCATTTGCACCAACCATTTTATGGGAGGTTCAACGATAATCAACGCTTGAAGTGAAATTTTTACATGTAAAAATCGTGGTAAAAAAATTTTACCCTAAGCGTTGATTATCAGTAAACTTCCCTTAAAATCCTCGGTGCAAATGGCCATAAGAGAAAAATGAAAATAATGTAATTGGTTTTGCTGTAAAATCACCCTTTCAGGTTTGACAGCCTGTCAAAGTTGCATAAAATCAACTTTCAACTGGCAATATGACATTGTACAGGGTGTTTTCTCATATTTTCACCACTTCCTACAGCTTCAGCTATACGCGGTGGAGAAAAACTTCCAACACTTGACTCTGTACAGCAAAAAGGGGCCAAGTGACAATTGAACCATTTTTGAGATACCCGCTATAACATACCCCAACTCATGTTGTGTAAAAAAGTGACAAGCGGCACGTACGTACATAAACTCATGTAGACATGAAAAGTACTGAGGGGTGTTCTACTCTTGCAGTAGGTGTACAAATATCATACATTCATGTATATGCAGTCCATACATTCTTCTGTAGTCCATACATTCTCAGTACAGTTAATGGAATACATGGACTCATGCAGTCATAATACAGTCGCTTGCAATCGTTATAAACTCTGTGGAGTCCAAGATGCAGTCACATGCGTAGCGTACATTCCATATAAGCAGTCGCTGCGAATGGTGCCTGCAATCTTGTTTAAAATTGCTCAAAAATCAATGCAGTCAACTATAGAGAAATTAACAAAATAATGGATGCACGTCATCAAAATGTATGACGTAAGCACGTCGCAATGTTGCCGCATCAACTTCGTTTTACTTTGACAGACCATGTTTTTCATCTTTCCACGTTACCATCTTTGATGCAGTCAATGCAGTCAAATACAGTAGGTGTACAAAATTGCAGTAGGTGTACAAATAATTGCAAATAAATAATAATATACAAAATCGAAGTTTTATTCGAGGTTTTTTTGGTTTTCTCAACAATCTTGTATTTGGCACATGCTCTACAGGCTCGATATGAAAGTTATACGGTAGTATATTTTGACGCCTCTGAAACAAACAAATTCAAATCATAAAATTTTAATAAAAGACCAAATCATTTTTTTTTAATGGAACACCCTGTATATTTTTAGCTCTAATGAAAGTCCTTTTTTGGTTTGGCTGTTTTTGTGCTATTTAAGTTTAAAATTGCATTAACTAAGCTTCATCATTGATATAAGGAACCGTGAAGAGACCTAATTTAGGCTAATGTAAATGCATTATTAAACTTAAATAGCGTAAAAACAGCTTAACCAAATATTAACATATATTGTATAATTGGAAACAGGGGAAAAGGAACTTTCATAGAGCTAAAAATATACAGGGTGTTCCATTGAAAAAAAAATTATTTGGACTTTTATTATAATTTTGCTATTTGAATTTGTTTAAGAAGCGCCAAAATATACTACCGATAAAATTGTACAACTTTCATATTTAAAGTTTTTTTCCACCTCATATAGCTAAAGCTGTAGATGGGGGTCAAAAATATAAGGAAACATCCTGTACATGAAATATGAATAGAATCAAGAAATGTCATAATATACGGGGGGACCATCTTAAAAATAAAGTCGATAACGGTACAGATGTTGTGTTGGAACACAATGTATAAAAAAATTGGTGAGAAAAATTTTAAGCAAAAAAATAAAATCAACTTGTCTGAGGGTCTTTCGGAAACGCTTTGATTTATTTTCACTTGGGAGTCTCTGAAAACAACCTGGCAATCGCTAGGAATCTCCTAGGACTCCATGAGAATCACATAGGACTCCATGGAAATCACATAGGAATCCATTAGCAATCGCTGTAAATATCATCTCACTCTAACCCAGAAATCGCATATCACACATTTTTAATGATACAGCGTTCGGTTCAGTTGTGTATTTGGCTTTAACATTAAGTTTTAGGCAACATTGAGTGCTAGAAAATTTGAAATGAATTTGATATCCCAACGAGTTTCTCAATAACTTAGCCAATAACTGAACCCAAGACTACAAAGAGTTTAGAACTTGAAGAAGAAGAAGGAGATGAAGATTAAATCTGTTCTCACAAAAATCACAAACCAGTCAGAGCGTTTTTTACTGGTGCAAATCGCCAACGACCAGTTTCTTGACTATTTTCAACCAATGAAATTCGGTCTGCCTGGTTTGTGATTTCTGTGAAGTATGACAATGTTGTAGATCATAAAAATGAAAACATAATTCCTAAAACCTCTCTGGATCTGATATGCCAAAAGCAGACACAGAACTTCTATACAAATTGGAGTTTAGCAATTGCGATTCACTACAAATAAGAGATTATTCAGGGGCGGGCTCAACTTTAATTTGGTTATTTTCAGAGAAGCAGGGACGTTCGTCGATCGAGTATTAAGAGCTATGGGAATGTCCCTGAGAAACACACAAAAGTAAAAGTCGGAAATCCAAGGCAATAAAAACTTGGAAAGGGGAAGTAGAATAAATACTAGACAGAGCAAGAAGCAGAGACAACAGCATGTCTGAATCAGAAATAGGTTTGTCAAGTGAAACCCTATATGAAGATGTCTCTGATTCAGTGAAATAAAAAATATACATTATTTTACATCCATATTATGCAGTGTAGACACGCAATGGTTAACAAATATTTATACCTAAAGCAAAATCGGTGTGGGTGTGACAAACATGAAAATGAAAGTTGTTAACTTTTGGAAGAGTTACAAAAACAGAAGTTGCCAATTTTTCAGTGGAAACGTGTTTTTATAAGAGAAAAGACTTTATTTTGGTTATATCAATGCGAAGATTAACAATTAGACATTGTTTTCATCGAGGTTTTCATAATAAAATTAGCTGAAAATCAGATGATTGAAGGAAATCATCGAGGAAATCAGATAATCAATTGGGAATGATATAGGAATCCCCAGACAAAATGGAAATCACTGATAATCATACAAAAGTATCAATTCTATCTAGCAATTCTTGGGCTGGGAATACATGAGACTCATTGATCAGTGATTGCCAAATATGGAAATCATTGTACGTTTGTAAGCATAGTGGTTGACCCCTCGGCATGAAAATGTTGACAAACCAAAAGGACAATAATGGAGCAAATAATGCTGAACTCTGAAATAAAAAGCTAACCAGAGAACATCAAAAATCGACCATTTAAAATTGAGTTGCAGCAGGATACCTTGGACAATCGAGACCATAATATGACGGACTAAACCAACCTCAAACTAACTGCAAGCTTACACTGGCACCAAGTGACCCAAACTTGAGTTTGCTAGTGAGGATGGGAAGAAATCTATAACCAAAGATGGATTGCTCAGAAAGAGTCATTGAAATCAGCATAAAAAAAAGTATGTTAAAATAAAGAAATTGTCTTTTTAAATTTTTGAAACTACTTTTTTTAATATCTCAATCCCATTATAAAAAAAAAACCATTATCGGCTGCTACCCAAAGTTGATGAATGCAGAATTAAAAATGTTTTAATGGTAAGAAAGATGATGGGCAAAATTATAGTATAGCACATGTATCTATTTCCACTAATAATGTTCTTGCAATAAATAAAAGTAGTAGGTACAAAAACTAATAATTTGTTTATATTAGTCTTTCTTGTAATCAAGGACGTCCAAAGTAGTGGCGAGATTAGGCAGGACTCCAATAACGAGGAAGGACTTGACAGGACAATTTTTTTTAGCAGGCAATGCTTAAATTCGCTGTTCAAAATCGAGGATTGTAAGAGGCCCGTTATATACAGTGTGTCCCACTTTTCATGAATACACCCCGATATTTCAGTTATTATTAATGTGATTTTATTCAAATTTTGGTGGTGATTGCATGCTAGAAAAATGAACTATTTGACATAGTGTTGGGGGGTAAAAGGGGTTGTATTTTTGGGAAAAAGATATTAGAGCTTACTTTAGATATTTTTTTTGTATCAGATTAAAATTCAGCATCCCCAAAAACCCCTTAATCGAAATGTATTTCCAAAATCTGAGGAGCTGATTTTACCAAAAAAAAAATAGATATCTAATTCACTTTTTCTAATAAGTTGTTTATTTCTTATTGTGATGACCAAATTACAGATGACATTATTTTAGAATATTGTATTTTCAACATAGATACCTTCTAATTAAAAATAGACAGCTTGTTAGAAAAAGTAAATTAGAGTAAATATATTTATTTTTTTGCTAAAATCATCTCTTGAGATTTTGAAAATATGAATTAAGGGGTTTTTGGGGATGCTGATTTTTAATCTGATACAAAAAATTATCTAAAATAAGCCCTAATATCTTTTTCCCAAAAATACAACCCTTTTTTACCCCCCAATACCGCACGCCAATGGTAAATGAAAATGTTTATATGTCGAATAGTTCATTTTTCTAACATATAATCACCACCAAAATTTGAAAAAAATCGCATTATTAATAACTGAGATATCAGGGTGTATTCATGAAAAGCGGGACACACTGTATAATATCAGGAACTTTGAATAGTTTGAATACTAGTATTTTCAAGAAATTTTTGATTCTTGAGTTAGAAATATGGATTAGTTTTTTAGGGTAATAAAACACACACAGAATAATAAGATAAATATTTCTTTTTATTTATTTGTAGTAAAAAATCATAATTGTTTTTAGCTCCAGCAGCATCGATTTTTGCATTCATGTGTTGACTTGTTCAAAAAGTTTCCAATATTAGAACAAGTTTAACCAAGGATTTCAAATAATCAAAGTCCAGGAACAATTTGCGCAATCTCTGCGCAACATAAAGACGCAGGACAGGATATTTTATTTGCCATTTTTCATTCCTTTATTTTTGTTTAAACAGTGGCTGCACCATAACTGTACATTGCAGTGCATTTTTTTATATTAGGTTCTTAATTAGAGGTTTCAATGTTCGCAATTATATCAATAATCAAATGTTTGTAGTTTATTTTTTGGTGCATACACCCAAAAAATAAAACCTGAATTAGATCCAGTAGCATACTCACAATAGAAGGCTAGTCAAAATAGGGTGCATTAACAACAAAATATTTGCATACCTACATTAAGCATTTTAATCTATTTATTATTACAAACCTTCCCAGAATATTTGAATGTGTATCTATTATTCTGAGGTTGTAATTAGTCTGGGTTCAGGGATTATTACAATGAAGAAATATTTTGAAATATGCTAATGCCGCCTAGGTAGAAAATCAATAATTTGCATCTGAGCGAATATTAGCATATTGTAGCCAGCCAACACCCTTTCAAGGTTTCTATGAAATTGCATACCTGGGATTGTGAGGTTAATGTGCAAATTATATGATAACTTTTTAGAAAAAAGTTATTTATAAAAAATATAGACAATCATAAATGAATTAATATGATCAATATATTTTCTAAATTGCATACAGGATAATGATATCAAAAATAATAAACAAAAACAGCAATAATACTCTTAGTTCTCAGAACACTCGAAAGTATTATCTAGAGTAAACGAATAAGATGGAATTTGCTCAACCTGAAACAAAAGTAATAAAATGAGCCTTACAACAATTACCACGCCACAAATTCCGCATTTGTTGGTCAAGGTTAAAAGTAGAAATCAATGAGAAACAAAATTTCAGACGAAAATTGCGCAACTAACTACGTACTGAATATATTTCCCATTATAACCCTAATTTACCTATATTGATTGAGGGAGAAAAGGGGGCCATGAGCATGTCTTTTTTTCATTGAAAAAAGATCAGGGATACCTACACTTTTAACTTTTGTCCCATGTCCTGTATGAAATTAGCGGCCTGTTGTCTGCATTGTAATTCCTTATAGGCGTCGAAACCACATTTCCTTGATGGTGTATTTTCCAACTGCTCTTTAGTAAAATACCATTTATCGCTACAACTACCAGGACTAGGGCTCGGGCTCGGGCCTGCCATTTACACTTACACGACACGAAAATGTGGTCAGTGAAATAGATGGCGCTACGTTTTATTATTATAGTGAAATTTCGATTCATTGAATAGTAAATTTACAATTGAAAAGCATCGCTTTTTCAAATAAATGATCACGCCTATTTAATGGGACTTTTGTCAATCACTAGCACGAGTTTTGAAAATGTAATAAAGTCCCTTTGATAATCGTGTATGCGTCACTTCTATATTGGGATTTCCACGAAGTCCAACTCCCGTCACAAAGTTAGTGATTTTAAGTGGTTTTTCGAGAGTTAAATACGAAAAGTTAGTGTGAACGTGTCGAGTACGGTTTGCTTTAGAGTTTGCGATAATTTTTATATGCGAAATAAGGTAAATTATTAATAAATTTGTAAAATACATACACGGCAGTCGTGGAAAGATGTTATTCACTGCTCGATGGCCGACCTACCACGGTAAGTACAACTGTCAACACTGTCTATTTTCTACTAAATATTTTTCAAGTATTGGCACTAGAAAGTGTCCGTTAAATCACTTTTTAATTTAAAACACACAAATTCCCATCAAATAAGGCCGAATAGTCACTCAAATGCTTTAAAGAAAACATTAAACTGCCTAAAAATCATTTTGGAGGTTGACACTTTTGACTGACAAGATAACGGAAATGGGTTAGATTATTCTCAATTCTCATTGGTCGACCTCGTTGTAATTAAGGCGGGAAGTACGAACATCTAAATCTGATTGGGTGGGAGCTTTACCTGTACGCCATCTGGTGCCTTATCGATTTAATTGTTTGAACATAACCCGAAAAAAAAAAAAAAACACAAAACAAATTATAAATAATAATAATTATGAATTTTTCAGCAAATAGTGGAATATTTTAAATAAAATAATAATGTCCCGAAATGAACAAGTCCTAAGGGCTCAAGTGAAGATGGAACTGAAGGATAAAAGGCGATGCGCCTACCAGCCCTACGAGTGTTCCCATTTGAATGTGGAGGGCTCCAAATATTGTTTGAAACACATATTGCAAGACAAAAATGCCGCCTTCAGGCAATGCAATTTCTTCTATCAGAGCAGCGGCAAAAGGTGCCATCGGGCAGCCGCCAAGAAGGAGAAAAAAGAACATGGGTAAGCAACATAATCATTGATATAATTATTGGATTTATAACAATTTACATAATCAGTTTTGATGTGGATTCAGTTCTATTTACTTTTTCAAAATGCAGATTGTTTTAAAGACAAATTGAGTTTTTGAGCTTGGGGCTGCGATAATCAATGTCAACAAACACAATACAGGAGGTGGAGAGTTTAGGTCCATCAAAGAGGGACAAAGCTATATTGAAAGATAACTCGGATAATTACTTATTTATTTATTTAGAGATACACTTTCCAAACACCCCTCTTGAAGTAATTACAGGAAAAGGAGCAGTAAAAACAAAAATGTTAAATAAAGAATAAAGCACAGCCAAGTTCTGAAAAATAATACTTTTCTCAAGCACTTCCTGAATATGTTTGAAACTCAAACTACAAAAATCAGGCACCAAGAAGTTGTTTATAGTCAACATATTGCTGATCAGGGAGATTTTATTATAAACATAAAACAAATCTTTATTCACAATTCTCAGCATAGCCTTTGGTACTTTAAACTTAATATGATTTACAATAAAACAATCTCTGTACCTAACATTATCAATAATACAGTATATAAACAATAAATATTGCTTGTCTCTCTCTCCTTGTAGACAGTTTTTCTATATTAAAACCTATTCTGTCCAACTTCAACAAAACATAGTAACTCAAGTTCTCGCTCAAGTTACTAGATTTTAGAAAATTATTGCATTTTTAAATTCAGCAGGTAAAATTACATATACTTACTAATTTTTTTTCTTTTTTTTTCTGTCTTTATGGTGGCCTCGTAACTAGCATCTCCATTTCTAGTAACTTTTAAAATGTTGTTATACTTAAAGCAAAACCTAGCAGATTGAGCTACTACCTCGGTTACTACCAACAATATTTAAAATATTCATACATATACATTCATTAAGAGGTAGTAACTTGAGTTACTATTTTTTACAGAAGCATTTTCTTCACATTCCCTGTAAAATGGCGGTAGATTATTCAAGGTACTAGCTTTTATATAATTATTTTATGTCCATTTACATTCAGGTTTGTATTCAGCAGAACATGTTACCACAAGCTACTATTTTATTTTCACATTTTCAGAGCGATTGGCAGTTACTATTCGAATGTACTAGATTATTTTAAGTGTTCAGAGTGTGTGATTTTTCTACAGCTGTAGACGTTGCATCCTATGTGACTTCTTCTTATTATAACGTAGTTAAAAAGTTCAGCACCAATGTAACCAAACTGACTTTTTGGGTAGATAACCATAGGCGCCGGAACTTCAAAATTACTATGGGGGCTGGGGTTCCAAAAAAAAAACACAGGTAAAATTATACAGACAAGACCACTAAGCTACTAGACACATAGGCTTAAATGGGACCAGGTGACTAATACACATTCACTGCAGGATCGCCACGCTGGATCATCCGACTTTCTGAAAATACAGCTTTAAATACCAAAATACCTACTACACAACAAAATATTTAAAGTCTTTGTTGAAGTAGGTATAGCAAAAACAACAAAAACATAAAACACATAAATTTGACATAAAAAATAAATAATTAGGATTAACTCAATATGTTTATAATTTTTGTACAGGGTGATCTATTATAAATGTCACCTCCTCCTAACTTTATCATTTGACGTTTTTGACAAAAGTTTCAAGGTCAAAAGTTTTTAACTAAGGCAGTATCAAGCATACAGGGTGCGGAAAACAGTGTAGCAGAGCGAACTTATATTTTTTTAAATTAAACACCATGTATATTGTGCACTTATTTGTTAGCAAACTGATTTCATATGGTTTGATATGTTTATATTCAATAGTTATAAGAAAAAATGTGAAAACCCCTTCCAAGGTTTCATGTTGAGAAGAAAGAAAAATTATAGATACCATTGAATAGCTTTAGAGAGAATTATTTAATATGAACAATATATTGTTCAAATGTTATTAATTAATTTACAAGGTGAAATCGAGGGTGAAACATTAAAATAAATTCAGTTTTCTTAAATTATCAGGGTGTCCCATTTAGAAAAATATAACTTAGCTCTGCTACACTTTTCTGACGCACCCTGTAGGATGCTTAAAAGTAACGTAAAGTTTGTTTCACCAGGGTTTGTACTTGCCACCAGTATTTGCCTTCCCTGTTTAACAAATAAAAATTGACTGAAACAAATCAATGACGTCAAAAACGTTCGTCGGTTCTTGAATTAGAAGTCATTAATTTTAATTTGTCAAAAAAAATGAATGTGTCATATGAATTATTCTACGACAACCCTTTTTTTCAAGTTTCAAGGTCAAGTATGAACCCTGGTGAAACGAACCTTAGTTGAAAACTTTCAACAATTTCTGAAAGCTTCTGTATTTGACTCTTCTGTCAAAAGGATCAAATGAAAAAGTTAGGACGGGTGACATTTATAATAGATCACCCTGTACCTACCTACTAAACTCACTACATATAATACCAAAATCTCTATGGGGGCTCTGCCCCCATAGCAAATTTACTATGGGGTGCTCGTGCACTACATGCACTCGTGCTCTTTTTCAATTAAAAATGTATTCGAGCAAATTTCCCAAAAATTATCAATAATTTTCATGGCACTAGTTATATTACCATTGAGAATTTCATACATCTGTCAAAACTGGTATTCCAACAATAAATTGACATGTTTTGATTGTTGATTTTACCAATCAGATTGTAATTACGCGATAATTTGCACTAGTGCAAATTATCAGATAATTGCATACTAACTGGTGTGAAAACTGGTCTTTTGACATTTTATGACAAAAAATTTAAATTTTTGATTTATGAAATTCTCTCATTAAATACAACTCGTGCAATGGAAATATACGGGGAAATATATTTATAATTTTCGACAAAGGACCCCGCAATATTTAAATGTAAATTGGTTACCCGTGATATTTGGATGAAATTTAAATATGTTATTGGGGATGCCGTAAGCAACATTTTTTACCATGGGCACAACCCTGTATATATGACAGGTGAGGCGTGATTAGCTGTCAAATATTGGAATCTTATATCCGAAAGCAGAGGTATTATGGCAGATTTTGATGAACAAAACATCTATTTCTGCTAAGTCGACCAAGTTAAGTCGAAAAATGTCAACCATTTTGACACCTGTCAAAACCCTGCCAAACGGCAGCACTCATCTTTTCCAGTTTTCAATATTTTATGATGTCATCTGACATTTTTAACTTGTATGTAAATTCTGAATTCAAAAATTGAAAAAAAAATGACAGAACTGTCAAAACCTGTAATTTGTTTTAGTAGGAAAAAATACTCTTATCTTCTTCTTTCTCATTTTAAGGTAGTTTATTGGTGATAAAACATTGAAAAAAGTTCATGCACGTCACATTTTGACAGCTGTCAGAATCTGTCAATAGCTTTAATTCAAAAAAGAATCAAATTATAGTACTGAATATTATAATGATTTTATTAAAGTACTCAAAAAAAAATCGCAAGCACCTATAGAAAATCCTTTATACTAAAACTACGTACTTTAAAATGAAGATCGACATCTCTGTCAAATCTGAAACCTGAGTATGATGTTTTTTTATGCGTTATCATGAATAAGCCCAACTTAATTTGGAAAAGAACAAGATTTGATTATTTTTTGAATTAAACCTATCGACAGATTTTGACAGCTGTCAAAATGTGACGTGCATGAACTTTGTTCAATGTTTTATCACCAATAAACTACCTTAAAACGAGAAAGAGCCAGATTAGAGTATTTTTTTTCTACTAAAACAAATGACAGGTTTTGACAGTTCTGTCATTTTTTTTCTTCAATTTTTGGATTCAGAATTTACATACAAGCTAAAAATGTCAGGTGACATCATAAAATATTGAAAACTGGAAAAGATGAGTGCTGCCGTTTGGCAAGGTTTTGACAGGTGTCAAAATGGTTGACATTTTTCGACTTAACTTGGTCGACTTAGTAGAAATAGATTTTTTGTTCATCAAAATCTGCCATAGTTACTCTGCTTTTGGATATAAGATTTCAATATTTGACAGCTAACCATGCCTCACCTGTCATATATACAGGGTTGTGCCCATGGTAAAAAATGTTGCTTACGGCATCCCCAATAACATATTTGAATTTCATTCAAATATCACGGGTAACCAATTTCCATTTAAATATTGCGGGGTCCTTTGCACTCATGCGTTTTTAACTGTTTTCCATTGCACTAGTTATATTACTATTGACAATTTTCAGTAAGTTATACAAACAATGTTAGCAACTAAATTGTGACATAATATAGAACATGAATAACTAACAATTCTCTAAATCATTAAAATTGTTGGTGGTATATTCCTCTATACTAAAAAAAGCTGAAGCTCTTAATTAAATAATTTTTAATTTTATTTTTGAAGCAATTCAAATTTAGCATTCTAATGGTGGTTGGTAACACCTTATAGAATTTGGGACCATACAAGGAAATTCCCGTTTGTATTTTATGTATTCTATGGTAGTTTGTATAGAGGTTGTCCCTATTCCTGGTGAGATGTTGATGTATGTCCCGGGGTATGTCCTCATGGGTCTGGTAGTCATTGATATTACACCTGACATGAATCAGGCAATGATAGGCATATAAGGAAGGCACCGTTAATACCTTTGATTTCACAAAGTCATTCCTACACTCCGCTCGATAAGTTCTATGACACAATATTCGAATCGCCCTTCTCTGAAGTGCAAATACTCTTTGTGCTTCTGCCGCATCTCCCCAGACCAGAATTCCATATGATATTTTTGACTGGACACAAGCAAAAAAGATGGCCCATGCTGCTTGCTCGGAAACACTCTCCATCATTGTTCTGAGTGCATAGACTCCTGATGCCACTTTGGCACATATGTTATTGACATGTGGAATCCATGTCAACTTTGCGTCAATACTCACCCCCAGGAACATAACTGGCTCATTATGCAGCAATTCAAATTCTCTAGTGGATAATATTACTAGGGCGCTATTTTTTGATTCATTCATGCTCAATTTATTCGCTGAGAACCAATCAGTAACCCTCAACTGTGTCTCCTCCAGACTCCGTCTGAGTGTTTCAAAATCCTTGGCCTTTCTAATCAGAGTCGTATCATCAGGCAACAATATCAGCTCAGAACTGGGATCACACCCCTCCAAATCATTTCTGTAGATCAGGAAGAGCAGTGGTCCCAGCACTGACCCCTGAGGAATACCATATTCTAGTTTAGTAGAAGATGAGCGTTTATCCGCTACGCTTACCACTGGCGACCTTCCTGTAAGATACGACTCTAATAAGCCCATACTTTCAGGCGCAAATCTGTTTTGTTGCAGTATTATCAGAAGGAGATCAGAGGAGACACAGTCGAAAGCTTTGCTTAGATCACAGAACAGAGCCCCACTATATTCCCCATTTTCAATCCCCTCATTAACCCTTTCTATGGACAAATTGATAGCACCAGTAGTAGACTTCCCACTCCTGAAGCCAAACTGCTTAGAACTAAATAAATTTTGACTCTCAAAATAATTGGTTATTTTATTTTTGAGTGCCTTTTTGAAAATCTTGGAGAAAACTGGGACAATTGATATAGGACGGTAATTACTCAAATCTTCCATTTCACCTTTTTTATATATTGGCACAACCCTGGATATTTTTAGAACTGATGGAAAGACTGCATCTCTTATACACAAATTTAACAGCTTCGTAAGAGGATAGATAATAATATTAACAAGTGATTTTATTATTTTAGAGTTCTTTCCATAAAAATCCTTGCTTTTTTTATTTTTTAATTGTTTCACTATGTCTCTAACTTCATTAATTGATATGGGAGTGAAATTGAAAACTGTGTCCGATATACCTATTTCTTTGTTTACATAATATTGTGGAGTATTTATAGCTGTAGGTAATTTACTAACAATTTGGGCTGCTATATTAGCAAAATAAAGATTATAGTCATTTGGAGAGAAATTATCGCTGTTTTGAAGGCATTTTTGTTTTGTGATATTAGAGTTTTCTCTCACCAACTCTCATATCGTTTTCAGGTTGAAATTATGCTTTTGTAGATAGGAAAAATGAGCCTTTTTTTTTGCTTCTTGTATGGAAATTTGGTAATTTCTTTATAGAGACTGTTTTAATTGTGCCAGAATAGGACAATTCCTCTGTTTGGCTGCTTCTGAAACAAATTGCAAAAGTTCCCTCTGTTCGCGCAGACTATCATTTTACCATTTAATGTATTTTTTATTATGAGTGATTTCAATTTCCGGAAAAGCTAATTCAATATTATTTTTGAGAAGGTTGACAAAAAGAGAGAATTTGTCATCAGTTGACATTAATCCTGAGTTTACAAAATCTCAATCCCTCGAATCAACTTACTCATACAGATTGAAAATGCCCTGCTCTGTGACTGGTCAGCTTTTATGAACCTTTTCTGTATTTTTTAATGAATGCTTCAAAGTTATTTCTGTATAATATATAGTAGTAGATAGTAGTATATAATATAGTATTATTGACTAATATCATTCTAATATGGAAAATAAAAAGTAAGGATTAAACTGCCCTCCTCCTACTAACCAACTGAAGCTTGAAGGTCTCCATTTAAAGCCTTGTTTGAATCATTAATTACTTATGGTCTTCCTATCTGGAGTGGGGGTTATGAATGCAAATATGAAAATCTGAAAATACTCCAGAAATGGGTTCTGAAAGTGATTCATGGAAAACCACAGAGATTTCCGACAAGTGAACTATTCAAAGAAACAAGACTTTGATACATTATATATAATGGCATGTGTACTCTTTGTTCATAAGAGGGGGGACATTAAAAAAATAAGTCATAATCACGCAACAAGATCAATCCAAAACCAAAACTATAGCACCCAACAACCTAAAAACTGTACATTTATCAAGTTTATTGATTACACAGGCATCAAGCTATACAATACTTTACTCTTGCAAATTAAAAACATAAATAACTTGAGTAAATTTAAAAGTGAAAGCAGATTATTTGTGATGCAAAATATAGATATATTTAAGGGCATTTTGACATAGGTCTTTGTGGCATTTATGGCTCTACTTCCTGTTGTCTTTAACTTCTGGTCTGTTGAGTTTATCCTATATCCTAAATTAACTTGTTTTTGTTTATTTTATTTTATTTATTTTTTTGTTATATTTTACAATTGAACTCTGTTCAACTACTTGTATTTACTGCTCGACATCTTAAATTATTATACTGTAAATTGTGCTACCGTTGAATTATTTTTTTTGCACAGGCAAGTTCATTTGAACTTATGTGCTTTTTAGCTTTAAATTATTGCAATTGTATTTTAAATGAATGAAAATAAAGAGCATTTTTGTATTTTGTATTTGTATACTTCCATATGACACTAGCATAGGGAATAGGATATACATGATATTGTTTGAAATACAAATATCTCGAAACCAGGTACTACATGCATACTCCAAATGAGGCCTGACAAAGGCATTATAGAGCTTTATCAAGACGCGGAAAGATAGGAAAGTCAATGGAAATACTGAACTTTGTAAAATCTATGTTCTGGCACAAAACAAATAAACCACCCTGAAGAAGGGAACAGCGTGTGCAAGCTGAGTGCAAGCTCTAGAGTTGTAAAAAATTAAAGGATTCTTTCCTTCTCAAGTTAATGTCTTATATTCTAAAATCTAGCTTTATTAGACATTCTTATACCCTGCAAGTTTTAAACTGTTACCGAGTGCATTTTTTTGAAATATCTAGATGCTTAGAACTTCAGCCACGAATTAAATGATTAAATGAATGTCTCATCATAGCCTTAAGTCTAGCTTAATTAGACCTCTGACTATTTTGCGAGTTTACACGTGTTACTTAGGGTATAAAATGAGTAATAAGTCAAATGTTTATGTAATTGTGTTATAGCACCTGGAAATTTCTAAGCATAGCATTTAATAGTTCTTATTTCAGGCAATAGAACTGATTCCAAATCACCATACTGCAACTACTGTTATCATTTCTTAATGTCTTCAATTTTCGATCTACTAATTACCAAATTATGTTAATATTTAGATCTTACAGCTATTGCAGCGAGCATTCCATAAAAGCAGCTTTACAAGTTAACAAAAAACAATCCGCCAATCGACCACCTGTAACTGCGGAATCTTTGCTGAGCAATCTAACTCTCTATCTCAAGCAGCAAAAAAAATCTTCTAGTCATGAAAATGCAGAAGACCAAGGCACAATTGTTGAGCCTCCTGACCCGACTGGTTAGTATAAAGCTATGTTTTTATTTAAAAATATTGATTTTTTTATATTAGCTTTTGATGTGACCACTATCTTTAATGACCGCTGTAAAGAAGTCCTGGACATGTGCAGTGACTCAGAAAGTGACGTTGAAGCTGCTACTAATGCTGGAGTGTGGCATGATGCTCAGGCTGATAGTTCAGACAATGAAAGTATTGACTCTGAACAGGAAGATCCTTTGAAGTAAGTTTTTGGTTCTCATTGTTTTGTCAGTTGCTAACAGGTTTTTTATAGGCACGCAAACGTGTATACGTCAGAAGAAATCACTTTTAAGGCAAGAGATCAATTGATAAAGCTGCATAGTCACTATGTTGAACAGTTTGATCATTTGCACAATCAGATGAGGGAAATAAAACGAAATTATATTTATAATCTCAAGAGGGAAAAGGAAACTTGCTGTAAGAATTATTGAAATATGTATATTGAAAATGTGTTGATTGTTTTTTGTTTAAGGTAATATCTATAGCCAAATTCGTGAACATCCAAAAGAACAAAGATTATACAAAAAATTGAAGCGTTTTGGTAATTACAATAAATCTTCTGGTGAAGATGCCATCAATACTAGGCGTTTACATGATTTAAGAAAGGTATAAAATTATTATAATTTAGCAAAATATACTAATTGACTAGTTTTTAGAGGATGCGAGGTGTAAAGTCCTATTTCTCCCGGTGTTTATTTACAGAAGATGGAGTGAAATGTTGTCAAAAACCCATTTATCTGGCAAAACATTGCCGGAAACATATAACAGAGGATGCAAATCAAGCGCTTTATGTAGCTTGCGGAAAAGTCAATTTTGACGTCAAATGTAATCTGGCCCTTGAAGGTCTTTTTGAAGACAGTGCTTGCAAAATTCATAAGGTTTTTCCCATGATAAGATCTTATAGCCAAGCAAGAGTAAGTAGTAATCGTTATTTTACGTTAGTTTATATTTCTAATTTATTTTAAATTTGAAATAGACTTCTCTAGGAAATAAACTTATAGAGGTGAGCAGGTTTTTTGGCCTTATTAGATTGACATTTTAGTGTGTTTTTTTGTATATGTATACATATTATTGGTCTCAGATTTCCAATCTGCATCTACACCCATATAACATGGGTTCATCTCTCTATCCTGTCATGCATTTTTTTCGAATTGAAATACTACAGGTTCTTATGACGTGATTTTCAATTTGTTCCATAAAGAAAGACTCTGAATCTGATCCGGATGATACATTGGATCTACCCCCTCATTTCGCTATGCCAACATCTGACAGCATCAAAACTGAAACAATGGATTATTCCTTATCATCTCTAACAAAAATGGAAACTCTGCCTTCTCTACTATTTGAAGACAGTGCAGAAAGCTTGTCTTCTACCTTACAGGTAAAGGAAGTTGTTTGTTTTAAATTGTTATAAATTGGATTTTTTCTTTTAGTATTCTACTTCGGAATTTACAGAAACTTTTGCAGAACACAATTCGTCTGATTTGCAAGAGAGCAACAATACTGCCAATTCAAATGTTATCGATGATATTGGATTGGCTGAATCAGAGGCAAAAATTGTGGAGGAGACAAAGACAAGTGACGACATATTTCAGTTTAAAATTCAAAATTTCAATGACGAACCAGAATTAGAGCAAAAGCAAGAGGAAGAAGAAACTGTTACAAATAAAGAAACTCAGATTGCAGAGAATAAACAAGAGGAATTGAAGATTTCTGAAGAAACTCTTACAAATAGCGAAACTACAGAGTCTGTTTCTGAGATTGCGGAGAATATTCTAGAGGCAGCAGAAATTGAAACTACAAATATTGATGTGAGTCGTGAAGATTCTTCAAACCATGTTGGGTTTATGGAAGAAGAGAATAAAAGTGATGAAAAAATGGAAGTTGATGGATAAAATTGTTTCATTTAGATTAATAATATAATAAGTAAAGATTAGAGTTGGTAATAAAAAAAAAAAACTAAAAATATATTAGTTTTATTATATTTTTTATTTCCCAATAAGGATTTTGGAAAAAATAAAAATTTCCAAAAAAAAAAAACATTGAGGGAAGTTTAATTTTTATTTTGAGAAAAATGCTTGAGGGTTTGGATTGATATTTTGCAAATGGATACAGATAATATTGAAATACAGGAAAAATAAATAAAATTTCATTCTGCTTGCTCACTTTGATAAAAATCACATCACATCTATCTCACCTCTGGCTTCTAAAGCTAAATAAAATTCAGTACAAATTCCTACAAATAGGATTAACTTTAATTAAATTAAAATAAAACTTCCACTTCAACCATTATAAAATATATTCGTTCGAAATGAAAGCCCATCCTTGTAAGTATTCAATATTTTAAATTTCAATATTTTCAAAATTTTGCCTACTTAGTGCCTGTAGTTGTTTATGGTGGCTACCGATACGAAAATGGAACCATTTATGTTGGATCCTGGAATAATGAAGGCTACAGGCAAGGAGAAGGACATTTACTTTTTGCAGATGGAACTAGATATGACGGCATGTTTGAAGATGGATTATTTAATGGACTAGGAGTGTTGACTTTCTGTGATGGAGCCAGGTAGAAAAATAATTTAAGCTCATCTGAAAAAATTAAAATTACATTTTGCAGATATGAAGGTGAATTTGCTCAAGGTTGGTTTCATGGTTATGGAGTATTTTGTCGTTCCGATGGAATGCGCCATGAAGGGGAATATAGGGGAGGAAAAATTTTTGGTCTAGGCTTGACGACTTTTTCAGACAATACAAACGGTTTTCCTAGAAACGAAGGATTCTTCAAAGAATGTCATTTGAAAAAACGACAACCTTGTCCGGATATTGTTCAAAAAGCGCAAAAGGTGGCTTTTGTAGCTAGGACTAAATTTTTAGATAAGGATTATTGAATATTTTCCGTTATAATTCACAGTGTAATAAATAAAAGACATACCTACATACATATGTTCTTATAATTTATTTATTGTTAAAATTGCCATAATTTGATTAAAATTCTTTAACAAAAACTGTTAAGACAATGCATATATAAAATAGTTGGCATAATGACAATTCATTGTTACATTTTCTTTATTTTTTTGTATGTTTTGTGTTTGTAGTTTCGCCCCTGCGTCTTTTATTTAATGGATTTCTTGGATCATAAATTTCAAACCAATCATCGTCTTTTGTGTTTGCATCTTTAGCCAAGACCAAGCTGTCTGTGAATTGAAGCTTATGATTCAACCTGAAAGTTAAACAAATAAATTAATTAATTTATCAACAAAATTGAATTGTTTTTTGACTAACCAAGTTTCTTCTTTATCGAGATCTTCATTTTTCTGTTTTTCCGCTTCTTTAGCTTCTTCTTCTTCCACTTCTTTGTCCTTGACAGATTGTAACTTTTGCTTGAAACTCTCAAGTAATTTTAGTGTGAATTGTTCTCTTTCGGCCTCTGGAATTTACAAAGCAGCATTTTATATACTTATGTAGATATTTACTCACTTTTTCTTGGAAGGGATTTATTTCTGTTTCTATACACATCAACTTCTTCTTTGTATTGCTTGAAAGTTTCGCTTTTCTCTTTATCATCTTCAGTTTGTTCTTTAGAGTCTGCATCTTTTTTCAGCTTATTTTGGTGATATTCCTTTTTGACAGACTGAATTTCTTTTTTCAATTCTTCCCTGTAAAAATTAACGACAACTGATATTGTTTTGTATTGTTAGTTTAATTTACACTTTTTTTTTTCTTTCCTCATCTCTATCTTTATTCAAATAATAATCTTCCAATGCTGCATCATCGTCGTTGTCCTGACTGGTCTTTGTTGCTGGTTTTGTTACCACTTTTTTGGTTTTTTTGTGACTGGTTTTTAATTTTTTTCTTATACTTTCTAATTGCTGTTCAGCAGTGTCTTCTTCTTCTTTATCGTCATTTTCCTTAGTGTCAGGGGCAACTTGTGTTTCTGAACTAAGTTTAGGATCATCTAAAATATAAATTAAAATAATAATATACTTAAATTGAGACATTCTTACTGAGAACATCATGGGAAGATTTTCCTTTAGAGTTTAGCTTCCCACTTTCTCTGGTAGATATTTCTTCATCTTCTTCCGCTTCTTCACCAAATGACAATAACTTGAAATTCCTAAAAATCAATTGTTGTTTCTGAATGACTGCTGATGCTTGTTGGTTCATTCACTAATACAACAGACTTATTAAAGCTTTGGTACTATTGGCTAAAGCTAGATACAAGCCCAAACGTTCTTTACATTCAATATTTTTTCCATTTAGTACTTTAACTTTGTGCCTACGATTTTGATTAGGTATAGGATATTAGAGGGAATTGAAGATGTTCATGAAAGTGTTCAAAAATATAGACCATTGCTGGTTGACATTCTAATAATCTGTAATAGTATGCTTAAACTAAAACTACTTACTTAACTCCTGGTTGTTTTTCTTTCTTCTTCTTCTCTTTAGTTTGTATTTCCTTTACTCTAGGTTCAATATCAGAAAAAGGATTGCTCAACACCTCAGTTTTAAGAATTTTATAAGGGTACATGGGGGTTTCATCTTCAATTATACCCTCAGAAAGCTTAATCATATTAAATAGAGTATCACCGACAACTTTTCCAAATATAGTATGTTTATTCTGCAATTCTGGAGTGGCTGCCAGAGTGAAAAAAAATTGCGATCCATTGTCGTCTTTTCCAGCATTAGCCATTGCCAGGAGGCCTCGGCGAGAGAACCGAAGACGCTGATGAAATTCATCTTTGAAAGGTTCCCCGTAAATCGATTCCCCACCAGTACCGTCTCCTTGAGGATCGCCTCCTTGTACTATAAAGTTTTTCACGACCCTGTGGAATGTTGTATTGTCGTAGTATCCTTCTAGGCAAAGCTGTATGAAATTTCTGCATGTTTTTGGGGTTTCTTTGGACCAAAGCTCTATGTCGATGTCTCCAGCAGTCGTTTTCAATAAAACCTAATAAGAATTGGTGTTTAATAAGCTATATAATGTAGTTGAGGGGTTCTACGTACTTTTCCCGACGTAGGTGGTTCTAAAATGTATATATTACTCATTTTTCGTTTAGATTTTCAATATTTGTTTTGCTAGTGGAAATGTAAACAAAAAACCAGGTTAGGTTAGATTATGGTCTCTTCTTTTTTTTGAATCCTGGAAAAAATGTATTTGAGAGAGAGAGATAGCCATATTGCGGGAATCATTTAAACATTTAGCGGCAAAAGTAGAGAGAATCCGTTATCGAATGCTATTTTGATAATTGGTTGAAAACAGACAGAAACAGTCAGAAAACTAGTACCAACCAATGAAATTCACTCTTACTGATTTGGGATTTCTGCAGAAACAGACCTATTGAAGCCTCAGCACAGCTTAGCCTCAGTCTTCCTTGATTTCCTTTATTTCTGCCTCATTTTTATCAACGTTAATCTCTGCTTCCGATTCTTCTAATAACTCTTCTAAAATTGGGGAATCCTCTGTCCAAGGGTCGCAGTAGGGCATTATCCCACTAATCACCCTGGAAGAGAAAAGTACCTAATCAAAGTTTGGATCATATCCATGGCCATGTCCAGTAATTTGTGCCTTGTCCACCATTCTCAGTCATTTACACAAAAACATCTTTGGATTTACAACAATACTTACATCCAGCTTACAGCATTCTATTCCAACAGTACCTATACATATCCAAAACCCAGCATTCAATCTCACAACAGTCTACATCCAAAATTTTCCCTGGGTCATTCATCCCTCACACAACACAACTCATCACTTCCTCCATTAACGCACTTTTAGAAAGCCAAGTCAAAAAAAAAAGTTAATGATGAAAATAGGCGCGAAAGATTATCTGGAAAATTTCAATAGTTCTAATTTTTAGACACTCTGTAAAATGTATTTATTGCCCATAGTTAATAGAGGATCAAATAAATCACTATTTAAATTTAAAAAAAAACAAAAATAAGATAGTTCTGGATTATTCCAGACTCAGACAGCAAAAGGTTGTTCATCCAAACTCAATAACTACTTACCAAAATCCAGAAGTCAATTGGTACACTATGGACACACGACGCGATAATCGGAAAATAGCGGTCGAAAAATCTTAACTTGTGTGAGAAAAATTGATAATGCCTGGACGCGACTGACGGTACTCATCTATCGGCGATTCGTACTCGACTAAATCTAATTCCCTTTGTCTTGTCCGACGAAGAAATCCGAATCTCATTAACCCAAAAAAAAAGGTAAACAGATAAGGTAATAAATATGAGTAAGTGTGATAGGCAAAAAAAACTAACTGCGTAGTAGAGTAGACCCTGACGGCAAGCGTAAATTACCTATGTGCAAATTTCAATTTTTGGATGTTTCTTAATTTTGACTTAAGAAATCGATAGAGCGAGTCCAAATTAGTCAGAAACAACTCTAACATCAAATACATTTGGAAATCTCAATGAGAAACAAAATCCATCAGAAGGAAATTTTATTTTTAATGGCTCTGGAGTACTCTGGACATTTTTTGAAATCTTGACATGCTCATGAATAATTGCTTATATCTTCGATTAAACTAGATATCATTGAAAAGAGCATTACATTATCTATAAGCCTGTGCAAAATTGTTTTTGTAGCTTGTAAAGTTTCCAAGATATTGAGCCTCAAAATGGACATTTAGTAAAAATTTTGTCCAAAACTTTTAATTCGATTTTCTCAAAAACTATAAATGCTAGCGAATTCAATTGAACATCATCTGAAAGCACTTTTCAAGAGCTACAATTCCTGAAAATTTTGGTTCCAGAATTGGTTTTGGTTACCGAGATATTTATAAGATTGAAGATTTCCAAATAAAAATCCATTCTGTCATAAAAGTTTCAAATACACATCGGAAAACTTTGAAAGGTCATAACTTTTTTTCTATTATAGATAGAAAGCTGAATCTTTCACTGGATTTTATCCCTTTCAAAGGACTACAATCCCTGAAAATTTCAGCTCATTTGCACTTATAGTTCCTGAGATAAAATCGTGTTAAGCAATTGGGGTGATTTATCAATTTTTCAATTTTTCTGAGTGCCTTTTTTCATGGATTTCGGCTTCAAATCTGAGAATAATTTTGTGTATGGAGTTCAGGGTATCACGAGGGACCATTAGGACACAAAATCTCGACAAAAAAAATTTGAAATTTCATCGTTTTAGTAAGAAGGTAGGTACCACCCTAATTATTATTTTTTTAAGAGCTTATTCCTCCCCAATAGTCTACTGCCGAATGACGAATATAAAAATAGATAAAAGAAGAAAGGTACAATAGCTTATTTACATTACCCTGGTCCCTTATTTCTGACTTGGATATGATATGATTCATCAATTAGGTATAATATTATTGAGATAAACATATTATTGAAATATATACCTAATATTATTGAGATATAAACAAATCCTTCCATCTTTACTTGCTGAAATGCACGAAGGACTTATTTCAGATTGTTTCGGAAATGTGATAAAAAACCTTTTGAGAATGATCATTATTCGAGTGGCAAAAATTGCCAAAACTACTTATTAGTGCAAAACATTTATAATTTTTTTATGTAGGTAGGTAGGTACCCACTGTATACCTACTTATATTATGCATCAGATAATGTACCTATACTGACCTACCGGTATTACCAAAGTTTGGTATTACGATGTAGATATATGTATTATAATTTTTCTAATCAATCCACACTGACCAAATATACGCCCAATTCAACAACGTCAAATGGACGTTTCATAGATGTCTTCATACAGGGTATTTTTTCTGAATGGGTCATATTAGGTTTACCGTGGTAACTTTTGAACCTGTTGGTTCATGTCATGGTCAAATAACCGTCCACTACGTGACGTCCCAAACAAGTCATATTATGCAACCTCTTTTCGACGTCGAATTTTGGTTAATCGACGTAAATCTATTTGAAATCGTCGTCATAACGACTTACCTAAAGTGCGTTTTTTTTTAAGATAAAAGTCAAACTGACATTAGGTTGGCAATACAATGTAAAATTGTCAATGCTTTCAAATTTTTCATGTAGAAAAGGCTTGTGTTGCCAACATAGTTACTAAATTTTTGACTTGGGGAATTATCTTTAAAAAAAAAAAACAGATTTTACCTTTACTTTACTGCTTGGGATGTTTGTTGAAATAGGAAAACAGACCTGCTGTCTGTCTGGTGATTTGAATATAATTTTTTTGACAGGGACAGTACATACAATCAATTGCTGTGTAACTGTTGGATTCTTTTAATGTATGCATTTATGTTGAACATCCAACCAAACTTACGCCTTGGTATATAAAAGGATTTACCGACGTATCTCTGGAAAAATTTTGTGTTCTCTTCAACATAAGAAAATACTCCATGAACAACCAAGATTCTAGACTAGATAACTCCCACGCACAACTCTTTATTTATTTATTTTAATTTGTAATTGAGTGTCTCATTGTTAACTACCTACCTATACTATTTTCTTAACAATTACTATTCTATTAGCTATAGACAATTAGCCTCCTCGAAAATATATAGTAGCTATAAAATCTCAAATTCTCAAGGGCTCTTGAACTGCATTCAATGTAACATTACTCCTATCCTATAGATAATTAAATACAAATTAACGATGATTAGTATTCTATTTAGTTTAAATTAAAGAAAAAAAAAACAGATAAGTTTCTCACTGTGTACCAGTCTGGAAAGATAAGATTTGAATTGGAAAACAGAAAGATACAAAATAATTAGAGACGCAGTGTTGATTTTTTAAATCCAGGAGTAAGTTTATGTGTATAATTTTTGTGTGCAAAGAGTAGAAAATTTGTGATTATGAGGGGCGGGAGATTTGGAGTTGAAGGTAAAGGAATAAAAGAATATAATATCTTGTAGGTATCAAGCAAGAGTTTAGTTATTTTAAACGTATTTTGTAGGTATCAAGAAAGTTAAATATCTGCAAGCAAGAAAAATATCTGCTTTTCATATTAGGTCATATATGGGCAGTTTAACAAAAAAATAATAAAAAGATTACCTATTTTCAAGCAAGAAATATAACCGACATTAAATGTGTAGGTATATAATTCTGTAATCTTCAGAATTTTTTTGATTAAGATGCCATATAAAAATATTTAACAATCTCCTAGTATAACTTAATGACAATCACCAAGATAAATAGTGAAATGGCAAACAATTAAAATCGTTATTATTTGGCAAGTAATTAAAATCGAAATTGTGCATATTATAAATGCACAATAACTTTTGTTATTGTGGTCATTGCCACAGTTTGTGTCTTATTTGGATACCTTATCTGTTTGTTCTTTACTTATAAGAATTGGACAAAGAAATCACAAAAAGTGTTTTTCCTTCTTTGATTTGATTCTAACTTGTAGCTGAAACTTTTTGACATTATTAAAAGGGAGACATATTGTATGAATTCTAAAAATCTCATCCAATAAGTAGTGTAGGTACCTACTATTCTTCACGATTAATTTTTGGTACCTATTACAAAATACCTATCTAAAAAGTAATTTAATCCACAGGAAATTATATCAGATAATGTATAACTGTCTAAGTAAATTATTATACTGCCACGAGTTGTGTAATTTTTAGCTAAACAATAAAGTAAACTTGCAATTTTTTTTTTTTAAATTGAATCTTATGTTTGATTTGGATGAAGGTGATGTGCGCATTAATTTGACTAAAACTTTGTTGTCGTAACTATTTGAGGAAGATTTAAGAGTTTCTTTTGCACTTTGTATTATGAAATAACAATTTAAAACAGACTTAAAATCCTTATTCAAATGGGACTTTTATGGTTCAATTCTCATTAAGATATTTATTCATTAATTAAGGATCCAAAGCTTCACTGACATTTTTTAACTTTTGCATTTTTTCATTCCAGAAGTACCACTACAATCTTTCAGCCCATCATCCTACGAACGAAGAAATTCGAGAAGCCTAAAGGGACCCCTAAGGGTGACACGACTATGTCTGCTTGGAATAGTCGTGCCCACCCTTATTTTGGGGGTCCCTTTATATCTGAGGTACAATGTGTACGGGGCGCAGCTCTACCCTTTGGCCATGTCTGATATGAGAATGATAGATAATAGAGTATCGACTACATGGTGCCAGGTAATTTATGTAGAGTATATATCATAATCATAAAAACTATTATCGCGACATAAAACAATAATTGTTCCTTAAATATATGAAATTTTCAACAATTTTACCTTGGAAATTGTTTGTAAAAGTTGTTATTTCAAATTTTTCAAAATATGTGTCGAGGCCTGTTACTTTAAAAAAAGATATTCTGGAAATCTTCAATTATATACCTTTTTCAAATTAGTCCTGTATCCATCACAAAGCTCTGTATAACTGACAATCCTGGCATTCATATAACTAGACTGAATTCTGAATTTCAATTTTTTAAACCATTGAGATAATATGAACTGGAAAAATTGAAAAAATACATATTAGAAATAGGCAAACATCTCGAGCAATATCCAGGTTGCAACAAGGAATATATTATGCTCCAAACAAAACGAAAGTTTCGGCCAATATTGGATCACATTCGGAAAATCTATTGAAATCGGACAAAGGAATATAGAGAACTTTGCAAGGGAAGTATATGTGTTAATGCAACATTATTTATAAATTTGGTTTCTTCTCATTCTTATTAAAGAATTACTACTTAAATGTCAATTTCGCGTAAAACACACAGGAGTGTATTTTCTACGACCCTGCGCCGACCGTTGAAGATTTGGATTAACACTACACACTACACACTAGATCAATAGCGGTTCCGTATTTTAAGCTCGAAAAGTCTATGTCTTGTGCCGTTAAAAAGGGACCTTGAGTGCCTTAAGTCGATGGTGATACATTGGTGGTTGTGGAGAACCGTTTTCCAGGGGATCCCTATATATACGCACAGCTTATAAGAAACACAGGTGACTGGTAATAACTTTTGTGTGTTTCGACAATCCTATGGTATCATTTTCATTTCTACTTCTATTAGATTGCGCGATTATCAAGTCGCAGTCCAGTTTACTAAATTTCAAATACTATTGCGTAAACAATATGAATGTTCAAAAAAAGTAGATTGTAAATTCCTTTGGAGTTTTTACGTCTTGTTCCAGCTGGTCAAGCACTGCTACCTTATATATTTTGTGCGTGACTCTGCTTCAGGTTTCCATCAACATTCCTGGATGGTAAAGTTAAAGTGCCCACCTCTTGGGGTATAAGCCGTAACCCCTTCAGCCTTTTGCAGAAGTAAACAGGATATTCACATTGATTAAATGTTCTGCAGTTTCTGTTGCTTGTTCGCAAGATCTACAGTAATGGTTTCTTGACTGCGTTGTAATGTCTTTTCTGACACTCTGTGCATGTTAGTAAGTTGTTCAGAATGTCAATTGGTTCGGATCTCTTTGCCGATATGAAATTTGACTGTCTCAGACCTGGGGATGGATCTCCAATGAGCTAGCATTAGGTCGTTTTTGTTAGGAAACAGTACCAGAAGTACCAGGACATAGGTACCTGAAAGTACTTTAACTAGCAAGTCGAGCTTTGATTATTCTTATCAAAAGTCAGCAAGAACTTTTGGGTCAGTTTTCATCAAATTTGCGAAATCAAGCCAAACCAAATAAAGAATTTCGGATGGAAACCCTGGGTAACAGTATCACCATAGAATTTCATTATGATCAGGAAAAAGGGAGCACTTTTGATGTATGGTTCAAAAGATATCAAAACCTTTCTACAGAAGATGCCAAAAATATTTCATACCCCGCAAAAGTAAGACTTCCAAGAAAATTAGACACACAAATCCATGAAAGGTAGGTACATACAGCAGAAAAAGTAGCAACCGCAATCACATCGCTAAAACCAAACTCTAGTCCAGGGCCTGATGAGATCAAACTAGTTTTTCTCAAGAACTGTGTACAGCTGCTGAAAGAGCCTTTGTCTCACTTGCTTAACACCATAATGAGCACAGGATACCTATTTCCCTTTAGCCTGGAAGAGGGCTGTGGTAACACCAATATACAAGAAAGGAAACAAACAGCATGCAGAAAAATATAGACCAATCAGTCTAACAAGTGCACTATGTAAATGCATGGAAAAAATAGTAGCCAAAGAACTCACTGATTTTCTGCTTGAAAATGTTTTACCTGCTGAACAACATGGCTTTCTCCCAGGAAAATCAACATTAACAAACCTGCTAACCAGACTAAATGAGTGGACCCTGGCTGATGACAACCATGAACCAATTGATGTCATTTACCTTGATTTTGAAAAAGCATTCGACAAGGTGTCAACAGAATTTTTGCTTTATAAATTGGAACATTTTGGAGTTAGAGGTAAACTTCTGAGGTTGTTGGAAGGCTTTCTCACTGTACGTACCTTCCAAGTATGTGTGGATTCCTCACTTTCAAAGGAGCACAAAGTACACAGCGGTGTTCGTCAGGGGTCAGTCCTTGGCCCGCTGCTGTTTATAACTTACATAAGCGATCTCTATCAAGGGCTTCACACGAATAATGCGACATCTGTTGATAATGGAAACCTATACACAAATCCGCTGCTATATCAGGTTGAATTACAAATGGACCTTAACAACATTAAAGCTGGACACATAAGTGGGGGATGCCTCTGAATGATTACAAATGCACTGTCCTTCATATTGGTCAAAACAATCCCAATTTCAACTATTTCTTTGAACAAACGGAAATAACACCAGTAACGAAACAACGAGACTTAGGAGTCACTTTAACATATGACCTGAAATAGGATACACATATCACACAAATGTCCAGAAAGGCTAATTCAATGATCTACCTTATTCAGACAGTCTTTAAAGACTTAGGTATCAAAGGAAATGATCTTGAAACTTCACAAGTCGTATATAAGACCAAAACTTGAATATGCCCAAACGATCTGGAATCCATACGACATTAAAGACATAGAACAGATAGAGAGAGTTCAAAGAAGAATAACGAGATTACCGCAGGAACTTAAAAATCTGCCCTATGAGGAACGGCTCCTGAGATTGAACCTCACAACTTTAAGAGACAGGAGAATCAGAGGTGATCTCATTGAAACACATAAAATACTCAACGGTCACTATGCCTGTAACCTGAGAGACATCTTCCACCTAAGCCACAACATAAATCTGAGAAGACACGATCAAAAGCTTTCTAAAGAAAGATGCAATAAGCTCCTCAGGAGGAATTTCCTTAACAATAGAGTTGTTTACAATTGGAACCACCTGAGCGCTGACACCATAAATTCTACCTCCAAAAATCAGTTTAAGAATCACCTCAACCAGGAAATGACAAGTTGGGCCACAACCTCCTTTGTACACTACTGTCTATAGACCATACAATCAGAACTAAGAATGCGATAGCTGTCTAAACAAATACAGCAGTCTCATCGGTTTTTCTTTAAACCGCCTACTGCTGTTAACATCAATAATAATAATAATAATAATAATAATCAAATTCATTTCACCCAAGGAAATCAAAGATTTAACCTTTAGTGAAACCGTAAACAAACTAACCCAGTTGTTTGGTAAAAAAACTACAATTTTTCACACAAGATATCAATGCATGAAGTTGAAAAAAAAATGATTCGGAAGATTTTATCGCATTTGCTTCACGTGTCAACAAAATGTGTGAAGAATCCAAGATATATCAAGTCACGAGCAAACGAATTTAAATGTTTAATTTTTACTTGAGGCTTACTTACAATCAAGTAAAGATAGTGAAATACGAACCAGAATTTCAAACAAATTAGATTCTAATAGCAACGATCAACATACATTAGGAAGTTTAATTTCTAAATGTCAGCACAGGATACCTATTTCCCTTTGAAGAACAATTCAATTTAAATATAAATATAAATCTTAAAAATAAAAATATAGAGAAGGGTTCCCAAATGGATTGAAGATTCGTCTCTCCAATGTAAATGCCATTTCGAACATAAATAAACATTTGCCAAATTCAGGTTTCCAGCAAAATTTTAAGTTTAAGCCCAACAATAAACCATATTACCGTTTCGACATGAGAATTATGCACATAATTTCCAGGATGGTACTGCATTTTCAAACGACCCTAGCTGGTATTGCGGCGAACTGGGTAGATTGGATCATAAAATTTGGTCTATGGAACGTTACCATTCAATTCAGTCTGCGATATGTTGGTAAATCAAAACAATTTCCAATTAAAACAGAATCATTAAAAGTAGCTTTTCCTAAAGTATTCCAAAAAACATTAGGTTACTTAAAAAAAAAAACAAATTTAATTTTCACATAAAGGAAAGATGCAGTTCCTATTTTCAAAGCAAAAAGACCAGTCGCTTATTCAGTTATGCATGAAGTTGACCAAGAACTTCAAAGGTTGCAAGAAAAAAATATTATATCATTAGTTGATTATTCCGATTAGGCAGTCACAAGTATTGTAGTTACAAAGGAACAAAACGGATATATCAGATTATGTGGCGATCACTCTACTGGTCTCAATAAAACTTCTACCACATCATTACCCTCTTCGAACAGTCAAAGAAATTTTTTCAAAGTTACAATTTTTAGTATCATTGACCTTTCTGATGGTTTCCTCCAAATTGAAATCAGTGAAGATTCAAGAAAATGTTTGACAATAAACACTCATCATGGATTGTTCCAATACAATAGAATGCCATTTGGTATGAAAGTTGCCCCAGCCATTTTTCAACAATTTATGGATATCATGTTATCAGGTCTGAAAGGAACCACATATCGATGACATTTTACTATCAGGCCAATCAGAGGAAGAACATTTTCAAAATTTAAATCTTCTTCTAAAGCGTATAGAAGAGTTTGGGTTTCAATTAAAATTACAAAAATGTAAATTTAGAGTCCCAATCGAGAACCGTTTTAGAACGGTAATTTCCAGTTGCCCACCTATTTTTTAATAAGTTGAACATTTATCCTAATTGACAAATGATTTGATCGAATGGAAATTACCGTTCTAGAACAGTTCTCATGTCGGTTGGAACAGAGCTATTATTATTCAGGGATCATAAGAAGGTCCCAAGATTAAAATGGGAAGCAAGGTGCTGTTGGAAGCTGGTAGGGACTATGATTAACAAATGTTTGATTGAAGAAAAGATTCTAAACTCGTTGCAAAATGCAGAAGACTTCCTTATATAGGTACAAGAGAGGAGACGAACACAAGATAAAAAAACTATCGGATGGTATCACATTAGTCAGGCGCGGCTCCTCTGTAAGGTCATTCGGTCAATGACCCACCACCACCTTGAATATTACGTTTTAAATTAACCAACATCACGCTCAACAGAATACAGAAATCGAATTATTTTGCGCATATTGGGTACCCGCCTTTTAAAAATACAAAATACAGGCCTAGCTGCGCTCGGGGCTTATAGCTTTTCAATGATCATAGGCGAATGCAATGGGAATCAGAGAGAGAGAAACATAACGGGTGTAAATGAGTAAGATAAAGAGGCACATTTCCTCCCATATGTTCCATCACGTCGACGGCCGGCAGCGGCGCCACATCCTCGAACGATCGATATAGGTATTTATCGGAATGGAACAAGAGCGCTCAGAATTCGACGATTTTATTATCGTTTTTCAATCGCGTTTATTGAAGAAAGATGAAAAACAAAAGGCCTAGAGTGTTGGGGTGTCCAGATTTATTTTTCTTAAAACAATCACTGAATTGTCATTGTGCACATTAGCACATTGTTTTGTTTTGGTTTAATTTTTTGGGTTTAAAACGCTTTAGTGCAACAAAAATTAACAAATTTTCTATAAAAATTAGTTGATATATCCTTTATACAGTTGGTTTTATATCAATTTAAGTGCGGATATTGACGTTTTTTGCCGTAGTAAATCGAATATTCACAATTTTATAAAAGAAACCCTATTCCTATTTTACCATTACACCGCGGCTAAACTAACCAAAAATATGCAAACTAACCCAAACTATTCCGTCCACGTAATGCGTACTAGTCCTTGTAGGTTAATATTGAATTTAGAAAAACAAAAACGCGCTTCGCGCGCTTTTCTTTAAACCGGTACACTTATAACCAGTAGATATTGAACGAACTGTAACCCAAACTAACCAAAAGTATGCAATCTAACCCAAACTAACCAAAAGTATGCAAGCTAACCCAAACTAACCCGTCCATGTAATGCGTACCAGTCCTTGTATGTTAATATTGAATTTAGAAAAACACGCTTTGCTTTGCTTTGCGTCACAGTTTTTTGAAGGTAAATGAAATCCTTATGGCGCTAATTTCACTGTTGACCTAGGCCGCCATATTGATAGGATTGCCCTATCAAAACCCGACACTTCGCACCTCAAAATAGATCAACTTTAATTTATAGATTTTTTCTTAAGACTAATGGCGATTTCCATTTGTCAATCAGTGCGCACTGAGTGTATCGGCATCTTTTTCTAAAAGCATGTAACATGTAAGGATAAGGATACGTTTTTTTTGCACTCGTTCGACAAATGGAAATTGCTATAATATACTTAATCCGCATATTTTTATATTGGAATCGATGCAAAATGTCTAACTACAACATTAGGAATGCAGCTTATAAGAAACTACGTGTTGCACTAAAGCGTTTTACCACCAATTTTTTGAGTAATCTGTCCTGAATCTTTCTTTAATCGCTTCACAAAAATGGATTTCCTTGTTCAAGAAATAATTTCTTTAATTTCCAGTGGGGGATTGACTTTTGAAAAACGGTTGGAATTGACCTGTCTCGCATAAATAGAAAAAGAGAGCTTTAATTGTAATAAATACAAGTTAGAAAGTAATAAGAGATGACATGCGCGCGCAACTATTGGGTTTCAGTGTAGCCAGTTTCCAGTTTGTATTGTTGCAGAACAAATGTAGACAATACAAATCGAACATTATAACGTTAAAGAAGTGATATAGTGTTAAGTGTTTTACAACGCCTTAAATCAGATAGAAGAAGAGCTTTAAAGTGTATGTTCACATCGTTATTGGCACTTTTATTTTGATAAATGTTTCATCCGGCAACATTGCACAATAAAAGTCCAAAGGGATATGTCAAGTATAATCTGACATAATTTTAAACAACACTGCGGTGGGTTCAGAAGTAATACGTAAAGTATTAGTTTGCTCTTTGTCAAAATACACGTTACAAAGAAAGAAGTAGCGAATAATTCTGAACTGGCACCTGAATAAGAATATGACGCAAGCCCGTAACAAACTCGCTTTTCATTGGATGCTCACCTGCAGCCCACGAGTTGCGCGCGCAGTCACGGTAATAAAAGATAGGTGGATTATGCCAAACCACGAAAGATAGAGGGAAAGAAATCAAAAGGTATTTTCGTCCAACAATGTATGAAATGTGCGACTGGATGTGGATATTTACTAACTTATTGCACAAATTCTAAAAAAGTTTCTAACCTGTTGTTTTCTACTTGACGTAAGACATAAATACATAACCTGAAATTAGGAGCAAGGATATTACACCTCTCCTCCGGTATCAAAAACCGAATTTTCGTGAAGAACGTAGTTCATCCAAAGACGAACCATGGTTCGTCGGTGACGTCATGAGTTTGAACGCTGGCTAGAAGCTGCGTCCATGCTTCCGTCGAACTACGTTCAATATAACGTCGTGAGTTCCTCGCGAAAGCGTTTGTGTTCATGAAATCATGGAAGTAGTTCCTCGCGAAAATTCGGTTTAACCCAACATCTACGTCATCAATTGTCAAATTTCAAAATGACCATAAAGGAGCGCGAAATTCAAGTATTCAAATTTAAATTCCTACAAAAAGACAAAAACTAAAGCCAAAAAACTTGGTTTAATACCAAAAAATTTTCGCCTAAGGCGCTATTTTAGCCTGCGGCGCTGTCCCTCCTAATTCGACCCACCTGTAAAAAAACTCACGAGCCGCGCCTGACATTAGTATGAGTTGTTTACAAAAGTAATGCGAGGGTACATTCCAGGATGTCATCAACAAGTTAGACTGGCGAAATGTTAATAAAATGATTGATTGTTCTATTTATTGCCAATACAGGCGAATAATTCAAAAGCACGCTTGAAGAACCTCATCATGCAAATTGGTCTTCGAATGGATCTAACAAAAAGAAAGATCATGTCGGTGTTGGATCCAAATTGCTAAAGATAGGATTCGGAAGAATTGGGAAGAGGCCTTATCCAGGAGTTCATGATTACAGCCTGAAACAAGAAATAGAAGAAACCAATAATAATGGAAGGCTTGTGCCTATTCAAAACTCAAACATCGTCAGTAGGTAACAAAAGTTTAAAACGTATATATCTTGGAAGTGAAGCGACCTCATAAATATATTATCATTTATTTATTTATTGTCTTTTTAAAAATAACCGATAAGATCTGCTTTTATTTATTTATGGCTTACGTTGAATCATGTTTAGGTTTTGATTTATTCATTCCATTTTCTAATCAATACTTTAATAGAATGATCCTAAAAGTATGCTAAATAATATAAAAAAATTGGAACCTTGACACCAATAAAAAATAAATCTTATCATTTTTTCTTTTTCGGCACTTTTATATAATAATTACTTTAAGAGCATCAACCTTTGCCCAGATTAATCCATATTAAATGAAAAAATTCAACTTAATCTATAGAAGAACCAAGATCTGCTTGAAGTTGGTTGGCCTACCATCCTAATGAGTAATAGATTAGGGAAAATTTACGTTCATCATATTGTCTATCTACCTAAGGTCTGGTCTATTCATCCCTTGGATTGGAACTTACAAAATTTGAGCATTTTAAGTGCATCTAATGTAGATTGATTTGAAAGCCATAATTTTGTATTAAATTGAAATAAAACCAACTTTTTCTTCCAGAAACAACGTGTCAAAGTTAACGCGACCTTCAACGCGTTCCTACTATCTCAACCACCAACCCTTTCCACCAGCCTTCAAACCCTTTCCATGGTCAGACACTTGGTGCTCGAAGATGACATCAAAGAATATTGGGGATTTTACCTTTTAAAAGGATCCTCAGTAACTGTAAATACTTGTGTGAGGTAAACAAATGTTAAGTGAATATATTGAATAAAGTTACTAAAAACATTTAACTTGCGTTTATTAGTTTTTAACGGTGACAACGAAAATTGAATTAAAATTATTGTGTTTTAGATGGCCTGGCGCTTCTCTAATAGTTATCCGTGGCCACAGACATCTTCACGAATGCGCCTACATCGGAGACGACTCCTCAGAAGAACTCGATGAACTGATGGAAGCGATCAAAGAAGGCACTTATGTTGTCAATCAAAGCGATACAGTAGTGAAACCAGCTCAAAAGACTAACGATCCTGAATTGATGAAACGCCACAGGGCCGATGTGGAATTCCACAGTCCTCACCACGAAATCAATAAAGAAACTCACACTTTAAAAGACAACGTCGATACTTCCGATTTAAACGATCCTAAAATGATGAAAATCATTCTCGAAGCTTTGCAAACCAAAAAGAAGAAAAAGCCGAAAGAAGACCATCCTCATTTCAAAAGAAACTCTACAATAGCGGAAGAGGAAACTGGTAACTTCAATATTTCGGCCCCGGGTCGAGGCGCCGCGGCAACATCCCAAGAAGTCGTAGCACAACTATTCAGCAAATTGCAAAGCCTTGGCGATAAGGCACCAAAATACTTGGAGGCCCTGAACAAAAAATTCACCATCACAGAAAGCTCTCTGGAAAATCTCGGCAAAATCCAAGAGGGCGACATGCAAAAAAGGCATTTGCACTTGGAAACTCAAGGCAGGCAATACAAGAAGCCGGCAGTGAATTTCGATAAGGCTATTGATAGTAGGAGACGAAAGCGGGAGATTGAAGCGCTGGGAGAGGATTTAAGCAGAGATGATAGTGAAAATAATAATGGAAATGAAGAGGTAAGTAATTAAGCAGTTCATTAACAGAGTTTAGTTTGATTTCTTTGGCTCATTGATTTTTTTACTCCTGCTTCTCTGTCTTGAGGTTGCCATGCCATTGTCATTCCTATAAAGGTTTCTTTCTTCCTTCCATAAGTTGTTTTCGTTGTACGTCTTGTTCCTTCTATTCCTATATCGTTCTCTAAGTTTCCATGTTTCAACCCCAAACACACAGGGGCGGATACAGGCCTTTTGAAAGGGGGGGCAGTTTAATTTAAAGTAAGCCAGATTGGGTTAGTTTGGGTTAGTTTTGGCAGCGCATTGTGCAAGATACGGTTTTTCGAAGGAATGGCTCATCAAAATACAATAAAAGCGTGCAACATTTCACATTTCTGACATTCAATTTTTGTTTCTGACCATGGATTCTAAAAATTTAGCCAATACTGTACAACTTTTGTATTTACACCTTTCATCTACTTCTAAAGATGAAGGCTGTAGGTAGGGTGTCAATATATAAAAAAAAAACACCCTGAACTTGAACAATAACTTATTATATAAAGTCAGAATTTGTAAGATTATCCACTTTTTGTCAATTTGTCTTTCAACAGGAATTAGTAATGTTACTTCACCAAACTAGTAATATAATGTGACAAGTTATTCAAGTACAAACGTGTGGATTGTTGCGGAACTTATGAGTGGACCTCTGCGGGACGAGCGCAGCGAGTTCCGCAGCCATCTATTCATCAATAAGTTGTTTAATTACGATACTAACTAACTCAAATGTGCGTTATTCTCATTAGTTTAAAAATTACACGTTTCAGGTGAATATCTTACTTGAACAGTTCAACAGTATATTGGTGATTAGATGGCTGCGGAACTCGCTGCGCTCGTCCCGCAGAGGTCCACTCATATAAGTTCCGCAATAATCCACACGTTTGTACTTGAATAACTTGTCACATTATATTACTAGTTTGGTGAAGTAACATTACTAATTCCTGTTGTTAAAGGCAAATTGACAAAAAGTGGATAATCTTAAAAAATTCTGACTTTATGTAATAAGTTATTGTTCAAGTACAAATAAGTGGATTGTTACGGAACTTATGGGTGGACCTCTGCGGGACGAGCGTAGCGAGTTCCGCAGCCACCTCTAATCACCAACATACTGTTGAACTGTTCAAGTAAGACGTTCACCTGAAACGTGTAATTTTTAAACTAATGAGAATAACGCACATTTGAGTGAGTTAGTATCGTAATTAAACATATTGATGAAAAGATGGCTGCGGAACTCGCTGCGCTCGTCCCGCAGAGGTCCACCCATAAGTTCCGCAACAATCCTCTTATTTGTACTTGAACAATAACTTATTATACAGGGTGTCCCATAAGTCATGATCCAAACTGAACGAGGCGATTCTTTGGTTTATTTTATGACTTAATTTTTTTATAAACATATGTCCGCAACCGCTTCGTTACCGATCTACAGGGTGTTGAAATATCAATATTTTTTTGGTTTTTTCTTTTATAGCTCCTGCAATTTTTGAGGGATTAAGCTGAAATTTGGAATATAGGTGCTACATGATTGCACATTTCAAACGTTTGCCAGAATTCACAAGGTGATGTTTTTCCAGTTGTCATATGCCCTTTTCTGCCCCTGAACTTTTTTGCGGTGCGCCGCTGGTAGATCCTAAAGAACTAAATGATTTTTCTACCTTATTTAGAAACTTTTTGTTCTCTTGTAGTTTTTTCCAATTACCGACCCTTATCGAGAAAAAGATTAAAAAACAAATCTTTGTAATTAGCTAGATAAAACTACAGTGACTCAATATACCTTTTCTACCCACAGTGGCGACAATAGAGGTCACGCCGCCGTATTCTTGATCATTTTCAGTACGAATCTAGACAGTGTTGTCGAATGTCAAAATACTAAATCGGGAGAAACTAGCGTTGAAAATCGGTAAATAGAAAGTTCTCGTGCCTCAGACGCTACGCTAATACGGTACCGCTAACAACACGGTATTTTAAATGGTATTTTATAGTTCTCGGACACGAAGACACAAAAATCCTCTAATCCCTTATTCTGTTTACATTTTGACAGATGAATTGAGTGATCTAACCCAACTTTCTTTTGCTTGTTTTCCAACTTTTATTTATCCTGAAGATTCCCGAGTTTCATTAATTTTCCCGTGATGTTTTTTATGCAGGAATTATTAGAAGTTGCTGTTTTACAGACGAAAATGGAGCGTAAACTAATTTTGACATAGCATAGCGTTACGGTAAGGTATCCGTTAAGTCCCGTTAGGTAGCGGACCCCGCTAACGCTAATACCGTAAGAACTGTCATACTTGTCAAATAGCGTTACGGTATTTAAAATTTGGACAGCCCGAGAACTCTCTAATTACTGCGCAAAATCGGTAGGTATAACACAAGGATAATACACACTATTAAAGATTGCTTATCGGCCTCGTTTTCGGTAATCACGGCCATATTGGTGTATCACCATTGCCAACGTCATCAACTAAATCGTAGTTGTTTGCGCCAGCGGTCCTAGTTTAGCATTTAAATTTATGATGAAAAATATAATTTAATTTTGATTAGCATAAGGCATTTTTTAGCGAGATCCCAGTAATAACCGTTTATAACCCGTGCGGTTATACACGGTTACACTCCCACTTCAAAAATATATCCCTACGATTGGCAGATTTCTAGGATTAAACCGCTTCTCGCTAAAACGGAACGGTTATCAAAATTTTACAGTAAAGTGAGGTTAGTTTATATTTTGTGGTAAACATAAACGAAATGAAGTCAATAATTAAGTCCTTATTACTAATTGACGATATTATGTTTGGAAACACCCTGTATATTCTAATTTCTAAGTATTATCGAGTCAAGTATAGTGGCCCCTTGAAATGTTTATTGCAAGAAAATCATGAGAGACAGCTTATAGACGATGATGTGTGGATTATTGTCTCTTTCAACTTGATGACTACTACTACCGGCGAGATCTTCCATTTTTTGATGATATCCTCCAATAACAAAAAAACCTCAGAAAAAAACTAACTTTTACACATCAAAACAATCATAGTAAATGAATCTAAGGTTAGAATTTTTCAGTTACTCAACTCTCGACTTGGGTATCAAAAACAATAACCGTGTTATAGAATGATGACGTCACTTTATGACAGCAAAACACCTTCCCCTATTACCGTTTTCTCGCAAAAACGGATCGGTTATTGATTTCCTGTAACCGCTTGTAACACGGGCACTTACGGGAGCTCGTTAAAAAATGCCTATAATAGGCAAAGAGGAAGATGCAAACAAGATCTAAACAGGAGTTGTTAATGTTAATTATTATTAATGTAGTAAGATCGAGTATGCATAAAGCGAAAGACCGTGTAATCATAACCTGTGATGCAAACAGTCTAGGTCAAGACGACAAACGACGTGCTGCCTACGTCACAACTGGTGATTTGGCGTAGTGGGGGCAAGAGTGAGGGGCTTCAGATTTGTTCTAGACAGATCTTATGAGGATAGCCTATCCTGCAGTAATAGTGTGTATATCCTTGGGTATAAGCAATGGGTATAACATAAAGACTAAAATCCAGCCGTGTTTTGCTTTTAGTTTTTTATTTGCTTGAGTAGGTAAAAGCCCAGTGATTGTTTCCGTGGAAAGTCTATTTTTATGTGTTGTTTTCATTCGATTTATTGTTGAGAATGTGCGCTCAACATTGGCGGAAGAATGGGGCAATGACAATAATATAATAAGAACAGATTCGGATATGACAGGACCTACGGGAATTCCTCGAAACAAACGCACTGATACTGATACCAACCTCTAAGATACCAACCATTGCTAACAGTTGTCGGAGGATCTATTTGACATATGACAGTTCTGATATGGACAAACATTTCAATAGTAGATCGGGTGCGGTTGTCGATAGAAAAATCGGCGTAAAAAAAACCGATAAAATTGATTTTTTGGCAAAAAACGGTGAAAAAATCGGTAGAATCGTAATTATTGTCGAAAATCGGTAAAAACTCAATGAGGAAATTGCATAAAATTTTATTTAGATGCAAAATGTATTTAAAGTGAAAATACTCTAGAAGTATATTTCCATATTCAAATCCTCTTTATACGGAACCACTAATAAATAATTAATTATTCAAATATTGAATATAACAAAGGGCGCGAAAACACTCTCAACTTGGGTATGACGTCATGGAACGGTAAACAAATAAAAGTGTGGTTATGTTGACGTGATACGTGGAGCCGTCAGACGCTTGTGTATTGGCGAAAGGTCCCAAAGTAGGCGACATCTATGATCAACTTTGGTACTCAAAACTCAGTGAACAACAAAGCAAGTTTGCATTTGGCCCTCGTCATTATTTCTGGAAGACACTGGAAGTTTTCAATTTTCTATACAGAATATTATTCTTTTTATGTATTGCTTTTGTTATATAAATCACAAAAACATCATAAAACACAACTTGACAAAAACTAACCTCAAAAAACTGGCTTTGTTGTTCACTGAGTTCGGCAGACATATTGCTATTTTTCGCGTAATTTAGCGCCATCTGTTGATACAGGAATTTCGCCAATACATCGAATTTTACCGATGGATTCAGCATTCTATGTCGGTCATTGTCATTTTCCATTAACTAAACAAAGATACCTACGCCTAGTTTTTATTCTAATCAGCGACTTCCCCGATGAGTTAGCTATTGTTATGATAATTATTATTTAGTCCTATATATTTGTTACTATCATTACTACACTATATCTTTCTCTCTTTTAATGTATAGGGTGTGAGTTCACTGGAAGAGAATTGATTTCCAAAATCAACGTAACACTATCTTTGTTTAGTGAATGGAAAATGACAATGATCGACATAGTCGCATAAATCAATGACAAAACACAATGGACAATGGGTAAGAGAGAGAGGGAGTACAGAGACTCGTTTTGACGGATACCGTCTTGTGACGTCATTCATTTATGAGTGCGTTTTGGCGCGAAGGGAGTTATTTTGAATTTCTATATTTTTTTACAGAAAAACTATTAGTTGAAAATTAAAAATTTGTGTGGTAAGTGACTTATTTCGGTAGGTCCGTTACTATTTCGGTAGGTAGAAATACCGAAATTTCAGTGGCTTCGACAACACTGAATCTAGAAGTAAGCTACGCCCTTGCCGCCATATTCTTGCTCATTTTCAATATGAATACATTGAAATTTCATCACCGTAGATAGGTGACGAAGCGTTTGCAGACCTATGTTTATTTGAAGTTTTAGTCATAAAATAAGTTTGGATCATGACTTATGGGACACCCTGTATAAAGTCAGAATTTGTAAGACTATCCACTTTTTGTCAATTTGCCTTTCAACAGGAATTAGTAATGTTACTTTACCAAATTAGAAACATAATGTGACAAGTTATTCCAGTAAAAACGTGTGGATTGTTGCGGAACTTATGGGTGGACCTCTGCGGGACGAGCGCAGCGAGTTCTGCAGCCATCTTTTTATCAATATGTTGTTTAATTACGATACTAACTCACTCAAATGTGCGTTATTCTTATTAGTTTAAAAATTACACGTTTCAGGTGAATGTCTTATTTGAACAGTTCAACAGTATATTGGTGATTAGATGGCTGCGGAACTCGCTGCGCTCGTCCCGCAGAGGTCCACCCATAAGTTCCGTAACAATCCACTTATTTGTTCTATTATATAAAGTCAGAATTTGTAAGACTATCCACTTTTTGTCAATTTGCCTTTCAACAGGAATAATTAGTAATGTTACTTTACCAAACTAGTAATATATTGTGATAAGTTATTCAAGTACAAACGAGTGGATTGTTGCGGAACTTATGGGTGGACCCAGACATCTATTCACCAATATGTTATTCAAGTACAATACTAACCTGATTCACTCAGTTGAGAATTTTTCTCATTAGTTCAAAAACTACATACGTTCCAGGTGAATGTCTTATTTGAACAGTTCAACAGTATATTGGTGAGTAGATGGCTGCAGAGGTTCACCCATAAGTTCCGCAATAAACCACTTATTTGTACAGGGTGTTTTTTTTATATTTACACCCTACCTACAGCCTTTACCTTCACAGATAGAAGAAAGGTGTAAATACAAAAGTTATACAGTTTTGGCTGAATTTTTAGAAACCATGGTCAGAAATAAAATTTGAATGTCAGCAATGTGAAATTTTGCATGCTTCCAGCTTTTTACAAATGGGATGCCCTATATTTCATTCTATATTCTTGAAGAGCACAATGCTCCGATCTATATTTGATTATTTTAAAAAGGCCCTCCCACTGTATCCGCCACTGCAAACACAAGGCTACGCTTTATCATAGTTTCATAATACATATATCAATTATTTTTTTTTTCCAAAGGGCTTTATCCAAGCTCCAGACGGAATAGCCGACCACAAAGGCTTTGTGAACGAGACCAATACCGATCACGATATGAGCAACAGTGAATTTTGGTCTTCATTTTCCAGCTCGGAGGAGGCACTTTTGAATTGCGAAGGCCTCATTTTGAATTTGCCACTCACTCCTCATCATAATTGCCGCAAGGATTTGAGCGAGCAAGAAGCCGAAGAAACTTATATGGCTAATTCGATTACTTATAGGTAAAAATCTTTTTAAGTTTCATCTAATTCATATATGTATTTATTTTTTAGAGTCCCAGTAAACGGTTACTATTTCTTCGTTTTCAATAGTGAAAATGAAGTGCAACCAAACTACATAAGAGTGCAATTTCATTTGAATAAGGCAGTGTATAATTTAACAGAACCTGTATCTGTTTGCGTTAATGCTACAAAAACTTGTGAAGTGGACCTGAAATTTTTCAGCTCCGAAAAACTAGTATTAGAGTTGCCAGTTAGAGGCAACGACACTTTATGGAACGAAGAATTCATCGTGGAATCTGAATGCGAGCCTAGAACTGCGTTATATGCAGTGTGCGTTATAGCTGTACCTGTTATTATTATATTATTTGCTTTTTCGTAAATACATTTTGTTTTTTTTTTTATCAGAAATCATCTTCGTGGGAATATAAAAGAGTCAAAAATGCTAATCTAAAAAGTCTAATTTGTTTTGGCACGCGTTTTTAATCCCCTCATCCAAATTAATTAGGGCTCGAGGAGCGAAAAAGATCAGAGCGGGCAGATTAAAAAATAAGCAGAGGGAAAAGTTGACACTTTCCACCCCACATAATACCCACTCTCGGCGGCTATTAGGGTTATTCGGCAGTTTATTTTATATTAGTGTTATGTGTCGATAAGGGAAACTATAAAAAAATATCAAATAGAGGGTTAAAATAAATAAAATTATATTTAGTATTTTTTTCTTAAACCTTAGCTACTACATTTTTGTCTATGAGTCGCGTAGGTATAAATCATCAACGATATTTACTAAAAAATAGGAATCATTGTGGAATATTCATTCAAAATTATCAGTCATGGTCAGTTTGTGTGCACCTTCCCAGAAATATATCTAGCGATATGACAACCGATAACAATCTTACGATAATGTTTACTTAATTTGATTGCAACACTTGAATCTAATGTGCTAACAAAGGGTATTTTGACTCGTCAATATGCTGCCTATCTAAATAGGGGTGGAGCACACGACACTCAATCAGGGGGATGAAACCTAGGGGTATCGACCACAAAAGAACACAACGACGTTCGAGGCTAAGAGTAGAGAGCATTTCAAGCCAGAGACAATTTTGATCAATGCTAGTCTTTGATCACAATACCAAAGAATAGTTTTTAGATATAGACACGAATCAAGAGCTGACTGAGAAACCAACGTAATATACAATTGACCTAGATCAGTGTTGTGATCAAGATAAATAAATCTGCATGATATAGCTCTAATAGTTGGAAATCAATTCCTTGTAAAGATTCGCCCTCTAATTTGGACTCACGCAGTTTCAATAACACATCCTCTGATCTGTTTGAGACCGATACCAGCCCCTAAACGCGATAAGCCGAAGAGTTTCTCATGAATTTATTAGTCCGGAAAAAAACAATTTGAATAGGATTATGTTGAAGAAATTTTTTTAAAAAATACGATTTATTTATACTGTTCCAGGAACTATATTGGGATGATAGGGGGATAAAATAATATTTCTGAAGGAAACCTCAATAATTTAAGATTCGCTGGCTGATGACATCGTAATCTCCCCGAACAAAATAGACCAACGAACAGACTTATAGAAATCATGCTGAACGAATTACTTCAAGAAGCCAAAAAGATCGGATTAAAGAAATGAACATTTCAAAAACAGAATTAGTGAAAAATAAGCAAGCAGATAGTCTATAGCCATTATTGTTTTGCATTTATTCTCCATACCTCCCAACTATTAGGTATGTCACTGTCCCGAGTTCATCCTATTTTTGCATTTAGATCAATTCCTGATTTCTGAGTTTTGTAAAGGTAGCTATTGTCTTTCATCTTTTTCACTTCGTCTTGCGTCTCCATTTGGAGCATAGATGATGACCACGATAGTTCTATGTCCCCTAACTGAAATATTCACTGTTGCTATGCATTCGTTTATTGTGTTTCAATAGCTTATCTTTTGTTTATACTTTTTATGCATTAATAATGAGACTCCTTAGGCAGCTCTTATATCTTTGGGTACTCCACTGTATATATGTACCTATGTAATCTGACTAAAGGACCATTAGGACACCACAAAATCTCAACAACAAAAATTTGAAATTTCATCGTTTTAGTTAGAAGTTAAGTAAGCTACCTTATAAATTAGATTTTGGAAAATTTTGAAAGGTCATAACTTTTTTTCTATTATAGATAGTAAGCTGAAATTTTCAGCGATTCTTATTGCAGTAGAGGACTACAATCCCTGAAAATTTCAACTTATTTGAACTTATAGTTCCTAAAATAAAATCGTGTTAAGCAATTTGGGGTGTTTTATCAATTTTTCAATTTTTCTGAGTGCCTTTTTTCACACATTTCGGCTTCAAATTTGGGAATAACTTGGTGTTTGGAGTTCGGGGGATATCAAATGACCATCAGGACACAAAATCTCAACAATAAAAATTTGAAATATCATCGCTTTAGTAAGAAGGTACCTACCTTATGATTTTGATTTTGGAAAACTTTGAAAGGTCATAACTTGTTTTCTATTAGAGATAGAAAGCTGAAATTTTCAGCGATTTTTATTCCAGTAGAGGACTACAATTCCTGAAAATTTCAACTCATTTGGACTTATAGTTCCTGAAATAAAATCGTGTTAAGCAATTTGGGGTGTTTAACAATTTTTCAATTTTTCTGAGTGCCGTTTTTCAAAAATTTCGGCTTCAAATTTGGGAATAACTTGGTGTATGGAGTTCGGGGAATCCCAAGTGATCATTAAGACACAAAATCTCAACAACAAAAAAATTGAAATTTCATCGTTTTAGTAAAAAGGTAGCTACCTCTTATGATTTAGATTTTGGAAAACTTTGAAAGGTCATAACTTTTTTTCTATTTTAGATAGAAAGCTGAAATTTTCAGCGATTCTTATTCCAGTAGAGGACTACATTCCCTGAAAATTTCAACTCATTTGGACTTATAGTTCCTGAAATAAAATCGTGTTTGGGGTAATTTATCAATTTTTCAATTTTTCTGAGATCCCAAAGGCAGTGGCGAACTCAGATCAGAAAATATGTTTGGGGGGGGGGGGGGGGGGCATACATAGGTTGTGGCTTGTGAACGTAAAAATACAGTTTTGGAGCGGTGGCCTGGGAGGAGGGGGGCCCTGGCCCGATAGCACCCCCCCTGGGTGCGCCACTGATCTGACTTTATTTGAAAACAAACCTTTAATTTAGTGTCTATCTGAAAATCGAAACCACAGAAGATATCCTGTTTATTATACAATCAAGAAATTTCCAGGGTAGGCTTAGGACGGGATGTAGGGCCTTATGTGGATGTAATGTACAGGGTGTTTGTTTATAACTGGAACACTTAGTAGCTTTTTTAGTATTGAAAATTCAGGGCATGTTTAAATTAGAAAATTTCTTGGTAAATTACAACGATCTTAAGCGCTACAACAATATTTATTTTGTCACCATAGGTAGGTATACAGGATGCGCCAATAAAGTAATTTTTTTAAATGGAAGGCCCTGTATATTTTTGCAGTTTTGAAATTCTCAGGAAATAAGCTTCACAAAAATATCAAACACTATTTGGATAACAAAAATATACAGGGCGTTTCATTTTAAAAAAAAATATCTTTTTGGCGCACCCTGTATACCTATGACGACAAAAAAATATTGTTATAGTGCTTAAAAGGTTGCAATTCACCAAGAATAATAAGAAAGTTACTGAGTGTTCCAGTTATAAACAAACACCCAGTACAATACAAGAGTTTTATAAAACGCACTTTTTTTCATTTTTGCCCTGTATATATCCTCTGCTATTCCGAGTTCAAAGAAGTTGATGACAGATTATGTATAGGCACTTGATTGTGCAGTTTTTTTTCCGATTTGGTCCACCCCGTATCTTCAATTGTTTCCAAAAATCCCCATGTACTTCAAGTTATTCCGGACACCCTGTATATCATACAATTTCCAACACGAAGTTACAACCCCACAGGGGGTGTAACCCAAAAGACAACTTAAGTTATTTATATCAATAAAAAAAAAAAACAAGATCTCTTGTGGATATTCAAAATAGTATCTGAGATAATTCCTTATGATGATAAATTATGCGGCAGCTTGTGACGTCACACCGGCTAACCGCCGAAATCTCAGCCTTTTGTTCGTTCATTCGTCAGTGAACCGTGCCCTATACTCTGAGTGCTTGCAATTCGCTCTAGTGAGATCGTTGACTTGACTCCGAAGCCGGTGTGACGTCACAGCCTAGGCGTACCTAAAAAACAATCCATAATCGCACGAATATAAATTTCAAATATTTAATCTTAGATTTTTTTGCACTAAATTTTTTACTTTTGGGTATTTAGATAGTACTTATTATATGGAATTTTGAAAAACTTTCAGAAATAGCACCTCACAATCAAATTTTGGAATCTATACATATATATTACAAGGACAAAATATGTTTGTATGTCCAGAAGGTTCACCCACTTCTAGGTGAGCTGGAAACAGGAAATTTTGCACAATTATAGAGATTTGTAATTTCATCAAAAAAAAATTATCATAGGTATTGTGAAAATTCTAGCCCTAAACCCCCTTAGACATAATGGATGAAATGCAAATTTTTCGTTTTCTTCCAGTTTTATACTATAAAACTCCATACTTTGAGGGTATTACCTAATATTGGGTTAGTCTGAGCTTTCAAACAGAAAATGTATAATTAATTTTTCATTCTTCCCTTGTAAAAGCTGCTATGCTTTAATATTCCGGTATTAATGGCATAAATCTTAATAATGTGTTTCAGGGTTTTCGGATTTTCACACAAGGGTGGAAAACGGGAGGTGAAAGTTTGTATTATAGGAGTATAATAATATAGGAACCTATATATGTTGTTAAAAAGAGCATTTTGAAACAAACAAGGAGTTTTATTTGTTTTAAACCTGCACACATAACAACTGATACATTAGGAAGGACCCTATATACCTACTTTACAACTATTATCATTATTATTATATCTATGACCGAAAATGCAACTGTGAACCGTTATTATTATTATTACAAATTTAAGTCTCCCCTTCATCTGTCGGGTCCGTTCTTTGAGGGTGTTTAGATTCAATATTGATTGCGCGTGTGGTTTTTTTTTATTGGGTGATCAAAGCCACGTGTCATAGTTTCAATAAAAAAAAAAAACCTAAATGGCCCCGATACAGATCCCACATTATAGCATTTTCCGTGCCGAGAGTAGAATTTTCAAGATTAAAGTATCTAATCGCTTGTTAACAGTAATTTTAGTTTGAATATTGACGTTGAACTTTTACGTGATTTTGTGTCTCTTGGGAAATCAGAATCACAATATAACAATATTCATGATAAATTCATAGAAAATATATTATAACATCTTCGGAAGCAATTAACAAAACAACAATAAAGCTATGTTTGGAATAATAATACCAATTTTGGATATTATATGAACAACGATTAACCCTGTCCTTATAAAAGATGCATTCAATCAAAAAATCAGGCAGGAAAATTTGGGAAGAATCTAACAAATAACGATAGATGAAAGCTTATATCAATATGCCAACAAAATAAGACTTGGAAGAGGATGCGTGAACAGAGATGGTTGGTTAACTTTTCATAATTTTGTCTGATCAAGAGAATGCCCGAGAACTTATTGAGGTTTTCATTAATATTATTATTATTTCAAACTCGCTTTTAAGATTTCTAAACACTAAAATCTCTTCTTCCAACTAAGAAGTTGATACATTTAAGTTCAAAACTCATTCCAGATATAGTAGGTACCTAAAGACATAAGAAATTCAATTTTCTTACTTCTAAAGTAAGTTTATACAATACCTACCTGGATTACCGCAGCCTCAAATTAATCAATGCATTAAACTCTCCCCCTGAAAATCCTGCCGAAAGGTATAAAAAAAATATAGCAGAGGGCGTTTCCAAAAACCAGCCCCATCCCTGCGAATTCCCTTTTCCCTATTGGCCGGGCTCGGGGTGCCTGGATGCTGCTGATAAGACCCGCCAGCAAAGGATGTATGATGCTGATATCACAAATTGTTTGTTCTCTGGTCCATTTCCGTTCTGGCACGGTGAGCTTGCAGACATCTACTTTTTAGATTAATTTGTTTGTTAACTATTAATTGAGATAATTGAGAACAACTATAAGTGTATCTTGTGTTATATGTGTGTACAAATTGGTTATTTTTAGTTAATATGGTAAGTACCTTATCACTACTTAGTCTTGAATTGGACCAAAATTATTTGTATAAATTGTTACAGGTATATAGGGTACCACATAGATAATGGTACCTAATAAACTTTTGCTCATATTCTTTTCATTAGAGAAGAGAGAATATTGATAAAGTAGTTTTAGTCCGTTTTTTTTTAAAATACTTTCAATGCTTCATTGGCTACTAAATGTCAAAGGATTGTTCTACTTCTCAGAATTCACTTTATTAAGTCGCTGCTTGAAGATGATAGTGGTAAATCTCGAGAAGAAAAACCGTACTTTCGGTACGTTTTTTTTTTTCCAACCCGCCATCCTTCACCGATTTCAAAACCAATTTAAGGCAGTATTTTCAAGCATCTTGTTAAGTCCCTGTTAAAACTGTTGAAAAGTTCGTAGTACCCCCAGTAGCACAACAATATTGGTAAAATATTATATTTACATATCGGCCCAACGATGGAAACGTCAGATTTTTTTTATCGGCCCAATGTATATTTCCAATATGAATCCGTTATCGAAGATACAGATTGGTACAATATATAGTTTCGATATTGAAGGTAAATATTGTTCCAATATTACGAATGAATATACAGGGTGTTCCTAAATATCATGTACAAACGAAAGGGGGTGATTCTTTGGTTTATTTTATGACTAAAATTTGTGATAAACATAGGTCCGCAAACGCTTCGTTGCCGATCTACAGGGTGTTGAAATTTTAATATTTTTTAAGTTTATTCTTTATAGCCCCTGCAATTTTTGAGAGATTTAGCTCAAATTTGGAATGTAGGTTACGCAATAGGAGCTGAATGATTGCACATGTCAAATGTTTGCCAGAATTTACAAGGTGATATTTTTTCAGGGGTCATGCCCCCTTTTCTGCACCTGAATTTTTTCACGGTGCGCCGCTGGACAATTCTAAGAAACAAAATAATTTTTCTATCTTATTTAAAAACTTTTTGTTCTCTTGTAGTTTTTTCGTATCACCGACCGTTATCGAGAAAAAAATTAAAAAACAAATCTCTGTAATTAGCTAGATGAAACTAAAGTGACTCAATAAACCTTCTCCACCTACAGTGGCCACAATAGGAGTCCCGCAGCCATATTCTTAATCATTTTCAATAGGAATCTAGAGGTAAGACACCCCTCGCCGCCATATTCTTGCTCATTTTCAATATAATATGAATAAATTAAAATTTCAACACCCTGTAGATCGGTGACGAAGCGTTTGCGGACCTATGTTTATTAGAAATTTTAGTCATAAAATAAACCAAAGAATCACCCCCTTCCATTTCTACATGATATTTAGGATCACCCTGTATATATAAATATATATTTCTTTTAAACATAGACCCAATATTTATTTTTCAGATTAGCACAATATATACTTTATTTATAGGCACAATATACGTTGAAATATTGGATATATATAGAGGGCATCCATTCCGAATCTTGTCACCCACGTCATCTGAGCTCTGAGCAAAAAGACAGACTTGTGAAAATCGCCAACAAACCCATTGAGGGGGGAATTTTTGTTCTGTAAATCATCCCCTCAATAAATTTGCTGAAATGCTATTTTCATAAATCTGTCTCTTTACTCAGAACACAAATAACGTGAGTGGCAACTTTTGAAATGAAAGCCCTGTATACAGGGTGTATCAGGTTTGACTACAAAAATTTTAACACATGAAAATATGGCCCATTTTGAACAAAAAAAGTTTATACAATATGGGGTCTAAACTCAACCATTTTTAAGAAAAAGGCCTTCAAAGTTTTAACATTTTTTGACGAATATTTTAAAGTTAAAGAAAATTTTTATCATTATGAGATATAGAAAAATTTAGTTTATCCAATAATTAAGTAATTATGCATTTTTAGTCAACAACAAAAACAAAAAATCGGAAAAACAACATATAAATTTCACTTGTAAAAGGGTATCTAAACATCTGGCAACACTACAGCACAATAAAGATAGGGTGGTTGAAGGTTGAACCTTGGTGGAGCTGAATAAACTGATTCTTGATTTGTCTTTTCTAGTTGGGAAACGCGCGTAATTCAAATTCATTCTTTTTTGAAAATAAAATGTTTACAAACATGGAATATGCAGATACTTGTTTAGGTAGAATTGTTGCAAAATGCTCATTTAGCTACCAGAATTCACAGTGAAACTAGGGAAAGATTTTCCAAAAGAAAAGCACTCACCTGATGGAAGAACATTGTGCCCGTGTTACAAAGATTGCGTGATACAAGAAGTGTGAGTTGTGAGTGTGCAAAATCTACGAGTTGATTTTAGTGTTTTGAGAACTTTTCAACAAAAATTAATACATATTTTCATAATAAGGATTTGACAAGTAGCTGAGTAAGTAATATTTGATTTTTCTCTTGAATGTTTAGTGCAAAAATGTCATTCAATACAATTCACAACTTAAAGGGGATGTAACCCTGAAAAACGACTTAAGGTCTGTTCCTACAGGAGTCTTTGACAGTTTGCAAACTGTCAGTAAGCATCGCCCATACATGTTTTCAATGCTGTGGTTACAAGATAAATCTGTAACTCAGCTGAGCGATTATTTCTGACAGGTTGCAAACTGTCAGAGACTTCTGTCGGAACAGGCCTTTAAGCTACCTAAATCAAGAAAAAAATTCTAAGATCTCTCGTGAAAACCGCAGTACTGTATTCAAAATAGTCTCCGAGAAAATTCCTTGTGAAGATCAATTATGCAGGAAACTGCGCTGTCACAGCCGCCGAAATCGCAGTCTTCTGGTCGTTCAGTCGTCAGTGAACCGTACCCTATACTTTGAGTGGTTGCAATTCGCTCTAGGAGGTAATTATCTTTTGTTCTGGAGAATTCTCACATGTGTTAATACTGTCCCTGAAAATCCAGTGTGACGTCACAAACGCCTAGTTGTAACTTTAAACCGCCCTAACTCGAAAACTGACCAACGTAGCAAGATGCGGTTTGAATATTTATTCTTAGATTTTTTTGCACTAAAACTTTCAATGTTGGGTTACACCCCCTTTAATAAAATGGCACATTTTTTATTTTTACTAGAAAAGTGATAAAAATGTTATTTACATTATTTGAAAGCCAATTACAAACCAAAACGTAAACAGATGGAAATAAATAAACGCCGTGCAAAAAAAAAGTTTCAAATTTACCAGTTTTATTTACATTTATATCGTGGCAGAGATAAATACCTGTACAATGTTGTCACGTTGTGGACATTTTTCTAAATTTAAATTCTGCGATAACTCCGAAAACACTAACAATTGACCCATGGTCAATAGGACATTTTTAGCTTGAAATGGGCTATATTATCTCATGTTAAAATATTTGTACTCATACCTGATACACCCTGTATATGTAAATATATTGAGTTGAATTAATATCGGGTAGTATGTCGTTTCCAACGTTTGACCAATACGTAAGCATAATACGTATATATTTGGTACAAAAAATAGTGAACACATTATTATTATATACTCAACAAAATTCGCAAATTCTTTGGGCTAATATATTGATTTGCCAAATACAGAAAAAAGTCTATTTTCAAATATCGGCAAAACATATTTGACCAATATTGGTCCAATACGGCTACTCCGAAATTCAGGCCCTAACGCCTAACCTGAAAATACTTTTATAAATATGCGTTTATGAAATTACATTGATTTTGAAAATACGTACCTATTAGTCTAAATGTGTCCATTATAAGTGTAGGAGGATTTCCTTTTTCCCTCACTATATAATTAGGTATTAAAATTGGTTGAAAACAGCAGAAATTATTTTGTTATGTAGTAACGGTTAACGTTAACTGAAGCATGCGAATATCACAAAATACACAATAATTTATAGCATCCAACTGGAATATACAGTTACTTACCACTTTTTTGGGCTGCGCTGCACTTATTCTCACTAATAACTGGTAACACCTGATAATGAGGGATGACGTGAACTGAATTGAACTATTTAATTTCAATACAAAATGTCTACCCGTGTTGTTGCCGCATCGCGCTTGCGCCCAGCACCATTGATAACATGAGACTGTCGCGCCAAATGGTAGCATTCAGAAGACTATATTCAAGCCCTTGAAATTCATATCTGTTGTCATAATAATTATTTCGAAGGTGCACATTTCATTTCAAATCTACTTTTTGAATGTTCGAGTATTTTTAATGAATATTGGGTAAATATTTTATATAAAAAAAGGAAAAGGATAAATCTCGTACATATCACCAATATTCAGTAAATATCACATATAAATATAATTAAAAATTATTGCCAAATATGTCTTATCAATGTTGGATCCATATTGGATAAACGAGGGATAAACATTGTATAATAATATAGGAAACAGGTAGGTATCTCCTATGTATTACCAATATTGGATAGATATTACATATAAATATAAATAAAAGCTATTGCCAAATATGTTATATCAATGTTGGATCCATATTAGATAAACATTATCTAATAATATGAGGCAAAGCTACATCTCCTAATATATTACCAATATTGGATAAATATCACATATAAATATAAATAAAGGTTATTTCCAAATATGATTTATCAGTGTTGGATCAATATTGGATAAACATGGTATTACAATATAGCAAAAAGGTACATCTCCTATTTATTACCAATATTGGCTAGAAATTGCCAATATTGGGCCACTATATGCAATATTTCACCAATATAGAATCAATATTGTGCCAATATAGTGTGCTACTGGGAGTATCTTATCTAAAATGTCGGACACAAGGATCAAAACCTGACTTTTGTTTGTTGATTTTTCTGATATTTTTAACCATTCATCTTCTACCGATTGCGAAATCAATTCAAGGGATTTTTCTAGAACACCTAATTAAGTCCCTGCAAAAAGATAGTTTTAATATCCCACCCTACCCATAATCTCAAGAAAGAGGTTAAATAACTGTTATTATTGGGTTTTTGATATCCCCAACCCTCGATTTCTTAGGTAGGTACCTATTTTAAAACTGATTTGAGGCCAGGGATGCTATTTCTAGTACAATTGTACTAGATCTAGCACAATCACGTTCCACTTAGTACGCTAGTAGGTACCTCTCTCATAAATCTAGTACAATTTGGATTACCAGTCGAGTGTCGCTCTCAGTGTTGCCAGATGGATTTTTTCGCCGATAGTAGATTGGGATAAAAACAAACAGTAGTAGATCTGCTTGCTCAAACAGTAGATTTTTAGTTGATGACTTTTTTGCGTAACATTTGAAATATAAAACAAAAATAGTTAATTTATGAATATGAAAATATATTACAATAAAAAAATTAAACAACTTCCGCAGAGATCTGTGACGTCACCGTTCAGACGGGGAGCGCTCTGAGAGCAGTGAAGCCGAAAATGCCATGAGTTCTGAGTTGGAGTGGAGTCAGAGCAATTTTCTGTCACATTCATGACCTTGGAGTTGAGAGCAATTTCTAGAACAAGGATGATATACACTACTACTGCAGGATAGCCTATCCTCATAAGGCCTGTGTAAAACAAATCCTCCCTCCTCCCCCCAAACCAAAACACAGTTATGACGTAGGCAGAATGTTATTTCTCGCCTTTTCTAGCCTGTTGAAACAGCCGACGACTTAGTTATGACGTCGGAAATAGTGACACACCAATATGGCGGCGACTACCAAAAACGAGGCCGATAATCAATCCTGTAGATGTGTATCATCTTTGGGGTTAGAGGAGTAATGGCCGTTTCCACCAACTAGTTTAGGGAAGCCCTAACGATAAGTATTCCTTAAAATGACATTTCTCCATGTAAAAATGTCATTTTAGGGAATAGGTACTTATCGTTAAGGCTCCCCTAAAATAGTTGGTGGAAACGGCCATTAGAGCACGTTCGCTTTGCTAACCGCCTGTACTCGAAGTGCACGAAGTCGGTAACGAAAACTACAAATTATTGCTCAAAAGTAAAAGACTCGTCCAAAATTAATTGAACAATTTTGTATTCTCCTAAAAACAGTAGTTTTAGAAGTTAAAACAGTAGATCAAGGATGAAAACAGTAGATCTACTGCGAAAACAGTAGATCTGGCAGCACTGGTCGCTCGTCACTCTGTACCGTACTCGAGTTCTGAGCTCTACTCTTCTCTCTACTTGTGGATTGGGTTCCACGTTCCAGGTACCACTCCGGTGCGGCTAAAGCCAAACAAGAAATTCGCGTTCCGAATATGGTTTCGAACGCAGACGCACTTTTTTATTTTGTGACTTGACGTGCGTCATGTCGGGGGCTATTCGGTTATTCAGCCGAATTTGTACTCAAATTTCAAAATTTGACGCGCGCTTTCAGCTAGTACACATGTCGCCAATCTAGTACAATTATTCCCTACTTTCTGGTACAATTTTTTTAGTGCTGATAGCATCCTTGTTTGAGGCAGTATTCTCGAACACCTTGTGAAGTGTCTATCAAAAGATGGTCAACTCACCCAAAATCTCGAGCAAAAATATAAAAACATGAGTTTTGCAGAATTTTTTCATATTTCTAACCCTCGATCTTCATGGAACAATTTTAACGAGTATTCTACACCTTTTCTAATTGTAATTGAGAAACAGTTAAATGTATTTCAGAAACTGTCAAATGTAATTTAGAAAGCGTCAAATATAATTAGGAAAACGTCAAATGTAATTGAGAAAATGTTAAATATAATTCAGAACGCATCAAATGAGATTCAGAATAGGTCAAATGAAATTGAGATTATGCAAAATTCGAAATTATGGGAAATAATTGAGTAATCCATATCCGATATCAAAATTGTGGAACTGGCACGCACATATTTTGTTGATTTTCTCCTATTGATATGATAAAAACGAAAATATATAAAGGACCCCGCACACTTCTTATAGGATTTTGGTTGAACGCGGAATTTAACCAAATTTTGGTATGTTGTATATTTCGACCTGCTGAGTAAAAGTTCTCATGGGTACAACCGGATCCTATGACTACACCTTTTCCAATTGTATTTCAGAAGGTGTCAAATGTATTTCAGAATAGTCAAATGTAGTTCAGAAAGCGTCAAATTTATTTCAGAATAGTTAAATGTATTTCAGAAAGCGTCAAATGTATTTCAGAATAGTTAAATGTATTTCAGAATAGTTAAATGTATTTCAGAAAGCGTCAAATTTATTTCAGAATAGTTAAATGTATTTCAGAATAGTTAAATGTATTTCAGAAAGCGTCAAATGTATTTCAGAATAGTTAAATGTATTTCAGAAAGCGTCAAATTTATTTCAGAATAGTTAAATGTATTTCAGAATAGTTAAATGTATTTCAGAATAGTTAAATGTATTTCAGAAAGTGTTAAATGAATTTCAGAATAGTTAAATGCTACTATTAAGCTCCTGTTGGGTCAGTCGAGCTCACGTAGGCAGAACTGCACAGACATAGGTAGGTAATTTTTTGTGTCGCCTCCCTCCTGAATTATTTTCGCGGAATTTTCACTTTTTGAAATGCTTTTGGCTATTCTGAAATACATTTTACGGTTTCTGAAATACATTCAACGCTTTCTCAAATACATTTGACTATTCTGAAATACATTTAATGCTTTCTCAAATACATTTGACTATTCTGAAATACATTTAATGCTTTCTCAAATACATTTGACTATTCTGAAATACATTTAACGCTTTCTGAAATACATTTGGCTATTCTGAAATACATTTAACACTTTCTGAAATACATTTGACAGCTTCTGAAATACAATTGGAAATGGTGTAGTTTCAGATATACAGGGGGTTTTCTAATATTACCTTAGGCAACCTAAGTACCTATATAAAGTGTACATAAAGCAAACAAACTTGCATGTATTGCTTTAAAAGTTGTTTATTTCATCTTTCCTTAACTTAAAATGTTTGATAGGTGTTCGTAACTCTTCCATTATATACCAGAGGCGCTCAAAAACTATGGCTATCACTAAGCTAAATGAGTTAATAACCAAAAATGTTCAAAAGTGTGAAAAATTGTGTACTTGTAGGTACTCAGGTACCTATGTTTTGTGATAAAAGTGACTTTCTATCTCAATGAATTCCAGTTCTCACTACGCTTGTGCTAAAAACTTTTTGCCTCATGATCCCTTGGCCTAGGGTTTAAGTGTTTAGTTATTAGGTATACATACACTTGGTGATTTGTTTGAAAAATCTAAACAGCCATGGAAAGAAAAAGCAATGAAAATTGTTTTCTCATATATGTCATATTTCACTTGGTAACCATGGAAACCAAAACAGTGACCCTGTCAATAAAGCGAATTGTCTTTATTGTCACCTTTCTTGTGAAAATGGCAATTCGGGAAAGGTAATGTGCTACGTGTGCAATGAAGGACTAGAGTAAGAGTAAATCGCCTTGTTTTAGTACTGAATAAAGATGCAGAAGTCCGTAGATTGGCTGAAAAGCGTCGAAACAAGTTAGGATTTGAGGATGAAAATCTTATTGTTGAAAACTCAAGGTGGATTTTAACATTGAAAACTTTGAAACATAAACAATAACGCTTGGCCCTGATTGGTCGGAAAATGAGGTGTCCCTGCAGGTTGTAATCAGTTTTACAATGCATGAGGTGCAAATGACATCTTGCGACCAATAAGCGGCATTGTTTATGTTCCAAAGTTGACAGTGTCAAGTCAAAATCTATCTTGGGAAAAAATACAGTATATTAGTTTGTCATACTTCTATTTGTGTTTGTTTTAAAAACACACAAAGGCCCACCAAACAAGTACTTTTCAAAATACCCTCGTACATTCACATATATAGGCACCTAACTAAAAACATGCACCTTTCTGTAAAAGATCTAAACTTAATCAACATTTTTTGAAGCTACCTACCACAAATAAACGCAAAAAGCATGAAAATTCAGTATTTTCAGGTTGCCTGAGGTAGTATTAGAAAAACCCCCGTATATCCGAAACTAGTCATAGGATCGGTTTGTACCAATGAGAACTTTTACTCAGGAGGTCGAAACATACAAAATACCAAAATTTGGTTAAATTCCGCGTTCAACCAAAATCCCATAAGAAGTGTGCGGGGTCCTTTATAATTCTATACTCCTTGTGTTATTAAAATACACAGCATTATATTAAAAAGATACAGCCGTTATTTTTAATAAACCTACAAATTTGTGTTAAACATTTACACTCTATTTCTATTTATCACACAAATTGTGTTATCCTTAACCATAATTTGTATAACATTTCTACAATCTAATATAGAAATGCTAACAGCAGTGTGTTCACTTACTAAACAATTGTATGTGATAACTCCAAAATCCTGATAAAATTAGATACATCAAGCATCTAGAAATAATCAATAATTATGCAAAATTCCTACATGCCTTCTAGATAAAAAAAACTATAAGGGTACATACAGAATTGAATGTAGAATTGCTACACAAATTGATTCTGTGCCCTTTTCAGAATCAAATTGTATAGAAAATCTCTACATTTTAAAAAAATAAATCTACAGATTTTTAAGTGTGTAGGCTCTCCAAACCACGTGATTTTTCAATATGACGAGCGTGGAAAATTTGACGTTTGTCTTGAGTTTATTTGGAATATTTTCAAGCTAATTACAGTTTACTTTGTTATGATATACTTTTTGAGATGCAGAGTGAATATTCAAAGACTTGAATGCAGGAAAATCGGGATCTGGGCGAACGGTTAGTTTAAAAAAATGTCCAGATGACATTTTGATCCACAGTTCACATTATTGAGCAAATGAAGGCCTACAAAAGCTTAGATTCCTACGAATATTTCGAAAATGGCTTTATTTCAGATGCAGGAACAGTGGTAGTGGAAAATTTTCACGTTTTAATTGGAAAATTTTAAAACAAAGGGCAATGAAAAACGCCTGACGTCATCCTTGTTACCTTGTTGAAACTACTTCCACAATCAACTTCAAGACCCGTTTGTGGCATTTTTAACACTAATGAAGTCAATAAAATAAAAAAATAAACAGAATCCATTCACAAAACAACCACAAAATGCACTTTAAAAAGCTTTAAATTACATACTCTCATATATGGGATAATGAACTTCTGCCACAACGCACTTTTTGACAGGTCGTTGGAATCCCTAATTACATTTGACGCTTTCACAGTTACATATGACTATTCTCAATTAAAATAAACGAATTCTGAATAACATTTAACTATTCTCAACTGAATTTAACGCTTTTTTAATATTGATCGTATGATGAGCAACTACAATAACAACTACGCAGAAAACGACTGAGTCTGAAGCGTTTTTTGCATTAAGTTTTTATTTAACAGTTCTCTATGTTTTATATACAAAATTATTCTCTCTTTTCAGCCTCAAATAACAAGCATAAAACATGTCGAAGATTCCATGGAATGGTCATCAGTCGAAGGCGAAAATTTAGATTACAGCACGTCAGATTGTAAAATCCAAATAATCCAACACGAAGCCGATTTTTGGTCGGACGACGACGATTTTTCCGACGACTTATCGCTGGCCGATAGCGACGAAGAAAAACGACTCGATATCCATAGATTTTCGCCACACAATGCCATCCATCAGGTAAAATTATATATTACCTATTTTGATAAAAATTGGGATCGTCGTAATCTCGTTTTTAGGCGACAAAAGAGCCTCATAATCGAGGATTTGTTAAGAAAATATTTACAAACAGCCGCGAAAGATGGAGACAGCAAAATGTCAGCGGAGCTTTTGCGGAATTAAGAAAACTGGTCCCAACTCATCCTCCCGATAAGAAATTATCTAAAAATGAAATTTTGAGGATGTCTATACGGTGAGAACTTCTAAAATATAATATAATCGGTATTGATAAGAGATCATAATTGGTAAGTTGTTTCTTTTTAGTTATATCCGGTTATTGACCAACGTTCTACAATGGCAACAAAGCAACACGTCATCACCGATTCAAGTTAACATCAAATGCGAAGATTTGCAGGCCATCAGCAGACACGATTCGATGATTTCGACGACTAGAAGCAGAGCTAGGATCCGAAGGAACGTCTTGGTTACTCAACAATTGCCCATGTACGATCGTAACGGAAATAATCTGCTGATGATTGCGCCGAATAATCATTTGCCTTTAAGAAGAAATCATCACGAATTGGTTAGATACGTGAGGCGAGAGGCCATTGAAGGGGTTAAGAATGAGAACGATGAGAATAATGTAGATAATAAATAAAGGAATTAATAATTTTTGAGCAAGGGATTCTCTAATCGAGTGAATTTGAGTTGTTTAACATTATTGCATATTTCAAACTACTGATTTTATTCTTGCCGTTGTTATTGTTTGCTTAAAATCTCATTAATATAGCTTTTACTCATTCAGTATAATAGCTTCACAGCTTGATTAGAAAATTGACGTCTTTTTTTGGTCAATTGCAAACAGAACAAATATGTGACGTTACATAGGCATTCCAGGAACGTAAATCTGTTACATCCAGAAGATGTTTCTGGATCTTTGAAGGCTGACATCTTATCATCAGACAAAAGTATCGTCCCTTGGATGTTTTATTGGCCAACAAAATTGTCGTCCCTTGTATTGTCAGACAAAACTATTAATCGTTGATCATGAAAAAGTCTGCTTATCATAATAATCCAAATTTCGTTGTATGTATTTATCTCATCATGCAACTAAAGATGCCAAAGTTTCATTATAATCGGTTAATATGTAGTTGAATTGTATTTTAGAAAGTTTCAATACATGATTGTATATCTCAGATTGACTATTTATTTGTATTTGTGGATCTACAGAGTTTGTATCAAAATGAATGCCTGCACACACTTATAATTACTTTGAACGATTTGTCAATACTTTCAAAGGTGTTCACTTTAACTTCTTTTTCACTACCTATTTGTATTTTACGCTGTCATACAAACCCTTATAGCACCAGAAACGCGTTTCAAAAACTAACTGAGAACGTCCAATGGATGTTTTTCTAGTGCAAATGTCACAGCTTCAAACATCCTGTAGACGTTGGAGTTTGGAGGATCCAAAATGATCATGCTTCCACCCCCAGCTTCAAGAGTAAGGTAGGGTAGGGTTAATAGCTTTAGTTGTTTTCGTGGATTTTGAGTGTTAGATTCGTATGCTTACATAAAAATTTGAAACTTGGAAATTTATGAATAGCCGAAGACATAGGCGCCGGAACTATGGAACAAAATTACTATGGGGGCTCGAGCTCCAAAAAAACACAAGTAAAATTATATCTACAGACAGGACTAGAAGGCTGAGAGACACTTAGATGGGACCAGTTAAATTGACACATATTTCATTGCAGGATCAATGATCAATGATCCAGCGTGGCGACACTGGATCATTGATCATTAATCCTCCCTGTATATTATTGAAATTCGTGAATCTTTGGCAGTTCGGCAATACTCGGCTTTGGCAGCACCGCTTCGATTCGCCTTAACCGGATAGAAATTGATTCGTCTTATTATTACTGAAATATGTGTCTAGTAGGATGATTTGGTCTGTATGTAGCAGGTGTCCAAATAAGAAAGGTCGCCGGCTATATCTCAGGAACTGTTAGTCCTAGAGCTTCCATGTAAATTTTTTTTTATAAAATAGGCAATGAGAAATTGCTGGAAATAGTTTTCATGTTTGTAAGTTGACCGCTAGGGGGCCCAACGAACACTCGAAAACATAATACTGTGATTATCTTCAAAAAACGCCTACTAAGGGTATCCTAAAAATAGGATTATTCAAATCTTGATGAGATTACGAAAAAATTTTGTTAAGGATTTTTTGCCCTAACTCTTCAAATAAGAGGTAGGGGAAGGTTCAAACTTGTTAGGAACAAAAATTATATAACTTTTTTTGTTTTTTAACCGATTTCAACGAATCGGGTGTCATTTGAAAGAGTTTTTTCTGTTCAATAAAATGCACAACAAAAATAACAAAATTTAATTGTTTTGTTGCCGCTAGGGGGCGCTGTGTCCAAAAGTAGGCAATTTTCCATTTTTTCTCGGAAATTTCAAATATAATGATGCTTTTTTTATAATTTAGATGGAAAGAGGATAAAAAAATAAGGAATCTGGTGAAAACCGCAAGTCTGAATCTTTATCCTAGCCCAAAATATAAATAAACAAATATTTTAAGTAAGAATAATTTCTGAAAAAAACCTTCTTCCCTTCCTTTTTGGGATAAAACAGAAAAAAAAATTTTACGGTATTATAGAATTAGTAAAAAGAAGAACTAGTTGTGTATCTGAAAGTAGCTACCAATCCACGATATCAAGAATTGAAATTGAATTGAACTATGTCATTTACAATCCAAGCTGCGAAAGCGCACTTTTAGGTGCGAGGTGTATTTAATACCTCCGAACACCTAAATAGTTATTTACATTCCAAGCTGCGAAAGCGTACTTTTAGGTGCATGCATTCAAATAGCCGAGGCTGCGCTTCGCTTCGCCTCGGCTATTTGAATACCTCCGAAAAACTAAAAAGGCTTTTGCAGCGTGTAATGTATCCAACTTTCCATTGTTCCCGTCAGGAAAACATTTTTTTATCTTGAACAGGCAAGCGAAAGCGAAATTCAAACATGCTAGTCATTACTTTCACTTTCGCTTGCCCATTCAAGATAGAAAAACATTTTATTTACAATCATACATGTAATGTTGACTTTTCTGAGTTTTAAAACGTTTGAAAATGTCACTTTTTTGACTTTTACTTTTCACCCATGGGTTGAAAGTTTACTTTTCTCCTGTGGACCGAAGGTAAGTGAAATTGTTGAAATTTATTGTATTTTTTTAGTTCTCATCAAAATAAAAATTACAAAATTCGAATGATTGTAAATAAAATACATAGTATACATACTTCGGTGAGAAGTTTCATTACTGTCTCGAGATTTTAGTTGAACCTCGGTTGCGCCTCGGTCTAACCGTTGTAAAATCTCTCGACAGTTATAAAATACTTTCCACCTCGATATGTAATATACTATTATTTTAAACCATATTGGCGATGTCGACTACTGATGGGGGCGCTGGCGTCTGTAAACAAATATGGTAGAGAACGAGTAATATTTTGACATTCAGCATTGTATTTATATGCATTCGTATTTCTTTCGCTAATTTTCTCGTTGTTCTCGTAGTTTTTTCGGTGGTTTTTTACTATATTTTATAAATTTTGAACGTTGTGACTTTCTTTTGTGCATTTCGTATCCATACAACACGAAATATGGAAAATGGAGGCCTGTTTTTGAGTTTGGCCACAGTTTTATCCTAACTGCAGGCTGGCGTAGAAAGCACGATCACTATTTTTGTTAGGAAAATAATGAAAATGAATAGTTCTGTCTGCACCTTTTCGAGAATGGCATTCGTATACACAGCAGTTTGTGTTATGCTTGGACCGCTTGGACTTGGAGGCAGATGCCATTTAATTCCTGTAATAATAGCACCTCACAGAATGAAAATAAAAGCTTTCCCTTTAATATTTCCCACTTTTCAACACAAAACACGTAAGTTAAATTAGGAACGAACAGAAAACATCGAAAAAGCAAGAAAATATTCCAATACGGTATGTAAACAACCGATCTATTAGGTACTCGTTAAGTTAGTTCCAAATATCTCCGCCAGGTTCCGCATTGAATTTTGAAATCACCAATATGTAATTTTCACATTCCTTACTGGTTTGAAGGTTTGAAAATGTCACTTTACTTTTGTTTATTTACAATGGGGTAGTATACAAGTGATTTTTAACTATTGCGCAGTGATACACTCGACGTATCGTACTATTTAGTGTAATCAGTTGCTTTGTAAAAACCGCAATACAATGGAATTTTGCTTTTTAAATTTCTTCTAAGCCCCGCCCCTAGGTGAAAATAAAAGTTCGTGACCTAGTTAGTTTTTCCAATCTGGCAACACAACACGGTTTTGAGAACGCACAATTTGTACTGACATTGACCGTCATGAACGAAACGTCAAATTTACTACATCAAACAACGTAAACAAGTTACTGTGAGAATGTCACATGTCACACGATACCACACGTCGTTGAATTGTTGGAGTAGGTGTCGTTTAGAGGCATTTTGAGCAGCGTTGCCAGATGATTAGCGGCTCCAATACTATTGGTCACCGCTGTGGCGCTAAATTCAAATTACAGTTTGCTCTTCTCTGACTAATTCTATAGACACTATGCTGGAAAATAATTTAGTATCCCAATATACCGTCACCATTTAGCCTATAGAATAATGTCGAGCAGTTTTTTTACTGATTTTCATATATAGTATACTACCCCATTATACATGTAATGTTGACTTTACTGACTTTTAAAAAGGTTGAAAATGTCACTTTTTTGACTTTTACTTTTACAGAAAACACTTTCTACCTCCGTATGTAATATACTATTACTTCAACGCAGGCCGAAAGTGACTGTTCTCCTGTCATTTTCGGCCTGCAGAACTCACTTTCGACCCTGATAAATTATTGTTCTTTCACACCTAAACACAAATCCAGGTGCAATGTTTGTATTTAGATGTAGATGTCGCATGTGTTTATATTACTGAAATCTAATCCGTTACACGCTACAAAAGCCTTTTTCATTCTCCCCCCTACAAAAGTAGATTTTTTTATCTTGCATAGGCGAGCAAAACCGAAAGTGAAACATGCTTGTAGGTACCTTCACCTTCGCACGCCTTTTCACGATTTTTGAGGGGGAAGGATGAAAAGTTTAATACATCACATGCTGCTGTTCTGTTTGGTGCTCGGAGGTTATCAAATAGCCGAAGCGCAGCCTCGGCTATTTGAATACACGCATCTAAAAGTACGCTTTCGCAGCTTGGAATGTAAATAACTATTTAGGTGTTCGGAGGTATTAAATACACCTCGCACCTAGAAATGTGCTTTCGCGGCTTGGATTGTAAATAACATAGTTCAATTCAATTTCAATTCTTGATATCGTGGATTGGTAGCTACTTTCAGATACACAACTAGTTCTTCTTCTTACTAATTCTATAGTGCCGTAAAAAAATAAGATTCTTTCTGTTTTATCCCGAAAAGGAAGGCAAGAAGGTTTTTTTCTGAAATTATTCTTACTTGAAATATTTGTTTATTTATATTTTGGGCTAGGATAAAGATTCAGACTTGCGGTTTTCACCAGATTCCTTATTTTTTTTATCCTCTTTCCATCTAAATTATAAAAACAGCATCATTATATTTGAAATTTCCGAGAAAAAATGAAAAATTGCTTACTTTTGGACACAGCGCCCCCTAGCGGCAACGAAACAATTTAATCTTGTTAGTTTTGTTATGCATTCTATTGAACAGAAAAAAACTCTTTGAAATGACACCCGATTCATTGAAATCGGTTAAAAAACAAAAAAGTTATATAATTTTTGTTCCTAACAAGTTTGAACCTTCCCCCACCTCTTATTTGAAGAGTTAGGGCAAAAAATCCTTAACAAAATTTTTTCGTAATCTCATCAAGATTTGAATAATTCTATTTTTAGGATACCCTTAGTAGGCGTTTTTTGAAGATAATCACAGTATTATGTTTTCGAGTGTTCGTTGCGCCCCCTAGCGGTCAACTTACAAACTTGAAAACTATTTCCAGCAATTTCTCATGGCCTATTTTATAAAAAAAAAATTTACATGGAAGCTCTAGGACTAATAGTTCCTGAGATATAGCCGGTGACCTTTCTTATCTGGACACCCGGTACATGTAAATATGAAGTAAATTGTATTCAATTCAGGGGCGGCTTCTCAATAAGTGCGCTCGTGCGCGCGCACTGCCTCCAAAAACCAAGCAAGAAAATAAAATTAAAATTTTGGAAAGAAAAGAAACTTCAATTAAAAAATACTTACCCAATTTTCTAAATTAGGATAAATATCTACTCATTTTTCTATTTTTAAATTCGCACGAACGGAACGAAAGCGCGCCCTGCGCCTGTCTTGTATATTTTTTTCTCCCGCTTGGTTGTGCTGGTGGTCCGGGTGGTCGGTGTGGAATCGTTCGGCGCTCTGGGTAAATGTGTTTTCTCGCTGTGCGATTGATCGGGAATATACGGTAAGTCGGCCGATGAAAGGGATGCGCCGTGCGCTATTTGAATACACACTTCCAATGTTGTTTCCACTCAATCGAGAATATTTCGATGTTTTTTCACCATTTTGGCGGTTTGACAACTTTGGTGTTCGCGGTTTTTTTTTAAATTATAAATTTCAATATCAATTATGTATTATGGCTAGAATACAAACATTCAAGCCTCATTTAAATACATATATTTTTGTTTTCGATAATTTTTCCTAAAGTAAAAAGAAAAAAAATCAACATACAAAATAAATGTAAAACAGGACGTGGCACCTCCAAAAAATTTTCCAAGAGCGCACAACCACACTAGGTTGCCACTGGCCGCCACTGATTCAATTGTATTTTATTTTATATATTGTAATTAGAATGAAATATATTATCAAACAAACTAAAAATTCACCGGGTGTTCCATTTAAAAAAATGCTATTTGTGTGCATAACTGTCAAAATATTTTAGCATTTTGTTTTTTGTCCACCCTATCTAAAACTTGGAAAACAACCCTACAGTATATTTTTTTATTTATTTAAATAACTTCAAAAATAGAGAAATTATGACAGTTTGAAATGTTATCAAGATAAAATGACCACCCTGTACATAAATTTTCCATGATATAGGTACCTACTAGGTCAAAAAAAAAACAGTGTATTCATAGCTCATTTGCTCATTACAAAATATTCAAATTATTGTTGAAGTAGGTATAGCAAAAACAAACACAAATTTGACATAAAAATATATAAATAGTAATTCAATATTTTTGTAAGTCAGTATCAAACACACAGGGGTGTCAAAAAAGTGTAGCAGAGCGAAGTTATATTTTTTTATATGGAACACCATGTATATTGTGCGCTTATTTGTTAGTCCCTTCCAAACTGATTTCAACGATAAATGTATGGTTTGACATATTTATCTTCAATAGTTATAGGGAAAAATGTGAAAACCCCTCCCAAGGTCTCATGTTGAAGGGAGAAAAATTATAGATAGATAAGCTTTAGAGTGAATTATTTAATATAAACAGTTCATTGTTCAAATGTTATTCTTTAATTTACAAGGTGAAATCGAGGGTGAAATATTAAAATAAATTCATTTGTATAAAGTTATCATTATTTAAAAAACTTAACATGAGACCTATGAAGAGGCTTTTGCCTTTTTCTCTATAACTATTAAAGATAAACATATCAAACCATATACCTATCGTTGAAATCAGGTTTAAGGGGACTAACAAATAAGTGTTCAATTGTACATGGTGTTCCATTTAAAAAAATATAACTTCGTTCTGCTACACTTTTTTGACCGCTCCCTGTATGCCTGAGGGCAGGTATTATAGAACTATTTTGAAAGATAACTAAAAGTTACCTAACTTCTAACTTCTGGAAATATAGAATTTTTAATACCTATTTAGAAGTACCAGTCATTCTAGTGACTAAACGTATGTCGCTTCTTGAACAGACAAATGAAATTAGGTTAGGAATTTCCTATTTGTACATGAATTTGACGTATAAGCAATCGACATTCGTTTTTGTTGGTAATTTTTTGTTTCATCTGATTCGTGATTGATAAATAAGGATGGGGTTATTCTGAATGGGTATTAAAAATACCATACTATGAGAACAGTGTTGCCACAGGTGGCTCATATGGCCAGATCTGGCCCTTTCTAAGACGGAGTGGCCCGTTGGCCACTCTTTTTCGAATCTGGCCCGTTTCTCCATAACAAGCCCAATCATAATTTTTTCATGCAAAATAAACCTTTTTGGGCGTGGCACCCGAAAAAAAATTCTGCCAAGGGCGGCGCTTTCTCTCTTCTTTTTTGTTTAAAATGAGTTTGCCCGAAATTCTGAAGTCTGGCCCCATTTAAAAATATAATCTGGTACGAAATTTTCAGAGCTTATGGCAACACTGTATGAGAAGTATCTTCATTCCAGAAGTTAACTTTAAGTTATTCTGTCAAAACAGTTTTATAATACCCGCTCTAAAACTAACGTAGTTAAAAACTTTTGACAATTTCTTAACACTTTTGTATTTGACACTTCTATCAAAAACGTCAAATGAAAAAGTTAGGACGGGGTGACATTTATAATAGGTCACCCACTAAATCCACTACATACAATACCAAAATCACTATGGGGGCACTGCCCCCATAGCAAATTCACTACGGGGGCTCAAGCCCCCATTGCCCCCATGGTTCTGGCGCCTATGGCCCAAGAAATTAATGGGTTTTTCAAAAAATTTTGCGAGGGCAGGCTGATTTTTTCAGGGCTAATTGGAGACTTGTGTCCTGAGTATTGAGCCAAAAAATCACACTCGAAAGCCTTGTGCGTTCGGCCCTATTGGCCTTTTTCTTATTTATTTTTTTTCGACAAAATGACCTTAACAAAACTTGTAGATAATAACATTCTGATCAACTTTGCCTCATGCCTTTTTTGCCAGCTATTTTAGTTTAGGCGTTGCGGCCATTTTGGTGCTCCAGAATTCGCAAAAAAATTAAATAGCAAACCTGCAGATTATTCTAACTTTAATAAAATTACTGGTAATATACTCCATTACGTTTTCGGTTTCAGTCCAAGAAATGATACATTACATCACTAATCCGGTGAAATTATTTTCCCGGAGTGAAACCGTGAAATCGAAATGATGTTTTTTTTGATAAAACTGGGACCTGTTACCTGTTTGAAAAGTGACAAAATGTTTTTTTTCTACAATCGGCCTAGAAAGTAGACTTTGACGATTAGATTTGTGCTCGCAATGTAGACGTTTCCTGATGACCTCCACTTTGCCGCTTTAGAGCGTCAAACTACGTCAAAATCCTTCACTTTGTCGCTCTAGAGCGGCAAAGTAGTAAAAGCAAACGCTTTGAACCTGAACTATTTTTTATCAAATGCGATTGTAAAAAAAATCAAGCGTGCATTTCCCAATATCAACAATATCTTTCGATCGGCAAAGTACCACTTTGCGCTCTTAATACACAAATAGCTATTGTGCAACCGTCCGCGAAATTCAATTTCGCGAAACGCCACATTCTATACCTGCAAAATGTGTCAAATCCTTAGAAACGCTATGCATGCCACAATGTCCACCAGGTCAAATAAAATTTTTCAAATGCATAAAAGGCCGTACAAGCGAAAGAAATAAAGTTACAATAAAATATCATCAAGCAAAGTAATAGAGAATTTTATTAGGTATAATAATCTGCAGGTTTGCTATTTAATTTTTTTTGCGAATTCTGAAGCACTTAAATGGCCACAGCGCCTAAAGTAAAATAGCTAGCAAAAAAAGTCATCAGACAAAGTTGATCAGAATGTAATTATCTACAGGTTTTGTAAAGGTCATTTTGTCGAAAAAAAATAAATAAGAAAAAGGCCAACGCACAAGGCTTTCGAGTGTGATTTTTTGGCTCAATACTCAGGACACACTCCTCAATCAGCCCTGGAAAAATCAGCCTACCCTCGCAAATTTTTTTGCGGCCCAGGTATAAATTTCTTGGGCTAGAATTCGAACTGAAAAAATATTTGAACAAAATCCAGTACCTAAATAAATATAATAAATATCAATTAACTTCTGTCGTAAATATTATTTTATAGCAAATAAATTAAGCAATCAGTGACACACCTCAACAAATCAAACAAAAAAATTTGCAATAAATGAACAAATTTCACTTTCATCTAGACTCCTTGAAATAGAGGAAGTGACATTACGTGTTTTTTTTTTATTGTCGTCAACGTTTTCGGAAGTGTATTTCCTTTAAGTATGATAAAAATTACCTTGAAGAATAAGGATAGTCAGATAAATGTTTTTGAACTTTCCTGAGGTAACTAATTTTTCCCTGAAAAAAAAATAAAGACGATGGAGCTGAATCGTATGAATTCATTTATTTGTTTTTTACGAGTCTCCGTGCAAGCACCTTTGTCAAAATCAAGATCGATGAGATCTACTGGCGTTTTTCGGTCTAGAAGTCTGCGGTCCTGGTTCAGTCATTGAGAATTTCCAAGAGACATGATGTAGTTGTACTGAAAAATCTCGAAAAGTCGAGAAAAGAAGCTGTCGGAAGGGATTTGGAGCTGAAACGGCATCAAAAAAGAAGAGAAGAAACTTTAGAAATTGAATAGAAAACCTAGAAGGCAGGTGATCAGCTTTGGATTTGGAATCTAAGTTGAAATATACAGACATTAATGCCAATTGGAATACAATTTTGAGTCGATGAAACTGGAATACCTTCGAGGCGTATTGCTGAGATCATCATCATCATAGGCGATCACTCGATACCAAGTATCATTATCTCCTATTCTATTCTTATTGTCGTCGATTATGCGGCACACCCAGCCTCTTGCAGCATTAATTGTCTCTTCCTATGTTCTCTCGCTCCTTCCTGCGGTCCCTCTTTTGAGTAATTTGATGTAATCCACAAGTAATGTTATTGTTATAATGATAATGTTCAAGGACGTATATAAGGGGGGGTTTTGGGAGTTCGAACCCCCCCCCCCCCCCATTGAACTGAATAAATTATTTTTATTGAAGAAAAATAAACGTTTTTGGGCCAGGCACCCGAAAAAAAAACTCGCCTGTGACGATTTCCTGATAGGCTTCAGAGCTGGGCGGTACTTGGGTACGGTATTCGAGTACTCTTCACTTGTACTCTAAGTATATTTTTAGTTACTCGGTACTCAGGCCAAGATACTTTCTGAATCGTGTACTTGGACTGCTTAAGAATATAGAAAATAGGTACCCAGTACTTTTTATTGTACTGAGTAATTTTCAAAATACCCGCGTGCATGCGTTTTTACTTAAACACATTTGTTATACCCGGGTATTTTCATTGTTTTCGAATACATTTGCAGTTGGTGAGTAAAATTATTGGACTCTAACTAAATACATATTTATTTGGCCATAAGTACATTTCCAGACAAGTTGAGATCTGACATTAGGTCTGTTCCAACACGTCAAAAACCATCCCATGAACGATTTCGAAACCACTCAGTAAACGAATTTCGGTTTCTACGCGCAAATTTTACAGTTTGCGCAGAATCATGACGATAAATTGTACGGTTTCCTGCTGTGTTGGAACAGACCTATTATGTTACGGTTACGATATAACCAAGTTTCAGCCATTTCTTGTTAGCATGCGTTCTATTGATTGTTGTGATTTGCAAACGAAAATTTTGAACTTTTCTGTGCACTATGTGACATTGTGTCTGTGGCCATAAATTTGGAAATTCTGATTTCCTTTTACAATAATTATCAAAAGCTTACCTTGAAGCTCAACCCAAACACGGTCATAAGCAACCCAATTGCAAAACCATGAGGCACATCTTATGATTTAGATTTTGGAAAATTTTGAAAGGTCATAACTTTTTTTCTATTATAGACAGAAAGCTGAAATTTTCACTGAATTTTATCTCAATAAAGAGAGGTTATTTGAGACTCCGAACCCAAGGGCTTCATTTTCGAGAAAATCAGCTTTGGATCTTTTGTGAAATTTAAGACAAAGTTTTGAATTTGAGCCTCAATATCTCCAGAAGTCTTTAAGATAGAAAATTGAATCTTATTCTATCTTGAAGATAATTTGATTCTGATTCAGAATATATAATTTTATATCATATTTGTTGCAATAATAACCGAGTAATGAGCGATTTTGTGAGACAATGTCAGATTATTGAAATTTTCTGAGCTCAAAAATTGCAAAAATCATTTTTATTTTTTTACAAGCTCTAAAAACCAAAAAACAAAGTTGCGTAAATGCTTTTCTACTAATTTTCACCTCCTCTTTCGATTGGTAAAGTCAAAAATTGCAAAATCCAAAAATAAAAATTCAAATTTTTCCAAGGGGGTATGCATGGGAATTTGATATTCAAATATTTCAAAGGGCCATATTTTGGAAACTAGTGAAGCTATCGGCAAAAATCTTGTACTCAATTGTAGCTCTTCAGAAGGGCTATAAAAAAGGTTATTTGAGACTCCGAAACCAAGGGCTTCGTTTTCGAGAAAATCAGCATTGAATCTTTTGTGAAATTTGAGACAAAGTTTTGACTTTGAGTCTCAATATCTTCAAAAGTATTTGAGATAAACAATTGAATCTTATTTTATCTTGAAGATAATTTAATTCTAATTCAAAATATATAATTATACATCATAAAATGTGCAGTTATAACCGAATAATGAGTGGTTTAGTAAGACAATGTCAAATTATTGAAATTTTCTGAGCTCAAAAATTGCAAAAATCCTTTTTATTTTTCAACAAGCTCTAAAACCCAAAAAACAAAGTTGCGTAAATGCTTTTCCACTAACTTTCACCTCCTCTTTCGATTGGTGAAGTCAAAAATTGCAAAATCCAAAAATTTAAAAATTCAAATTTTTTCAAAGGGGTATATGCATGGGAATTTGATTTTCAAATATTTCAAAGAGCCATATTTTGGAAACTAGTGAAGCTATCGGCAAAAATCTTGTACTCAATTGTAGCTCTTCAGAAGGGCTATAAAAAAGGTTATTTGAGACTCCGAAACCAAGGGCTTCGTTTTCGAGAAAATCAGCATTGAATCTTTTGTGAAATTTGAGACAAAGTTTTGACTTTGAGTCTCAATATCTTCAAAAGTATTTGAGATAAACAATTGAATCTTATTTTATCTTGAAGATAATTTAATTCTAATTCAAAATATATAATTATACATCATAAAATGTGCAGTTATAACCGAATAATGAGTGGTTTAGTAAGACAATGTCAAATTATTGAAATTTTCTGAGCTCAAAAATTGCAAAAATCCTTTTTATTTTTCAACAAGCTCTAAAACCCAAAAAACAAAGTTGCGTAAATGCTTTTCCACTAACTTTCACCTCCTCTTTCGATTGGTGAAGTCAAAAATTGCAAAATCCAAAAATTTAAAAATTCAAATTTTTTCAAAGGGGTATATGCATGGGAATTTGATTTTCAAATATTTCAAAGAGCCATATTTTGGAAACTAGTGAAGCTATCGGCAAAAATCTTGTACTCAATTGTAGCTCTTCAGAAGGGCTATAAAAAAGGTTATTTGAGACTCCGAAACCAAGGGCTTCGTTTTCGAGAAAATCAGCATTGAATCTTTTGTGAAATTTGAGACAAAGTTTTGACTTTGAGTCTCAATATCTTCAAAAGTATTTGAGATAAACAATTGAATCTTATTTTATCTTGAAGATAATTTAATTCTAATTCAAAATATATAATTATACATCATAAAATGTGCAGTTATAACCGAATAATGAGTGGTTTAGTAAGACAATGTCAAATTATTGAAATTTTCTGAGCTCAAAAATTGCAAAAATCCTTTTTATTTTTCAACAAGCTCTAAAACCCAAAAAACAAAGTTGCGTTAATGCTTTTCCACTAATTTTCACCTCCTCTTTCGATTGGTAAAGTCAAAAATTGCAAAATTCAAAAATTTGAAAATTCAAATTTTTTCAAAGGGGTATGGCATAGAAATTTGATTTTCAAATATTTCCAAGGGCCATATTTTAGAAACAAGTAAAGCTATCGGCATGAATCTTTTGCTCAATTGTAGCTCTGGAGAAGAGCTATAAAAAATGTCATTCGAGACTCCGAACTCAAGGGCTTCGTTTTCAAGAAAATAAGTTTTGAATCTTTTGTGAAATTTGAGACAAAGTTTTGACTTTGAGCCTCAATATCTCCAGAAGTATTTAAGATAGAGAATTGAATCTTATTCTATCATAAAGATAATTTAATTCTGATTCAGAATACATATAATTTTACATTATAATTTGTGCAGTTATAACCGAGTCCTTATACCTAAACTATGGACTCTGGATAAGCAAATCAAACTTCAAAATTGCTCAATTCATTTAGTAAACCAAAATGTGTTTCTCAATTTTTGATGTGTGAACATCTATACCGGCGGTTTGATGGTAAATTTCGGGAAATGTGACGGAAGTGTGAAAGAGGAGGTGACGTCATAACCCATGTGCAATGCTAAGTTCGCAGCTACCTCAGCGCTTGCAGCCTATGAGGATTTATTAGATTTCCATGATAAATCAAGGCTGTTTAAAAGTACCTATGACATCATTGGGTAGGAATGCAAGGTGGTATTAGAATGTATTCATAAATGTACACGATACTTTGAATACTTGGGTATTGAATACTTGTAATTGTACTCTGTACTCAAGAACATTCTACGCTAAGTACTTGTACCCGGTAGCCGAGTACATTTTGCCTGTACTCGAAATAGCTCTGACTATGCTACGCCCGGCGGTCGTCTATACATAGTCTGGTCTAAAATTGAAACCCTTTCCAGCATATAGACCATGAGCGGCCATTACTGTTCTTAACCCCCCTGTGAAAGCTATAGCTACGTCGTTGATAATGTTATTGTTATAATGATTATATAACTCATTGTACATTATTCCCATATGACACGAGAGGCTTAATAAGTGATAAGCCTTTTGGGATTATCGCGCTTGGTGGCATTTATAGCAAATTCTATTATGGAATATTTTTCAAATTTTAAAGTATTAAGGTTTAGTTCGTTGTATAACCTTTTGAATACCACTCGATGTTTCAGGATTACCTAATACTTTTACCTGACACTCAACGCGTTACCAGCAACACCACTCCTCCTTCGGAGTCGTGGTGTTGCTGCGTAACGCGTTTCGTGGCAGGTAAAAGTATTATCCGGTAATCCTGAAACCTCTTGTGGTATTACATTCGATAATTCTACTAATATACAAGATTTTTCAAAGATATTGTCGTATAACTGCGTGAATAAAATCATGCTAGATATCAGTATGAATTGGCGAAAAATGTACTCATTAAGCGACATGATCAGATAAATTCGAAGAAAACAATTTAGATTGTGTGGGCAATCTGTGTCACACATGTGACGTCAAAAGTCCCTCCCATAGTAAAATCCCATTGCGTCACACCACAAAACAAACTGCAACCATTTGACGGTGCGTCTCTGACTTCTTTTTGGGTGAGCAGCTAGAACCATCCTCTGCACCATTAATAATAATAATTGAAAGGCATACTTGTAATTCCTAATCTTGGTTCGGACAAGGTTAACTGGCTTAAAATATTCACTCTATAATGTAAATGTATTACCGGATTGATATTAGGTATTAGGTGTCGATCATTGAAATTAATTATTTGAATTATTGTTTTCGTGTTTTTAACAATTTTGTTGAAGGAGCGCTGGAAATTTTTCTGTAGAAGGTTTTTAGCTACTTAACATCGTCAAATTTTGTGAAAAAAGTTAACCTGTATATCAATACATTATTAGTTGTTTTAGATTTCTTCCCTTATACGAACTAGAAAATACTGAAACTAGATATACCAATACTTAGAGTACGTCAATGACATATTTTAAGTAAAATACTGAATAATAAGTAAGTATAGGTACCTACTTAAAACAATTCAAAGTACTTTTGAAAACTAAAAATATATTGCCAAATTATTTAAATATTAGCACAGCACAAGTGCTTTTTTAAAATTGTATTGATTATTTTTTCGAGAGTACTTATTTCCTTATTAAAAGTATTTTTAAATAAGATACTCAAATTATCAAATTTACTGGATATTTTACTTTAGGTATATTTTTCTAATCAGTAGGGAAGTTTAAGAATTACAGAGGGATTATATCTGTGGTAATTACCGATGCAAAGAAAGTACATCGTGCTGCACGACGTCAAGATACTACTGCAGTTAAAGTATTAATGTATAGCCAAGGAAAATACTAGAAAGTCATAATAGGGAATCATAAAATAATAGGAAACATACCTACTATACCTTTGAAATGAGGGGATTATAACTAGGAAGTATCTGATAGGAATTTTCAGGAATTACTGGAAATTATTATAGGAAATAAGGGAAAGTAACTATTTGGGAAGTTCAGGAATTACCGAGAAAATATATAGTAGGTACTACACATCAATGCTTGACGTCAGCGTAATGCTGTCAATAAAGGATTTTTTAAAGTAATGTATCTCAGGAAAGTAACAAGAAGTCATAGGGAATTACTGGAAAAAACGGAATTGCCAAAGATAATTCCTTACTGTGTACTAGATTCGAGAATTGAGCCCCCCTCATTCATCATCAGGGATCATGATTTATCAAAAAATTATGATTTACAGAATGTAAGTACCTATGGATTATTTGATACATAATTCTTACCTGAAAGTTTATGAAAGAAAAAAAACTGTATATTGTCTCAACTATTTTGAATTATGGTTACCCCTAACCCAACTATCCCAGATAACAAGATACCTTTGGCCAAACTGGTGATGTCCTTTCCAGAAATGTCAATTTTTCACAGTGTCCTTATAAAATGATCATGTTTTGTTTCAATGTTACTTTTGACTTCTAAAGTTATAATCTTAATCAATGCAATTGAAAAAAATCAACAAAATAAGCAAGTAGGTAACAATTCCACCAAAAAAAAAAATGGTACCTATCTTTCAACCTGCATTTACAAGTAAAAGATAAGCTGAAAGGTTATTATGAATAATATTGATGGTTTTCCTACTACGCCATTGGTTTACCTGTTCACTTTTAACAGTAAGGTAAGAGCGAAGAGAACCTGAAACCAAATCATTCTGTTCGCGGTTGTAATCGTACGGTCGTGGGTACTATAGCGTATGTGGTACCCTATATGGACGTTCAATCAACATTTGGCGTGGCGCAATTGTTACCAAAATATTATTGTGAAGTGGGTATATTGTGATTTGGATTTGTTGGACTAGAATCTAGAAAGGAAAAGCTTTTGATTAGATTAGGATTGATTATAATAAATTTGGAGATAAGTAGGTACGTGAGAGATATTTGTGAATTGAAGAATTTTCTGAGGATATATTAACATATATTAACAGTATAAATTTTGTTTTTTTGCTATTATCGTAGGTATCGTGTGGGTGTTCAATTTTTAGTTCATTCATTCGGTTTTTGAATGTTTCTGTCTTAAGTTTTTATTGAGTAAGTGATACAAAATAATTTATTTATTGTATTTATTGTTTTCTTCAAAATGTCAACTTTTTATTAATTTAATATTCTTTATAGTAGGTAAGTACCTTTCTCTGCAATCAAACAGTGACAGGAATTGAATTGAAATGTATATCGTGATGAATGATGAATTTTACTACTTCTTCTGCTCTACAACAAATTTAATTCCATTTGATACTCACATTATTTTCTTTCAATTTGAGCGGACATTGAAATATTTAAATGCCCTAGTAGTTACCTATTACAGTAATAAATTAACTGTTTATGAAAAATCTCAATCACTAAAGCTCAGTTATTACATAATAAATAAAAATATACACGATTATTATGTAGCATCTTTATGGCATTGTTTTTCTCAGTCTATAACAATTAAAATGACGTAATTGTGCAAAACATTAGAATGCCAGCATAGAAAAATATGCATCACCCCACATTACAGTGAAAGAACATTCATATTCTCAGAATATTCCCTCAAAGTGCTTTTTGGAATGTTCTTTTAGGAATGTTTAATGAATATTCTAAGATTGTTTCGATTGAAATATTCATTTTTGAACGTTCTATTTATGTACTAGGAATGTTGCTTCTATGCACCTACCTGAAAGATTGTGCTAAGAACCTACCTTATATAACATTATTTGAATATTGTCATACGAACATTATTATAATGTACCCTAAAAAATGTTCTTTCGGCTAATATCTCTGTCAAGTATTAAGAATATACCTACCAAGTTGTGCTTAGAAGTTTATTTAGGTAGGTAACCATGATAAGAATATTTTCATATTGTTCACCTAATTATCTTAAGTAGGTACCTACTCAAAAATCCTAATTGAACAATTAAACAATAATGCTCTATCTAGAACCTACTAAAAATATTATAGGTATATTCTTTTTTTTGCTTTGTAGGACTTCCAAGAGTCAAGAGAGGGAGCCACGCGCTATCAAAGATCTACATCTTGCCTAGCGTTTGTGCTTACCGCGACTAGAGCATAACAAGCTCGAAACTGGAGCTTTGGTTAAACACTTGTGTTTTTCAGAGAAGTTTTCCAACAACTCTTTCACTGCCTTTCATATAAAAGGACTGAAAAGGGCATTATTTGGATGCAAAAATAACATTCCAAGTATATTTTTAGAATCAAACAAGAATGTTATGTCTAGGATGCATATTGAGAATTATATAATAATATGTAGAAATATTCTAAGAATATTTCAAGCATATTGGTAAAATATTCTTTTGAGAACATAACTAATGTCAAATAAATATTCTTTGAAAGTGAGAATATACATTTCAAGAATATTTTTAGAATCAAACAGGAATATTCTTTCCAGGATGTACTGAGAATCTCATAGGTATATTCTAGGAATATCTTAATGAATTTCCCAGGAAGTTCTTGGGTATTGCAAACAGTATTTCTACAATCTTTTCTCAGAACATTCTCAGGACATTCGCAATGGTTTTGGCGAACATTCTAGGCACATTCCTCCTAAAAAAAGAACATTCCCAGTACATTCTAAGGATGCAATTTTGTTATGTGGGACGATACCTTACCATAAATTCCTAACTAATAAATGATACTTTAAGCTCCTTATATTGACCAATACGAAACATAATAGTCACAAAACTAAATTATTACAACTCACCCTATCTTACTATCGACTAAATCATTTAATTAACTAAAATATTACACGAAAGAAATTTTTCTTTCTGAATAGGCAGCAGTGGCGGCTCGTGACTATTGCAAGTGAGGAGGCTAATTACAGTATAGGATTTCATGAAATTCCTCGGAATTCCACTAAGATTTCAATTTCAAAATTCCATATATTTTTTTTAAATTTACTAAAATTCCTCAAAATTTTACCACTAAAATATCCTGGAATTCCACAAAATTTTCATAAATTTTTTTGGAATTTCATGTAATTTCTTAAAAATTTCTCGGAATTCACTAAAATTTTATGAGAATATCCACGTTCATAACCGAAAAATCCAATGAAACTTCAAGGAATTTTCAAAATTTAATTTATTTTCATAAGAATTTTTCGGAATTTCACTGAAATTCTCTTTTAATAGCCAGGAGTTTCTGGGAATATTAATGAAGTTTCAAAGTAATTTCTTAAAAATTCATCGAAATATATTGAAATTTCATGTTATTACATGGTAATTTTTCGGAGTATCACCGAAATTCCATGTTTTTAGCTGGAAATTCCTCGGCATTACTGAAATTCAGTAAAAACTGAAATTTCATGTTGGGAATTTCGGTGTAATTTCATATAATTGTTTAAAATTCCTCCATGTAATTCATTTAGGATTTCGTGTAATTCGATCGGAATTTCAATGAAATTTCAAGTAATTCGAGAGAAATTGAAATTTAATGTGAATTCTATGGAAACTCCGCAAAAATTTCACATCTAATTCCTTTTTCAAAATAACATAATTATTCTACCGAAATTCCACTAAATTATGGAATTCTGAGATTTTAATAGATTTTTGGAGATTCCTAAGGATATTTGGGAATTTTAAAAAAAATATTTTTCAGAAATGTCAATGATTGGGTTTAAAATAACCTATAAATCGAGATTTGATAAAAACATATGGCAACGCTTTTTTGACAATCGATACAAAATGACGTCTTTTTGTTTCAAAGATTACGGCCCGAAGGGCCGGAGTATGAAAAATCAGTTAACAATGAACGGGTTCGTTCGGATAAAACTTTTGTCGCACGACACTTTGGCAATATTGACAAATGTCACCTGTCAAATTTGACACATGTTCGACTTTTCTCCCGCTCTACTATAAAAGCTACGAAAACCAAACCCCGGTACAAGGCAGTTTCGCGACGCCAACTATAAATTTGTGTCAAAAAAAAATTGACAGCTGTCAACGTCAAAAAAGTTTTTTTTTTATTTTGCGAATTTCGAGAAAAAAAGTGATAGAAAACGATCCCCGGACCCCAAAAACCTTAAATAAAAATTCCAAAAAAAAAACCAACGAAAATGACATTCCAAAACCTACTTGATAAAACTAAAGTTTTTCTCACTTACCTCGTTAAAACACTGGAAATTTTTGGTGGAAAATGAAGAAAACTCAAAGCCTCGTACTTTAAATCCGACCAGAAAAGCCTTGGAAAAGCGGACAAATTCAAAGAAAAACCTCTAAAAATGACATTCCAAAGCCTACTTAATGAAATTTGAGTTTTTATCACTTACCCCATTGGAAAACTGGGAATTTTTAGTACAAAATGTAGGAAATTTAAAGCCTCAAATTCAAAGCCTCAAATTGAAAGCCTCAAATTCAAAGCCTCGTATTTCAAATCGGGTTTCTTGACTGAAAACGGCTTGGAAAAGTGGAAAATTCGACGAAAAACTGAATAGAAATGTAAACACGTCATTTAAAAATTGCCGACTGTCAAAACTGGCAAATGACATTTATTACAAAACCTATTTGAAGTTAATACAAACGGTGTTGCCACATCGAAACTTCCAAAAAAAAAACATTTTAAATGGGATTTTGTTATTTATGTCATTTTAAAACGACATTTTTGATAAAAAATGAAGAAAACTCAAAGCGTCGTATGTTAAATTGCCTTTTTTCATTGAAAAGCCCCGGAAAAGTGAAAAATTCGAGGAAAAACTGGCAAAAAATTACAAGGCGTCACTTCAAAATGGACAAATAAAAGCAACGTTGCCACATCTCATTTCGGAAAGCAAAAATAACATTTTAAAAGGGTTTTTTGTTTAAAATTCAATTTAATAATTAATTAATAATGATTATAATAATTAAAATTCCCCAAATAAATTATAGGCAACTTGTTTTTAGTTTAATTTCAATGAAAATGACATTTAAAGGTTTATTTATTGATTATAGTGAGTAAGACAAAGACAATGATAAAGTAGTATATGTTTGCAAAAACCACCGTTTTCTGAAAAAACTAAAAATTTTAAGAAAACCAACATTCCAAAGCCAATTTGATAAAACTAAAGATTTTGAATATTCCTGACTCTTTAATCGGACGTTAGAAATCGCATTTTAAATACTCCCGATTTTCAATTAGCTCTAAATTATTGCTCACCAATAGAATTATAAACTAGGCCCCGTGATTAAAATTACTCTAGCCCTTCGGGCTCGCATATAACTCCGGCCCTTCGGGCTCGCATATAACTCCGGCCCTTCGGGCTCGCATATAACTCCGGCCCTTCGGGCTCGCATATAACTCCGGCCCTTCGGGCTCGCATATAACTCCGGCCCTTCGGGCTCGCATATAACTCCGGCCCTTCGGGCTCGCATATAACTCCGGCCCTTCGGGCCGGTATTACTGAGTATCCCAGATTCACAGATATTTGTCGTGGAGGCGCGGGATTGATTGAAATAATGTTGTCAGATTTTTCTAAATTACATTGAAATATCGAAAATTGGAAAGTGTAATTTGTTAATTATTATTTTAATTAGAAATCAGGAATAAAAAATTGAGATTGAATTTTCAATTTTTTGGGTAGGTTCAGCCTCCCCTGCTTCCTTTGACGAACCGCCACTGATAGGCAGCAAAATTAAAATAAATTATATCAATCTGCCTTTGTTTTTAAAGGCTTAAAATATCTTCAAATATGAATATTGATGAAAATGTTGTTTGGTTTTGACTCACTCACATCAGTTCTAACCATAAAAATAAATATTTTCATTATTTCCATTGCTTAGTTGACCCTCTTTCCTACGAGATTTCAGGTTTATCGCAGCAACTTTCACTGCATCAATACCCGTATAGGTGAGAAGATAAACAATAGCCTCTCTCTAAAAATATGAAGAAAATTTGCACTTTCATTATTAATCAATTCCTTCAGTTCAAAAACTTAATGATTTTTCTTATCTTTGTCCTAAATCGACATGCTCTGCTAGTCAGACGTGTTTTATTTTATTCTTAGGTGTATACTCCGGCTTTGTTAGAACAAGGAAATATCGAGGGCGTATGATGGGGTTGTTAAACTTTGTTCGATTACAAATGAAATAATAATTTTGTTTAGACGTTTAGGGGTAGTGGTAGTTTTATAAAGGTGTTTCCAATCAGTATGTGAAGTGAGTGAGTTTTCGTAGGAAAAGTGGATTTATAACAATTATTGCAGTAAGTAACACATTTTAGAACCATCAGTTGCATTTTTATTTTCAATAAATGAGGACACACTTGATGTATTTTCGTTTTCTGCCGAAGCTACATAAAATTCTGGATGAAAAACTGTTTCTGTCGCAGCAATTTAATTAACATGATTCGATCTTCTACTTCAATCACGTGGATTACAGAACTTTCACGCTGCAAAATTTTGCCACAAATATTTTTGTGAGTTTTTTTTTCTATCTTAATTCTTGATTTTGAGTCTTCAAATAGTTCTTTAAGGGCCTTATATAGGTGTGATTGATTTTGGGTTGTTCTAATACCTTCCATAGTCTGGATACTGGGACTGTATCGTATGCTTTTTGAACGTCCACAAAAGTGAGATGGGTTTCCAAATTTCTAGCAGATTTGTTTTAGGTAAAAGGCGTCTGTACCTGATCTTCGCCCTTAAGCCGCACTGCTCTTTTTCTTTTTTCTTTATAATCTTCAATGACGTCACGCAGGATTCTACCATATAGTTTGCTTTAGTGTGATTGTGACTATGCCTCGATAGTTATTGCAGTCTAGCTTATACTTCCTTTTTTGTGAATGGATGATATAAAAGCTTTTTTTCCAGTCTTTTAGAACAAGATGTCCATTTAGGAATTTGTTGATAATACATGTAAGACCTCTAAAAAGCTTCTAAGTTTCCGATTTCAGGATTTCAGAATATATCCCTTCTGGGCTGCTAGCTTCACCTGACTCAAGATTCTTAATAGTCTTTTTTATTGTTTTTTCAATATCTCAACTTCTTCTCTATGAACTTCAATATGTCTTGAAGAATCTTATATATTTCTAGTTTCTTGTGATAAACGTAGTGTTCTATTGATTACCTAGATATTAGCTCTATCCTTTCCTGGGGTTTTTAACATTTGATATAAATCTCTCCATTCCTCCTATGTAGGTGTTAATTTCTTCACATCATCTCTTATCTAATGACTCATCGTTCTTATCTAGAGTGATATACAGTCTTAGTTATCTTTTTATGTCTTTATTAGCTTCAAAGTCTTGTTCATTTCTTCTTGTTAGCAATTTCAAATACTCTTGCTTCTTCTCTTGGAGTAATAATAGCTCTATGTATCTTCGCTTTCCACCAGTATTTCTTGTTGGCATTGTTTTTCTTTGTTCCTATTGCTTATTGGGTGGCTATAGACTCCTTTTAATGTTCTTATACACTCTTCGGGGCTCAATAGTTTGCTTTCGAGTCGCCTCTGATATAGAAATACAGTGCTTTCATCTTTACAACTATAAAAATTGTATTTTGTTGTATCCACTACGCCGCTATGCTGTTTTGTTCCTCTGGGTTCTTGTTCATTTTCCTAAATTTCATCTTTATTTTGGCTCCTACTAAAAAATTATCTAAACCTAAAGTGATTCGTCCCAGGACTCTCACTTCGTTTATCTCCATGTTTTTTTCCTACTTATCACATAGTCGATAATAGTTTTTATGTTAAGTATGCGTATTCTGTAGATATCCATGTGTATCAGTGGACATATTTGTGTTCTTTATTCTAAGATTGTGGGTCTCGCACGGATCTATGAGCCTATGGCCCTTATCATTGATTATTTCTTTTCCAAATGGTCCTACAACTGGGCTATTGTTCGTCCTTCCCGTTCTTCCATTGAAATCCCCCATCATTATGTTTGGTCACTTTTTCCTTATCTGTATGGATACCCCTTTAGCTGCTCTCACTTCCTTTGACTAGGACTCCAGTAATTTCCAGACCATTTAAACACAAAATTTCAACATAAAAAAAAATTGACTAGGGAAGAAGAAAAATTGTCTCAGTAAATGAGGCAAATTAATTGTGCCCCTATTATATCAAATAGATACTTCTAAAATAAGTTTTATTAAACAATAGGGGGTCTAATGATAACTCAAACATGTAAATTTCTTACTGTGTATGATTAGAAGAGAATCGTTAATATTTCCTGAATTCTTTATCACTTATTATTACTAAATAATAGGCATCCAATTAGTATTAGTTGTTCTAAAGCGGTTCTATTAGAATGAAGACTATTCAAAATATTGAATTCTGTTCAAGTTGGATTCAAACACAATTTTTCCACTGAAGATGCAGTTAGGCTCTCCAAACCACGTGATTTTTCAATATGGCGACCGTGGAAAATTTGACATTTGTTTGTTTATCTTGAGTTTATTTGGAATATTTTCAAGCTAATCACAGTTCACTTTGTTATAATATACTTTTTGAGATGCAAAGTGAATATTTAAAGACTTGAATGCAGGAAAATCGGGATCTGGGCGAACGGTTAGTTTAAAAAAATGTCCAGATGATATTTTGATCCACAGTTCACATTAATAAGCAAATGAAGGCTTAGATTTTTACGAATATTTCGAAAATGGCTTTATTTCAGATGCAGGAACAGTGGTAGTGAAAAATGTTCACGTTTTAATTGGAAAATTTTCAGTTCATTCACAAAACAACCACAAAATGCACTTTAAAAAGCTTTAAATTACATACTCTCATATACGGGATAATGAACTTCCGCCACAACGCACTTTTTGACAGGTCGTTGGAATGCCTAGTTGCCTGTTTAATAGAATATCACATCAAACAAAGTTTAATTCAGGGCTGCGAATGTATGAGCGTGTTTCTTGATCTGTCCACTGTGACACACCAAATTATGTTGAAGAAATTAGAAAAAATTGATATAGGTACGAGAGGTTATTCATAAACTTTTTCTATCAAAAAAAATCTTTCAAAGTTCCTATTGGTTGGTGGATTTTGGGCACATTGCTGTTTATTATATGTAAAAGAGTTATTTTGATGTCTTGACAGAGGGTCAGGAAAGATTAGTGTGTTCTGCAGATGATACAGCCCTGATTATCTCAGGAAAAACTTGCTTGGAAACAGCAACAAATGCAGAATATTAGTGGTGCCGCGAGACGAGACTTAGGGTAGGTCTTGTCTCGTCTCGACATCTCGAGACGAGACCGTGACTTAGTCTCGGTCTCGGGTACAAAGCCTCGTCTCGTCTCGAGTGATCTCGTCTGGTCTCGAGTTATACAGGGTGTCCAAAAAATAGCGTAAAAACTCTTCTCTACGTGGTGGAGGACCCTACAAGGAACCCCAGAAAAATACTTTAAAAATCTAGTGGCATTCTTATGGCGTTTCCGATTGGTAGATCTAGTGCGAAACTAGTGCAATTTTTTCTATTTCTATCTTTTTCTTCTACAAGTCGATTAAAAGGATGCAAATACACTCAGTGCGCACTGAATCTACCAATCGGAAACGCCATTAGGAAAGTTATTTGCATTCTAATATTTATTAAAATTGGCAACACTGAAAATATCCCGTTGACAATATGTCAGAGAATAGACCTATCTATTTTTACCTGTATGCGCGCGCAACACGAGGCAATGCATTTTTATTGGCTAACTAGTACAGGTGAGAGGTGTTCGTTTTGCACGCTGGGCATCTCCTTGTCCTTGTTCATTGCCCGTGGTCTGATAAGGATCAGAATTATGGTTGATAAATAACTTGACGTAGCTTAACAAGTAATCGATTTTCAATTGTTTGTGTTTTTGATTGACAAATACGTTGCACGTCACGCGGTTATCCACCTTCCTTTTTTATCCCGTGCAAATAATAAAAAGGGATTGCTATACATACGTCTAACATGGTTTGATACGTTTTGCCACGTTTTGCCTCGTCTTGCGCAATAAGCGTTCTGCGTCTTTTTCTATCTAATAAAGTATTATTATCTCTTTGTCTGGTAAAATAGATAGGTCTATTAAATCAAATACCCATGTAATTACCTGAAGAATTCGAAGGTGAATTTTCACATCTAGCTCTTCATATTACCAAGAATAATACTGGAGAAGGATTTTTTTAATTTAATTATTTTTCTAGGGTTTCTCAAAGGGTCCCCTACTACATGGAGAGCTTTTACGCTATTTTTCGGACACTCTGTATTTATGGTTTTTATTTTTACATTATAACGGAAGTCCAAACTGCCACAGTGAAAAAGCAATTAGTGAAAAATCACAGTAAAGAGTAACCGTGATATTTAATTTACTGATTTCATATTCAAATAGCCCAGAATAGTCCAATAATAATGCTATGAAAGAAAAATTTTGAGTGTAATCTTGAGACTCGAGACTCTCGCCGAGTCTGGTCTCGTCTCGTCGAGACTTCACGAGACGAGACCAAAAGCCAGTCTCGTCTCGATAAGTCGAGACGAGATGAGACCAGTGTCGAGTCTCGCGGTATCACTACAGAATATGTACTCCGGCAACCAAAGGCTTGGTATGATCAACACTATTTGACCTTAAGCTGGGTCCAGACCAATAAATTTGTGTGTTGAATATTGTATGTTGAATTTTTTTTGTTGTGACTTTTTTGCGCAAATATGTGCGCAGCGTTGGTATATTTTTCTGCGATCCATTTTTGTGCATCGTGCGTGGTTTCACCACTATCACCATTTTGGCTTCTATACTGGAAAAGTTTTGTTGTCCAGTAACGTCTATGTTTACCATTTTCTCTCTTATTATTCTTATGTGTTAGGTAATTCAGTATTATATAAACTGGAAAAACCGACAGATCGCGGATAGCGTGTGTTGTATCTGGCGTACATATTTGCGTGGTTTTTTTGTACGGCGGCGCACAGTCCACACTTATAAATATTTTGACGAATACGAGCAAATTTGCATCAAATACAACGCACAACGTAAATATTTATTGGTCTGGATCCGGCTTTAAATGCAAGCAAATGCTGCTCAGCAGATACACTATAGGAAGATTCCGAGGAGATTAGGTATCTGAATAATTGTGTTGAATTTTGAATTTACATCTACTTCTAAGGTTGATCATTGATCTGACAGTGAAAATTCACTTATTTAATCGATTTTCATCGCAAATATATGACACCTGATGAGAAAGACCTACATCTCGATTCTTTTCTTCAATAAATCACAGACAGAAGCGATTTCGCTGAAATTTTGGAAACGTGTAGTGAATAGGCTGAAACTACGTACATTTTTTCAATGCTCAAATTATGAGACCAATTCCATTACGTAACGTTAACCCTGTATAGTTTGTTTTGTTCCTTATTAGATTAGAGGTCAGCTCAACAATAATTTTAGAATTCTCAGGTCATTAACAATAAATGGCAGGAAACAATACATACTATAATGTTTATGCATTTTTGCGACCATTTACTATTTTAAAGGTAACAAGTAGGTATCAAATGATACACAAGGTCTTAGGCGACATTAAGATTTCTAATAATTGTTTTGTTCCTGACCTGATTTTTGTGGTTAATTTTGAACTTTTTACTATTCCTGAGCATAATATGAGGTAAAAGGTTGACCATGATAAATAGTAGTACAAATATAAAAAAAACATGAGTAAATTGCATGGCAAACTCATAAAAATTGAAAAAATGTCCCTTAAAATTCAAATAAGGAAGTTTTATTTAGATTATTGAAGCTATTTCGCCCCAATTCTAAGTACCAAATGAATCGTCACTCTTTGATACATATTGCTAAGTACTAAAATTGCTGGTCATAGTAGTCAGGGTCAGTTGTAGATTTTTTTCTCAATGCGACTCGGAATTTTATTCTCGTGAAGCGTGTGATTCATTTTATTGAAAAACCCAAGGACTTCATTAATTACTACCAACAATATTCTTATTTTATACACGATTAGTTCTTTGGTATGTATTGTGTTTAATATAGTTTAGGTTGGTGTAAACAAGTACTGTAAAAAAGTTTTTTTATCGTCATACTAAAAGTACCTACCTAGATTACATAGAAATTGAATGCCCAATTAAATTACCGCATATAATTTTTGTGTTAAGCTTAGTACAGATAAATAACCAACCAGTAGGTATTATCATACAGACCATTGAAGAAAATTAGAGCATAAAAGTGAAGAAAAGGAAATTTACAAGTTGTAAAAAGAGAATCCGCAACTAATAGAGAGAAAAAAGCTGATTCAAATAGTCGAACATTCCTTCGGAGTTTTATGTAACAATCAACAGACTCAAACAGAATACATACAAAGAAAAGTCCAAAAGCAAGGATCAGAAAATATACCGGATGTTTCCATAGATGAAATTCAAAATGCTTTGAAAAAGACAAGCAATAATAAAGCTCCGGGGGTAAATAGTGTAGGTAATCGCAAAAGTTATAAAACTTGAAAAATTCAAAATCTGTGTCTGCAAAGATATAAAATTCCGGAAAACTGGAAAAACTCAATTATGATCTTGATACATAAAAGAGGTGATAGAATAATAGACCTCAAAAACAACAGACCAATAAGTCTACTGAATCACCTACAAATTGCGTAATAGAAAATCGACTAGTTTGACTTTTGTCAGCCCCGAGCTGGTTTCCGCGCTGGGTTCAGTACCAAAGATCACGTTCCATCATAGAAAAGAGTATTGAATATAATCGTCCTTTGGTATCTAGTGTTTGACTTCCAAAAGGCGTTCGACACCGTGCAATCTTGAAATTTTCGCAAGAAGTGGACTTAAAAATGAACTTCTCTAATCGCAACTGCTCTACAGAGACAACTAGAACATGTTCAACCAACCTTAGATGTGAAAAGAGGCTTTTCGATAATTTTCATAATGCATCAGGCTTCACAAAACTCACTATTAGTCTGAGTAAAGACTGTTAATAATATACCACCTAAACAAATTTATATCACTAGTCGCCTGGACAACTTTAATACGACCTAGATTTTAACGTGTTACGACGTTAATATAACGTTGGATTGCTACTTAGATTCAATTGACAATAATTTCAAGAAAACAACACAAATAACAATTTATTCTTCAGCTGAAATTGTCTTGAGGACAGATACAGGACGCAGACACCTGAAAGGAAAATTTTGCAAGCAAATTACTATCATTTTAGGACCTAGATTTGTACTGAAATTTTATGTTCAAATAGAGGGGTGGGATTGAAATCAAACTGCATTTTTCAAAATTCGTAATGTTCACAGATGAATCCACTTTCTCCTCTGTAGAATAATGAATCTTCTCAGAATTATCAATGATGGTCTGATAAACACTCTATGGAATGGAATTCCCAAATTGACAAAAGTCACATGATATCAATTTATGAGAACTGGCTCAAAAATTTGTTCAATATACTATAATAACTAGGTGTATGTAGGTGCTAGTAGACATGTATACAGTGTGTCCGAAATTCGAGTCTCTACATGGGGATTTCGCTTATTATGAGAGATACAGGGTGGCTCAAATTAGGAAAGTTTTAGGGAATTTATTGCTCATTTATACCCTGTTGTTAAATTTGCTTCAAAGTTTTCTGTTCCATAGAAATCCGAGACTAACTGAAAATAGCCAATTTTGTTTTTTGTCAATAATTCATAAACCGTTAATTTTAACATTATTAAGACACTTTTTTGAGACGGATATTTTCGTGATTTGAAAACATTCCGATCGTCGTTTGTTTTCGAGTTATTAACCAAAACTTTCTGATTTCTTATGGCGGCCATCTTCGATTTTAACAAAATATTATTCTGCGAAAAAAATCCTTTAAAATGATATATTACAAGCTATGAAAACGTTTTGCAAGTCCTTCAAAATTACAGTTGGAACCGATATTTTGCTAAATTTGGCCACAATGCTCATAGTTATAGGAATAAAACCGAGAATAAAACTAAATAGGTATGTTTTAATACCTAGAATCGGTATTTTTGAAGTCTTCTGGCGATTTTACTGGATAAAGAAAAAATAAGTAGGTAAGGTATTCCACATGTTTTTTTTTTGTTTGTAATGTAAACAACATGAATTACAGCTTTTCCTGCTTTCTTTTTCCAAATTGGTATAATTTTTCCCGATGCGTAAAACCGGAAGAAGAAAGGAGGAAAAGCTGTAATTCATGTTTACATTACAAAAAAAAAAACATGTGGAATACCTTACTTACTTATTTTTGCTTTATCCAGTAAAATTGCCAGAAGACTTCAAAAATACTGATTCTAGTTATTAAATCATACCTATTTAGTTTTATTCTCAGTTTTATTCTTATAGTTATGAGCATTGTTGCCAAATTTAGCAAAATATCGGTTTCAACTGTAATTTTGAAGGACTTGCAAAACGTTTTCATAGCTTGTAATACATCATTTTAAAGGATTTTTTTCGCAGAATATTATTTTGTTGAAATCGAAGATAGTGTCTCAATAATGTTGAAGTTAGAAAAGTCTAAAGTTAACGGTTTATGAATTATTGACAAAAAACAAAATTGGCTATTTTTAGTTTTTCTCGGATTTCTAGAAAAAAGAAAACTTTGAAGCAAATTTAACAATAGGATATAAATGAGCAATAAATTCCCTAAAACTTTCCTAATTTGAGCCACCCTGTATCTCTCATAATAAGCAAAATCCCCATGTAGAGACTCGAATTTCGGACACATTGTATAGGCATTCCTAAAGTAAAAGATTCATTTCGTAAATTGTTCAGGTACCTACTTTTAGTTGCAAACAGTATTTTATAACGAGCCAATGACAAATTTATTATTATAATAAATGGCAACTTATCATAGATACCTATAACTGACTTTAAATAAATTACAATTTTTTTACTTCAATGCATTTAGTTTTACCTACATGTGTTATCTTTATTTATGTATTTATTTCAAGGACTTTTTAGTTATGAATCATAATTTATTTTTGTTATTTTCAGCTATCAATTATGCACTATCAGCTTTTTCTCTTCATCTGCACCATAGCACTGGTGCGAAGTCTCCCGCAAGGTGCCCCTTCTTCAGTATGCCAAACCATGATGCCGTTTCACGGCGGAGGTATTCGGCCTCAGGGAGGCTTACCTCCTTACAATGTAGTGCCAAGAAGGCAAGGAGGACAAGTCTTTGTAACCGTCACTTCAAGTTTAGGAATACCATTTCAAGGATTTTTGTTACAAGGAAGAACACCCAATGGGTAAGAATAATAATAATAATTGTGAAAATTTTAAGAATTCATGGGTCATTTCAATTAAATTTTTTCATAAAATTGTAAAGTAGTTTTCCAGAAATATGATGTAAAGTACACGAGTTATAAAGCTATTATTTACCGCACACGAACTTAGTCATGCATCAGATCTGATGATGATAAATAAGAACAATTCAAAAGTTTCTTTTTTTTCAAGGGAAATTCTTGGACAATTTGATTCGTCTTCAGTGAACGAAGGACACCCATTGGACTGTGGCGAAGCGGCCGATTCCATAACTCACAACTCACCAAACGACAAAAATAGCATCGATGTTTTGTGGACGCCTCCTAAAGGATACGAAGGACCTGTTATCTTCAAGTAAGTAATTAATAATCAATAATCTCAAGGTACATCTATACATATTGATTTCTGTACTTTGCAATAACTGTTGTTTTTTTCTATGAATAATTATTCAATGTTTTGAAATTTACTATCCATAACAAAATAAATTTAAATATTGTTACATTGAATAGAATAGTAACCTTGAATTGGGAATCAGTTCGGTAATATGAAAAACTTGTGGAAAATTAGATTTAATTAACAATTAAAAAATATTTTATGCATCATAAATTGAATATAAACGCTAGTTAATTGGTAGGTATCATTATTACTCACGCCATACACCTTAAAATTTACTTTTTACTGTTACATTATATACTGGGTGATTAACATTTTTTTATTAATCACCCTGGTATATTAATTTAGTTTGGCTCAACCCGAATTTCTTTAACCGCAACATCAATTACTTCAACCAATAGGTATGACCGAGACCGAAGTGCTTTTGTGTAATTTCAATTATTTCTTGGGTAACCGAAGGTAGGTATGTATACCCTTGAATTAAAAAATTCAACAATGTCTTTCGTTTTACCTTTCACCTTGCAGGTTACTTAAAAAGAAGCCACAAAAACTATATGTAAATTTTATTCAATATTGAATTTCATTGTTAAATGTGTTTCGTATCTTATGGTGGAAGTACTTTGTTAATTTTATGTCGTGTTAAATTTTGGACTCATTGAAAGAAACATTTCATGGAACGCATAATCTGTTGAAGAATTATTCGATAACATTTTATCAATTCTGGTTAACAACCAAGCATTCAGCTAAAATTGGCAACTGAATAGATTCGGAAACATCATCATTGTCGCGGGGATCTTACAGCCTTTTGCCGCATTCCGCATTTCGATCGCCATCTTCCTCGTCTATCGCTCTATCATTCATATTTTTGTTTTAATGTTATCTATCCATGTTAGCGCCGGTCTCATCAATGGTATTTTTGACCATCTCTCCTCCTACATTCTTATAACATCATACCATGAGCTGTAAGGTGTCTATTCTTTCGGTGGTATTATATATTCTTCCTGTTCTTCTTCCAATTTCAGTGTTCTGTATGCTCCTGTCTTCAAACTCCACATTAGTCCACATACTCGTCTGAAAAAGGCGGTTTCCACTGCATCTACCTTCCTTTTATTTCATTTCGATAGCTGCCAGCATTCAGATCCGTACATCAATATCGTTTCTACAATTGCTCCGTAGATTGTCATTTTGGTTTTCATAGATATCTGACTATTCAAGAGTAAAGAATTGAGGATTTTAACGCATTTTTTAACTTGTGTTACTCTGTTATTTATGTCTCGCTCTCCTCACACTTTTTCAGATCTCTTAAGCTAAGATCCGGATATTCATTATCATCTTCAATAGTACAAAGATATTCTGTTTTGCTTTGGTTTATTTTCATTCCCCACTGTTCATATACGGTCTTAAGTTTTCTATACATGTAATCCAGGTCCTCTTCACAGCTACACCTACCCTATGATTTGAATTTTGGAAAGGTCATAACTTTTTCTCTATCAAAGATAGAAAGCTGAAAATTTCAGTGATTCTCATCCCAGTAGAGGACTACAATCCCTGAAAATTTCAGCTCATTTGGACTTTTAAGTTCCAGAAATAAAATCGTGTTAAGCAATTTGGGGTATGGTTTATCAATTTTTCAATTTTTCTGAGTGCCTTTTTTCATAGAATCTGGCTTCAAATCTTAGAATAATTTAGCGTATGGAGTTTGGGGGATCCCAAGGGACCATTAGGATATAAAATCTCAACAAAAAAAGATTTGAAATTTTATCGTTTTAGTAAGAAGGTAGCTAGGTAACTATTATTACGTGATCGTCTGGAAATAATAGTGTGAACAAATAATGTTCTCCCACTTCTATTCCCATACCAGAGCACTCATTTCTTCAGTTCTCCAAGGCCTCCTCAAAGTATATTTAGAACAGTTATAGTGCAACCTTGCTTTAGTTTCTTTGGTAAGTTTAAAACATTCTGAAGCTTGATTTACTTCTTTTACTCTGCGGGCTTTTATGAATGTTACTAATGAATGACTCTTGTGTATTTTTTACCGAGGTTGGTCTTTGTCAAAACTTCGATAAGTTTTCTCAAGAGCACTGTATTGTAGGCCTTCTAGAGGTCTACAAATATTAGATGTGTGGACAGATTTCGAGGTTTCCTTTTTTCTATGATTTGTTGTAATGTGAAAGTAGAGTATTACGTGACAGGACGGGCACTGCCACTTTGTTACCCGCAAAACGTAAGGGAGAAGTTAATGATAAGATTTTGAGGAGGTGGGAAAGTTAATGGGTAAAAAGAAAAAAATAAAATAAAAAGAGAAGAGAGAGTTGGTTGGTGGCTGAAATCTAGAAACGTGATTTCGTGTAAAGGGTTGCCGACTAGCTTCCAATGCGGAGAGGGGTGTGGGTCAATTAATTAACTAAATATAGAGCGCCACCTGCTTTTTCCCTGCAGTACACGAAATCAACCGATATAACGAAAGCAGGAAACTTCTACGGACCTATAGCAGCACAACCTGAAATATAAACGTAAACAAGAAGGAAGGACAAAAGTGAAACGCTTTGCTACAATCAGGTACGGGTTTTAATTAGAACAAGAAACGTGAAACCAGAACAGGTTGACTCTAGAGCAGGTTCGGAGTGAGTTTTTCGAACGCCCTGGAACACTGAAAATTATTTACACTTTACACTGGAACCAGAGCAAGAAAAGAAATAGTCTATAGAAGTATCTAACCATATGTTCTTAAAATAGTATTTACAATAATGATTAATTACACTCAACTTGAGTCCCTAAATAAAGAAATAAAAAGTATAACAATTAACAGCAATAATACCTGAAATATAAATTAATAAATAAGCTTACTAGATGCAGTACCTTCGTAAATGGCCATTTAACCCCAGTGTACAAGTATTTCCTGTATTCAGTGCAGTATGTATTTATGGTATAGTTATTAGACAAATATAGATCAATAATTAAAGTTGAAGTAACAATAAATAGCCTGAGGGGCAAATTTAATATTATGGAATAATATAGAAGGTATAGATAAATACTTAAAATTGAAGTACCTAACAGTACATAACCTGAATGGTAAATTTCATATAATAAAGGTAATAATTAATTGAAACTGAAATAACAGTATCTAATCTGAAGGATAATTCAATATTGTTGTAGAACTGCGTTGTTGTGGTGATTTACTCCAACAAGGAGTTGGTAAGGTTTGATATTAAGACAATACAACACACTTATCAAACCTGAGTAGTCCCCAATCTCTTGGGGAGAACCTGACAGGTGGGATCAATATCTTCCAGTGTTTCCAATGGCCTGGGACTGGATCAGGGCCGTACAAGAAGCAACCTGGCCCTGGGCACTGAAGTTCAGTAACTAGGAGTCACTAAGGCTTCCAATGGTCTAGAGAAGGCTGAAGATTGTAGGTACTACTTGAAATATACCGTAAGCTGAACGTATAACTCTTTACTGAAAGTCAGGGACTAAAGCGTGACGAATAAAAGGTGACATCTAAAGGTAAAGATTAAAGTGTAACTTCTAAAGGTGATGAATAAAGGCCCGAAACAAATGGACGTTATGAGAGAGGGCGTGGAGCAATATAGGTAGGTATGTCCGATATTCGGAATTTAACCGTATAATTAACAGAAAACTATGCTTTTACATAGGAAATTTGTGTTTCTACACAGAGAAGATTAATAAGAAAAACCACTTACCAAAATTACTTTGGCCTTTAGGAACAAACAATTGGTCACGTTGCTCTTTTTCGACTCACAAAAAAAATCCGCACAAGGCGATTGGGTGCTAAAATAACGGATTAGCCACCCTAGATCTATGAGCGAAAACTAAACAACTCAGAAAATCGGCAAAATGTGCCTGAGGAATTTTCCCGAACATTTATTCGTGAAAAGTCCTCGACCTGAATGACCTCTGCTTGTCCCTGCAATGTCCTTCAAAAAGGTTCTGTCAAAACTCCAAGGTGGAAGGTACTGGGGAATTTTGATGGTAGTTGGGGCATGGGACTTATTCAAATTAAGTTAGTACCGGTCATTGACTCTATTTGGAACGCTGTCAATCTAGACAATCTACTCGGATCAGACAATCAGCTGTTCTAGTGTAAATATTGTGATTTTGTTTGTTAATAAATTAATTGTCTATTTATTTTAACCCTACTAACAGGAAATCAATTCCATTAATAAACCTCTAACTTAATGATTCTGGGAAGAATGAAAAGTTTGATGAAAAGTGTGGCTACAACTATTGGATAGAAAACAGTGGCTTGAGGAAGGTATGCTATTCAGAGAGGTGAATAAGCTTATTTCCTTTTATTTTGGTGCGGGAAAAATCATCCCGTAACAAGAGGTGGGCTAACCTGCGATTTTACTGGAGCAGTGACAAGACGTGACTACTCCAGTCGTGTCACGGTGATAAATAGCAGTGATTTTTTGGAACAGTTTAACCTTGATTGGCCATATAAATGCTACATTACATAATCGCAGTCCACCTAGTTCGCAGTCACAGCCGAGAGAGGTGTTCCGGTTTGTCCACTGCAGTAGCAGTTTCTGTTTGACGTCACCGCGATGCGATTTACAATAATATTTCATTATTTGCATCCTTTTGACTTGAGTTTAGTCCGCGCTGCATCTGCATCGGTGAAGCAGTGACAAAATCACAGTTCGTGAAATCGCAACCCATCTCTAAAACTGAGTACTTGAAGTGCATCCTACTTTTTCTTTGTTTCACTCATTTAGTAGGCCTTGTAATGTAATGTAATGTAATGTCTTTTGCCACTTTTGACAGCCTAGTGTTTTTATCCAGCTTTTCCTTGAATTTTCCGGTTTTTCAGGGATTTTTCAATCAAAAAAATTTGTTTAAAGTATGAGGCTTTGAGTTTCCTTCATTTTCTGACAAAAATTTCCAGTTTTCCAACGAGATTAGTGTCCAGAACCTTGGTTTGATCAAGTAGGCTGTAGAATGTTGGTTTTCCATTGAATTTTCCACTTTTCCAAGGCTTCTTAAATCAGAAAAAGACTGTTTTGAGCTCAGGGTTTTATATTTGCTTCAATTTTTCATCATAAACTTCCATTTTTAGACAAAAATAATATCCTACTTTGTCTCTCTCTTTGTCATACTCATTACCAAATTATTGATCGGCCATTTTGAAGTGTCGTTATTACATTTTTATCCAGGTTTTCCACGAATTTTCCACTTTTTCAGGGTTTTTTCAGTCGAGAAAACTGGTTTAAAATACGAGGCTTCGAGTTTTCTCCATATTCTGCTAGAAATTTCCAATTTTAGATTCATTTATTTACGGTCAAAAGGTAGGTGAAAAAAATTATTGAAAAGCAAGTTTTTGAGGACTTATTTAAGGAATTTCCAATTTTAAAATCATTAATAATTAATTATTTAACGGGTTTTTAATTATTAAATTACAAGTAGAATCCCATTTTAAATGATTTTTTTGGTAGTTTTGTGATGTGGCAACATTGCTTGTAGCCAACTTCAAGTAGACCTTGTATTAAATGGCATTTGCCATTTTTGACATTCGATCATTTTCAATTGACGAGTTTACATTTTTGTCTAGTTTTTCCTCAAATTTTCCGCTTTTCCAGGCCGTTTTCAATCGTAAAAACCGTTTTAAAATTCGAGGCTTTGAGTTTTCTCCATTTTCCACCAAAAATTTCCAGTTTTCCAATGGAGTAAGTGACCAAAACTTTGATTTTTAAAGTAGTCTTTGGAATGTTGGTTTTCCATTGAATTTTCTACTTTTCCAGGGATTTTTCAATTAGAAAAAAATGATTTTAAAAGCGGGGCTTTGAATTTGCTTCATTTTTCCACCAAAAACTTCGATTTTTAGACTGTAGATTGTTTCCTACTTTATCTCCCTCTTTGTCTTTCTTACTATTAAGCAGGCCTTGGAATGTTATTTTTATTGAAATTTATTAAAAATAAGATTCCAATATAGTTATTTTCCTAACAAGTGCGCAAAGTGTTACTTTTCCGCACGCAAACACAGTTATACGAACGACGCGGAGCGGAGTTCGGATACGTGTTTGCGTGCGGAAAAGACACTTTGCGCACGTGTTAGGAACAAAATTTTTTCTACGAGCTTCATATCAGGTAGGTAATAACAAAAATTTAAAAAAAAAAACGATAATTTGTTGTTATTTTTAATTAACTTGAAGGGAACCTATGCATTTATCAAAAAATTACATAACAAAAAAAAATAACAGAAAATCCTCGTCAGAGCTGTTCATCTTAAAGCGTTTAAATTTGATGAAAAAGTTTGTAGATTTTTGCATATAAATAGAGAACAAATCTGACAATGTGTCAAAGTTAATTTATATTTGGTGTTTGTATAGATGTTGGCTGCTGATATAGAAACAAGAGGAAAAATTTGTCATCATGCGTCAAAGTCGACAGGTGCACTTATTGTTGCTTGACAATTATAATTACTTTTCGGCACTCAGTGCGGATAAGGCCCGTATCCGCACTGAGTGCGGAAAAGTGTAACTTTGAGCCCGGAAATGCGTGCGGAAAAGTACTACTTTGCGCACGCTCGTAGGAAAAATTATTTTCGGAATTTATCATTTTATAAACATCATGAATTAATTATTTAAGCAAAAAATTATTTTAAATGTAATTTTTTCCTATTTGGAATAATTGAAATGTCGCAACGTCGCACAATGTCATTTCCCAGTTTTGACAGTCGGTCATTTTTGAATGTTTTTATCCAGTTTTTCCTCAAATTTTCCATTTTTTCTGGCCTCTTCCAATAGGGTAGTGGATAATTTTTTGAAATATTTTTTTTATTAATCTTCATCACAAAATAAACAATTGTTGATGATTCTTTGATTTTAGAAAACAAAAATATGCGTAAAAAAAAATTAACAAATTTGTACTTATTTTAAACGCTATAATTTACCGCCCAAAAATTACGTCACAGCTGTTATGTCCAAGGCATTCCGACATTAATGAAGGTGGCGAGAGCGCGGTCCGCGCGTCCTTATCTTTTACATGGTTTTGAAAAAAGATGCCGATAAACTCAGTGCGCACTGATTGACAAATGGAAATCTCTGAAAAAGTGGGGTTATGTTGAGGGTGCGCCTACATGTAATGACACACAGACGCTGATATATCTCTCTTTTTTGCACTGATGAGTAAGTGTGTGTCGAATACAAGACGAAGGTTTGATTCATTTCATACTCAAATACAACCAATGAACTATAACCAAAAACTGGAATGCTAACACATAAGGACGAACGTGAAGCCTAGTGCAGCTGCTGCGGAGGGGATACCTGTTTTTGTCGCACTCATTATGTTAAATGGCGAAAATTGCTTCCAACACGTATTCCAATTGATGAAACCTGTGAAGGAAAATATGACAAAACTTTCGAAAACGTCATATGTCAGCGAGTAACAGAAAAAGACAACATTCCCCGTTGTGGCATCTGTCTTTCATGGCTTCATTTTTTTGGCAGATATGGCACTGTGTGCGCATTCCAGTTTTTAGCTCTAGTTCATTGAATACAACAGCTATGACGTACAATCAAGGCGCGAAATATTTTCGTTTAAATACTGCGTCCCAAAACTGTACTTTTACAACCGTTTTAAACAAAGTTAGCATTTTTTTCTGAAATTTCTTTCAATAGGAATATTTTTCATTAACTCCATAGAGGAACAATAGATCATCGATTTTATTGAAATTTTACCTTGTCCACTACCCTATTGGAAAACCCGATTGAGAAGACGATGCTTTGAATTTCCTTAATTTTTTGCCAAAAATTTCCAGGTTTCCAATGGGGTAAGTGACAAAAACTCAAGTTTTATTAGGTAGACTCCGGATCGTCATTTTTACGGGATTTTCTTTGGATTTTCTGCTTTTCCAGTGCTTTTTCGATCGAGAAAACCGATTTCAAGTACGAGGCTTTGAGTTTTCTTCATTTTCATCAAAAAATTTCTAGTTTTAAATACTAAAACTAGGGGTAGATAAAGTGTTTCTGCCTCTTTTAAAAAAAGTGAGCACTTGAATTACATCCTACTTTATCTCTTTCCTTGTCCTACTCAGAGGGTTTTAGAGCTACTTTTCACTTTAAAAACACTAAATTTAGCTGAAAAAAAAAACAGGGCTTCGAATAAAAAAAAAGGTAACTCTCAAAACAAAAAACAAACAAACGCCATTTTGAATTAATTGTCAGAAATTACAAGGCCTACTTTGACTTTGACATGTCAAATTTTTTGACGTTTGCTTCAGGGTTGCTGCAACTTTTGTGCCAGGGTTGCTACATTTTTTCGTATAGTGTGCCTTCTTGGTAACATATCGTTGTATATAGGTATTTGCTAGAATTTGAGATTTGACTAGTTCGATTGGAATGTTTCCTGGCCCAATTTTCATATCTTATAGGTACATGTGTGCTAACCTCTTTTGCCGTTATAGATTTCACATGATTTACTTACTCTGTCAGCAGCTTCTTGTAGTGTTCAGTCCATTCTTCCATAGATATTATCTGGACATTCTCTGCGTCCTTTCTACCTTTCCTCGCGTTTTTTCTTGCTTTCCATGCTGCTGCCGCCCTTAAACCTCCCAAATTTTTTTCGATCTCTTCCCTCATGGTCCATTTTCATTTTTTGCTTCTTCTCCATACTGTCTTACGATCAGGTCTTTTATTTCTTGTCTAATTCTCGCATTTAGTTCACCGAGTATCATATATCCTTATTTGAAATTGAAACTTATTTCAAAAAGAAGGAAAATGAGAGAATTAGAAGAGCCCCGTCATTCATGTCAAGGAAACAATAAGAGATCATGTCATTTTACAGAGAGAAAATCAAACTCTGTCAGCTCACCGATCTTGTTAAAATTGTCGCCAAAGATGTTTGACAGATTTCCAATCCTGAAGAAAGAAGAAAATGTTACGAGACACTGCTACAATATATGAAGTTGGTGAAGATATATTGTCAACTACTTAAGTAAATACCACTCTGTACATCAATTTTACTAAAGTGTGTCGACAAGTCAGCATTTATTTGGTATAAATACAGCGCCAAAATTCATTACCGGCAGACTAAGGCTAGTGCGAACTACCTCTAATGGGAAAAGCCCTTTCTAGCTAAGTCTCCTCCCAGTACAAACTACCTTTAATGGGAAACGCCCTTCTGGACCTGTTTGAAACCTAGTTTCAGTCTTTAGTCACGCCAAGTGTACAGAGGGTACATAATTAATACAGAGTGGCCCTTAAGTAGTACGTCCCTCCGTAGAAGAGACGTTATGATACCATTTCTAGGGTAATAACTATTATTAATTAATACACATCTTATTATACCTATATCAAGCGAGATTCTCTCTACCTGAACCCCACCTATACTATACGCCTCCAAGTCACGCTCCTGTTGTGACGTCCCAGGACGAAACGTATAGGGGTTGTGACAATATGCGAAACAAGAAAAAAGAGCTTATGCTGAACAAAAATCTCAAATCATGTTGACTGTTCTTGATTCATACTTTGTGAAGATCGCTTAACAACAATCACAAATATAAACAAAAGCATAGTCGTGTTTTCTTGGAAATCAACCAGTCAAAATGTAGAGATTGAATTGTATTTCGATAACTGTTGAAATTGACTATAATTATATTTGAATTATTGCCAGTACTTCATCAATAATCCTAAATTCTTATTTCCAGTGCTACAATAGCGCAAGCCTACGACACATTCTGGGTAGGAGTCGAGTCCAATCCAGTAGACATAACAAATCGAGGCGCCAACGATCCCCAGTTCGCGTTCCCGACCCAATCGAATTCGCCTACGCCGCCCAACTACTCGCCGCCGGAAGTCAAGGAAAGTGCCGCCGAATTCGATCCGTTCTACCAAGGTTGTTCGTTTTCCAAATTATGTTTCGGTTCGCCCGCCAATTGTATCGATTCGAAAAATTGCAAATCGGCAGTGGCTGTCAGCGTTGCGGGCGATAAATACGATTTCGAACTGAAAGCTGAAAGTGGCGCAGCCTGGGTAGGAGTTGGTCTGTCAGATGATGACAGAATGGGAGACGATTCTGTTATCGAATGCGTTAAAAGAGGAAATGGAATTGCAGCTTTCATGTCTTATACTAAGGGGAAACCTAATTATGGAGCACCCAGATTATCTAACGTAAGAATTTATGTAACTAATTCATTAGTATTTGCTGTTAAGCCTCAAGTGCTGAGTGAACCCTTTTTCCTCTTCCTAATCAAGCCTTTATTGTTGTTAATTAGTTCTTATACAACATTTCCTTTCACTTCATTTCTCCCATTTGACATGTCGTTTTTCCAGCACTTCTATTGTCCGATGTAGAATGAAGATGTCCTGTTGTAGATTACCTATATCAGTCTTGCTTCTTTTTTTGGTGATTCTCAGCTTTCTCTTTTCATGGTCAAACATGGTGGGAAGAGAACGTGCTGCCTGTTAATAGAGCCATTCCTTTGAATTTGAAAATAGAGGATTGAATTCAACTTCGAAATGAGACAAATTAGGGACTTAAGGAGGCAGGTGCTTTAGATCACTCCCTTCTACCTACCAAATTTCAATTACCAATTGAATATTTTAAAAACTAACGTACCAATTTCTTTGTTTTAGCCTCAATTAGGAATTCAGATCCTCAATGGTAGCATTATCGATGGTACAATATATTGTAGGGTGCGGAGAGACGCTCTTACAAACGTTAATGGAACAATATTCGACTTACTTAGTCAGAAATATTATTTATTAATTGCCTCTGGTTCTAAAGTTAGAGGTATGTATCTAACAAAAATATATAATTTAATTTATAAAAACTTAACACAGTTAATGAATGAATGTTATTGTTATCAGATTTCTAATTCCGGTTATTTTTCTAGCAAACTCAGTCGCGTTCCATGATCTATCATATTTAGCCAGTGCCGAATCACAAGCTCTATCCGACGTTTCCTCCTTAGCCCCAAAATCAAAATTACTCATCAGACTGCACGGTTCTTTCATGATTGCTGCTTGGTTGGGCACGGCATCTTTAGGTATTCTACTGGCCAGGTATTACAGACAAACTTGGGTTGGCAGCCAGGTGCTTGGAAAGGACGTATGGTTTTCAGTAAGAACTACTACTTATAACATCCATTATCTATTTTATACTTTTTGTTTTTAGTGGCACAGAACGTTTATGGTACTCACGTGGGCCCTAACAATGGCAGCTTTTGTACTAATTTTCGTAGAACTAAAAGCGTGGTCCGGAGAAAACAATCCGCACGCTATTCTAGGACTTGTAACGACTATACTGTGCTTCTTTCAACCAATCGGTGCTTACTTTAGGCCTCATCCTGGTACGGCCAAAAGGCCGCTTTTCAATTGGTTGCATTGGGGCCTAGGAAATGCTGCACACATCATTGCCAGTAAGAAATACCTACCATGTAGAAATTTTTATTACGATGATTTTTTTTAGTTGTGACATTGTTTTTCGCTGTGAAACTTACCAAAGCTGAATTGCCTGAATTTGTAGACTGGATATTAGTAGCGTACGTTGTAGTACACGTTATAAGCCATTTATTGTTATCGGTAAGTAATTTGTTTTTTTTTTTATAATTCCTGCAGGTTGCATTCCTCTTCGTTTTACTGTTTTTATTCAATATTTCCTGCTTATAATAAACACATTTGTCATTTCTTATTTTATTATTATGCATAATCATTACCTACTTTTATTTCTTCTGTTCACCTTTCCCTAAAGGAAGGTAACTTTTATTGGTTATTTGTACTAGGTACTCATAGTTTCTACTTATTTTCAGTTTTCTCTCATCCTAATTTATGTAATCGTTTCATTACTTCTTTGTACCTACATTCTTCACTTAGTTATTCCTTCCTCATCTTTTTTTATCACCACTATTTTTTATAGATTCTCTTCTCTTGTATAAACTTCTTATTTTTAGTTTTTTTAGCGTCTGCGTGTTTGTATTCCAATTTATATATATATATGTTTCGCAATATTCTTATTTCTTCTATTTGTAATATTTTCTATTATTAACTACTCATTGCAATGTTATATATAGCTTCTGTATAATTAAATTAATAAAATTCCTTACAGATTATGAATTGTGTAGCAGAGAAATCCTCCGAAAGAAGAGTTTCTTCGTTTCCAATGAAAGACCTAGGAGGTTCGGGTAAAAGTTCTGCCTATGCGGACAGAAGTGCTGATGCACCGGTAAGATTTAAAAAAAAAAAAAACAAAATTAAACTTTTAACATTTATTTTTATGTTATAGTTCAGTACATTTAGAAGAGCCTGGTTAGCGATATACATTTTAATAATATTAGCAATTGTCGTTGCTCTGATTGTGATAACTGCTCTGGCACCTATTGAGGAGTCGTGGTCGAATTTTAAATCGTCAGTGATAAATAAGAATTAAAGAGTCAAAGAAAAATGACAGTTTTACTCCAAATTTTGAATTGTATAAATGGATTATATTTAATAATAAATGTGACTGATGTTTCGTGTATTAAATTAATAATAATAATTGTGTATTTTCTAACTAGGTTTATTGTTTTTGTGTGTATGTATATGAAGAGGCAGTGTAAGATGTGCAAATGATAAAAATAGGTACCTACCTACTAATTTTTTATTATAAGTACGTAGAGGCATTTTTTAACAATTCTTTTATATTTTGATTATTCTTGATCATACAGTTTTATTTAAGTATCTATACTTGAAAATGTCCCAAATATTTTTTGTCTTGTAAATAAAAATGGTATATGTATTTACACACATAATTCACATCTTCTTTTAATATTTCCAAGTGTATCTTAATTGCCGTAATTCCTAATAGCACAAAAGATACGACGGACGTTTAATTAAAGTCCGTTTAAAGTTGAAAAGTCTTGAGGATTAAAATGTTTGTTTAATGACGTTTGTTGACATCCATCAATTCGTAGGGCTATAATGCTTTCTTTTATAGTCGAATGGAATCTTTCAATCGGCAAGTTTGAATTTGGATTGTTACAGTGTGGTAAAATGTAAATTCAATCTTATACGTTTTACAGAGAACTTGTATTAGATTATTCTTGAAAATTTGTGCAATATCAGTGGTAATTTTACTTGGTGTACCATAATGCACAAAGAATTTTATCAAACTTTGACGAATCTCTATCGATGTTTCATTCACCAGATATGCTGCGACAAATTTAGAAGAATTGTCTATTATCGTCAAATATTTCTGACCTGAAAATGAGTAACATGATTGTATTTTATGTTATATAATATAAACTCAGTGGGTTTATTTCATTAGGGGGAAAAAATCATTTGAGCGAAATTAGATTTGAATAATGTGAATTTAGTTTTCATTAATTTGGAATCAAATTTCACTCTCATATAAAATAATGCTGGAAATGGTATAGTTTCATGCTTATGATTGACAAATTGTTCCAGTTTTGGAGTTTTATGTATATAGGAACATAATGTGGGTCAATATATTGCACCTACACTCAGAATTAGAGATGGGCATCTACGCGTAAACAAACATTGTCTACGTCTGGTGTAAACAACGCGTAGACAATGTAAACTATGTAATCTATGTAGACAACATGTAAAATATGTAGACAACGCGTAAAATATACAATTTTTGACAGTTGGCAGGCCTTTAAGGCTAAGTTTCTGTTTTTGCTTTGTTTTGTTTTCTGCTTTGTAATGTTCCTAATTAAACTGCAGATAATGTCTAATTTGATAAAATAAAAATTTAATGCAATGCAAACTCTCAGAAAAATTACTCAAATTTCAAATTTTCTGTTGTCTACGATGTCTACATAGTTTACATAGTCTACCATGGAAAAAAGTGGATGAAAACAATACCTACGTAGACAACGAGTAGACAAACGGCGTAAAGTAGATTTCATAGTCTACGGCACATCCCTGACTCAGAATGTCTACCAAATATAGTGAGTTGGTAAGGAAGAGTTTGTTATTGCGATATATAATTTTTAGAATGTAATTTTGCACTATGTTCAAATAGATTCAGAGAGTTTTAGTAAAGGCCACCCCACCCAACCACACTATATCTTATCAGAGACTCAACCAGAGCCCATACACCCATCATAATAAAAATAGTATATTTACACACTTAATTCACATCTTCTTTTAATATTTCCAAGTGTATCTTAATTGCGTAATTCCTAATAGCACAAAAGATACGACGGACGTTTAATCAAAGTCCGTTTAAAGTCGAAAAGTCCGAGAACTAAAATGTTTGTTCAATGACGTTTTGTTGACATCTGTGGTTGACATCCAGTATTCTGTATAAGTAAAAACTAGCATTCAATTTTGAATTAATTTTTGAATTGTTTTGGTACCCTGGTCAATTCGTAGGACTATAATGCTTTCTTTCATCGTCGAATGGAATCTTTCAATCGGCAAGTTCGAATTTGGATTGGAATGCAAATTCAATCTTATACGTTTTACAGAGAACTTGTATTAGATTATTCTTGAAAATTTGTGCATTATCAGTGGTAATTTTACTTAGTGTACCATAATGCACAAAGAATTTTATTAAACTTTGACAAATCTCTATCGTTGTTTCATTCACCAGGAATGCTGCGGCAAATTTAGAAGAATATTTGTCCATTATCGTCAAATATACCTGACAATGAGTAACATAATTGTATATGTTATATAATATAAACTTAGTGGGCTTATTTCATTACGGTGAAATAATCATTTGAGCGAAATTAGATTTCACTAATGTGAATTTAGTTTTCATTAATTTGGAATCAAATTTCACTCTTATGTGAAATAATGCTGGAAATGGTATAGTTTCATGCTTATGATTGACAAATTGTTCCAGTTTTGGAGTTTTATGGATATAGTGGATGGGGGTCAATATATTGCACCTACACTCAGAAATGTCTACCGAATATAGTGAGTTGGTAAGGAAGAGTTTGTTATTGCGATATATACTTTTTAGAAAATAATTTTGCACTATGTTCAAATCGATTCAGAGCCACCCCACTCAACCATACTATATCTTATCAGAGACTCAACCAGAGCTTATACACCCATGAGAAGTCCCTTGCTTAGAATGTCGAGAAAATCCATAAAGTCGCAAAATTTAGATAACTGAAGATCAGATTCAGACGTAGAAATACGTGGCAAAATTGAGCAAGCCAGGGCAACATTTGTGAATGTAAGAGCTTTGAGCAACAACAGTCTTAACTTGATATTACGTGCTCCTGTACGGAGTGAAGACATGAACAATAAAGGCCAGTAACATGAGCCTACTGAAATCCTTTGAAACGTGGGTATTCAGAAAAATTATAAAAATTCCGCAACGGATCATGTCTCGAACGAAATATTTCTGAAAATGACAAGTAGGAAAACTGTAACCTGGGTCATCTTCAGAAATTACTTGTTCCCAAAGCTGATGATGAAAGGAAAGATTAAAGATAAGAAAGGCATGGGAAAAATAGTCGTGGCTAAAGAACATAAAAGAGCTTAGGCAAATCTCAAGGCCCATGCTCGTTGAAGGAGTTCTACTCTTGGAAAAAAGTGATAGCAAAAGAACAGGAATCAGGATAATTAAAAGTAACATTGGTAAGTTGAGTACCTACTTATCGTCGTTTAATTATTTCGACGTTTATCTGAATTTTGTTCAATAAAGATCATACAAGTAGTAGGTAGTACCTGTATCATTTATTTTGATTTCCACATAACTATTTAAACAGCTTTCAGTAAAATATAACAGTGTCCTACCTACCTACATAATAACGCCTCTGTGAAATTACTTTTGTGCTGTCTGTACTGTGGTATTTTAGTGGAAGTTAATTACTGGAGATCTTGGTTAAAGTTAAACAAAAATCGCTGAAATTCCTTTCCTTAGTTAAAAACAAAGAGACTAAAGTTTTATTTTTTAGTTGTGCTTGACTCTCATGATGATCATTTAAATTTCCAAATCAAACCCCACGAGCGTTTTCGCTACTTCCGCTTGTATTTCACAATCTCCGGTAAATGAACACTTTCAAAACCGTCATAGAGCTTCCATATTTGTTCGAGTGCGATAAACTGATTCGACAATGCTCCACATATCGATAAAATCAGCACTCGATTGATAGTAAAATATCCAGCAGCTGAAAATAAAGTTTTCATATTTTTATATTTGCTCGCCAAGAACTCCTGTTCCTTATAATAAGGTGAATTACAAGAAAACTGTCGTTGTGTATATGTGAAGGCTTTTAGGCAAGTTTCTCGGGACTTTGAGGCCTTATCGCACATGTAAATACTTACAAGAACTGGAAACTAAAAACAATACTGGCAAAAAATACCACCATTGCAATGGCGTCAAGTGTTCCAAATTTAAGATGACTCAAGCACAAACCCAAATTCAATGAAGCTATGAAACAGTAGGCTATTGTATAGTAATTTTGCATACTAAACAATTTATTGAAGCTAGTAACAATTTGTGTCAAATTTTCTAATGTTTTTCCATAGATCATTTGCAGATATTTCTTTAGAACTCGCATTGAGCATTAGACGAGTTAAGTCCTCGTATCTTATAATTAAGACGGATAAAATTTGATTTTTCACAAAAGTACTCATTGACATGTAATAAATAACGATAGCATCGGTTATCGAATAGGCCAACAAATATTTCAACATGTTGGGGTTTTGTATCCATTTTACATTCAATGTAATACCGAATATAAAACAAAGTATATTGTTTACAATCAAACAGTAAAGTCGGTTTTTACTAATAGGTTGGCTGATGTTTAAGCATTTATCGGATTCCAAAAATTTGAAAGTCTGCTGAAACAAAGTTTTGAAAATTAAATTATTAGGTATGAGAAATTTCTATAATCATCATCACCTGAAATAATTTTTCCCATTCGTTCCTCTTATTACACCAGCCGAATACTCCATTTAGGATCATCATTGCAGCCAGAAATGAGCTCCAAGTAGTGAAAAACGATAACATCAGGAAACTCAATGCATGATTCCATCTTATTTTTAAACTAAAGAGTACAATGACGCTTACAAAAACTATAGCCAGTCGAAATTTTTTATACTTCATCATTCGAAGACTATCCGTTTTGAAATCATATGATGGAATTATGTGTAAAAAATTTGAAAATTGTATAATGGGTTCTAGCTGACCTATTGTGACGTTGCTCATATTGAATAGATATCAGGCTTTGAAACTATGCTATGAAAAGCAAACAATAATACTCAATTACCTATATAATTGAATGCTAGTTTCAATGCTCTTTATTAGTGCAAGGTATAGGTAATTAATTACTTTGATAAATGAGTAATTCCTATAATAGGCGACTTTAAACCATGGAAATCATTTTACATAATATGTTGATGGGAGAAGGTTTCTATAAGCATCTTCAATGTTTTTTAGTAGAATCACAAATGCTCATTTTCAGCTCCATAAGAAATGTTTCCTTGCTAGTTGAATTTCGTAGACTTGTGTTTGTGTTATCCTGGAAAGGAGTTCATACAGTTATGGAACAATAAATATATAAATTATTATAGTTTAGGCCACAACCTCGTGACAAGTACGAAGTGTAGGTGTAGGTACCTAACTAGTAGAAAGATAGTCATCTCATTCGTGGTTTGCATCATCTGGCATTTGATCTGCATTGTATAAGTTTCATATGTTGTCTTTATATCTGAAACACTATTTCAAATGGGTAAATGTCGATGCCACGTCTTCCATCAACCTCTGGTTCTCAATCTTTCCAAGCCAAGTGTTTCTCTTTTTGTCGAGGAATCTTAGATAGTTTTTGCATAGACAATCGCTAGAGCATTACCAGAATGGGATGTTGAAGTCCCAATTGTAAAATGGATAGAGTCTATGCTGAAGCACCGTTACGTTACGGCTGAAATAAACGGAGCATCAGCTACCGCTACCACGGTCAGAGGGTGTTCTTTCTCCACTACTATGGACACTGGTGGTAGACAAAATTCTTACCAGACTGAGTAGTGCTGGGATACCAGGTCATAGGCTACACAGATGACCTAGCCATTGTAATCAAGGGCAAACATGAAGGCGAATGCAAAGTGCCCTAAATATCGTTAAAAATTGGAGCGAAGGCGAGGGATTATCCCTAAACGCAAACAAAACAATCCTTGTCCCGTTCACAAAAAGAAGGAAGCTAAATTTGAAATCCCCCACCCTTAACGGTACACAACTAACATTTTCCAACGAAATAGTTACAGAAAACACGCTCTCGAGCTATCTGGTCATGCCGAAAACTTGTTGATAAAACATGGGGGCTAAAGCCAAATTTGGTATTCTGGATTTACCGCTCAGATCAAGCTAAAAAAGGTACAAAGGCTGATATGTCTTTGCCCCACCACAGCCCTAGAGACGTTACTCAACATGCCTCCACTTCACCTATGTGTGAAAGATGAGGCAATAACCAGCGCTCACAGGCTATTCCAAACAGACAAGTTCAAGCCTGGTGATCTGATGAGGGAACATCTGCGCATCCTTGATTTAATAAAACTGGAGAATACAAGCAAACAAAGTGAGCATATGATGGTCAGACTCGACTTAGAGATTCCATTCGCAGTGGTAATAAACGACTGCCAATCATGGGAGAATAAAGAATTACCACAAGCAGACAATGCATCTCTGTGGTACACAGATGGATCCAAGCTAATGGATGAAAGGAGCTAGACTGGGCATTTTGACCGTAACTTCAAGCTCTCCAAGGCATTGGATAAACATATATGTGCAAAGGAGTGTCTTAACCAAAGCCTAACAAAAAAACACATCTTCATATCGGACAGCCAAGCTGCCTTAAAAGCCTACGGGCCAAATTATGGACCAACTGGTAAGTGGTGCTCTAGTGCATAGAAAGTACCTGCTAGGTAACAACCAGACGTTTACCGGTCAGTCCATAATTTGGCCCTTAAGGGCTTTCAAATGCACGTCAAAACTAGTCTGGGAGTGTAAACAGACCCTAAAAACACTAGCGACACACAACCAGGTAACGTTGATGTGGCTGCCTGGTCATCGAGGCATGGAAGGTAGAGGTGAGTTGCGATTTCACCAACTGTGACTTTGTCACTGCTACTCGTCTGTCACAGTCACGGCTTGCTCCAGTCCCACTCAAGTAGCAGTAACATTTTGTCACGGCCACTTCGATCTCTAACCGATAAAGCTCGGACTAAACTCAACTTGAAGTGATGCAAATAATGAAATATTATTATAAATCACATTGCGGTGACGCAAAACAGAAACTGCTACTGCGGAGGGCAGACTGGAACATTTCTCTCGGCCGTGAATGTAAACTGGGCGAACTGTGATTATGTAATGTACCATTTATATGTATTACCAGCACGGCCAGTCAAGTCACTGTTATTTGTTACCGTAACTCGATTGGAGCAGTCACCTTTTGTTACAGTTCCAGTAAAATCGCAGGTTTACCCACCTCTAGTTAAAACCAACTCGGAGGTGACTCGATATTGAAAAATCGGCCTACAGGGACGAAAAAATGTAGCAACCCTGGCACAAAAGTTGCAGCAACCCTGACGCAAACGTCAAAAAATTTAACATGTCAAAGTCAAAGTAGGCCTTGTAATTTTTGACAATTAATTCAAAATGGCGTTTGTTTGTTTTTTGTTTTGAGAGCTTCCTTTTTTTTATTCGAAGCCCCGTTTTTTCAGCTAAATTTAGTGTTTTTTATGTGAAAAGTAGCTCTAAAACCCTCTGAGTAGGACAAGGAAAGAGATAAAGTAGGATGTAATTCAAGTGCTCACTTTTTTTTAAAAGAGGCAGAAAAACCTTATCTACCCCTAGTTTTAGTATTTAAAATTAGAAATTATTTGATGAAAATGAAGAAAATACTTAAAGCCTCGTACTTAAAATCGGTTTTCTCGATCGGAAAAGCACTGGAAAAGCGGGAAATCCGAAGAAAATCCCGTAAAAATGACAATCCAGAGTCTACTTAATAAAACTTGAGTTTTTATCACTTACCCCCATTGGAATACTGGAAATTTTTAGCAAAAAATGAAGGAAATTCAAAGCATCGTCTTCTCAATCGGTTTTTCCAATTGGAAACGGCCTGGAAAAGTGGAAAATTTGAGGAAAAACTAGATAAAAACATTCAAAAATGACCGACTGTCAAAACTGGGAAATGACATTGTGCCACGTTGTGACATTTCAATTATTTCAAATAGGAAAAAATTACATCATTTAAAATAATTTTTTGTTTAAATAATTAATTCATAATGTTTTTGAAATGATAAATTTCGAAAATAATTCATTGGAATCTTATTTTTAATAAATTTCAATAAAAATAACATTCCAAGGCCTGCTTAATAGTAAGAAAGACAAAGAAGGAGATGAAGTAGGAAACAATCTACAGTCTAAAAATCGAAGTTTTTGGTGGAAAAATAAAGCAAATTCAAAGCCCCGCGCCTTTAAAATAATTTTTTTCTAATTGAAAAATCCCTGGAAAAGTAGAAAATTAAATGGAAAACCAACATTCCAAAGCCTACTTAAAAAATCAAAGTTTTTGTCACTTATTCCATTGGAAAACTGGAAATTTTTGGTGGAAAATGGAGAAAACTCAAAGCCTCGAATTTTAAAACGGTTTTTCCGATTGAAAACGGCCTGGAAAAGCGGAAAATTTGAGGAAAAACTAGACAAAAATGTAAACTCGTTCATTGAAAATGGTCGAATGTCAAAAATGGCAAATGACATTTATTACAAGGTCTACTTGAAGTTGGCTACAAGCAATGTTGCCACATCACAAAACTTTCAAAAAAATCATTTAAAATTGGATTCTACTTGTAATTTAATAATTAAAAACCCGTTAAATAATTAATTATTAACGATTTTAAAATTAGAAATTCCTTAAATAAGTCCTCAAAAACTTGCTTTTCAATAATTTTTTTCACTTAGGTACCTTTTGACCGTAAATAAATGAATCTACAATTGGAAATTTCTAGCAGAATATGGAGAAAACTCGAAGCCTCGTACTTTAAACCAGTTTTTTCGACTGAAAAAATACTGAAAAAGTGGAAAACCTGGGATAAAAATGTAAACACGACACTTCAAAATGGCCGATCAATAATTTGGTAATGAGTATGAAAAAGAGATGAGAGATAAAGTAGGATATTATTTTAGTCTAAAAATGGAAGTTTATGGTGAAAAATTGAAGCAAATATAAAACCCTGCACTCAAAACAGTCTTTTTCCGATTTAAGAAGCCTTGGAAAAGTGGAAAATTCAATGGAAAACCAACATTCTAAAGCCTACTTGATCAAACCAAGGTTCTGGACACTAATCTCGTTGGAAAACTGGAAATTTTTGTCAGAAAATGAAGGAAACTCAAAGCCTCGTAGTTTAAACAATTTTTTTTCATTAAAAATTCCCTGAAAAACCGGAAAATTCAAGGAAAAGCTGGATAAAAACACTAGGCTGTCAAAAGTGGCAAAAGACATTACATTACATGGCCTACCTAATGAGTGAAACAAAGAAAAAGTAGGATGCACTTCAAGTACTCAGTTTTAGAGGTGGGTTGCGATTTCACGAACTGTGATTTTGTCACTGCTTCACCGATGCAGATGCAGCGCGGACTAAACTCAACTCAAGTCAAAGTGATGCAAATAATGAACAGAAACTGCTACTGCAGAGGACAAACCGGAACACCTCTCTCGGCTGTGACTGCGAACTGGGTGGCAATTATGTAATGTAGCATTTATATGGTCAATCAAGGTTAAACTGTTCCAAAAAATCACTGCTATTTATCACCGTGACACGACTGGAGCAGTCACGTCTTGTCACAGCTTCCAGTAAAATCGCAGGTTGGCCCACCTCTAATAGAAGGAAACGAAGAAGCAGATGGCTTCGCAAAAGAAGGGACCTCAACACCATACCATGGACCAGAGCCCTACTGTGGCTTAATGAAAAACCACATCATAGAAGAACTCAACAAATGGGAAAAAGACTAACTGTCATCATATTGGACTTATTGGAGGCACACTCTGGGACTCAGACAGTCGGAAAGGTTTAATATCCTTTCAGCAAAAAGAGCTGAACAGCTCCTAAACATGAGCAGATGAGACACCAGATTGGTGGTAGGACTGCTCACAGGACACTGCCTGGTAAAATACTACTTAAGGTTAATGGGCAGAGCAGAAGACGATCTCTGCAGATTCTGCTCAGACACAATAGAGACCTACTCTGCGAACGTCCAGTCCAATTCTGCAGGAGGCTCAAATTCCTCGAGGGGGCAACACTATCATCAGAAGAAGTGGGCCAACTGACACCCAGGAAAATAACTTCCTTCGCCAGAAGTCTACGTTACCTGGAGACAACTTAAGATGTAGAGTCACATACAAAATATCTGCAAAGATATATACAGTGCTGAGCGGCTGAAAAGCAGAAACGACTCCCCCACAATCTACAATCTACATACCACAGATGATTGAATTCATTGAAAGTACCTGTACTTTTATTGTCCAAAAACTAAATACTTACCTACACAAAAAATTTCCTTCTATAAGTTCTCACCAACTTCCGGTACTTAACTATTAAACTATAATAGGCAACAAACATCTACAACAAATTAGGACATACCTACATGCATTTAGACATTTGAAGAACTCCTTCAACAGAGCAATAAGCCTGCTAAATGAGCTCCCTCTTTAACGTTTTACAAAATAGTCCCTAGTCCTGCAAATTTCTGAGCTTTAGATCAATGTGGTTATAGATTTTTACACCATTGTAAATAAATTTGACAAGTGTGGAATTAGCAAAAGGATATTATTGTGGTTTTGCGTGTGTGATGCCACATAAATTATAAAATATTACTTGTATAATATTTATTGAAAAAAAAGTAATTATATAAACATAGAAACATAAAACGATAAGTAACTAACAAATGGCACTTTTAATAACAGAGCAGTGTAGAAACTTAATTGAAAATAAGCAAATAAACGTCCAATACTAATAATATTTCATGTTCCATTGTTATTTTTTATCACCATTACTTTAACATGAAAAAAATTTAATTCCAAAATGTTTAGGACTTTTCTCAAAATAATTTTATGCTTAACGTAAAAAAACTAAACCTAAATTATAGACTTAACAAAACTAATACTTCTTCAAAAATCATTATTGGTAAAATTACCAAGAATATAAAACTCAAATTAATTAAGGGCGAATCCACACTGGGTGCACTTTTTCTTTCTCATGCACAAGCAGCAGCAAAGCCCGAAATTCCAAAAACAGAAAAGGCACAGGAACCAAGCGAAACATGAATAAGTTCCAGTCCAGGATGTGTTCCTACAAACTGGACAAGAACCCGGAATGAAATTTTCACCTCCTGGCACAACAGTTACCCTAGTAACTTCTGAAAAATTTAAATATTAATTATTTTAGTGAGATATGATAATAAAGTAAACTTACGGGGTTGGGGTTGCTGTTGTTGCGGCTGTTGAGGGGCTGACATGTCTGCAAAAATTAAATAATGATATATAGTTATAAGAAATGTGTTCAAAAAACTTACATGGTGGTTCAAATGTTGGCGAAGAAGGTGAGGCGTAAACATTTTGAATTCCAGAAGCTAGTGGTATTGGGGGCTCGTCAGAGTAAGCTGGTGGAAATTCTTTATTTTCCATGTTTAAATATTCTGAAATTAAACATGTATTTATTTTAGATGACAAGTATGGTATATCTACATTAACTAAATTTGTTATTATTTCCCAAGATTGAATTTTGAAAAGAGCCTTTCAGGAGGAGATTTTGATAAAAGTTTACACGAAGTCAATCCCATTAGCTAAATAAAAAGAGTTACTTACTATTTACCGGATTTGCTTAATTTACTAAAATAAACCGATCAAAATTATCCAATAATATGATGACTAGACGACTCTAGCTAGACTAGACCCCCTATATGCCCACATGAATTTTCTGCATCTTGTAAATAAAAACCCATTAACCCAACCCCCTAGACTGCCGCTTGCAGTCGGTCAAATAGTATTTGGCCCACACAAAAATAAAATAAAATCTAAAATAGTTCTGGTGCACTGTAGACACGTGCGTTTTCATTTTATGATAAATTTTTATCAGTGCAGTGCAGTGGCTAGCTTATGGAAATAGAAGGAATTAGAATTCTTAGTTCTTAGGAATGCCTAAGCTGAGGATGCACGCATATGCTTATTTTCATAGAGAATAAGATGTTGCCTATATGGTTTTTACATGCTATTCGGATTGACTTCGAATAAATTATACCAGAACGGTCAGCATCTCTAAAAATAAATTAAAATCGAAATGTTTGCAAAACACGAACAAAATAAATCTTGGGAATCATCCCCCAAGTTAGGAATCAAATTTTGAAGAAATACTTACAGATAAACGAAAAACCAACTTTACAATAATTCACAAACAAACTTCCCGTTTTATTTAATAAAAAAGCGTGGCTATACCTACTGGCACTCGCAAACCGATACACACTATGCGTTGGTTGAAAAACACAGATTAAAAATATGCTGAAATGTTTATTTGGGTTTCCCTTTGAAATATGAACGTTATTCACACTGGACATACGAGCTTTTGCTTGAGTTGGCATTTTATGAGTAATTTTAATTTCTTATCTCGAAGATTGTGTTACACATTAATACTTTTTAAATTTGAATTTCGAATGTTTGAGTTTTAACATCTAGAAAATTTTAGGAATGATAGTCATTTTGGGAGGGTTTCAGGTCGCTCTTTTTTAATAATTTTAAACTATTATCTTACTCATCAAGTCGATTTTCTATTAGTCTACACTATATATTGTATCTATGACCCTGTCAGTGGCGGCTCGTCAGAGGAGGCAGGGGAGGCTAAACCTCTCCCAAAAAATTGAAAATTCAATCTCAATTTCTTATTCCTGATTTCTAATTAAAATAATAATTAACAAATTACACTTTCCAATTTTCGATATTTCAATGTAATTTAGAAAAATCTGACAACATTTATTTCAATCAATCCCACGCCTCCACGACAAATATCTGTGAATCTGGGATACAGTAATACCGGCCCCAAGGGCCGGAGTAATACGAGCCCGAAGGGCCACAGTTATACGCGAGCCCGAAGGGCCGGAGTTATACGCGAGCCCGAAGGGCCGGAGTTATACGCGAGCCCGAAGGGCCGGAGTTATACGCGAGCCCGAAGGGCCGGAGTTATACGCGAGCCCGAAGGGCCGGAGTTATACGCGAGCCCGAAGGGCTAGAGTTATTTTAATCACGGGGCCTAGTTTATAATTCTATTGGTCATCGGATAATTTAGAGCTAATTAAAAACCGGAAGTATTTAAAATTCGATTTTTAGCGTCCGATCAAAGAATAGGGAATATTCAAAAACTTTAGTTTTATCAAATTGGCTTTGGAATGTTGGTTTTCTCAAGATTTTTACTTTTTTCAGAAAACGGTGGTTTTTGCAAACACATACTACTTTATCTTGTCTTTGTCTTACTCACTATAATCAATAAGAAAACCTTGTAATGTCATTTTCATTGAAATTAAACTAAAAACAAGTTTCCTATGATTTATTTGGGGAATTTTAATTATTATAATCATTAATAATTAATTATTAAATTGAATTTTAAACACTAAACCCTTTTAAAATGTTATTTTTGTTTTCCGAAATGACATGTAGCAACGTTGCTTTTAGTTGGCCATTTTGAAGTGACGCCTTTTAATTTTTTGCCAGTTTTTCCTCGAATTTCTCACTTTTCCGGGGCTTTTCAATGGAAAAAGGCAATTTAACTGTGTATTGAGTTTTTTTCATTTTCCAGCAAAAATGTCCAGTTTTAAAATGACATAAATAACAAAATCCCATTTAAAATGGTTTTTTTGGAAGTTTTGTGGTGGCAACACCGTTTGTACCAACTTCAAAATAGGTTTTGTAATAAATGTCATTTGCCAGTTTTGACAGTCGGCAATTTTTAATTGACGTGTTTACATTTCTATCCAGTTTTTCCTCGAATTTTCCGCTTTTCCAAGCCCTTCTCGTCAAGAAAACCGATTTGAAATATGAGGCTTTGAATTTCCTACGTTTTGTGCTAAAAATTCCCAGTTTTCCGATGGAGTAAATGACAAAAACTTAAATTTCATTAAGTAGGCTTTGGAATGTCATTTTTAGAAGTTTTTCTTTGAATTTGTCCGCTTTTCCAGGGCTTTTCTGGTCGGAAAAACCTATTTAAAGTACGAGGCTTTGAGTTTTCTTCATTTTCTACCAAAAATTTCCAGTGTTTAAACGGGGTAAGTGAGAAAAACTTTAGTTTTATCAAGTAGGTTTTGGAATGTCATTCTTGTTGGTTTTTTTTTTGGAATTTTTATTTAAGGTTTTTGGGGTCCAGGGATCGTTTTCAATTACTCTTTTTTCTCGAAATTCGCAAAATAAAAATAAAACTTTTTTGACGTTGACAGCTGTCAATTTTTTTTGACACAAATCGATAGTTAGCGTCGCGAAACTGCCTTGTACCGGGGTTTGATTTTCGTAGCTTTTATAGTAGAGCGGGGAAAAAGTCTAACATGTGTCAAATTTGACAGGTGACATTTGTCGATATTGCCAAAGTGTCGTGCGACAAAAGTTTTATCCGAACGAACCCGTTCATTGTTAACTGATTTTTCATACTCCGGCCCTTCGGGCCGTAATCTTTGAAACAAAAAGACGTCATTTTGTATCGATTGTCAAAAAAACCCAAGGTTAGAAATTTCAATTTTTTGACGTTTGTTGTATCATGAGCAGTGTTGCCATATGTTTCTCTTTCAAATCCCGAGCTCGAAGTGCCGAGATTATAGATTATTTTAAAGCCAATCAAGAGCCGGGAATAAACAAAATTCGAATCCCCAAACCAATCAGGAGCCGGGAAAATTCAAAAATTCGAATTCCAAACCCGAAGGAAAATTGAATTTTTTGTACCAACTGTTGCTACATGTTGTTACATAAATCTCACCCTAAAACCCACTAAAAAACCACCTTTGTTTTTTGGAAGAAACAAAAGAATTTTTTTTTTGAGATTGACAGCTGTCAAAATTTTAATGGGCACATAGATTTAGCCGCGGCGAATACGTAGGAAGTACCAATTTTTTCTTTTTTAACATAATATGTCAAAAAAGACGTTCGGCGTTGCCAGGCGGTTGGTTTTTGACGTATATCGATGAAACTTCTTATTTTAGGGTTTTCGGAGCCTGGGGATGGTTTTCTGACATTTGTTTTTTGAAAAATAGAAAAGGTAAAAAAAATTGACATTGACAGTTGTCAAAATTTAAAAAAAAAACAACATGGGCATATAGATTTAGCCTTGACGAATACGTAAAAAGTAGCCAAACAGGGCCAATTTTTTGACGTTTGTTGTATTATAAGCAGTGTTGCCATATGTTTTTTTTCGAATCTCGATTCTGGAAGGCTGAAGTTATCTCAATTATGAGCTCAAAGGGCCGAGGTTATACGAGTCCGAAGGGCCGGAATCATGCGAACCTGAAGGGCCGGAGTTATACGAGCCCGACGTTATTTTAATCATAAGGCCGGAATTATACGAACCCGTTCATTGTCAACTGATTTTAATACTTCGGCTCTTCGGATCGTAATCTTTGAAACGAAAAGACGCCATTGTATATCGACTGTCAAAAAAAACCAAGGCCTACTTTGATATTTCAATTTTTTGACGTTTGTTGTATCATGAGCAGCGTTGCCATATGTTTTTATCAAATCTCGATTTATAGGTTATTTTAAACCCAATCGACATTTCTGAAAAATATTTCCTTTAAAATTCCCAAATATCTTTTGGAATCCCCAAAAATCTATTAAAATCTCAGAATTCCATATAATTTAGTGGAATTTCGGTAGAATAATTATGTTATTCTGAAAAAGGAATTAGATGTGAAATTTTTTGCGGAGTTTCCATAGAATTCACAATAAATTTTAATCCTCTCGAATTACTTGAAATTTCAGTGAAATTCCGATCAAATTACACGAAATCCTAAATTAATTACATGGAGGAATTTTAAACAATTACACCGAAATTCCCAACATGAAATTTCAGTTTTTACTGAATTTTAGTAATGCCGAGGAATTTCCAACTAAAAACATGCAATTTCAATGATATTCCGAAAAATTACCACATAATAACACAGGTAATAACATGAAATTTTAATATATTTCGATGAATTTTTAAGAAATTACTTGAAACTTCATTAATATTCCCAGAAATTCCTGGGTATTAAAAAAGAATTTCAGTGAAATTCCGAAAAATTCTTATGAAAATAAATTAAATTTTGAAAATTCCTTGAAGTTTCATTGGACTTTCGAGAAATTTTTTGTTATGAATAGGGTTGCCAATGTTTTTCAATTTTTCTGGACGAGGGTATTAAAATATCAGGACATCCGGTATAAATTCTGGACATTTTTATTATTGCAGAGAAAAATACCATTTACAAACTTAAATGAACAACGTGAACATTTTGGGTTAATTTTCTTCGCCTTTCCATCCACAGACGCGTTTCGATCTATCAGATCTCATCAGTGTGGTTAGGAAAGCAAAAAAACCCAACCCAAGTTCAGTGCCTGTAGGCAAAGTAGAAGTAATACGAAGTACCTACGGGCTGAATCCTAGTATTAGATGGCGCCACAACCAAAATTCGCTCTTCGTAATAAATAAGCAATTCGATAAAAAAAAAAAAAACATACTGATACACTAAAAAAAAAATTCCAACAAGAATTCTTTGGGTAAATAGGAACTAATAATTCAAAATGTTATTTCAAGAAAGTACGCAGATTAACAAATTATGTAAAGAGTATAAAAAGTTAAGATCAGGGTACTTTTTTCCCACTTTTTGCAGCTACCATTAACTTCTTGTTACCTCTCACAAAATCATGAAATTCTTTGCAAGTATAAGAATAGGTACTTAATTAAGCTTTATTTGCCTTGATGTGTTCAATGCACAATCGATTACGCGAGTCAGTACACTAAGCTAAACGCATCGAAAAAACTTATTCATTGGACCCAAATATAAAAAATACAAGTTGCAAAATGATCCAGAAGTTTTGCAACTCAGTATAAGTCAAAAATAATAAATTCAAATTCCATTTTCAAGTAATGTATATGATTTTCGTTATCAACCAGAACCAGGTTTACCGACTTAATTTGACAGAATTCTTCATTAAGTTAAAAATTAAGTACAATAGGCGTCCTGCAATAGGTTGTTACAGGACGCTGGACAATGGACCCCAAATGGTGGATGTCCACCGAAATGCAGGACGGTTGGCAACCCTAGTTATGAACGTGGATTTTCTCATAAGAATTTAGTGAATTCCGAGAAATTTTCAAGAAATTACATGAAATGTCAATGAAATTTCAAAGAATTTTATAAAAATTAATTTTAGTAAAGTTAAAAAAAAAATGGAATTTTGAAATTGAAATCTTAGTGGAATTCCGAGGAATTTAATGAAATCCTATACTGTAATTAGCCTCCTCACTTGAAATAGTCACGAGCCGCCACTGGACCCTGTAAAGGGTGTCTGGAATAACTTGAAGTACCTACTGTACCTACTAAAAGCCACCCGTCGCTCTTTTTTAATAATTTTAAACTATATCATCTTACTCATCGAGTCGATTTTCTATTCTACACTATATATCGTATCTATGACCCTGTACAGGGCGTCTGGAATAACTTGAAGTACCTACTGTACTGAAAGCCACCCGTTTACCAATTTTTAGCTTTATATTTGGTTTTAAGAAATTTTTACTCATAATTGGCTAATTACCCTGAACTACCTGGGACTCTGTAACGGAAAGCCATCATCTCAATAAAGCCTATAACGAACCTGCCCTGTATGTCCGTTTCTGGCGTTGCTATTCCGAATTTGAAAAAAATTATGACAGATTGATTGCGCTACTTTTTTTTTTAATTTCAATGGTTTTGAAAATCCCCAAGTTATTCCGGAGACCCCATATATAGGGGTAGCGTATTATTCGTATTACTTACACCTTTAATATTTCATGTAGATACGATAGTTTAGATTTTTTCAATAAGGATGCTAGGGGTGAAAGAATAGTAGTTTTTCCATATTGCCAAAACACTATACAGAAAGTTATATCATATAAAACTGTAATAAAACAATCTTAACTAAAACAATTTATTTGTTTCCTTTCTTCTCTTGACTTATTTGAGCTTTACTCTTACTCCTAAACACCGCCTTCTTTTTCTGCTTAATTTTCCTATCTTTACTCGCTTCTTGAGCTGAAACCTCTTGTCTGTGTTTTTCCATTCTTTGCTTAGTTTCTTCTTTAAGTTTAGCTTGTTTGTGCTGATAAGAAGCCTTAATCATCTTAATCATATTTGCAACCTAACAAAAAAAAAAAATCAATTAATAAAACAAATTATTTTAAGTCAATTAGTAACCTTTTGTTCGTGAGGTTCTCGTATAACAGCCACTCTATCAATAGATTTCTTCTTGTCTGTGGATTTAACGCCATGATTAGGCTTGTCTCTATATGGCAGAGCTTTTTGTAGTTTTGCAGGAACTACAAGGGGCTTAAATGGCTTTTCTTCCCTTGCAATTGGCTAAAAAAAAATTAATAAATTACACTAAAACTAATAATAATTTTGATTCTTACTGTATATAAACTGTCCACATTTGTAGGATTTCTAAGATTTTTATCGCGTTTTATTTCTCCAGTAGTCCTAACACCTTTCCATTGATTTTTCTGATCAGGAGGCAATAAAAGGGTGGTTACAGGGTTGTAATATTCAGGCACATCGACCTTATACCAAGTACGACAAAACACGATATCACTCAGCAAAATTTTATCTTCAAAAGTAGCCCTGAAGCAACCCTCAGGTTTACTAGCGGCTTTTTTAATTTGCCCTCTAACACCAGACACGGTTTTGATTCTGGCCCCTTCAAATTTTGCTACTTCTAATGCGCTGTTGAACATTCCTTTGATAAAAGCTGTCTTTTTGTAAATCTTCAATGGATAGCCGATGAGTTTCAGTTTTTTCATTATCTGGGTGGTTTTGTCTAGTTCCTGCACTGAACCTGTTGCCGCTATTCTAAAACCTTGCTTCTTCAGAATCTGAAAATAGTTATTTAGCAGCTTGGAGTAAGTTTAGGACTGGAAAATTTTACCTCTGGATTAGAATCCACACTTTGTAATGCCAAAAATCCAGTGCTTTGTGGAGTGATTGGGCCCCAAAAATGAGCATTGCATGCTAAGTGTTCGGGGGTATACTTTAGATATCTACTCTTCAAATCGTCTTCAAGTTTTGAATATAATGGTATAGTCTGGAAAAAATAGTATTGAATTGAAACTTATGTTTTTTTTATGGAGAATGGTTAGGAAATGGTAAAAGATTCAAGGTTGGTTAAATTTGGGCAAAATTGTACAGGGTGTTTGGCCATATATTGGTACCTTAGCTGCAGAGTAAATATGAAAGTTGTCCATGCATTTTTAGAATCCATCATCACAATTACTTCAAATCTGCATGTACTTCTCAGGGGGAGAAATTATTGTTTAATCTTGAAGTTTATAGGCTCATAAAAACTGAAACAGATCTTCAGATTTTACAAGCCGACATAAATAGGCTATGGGAGGGGTGTCAGGTCAACAGTCTTAAATTAAATGTTGACTATGTTCCTATATATCCTTCCACAAAGGTCCCAAGATCCAACTGAGCTCGCAATCGAATGCATTTTTGGTCCGATTAGCAGTAATTCCGCAATGTTATAAAGTGAAAATAATCAAAATGGAGCAAATTATTGAATTAGTTCGGAAGTACCTCATACTGTATGACCTTTCTCATGATGACTATAAAAATGTGCGCAAAAAGGATAAGGTTTGGACTAAACTAGGAGAAGAACTAGGTGAAAATTAAACTCTCTTCTTCCATAAAGTGTCTACTTGGTCTTCCGATGCTGGAATAGTTTTTGTTTGATTGATTTCGAGATATAGTAGCTGGTATAGGAGTATATTCTGTCATATACCTACATGTTTAGCTCCTTTAAACTATGAATCTTTCCTCTATAGTGATAGTACAGTAACTTTTTCCTTTGCATATGACAATGATAATGTTATTTTAAAGTCTAAGTATGATTATGGAACAATTACTTGAGTATCCTATCGAGAGGATGTTCACATCAGAACCTCATTGTGTAGACGTGTGCATTTCAAACATTTTCTTAGAATTTTACTATTTGTGTTATGTTTTAAACAAAAGAATTAATGGGTTTTTCTCAATGCTTTTGAGCTTTCTCTAGGGCTTCAAAATGGTAATTAGCTGGAATCGCTAGCGCTTACGGTTTTTGAGAAAATCGAGTTTGAAGTTTCAAGCTACACGAGCTTATAGAGAATTTAATGCTCTTTTCAATGATATATAGTTATTATCAATTCGCTCAAAAGTAATTGTAGATATAAGCAATTATTCATGAGCATCATGTCATGATTTCAAAAAAAAATTTAGAGCCAAAAAGGAGATTTCCTCTTAGATTGAAATTTCCAAATGTAATTGGTCGCGTTCACCAGTACTCAACATGTTGAGTGATTAGTAAACGGCTTTGTTCCAATAAGTGGAATACACAAGGTAAAACAGTTTTGATTGGTCTAGAGCTGATTTTCATTCCTTTTCAACAAAGCCGTTAACTAATCACTCAACATGTTGAGTGCTGGTGAACGTGACCATTGATGTTAGAGTTGTTTCTGACTAATTTGGACTCGCTCTATCGATTTCTGAAGTCAGAATTGAGAAAAATCCAAAAATAGAAATTATAATTTTTTTGCACTTTTTTCTAAGAGTACCCCTTTGAATTTTTATTTGGAAATCTTCAATATTGAATATCTTGGTAACCAAAAGCAGTACTGAAACAAAATTTTCAGAAATTGTAGCTTCTTAAAAGGGCTTTCAGATGGTATTTAGCTGAAATCGCTGACATTTATAGTTTTTGAGAAAATCTACTTTAAGGTTTTGGACAAAATTTTAACTAAATTTCCACTTTGAGGCTCAATATCTTAGAAACTTCACAAGCTACAAAAACCAATTTTGCACGACCCTATAGAAAATTTAATGCTCTTTTCAATGATATATAGTTATCATCAATTTACTCAAAAGTAATCGTAGATATAAGCAATTATTCATAAGCATGTCAAGATTTCAAAAAAATTTTAGAGCCAAAAATTAGATTTCCTCTTGGATTTTTCTTTGTCACGTAGGTAGTGGACGTTTTTTTGGACCATATGACATGAACCAACAGGTTCAAAAGTTACCATGTAAAACCCAATATGACCCTTCCAGAAAAAATCCCCTGTATTAAGACGTCTATGAAGCGTTCATTGGACGTCGTTAAATTGGACGTACATTTGGTCAGTCTGAATCTATTGAAAAGTTATATATCTACATAGTAATACCAGTAAGTACGTATTATCTGATACCTAATAAGTATACAGTGGGTACCTACATAAAAAAATGATAATTGTTTTGCACTAAGTAATTTTGGCAATTTTTGCCACTCGAATAATGATCATTGTCAAAAGGTTTTTCATCACATTTTCAATCTAAAATTGGTATTTTGTGCATTTCGGTAATAGTCTAGGAGGCAGTGACGATTTTCGGCTAAAAAATTTCACTGCCTCCTGGACTATAAGTAAAGATGGAAGGATTTGTTTATTTCAATATTATTCGCTAATTGATGAATCATCACTGAAGCAAAGTTTACAGACTGAAGTAAAAAAAAAGGGATTAAGGTAATGTAAACAAGCTATTGTACCTTTCTTTCCGTATTTATTTTTATATTCGTCATTCGGCAGTAGACTATCGTGGACGAATGAGGTCTTGAAAATAAAAATAATTATTTTTATACGTAAACTATGATCCTAACTGCCCTTCAAATCGGAATTTTGGTAAGCTACTTCTAGTTATAAGCATGTGTGTTGGTTTTTTTGTTTTTTTTCGTTTATTTAGCAATAGCTAATCGTGCAACCTATATAATGAAATCACAAAAGGTATAATAAGTCTGTAGTGTCAATTAAAATAATAACAATTCAAAAACACACTGGCGTTACATACTATAGCCATCTGACATGGAGGGAGCCTAGGGTGGGCCTGGGTCCTGTTATTGTGACTTATTGGAATTTTTTAATAAAAACTGTGAATATTATATGAAATGAAAAACATGTAGGTCCGGTCCTGGAAAAGTGGAGCTCAAACGGATTTTTTAGAAACATGCTTTAAAAAAAACATCGCAATTACTATCTGAAAATTTAAATAGAAACGCTCAAGGCATTTTGAATCTAAAGGTAAAAAGTCAAAATTTTCCGAAAGTATTTACAGACACGTTTGCAGATACATGTACCTATACAAAAAATGATTCTCCTACTATATTCTATCTATCATAAAATGCGCACTTATTTCGGACTCACCCTGTATATTTCTATTGCTTATTTAGTAGGTAATAACATGAAATTATAATAGGTAGCGTGTAGCTTCCATAAAATACCTACCAAATTGTTAAAGTTTTTTTTCTGGGGGGGCCTAGCGACGTCTAGGGGGGTCCCGGCCCCCCTAAGGCCCCTTGTAATTACGCCACTGAAAACAACAAACAATTCAAAAATTCAACATATAAACAACAATCATTCTGAAGGTAATAATAAAATTTTAAAAATATGTAAAACGTTAAGTCTATGAAACTCCTAAAGGTATGGTTACCTATACAATAAGGAGGGCCAGTATGAGGATCTCGGAAACAGTGAAAGATACGACGTTGCTCAACAGGGAAAAGTTGGGCAATTTTGTGCTCGTTAAAATACCGCTCTGACATTTTAAAAATTCCCAGTGATACCGGAGATATCCGGGAAAACCCGAAATTCGACCAGAAGGATTTTATTTTTTCCTGACTTTATTGCCACTTTTCCTCCTCTACAATATGGCATTATCAAATTTTTAGTCCGACGTTTCGTCTTTGATGGGCGCCCATATCATCAGATACCCATGCTGGCCCTCCTTATCTTGGACACATTGTATATTCCTTTTTCCCTTCACAAAATACAAAATCAAAAGACCACGATTCAAATCAATAAAAACAATGTTACTTCTTTGTGCCTTACTCTGGGCATATATATCACATTGAGTCAGCAGATGAACTTTTAATTTTCTCTTAAAGAGTATTACATCACTTCATTTATTTCGGTAACTGATTAAACCACATCTATGTTGTATATAGAATTTGTTCTGTTGTCTAGTGTTATGATCATGCACCTGGCTATTATACACCATCTTTCTTGTCAGATATAATGGAGCAAGTCTAATTTTAATTCTAAAAAAATACATTATACATTATATTTAGCATATTCAACAACTGGAAGCAGTCTAAGCATGCTCTTTACAGAAGTAGGTACCTATACTTGCTACATGAGAGTATGATTCTCATATATCTATTTGGCAACTTTTGCAGTCTCTGGATTTCATTTTGGTTGAGTAAATAAAGTATTGTTGCGCAATAATTGAAGTGTAGCAAAACTATAGTGTTAAAAACAACAATTCTAGACCAAGTTGAAAGAGATGCCGAATATAATTTGTCTTAAAACTAATTTTAGAATCTAGAATATTGCAGTAATCCTTGAATTTCGATTTGTTATCAAGAATAACCCTAAGATACTTAATTTTTTGAACTTCTTCCAACTTATTGTTACCCATTTTAATTGAATAGTTGCTCTCATGCAGTTACTATGTGTACTAATAAACATAAATTTAATTTTACTAATATTGATCTTCAAAAGATTCTTTGATGCATATCATCAGCGAAGTTGTGTAAAACGCTCTAAGTCCAGAAAAACCGCCAGTACACTGTAACCGAAGTCATATTTAATTTTAAATTCATCCAGAATGTAGGTACTGTATTGCAAATTCATAGCTGTGACCATTTCTGAAACCTGACTATTTCTCTGTTATAATCTTATATGTGCTCAAAAATTCAAGAAGCTATATACAATTTTTTCCATTATTTTCTCAATGACAGTAAGTGTATTAATGGGACGAAAATTAGATGCCTCTATTTGCCTCAGGCTTTTTTTGAACGGTATTATTGTAGTGAGCTTTAGAGGAACCGGAAACTTTCCTTGTATATTCCTTATCAATGTTACATTCAAGTCATCAGGGCTATTCTTGTTTTTCAATGACATAACAATCCTGAACAAACAATCAGGATCTATTATTAATTTGAATGAGCTAAAATCTGCATTATTTTTTGTGAAGTCACTTAAGGTATCTGTATTTCCTGAGTCGTGTTTAATTTTTTCAATTATGGAATCTATACTGTCTACATAAAATCTGTTCAGTCTTTCACACAGTAAAATTTCTCCCAATACATTTCACATTGCCCTAGGATCCCGTTTACATAGGGTTGCCAGATACTTGAGTTTTGAAAATAGGACAGCCTGTATTGTATAAAGTTATATGAGATTGAATAATAATATATGAGAATATTTTATGTAGGTACTACAAAATACCCAAATCCGAAAAAGCTCTCATCTTGACAATTAGCTATGATTTTTAACAGATTTTGGAATGTTTTACTGGACATTCGTTTAGGTAGGTAAATACTCCTCCTGATCCGTCAGTCTCATTTCTTGTAACAAGTTGTGGACAACACCTTAATAGGAGCTGCGTCGTACCATCGGACTCTTTTGATGAAAATATATGAGAAATAGTCTCATATTAAACATGCTAATATGAGATATGAGAAACAGTTAAAATATATGAGTCTGATATTAAAAATAGGAAGTCTGGCAACCCTACGTTTACATCCATATTACACTTTAAGCTGTAGATAGATGTTTTGAATAGATTCCTCTTAACAATTGAAGTTGCGTTTTCACTGATATCCAGGGCAACAAATCATGCTTTGATTATGTCTTTTTGGTAATTGGTGTCCCCTGGGGAGGCCGTCCACCATAATAGGTTAGGATCCCATTTGTTGCATTGAATATACTATATACGGTAAGTGTAGCAGTGGGGCACTACCGAATACCGGCGAGAAATGGTTGAATTGTGATTTGGTGTTGGGTGTCAGTTTCACAACGTGGTTTCAAGTGAATTCAGCCTGATAGGGCTTTAATAGAATAGCTGGAAAGGGTCTTCTTCTCAAACAAAATAAACCACGAATGGATCTCAGGCTCAGAAATGGAATTATGATTTTTTCTCACTGAGATGGAAAAAAGCGATAATTAATTTGTTTTTAATACTTGTATTAACTAATTAAAACAACAAACAGAGTACAATTTATAGGATGCAACTCCAAAGATGACTTAATATACAGTGTGTTTCATGAAAAATAAGGCAGTTTTTTTTTATTACAAAAAATCGCAGGTCTGTAAAACCAAATTTTAGGATTCGGCAAAAGGTTCTTATTCTCCCAGAACAGAACTGGTACCGAGGCCTTCAACTAAAATAATTATAAACAGAAAATATAGATCTCTATAAAAATATTTGAAGAGATAACTGAGTTATTCCAAAACCAGAGGACTACTGATAAACATTTTCAGTTTCTGTCATTAAAAAGCCTTTTGAGATTATGGTACACTGCATTTTCTTGTCCTTCTAATATTCTGGGTGGAACTTTGTTGTAGTTGTATACATCTATAGATAGGAGAGTTCTAGCCCTTCTTCATTTGTTCTCTCGTTCTAAGATTGTAGTTGTGATAGTCTCTATTCAGTGTGGTCTGCACATTTGTTTTAATTTGGTCGTTTTGTATTTTGTACATAAGTTTTGCCTGCTCAAACATCTTCAACTGATCAATTTTCAGGTAGTGATACTGCCTGTGTAGTTTTTCACTGGGTGTATAGCGGTGCCTAGAGAACATTGTTTTTATTGATTTGTTTTGCAGTCTTTGTAGCTGTTTTAACTGTTTCAGGGTAGCATTTCCATAGCATGATATCATATACCTGAAATGTGGCTCGATGATAGTGTTATTGATTAAATATTTTGAGTTTTCATTTAACATGTCTACACCTCCTCACAGCTCCCAAGAATAGAGTAATTTTTGCATTAATACTTTCAATTTGTGCTCCCCATGTCAGTTTGTCTCTTATTATAAGACCCAAGTATTTATATTGCTCTACTTTCTTGAGAATTTTGCCATTAATTTTAATCGTTGGGCTTATTGTTCTTTTCCCACCTGATGTAGGACCATATAGACTGTCTTTTCAACATTTATACTGAGTTTATTGTAGGAGAGCCAATCAAAATAGCGTACTAGATCTTCATTCACAATATTTTCAAGTTCCTTTCTATTTTCTCCAGATATGTGAAGACGGTATCATATAAAAGGTACTCTAAAGGTCCCAGTAGTGAGCCGATAGATGCATTTTCAGCGCTGTTTATTTCTTCAATAACTTGGGTGTACAATTTTCTGCCCACTGAGTATGTTTTCAGCAAGTTATCGTTATGGCCTGTCCCTTGAAATCTCATTTTTTAAAACTTATCTAGCAACAATGCAATATCCACAGTATCAAAGGCTTTTTGTAGATCGACAAGCACACTTACAACGTATCTGTTTTTATCCAGTTCACTTGAAATATATTTTAGAAGATCCACTATTGCTCCAAGTGTACCTCTACTACCTACTTCTTTTTTGAAAATCATACTGGTGACTATCGAAGTTGAAGTGCGTATTAATGAATGAAACAAGTCTGGTTTTTACTGTGGCATTTTGACAACTGATTATATTTTGAATTTTGTATTCATTCATCTCCACCATATTTTTATGTGTGGTAACTATCTGTGAATTTTTTAGGAGATCCAGGTTAATGTCACCAATAAATTTACAGGGATTTTTTATGTTTTCGAACAGTTTGTCCATTTCTTGTATAAATAATTTGCTTTTGTTTTTTGGAGGTCTATATACATCAAACAATAATAATACCTACTGTGAATAGACTGGAAGATATTTATCCATCCAACAATTTTAAATTATGTAATGAGTAATGAGGATATGCCACCAAGAAAAATTAATCAATCAAATCTCCAATTATTAATCATACTATACAAATGCCAATAAAATCGCATATTATTTATCGAAAATTAAAACCAGTAGATACCAATACAAAAATATAATTGGAACTTTTGATATCAGAGAAAGAAATTTTCTAGAAAATCTTATGCGTCTATTTTCATCATTAGTTTTTTTTTTTGACTTGGCTTGACTATAGGCGATTTCGCCCCAGACTTTGTTTGGTACATTTTGACTTTGACATGTTTATTTGGACATGAGAGAAAAAGAAACAGAAAGCTACCAAACCTCCAGAATGCTACCTCTTTGACAGACCAAACTGAGGCGAAATCGCCTTATGAATGATTTCTGTATGAGCGATGAATGATCCAGAAAAATTCTGGATGTAGGTGCTGTTGTAAGAGAATGATGTGTACTATTTAAAAAGAAATTCTGTATGCTGTTATAGAATTCAAATTCAATTCAATATGGAGTTGCATATTATTAAACAAAAATACTCTTCAGCTGAGAGATATGTAATGTAGCTATCCAGCTATATTTTTCAAAAACGCTCATGGAGGTGTTGGGTGCACTCTTGGAAAGTCAGTCATTAAAGGACTTATGAGAATTCGGTCAATAGTTTAAGTAGGCCTAATATTAGTCCAGAAGTTATTTATCTGGAAAAATCGGGACACTTTGAAACACAAGCTGAAATTTTGTATTGACATGTTCTTTATGTTTATATGTGCATTTTCTTTACATATTCATTAACAAACACATAACTTAATAGAGCTGACTTTCAGGTTTTCATGTTAACAATTAAATTAAGTACCTACAGGGTGGTCCACTATAAGTAAATTGAACTTCCGTTGATGTTGAGGTTTTATAAATACCTAACTTTGAAGTATTTAATATTTTTTTAAATGCTCTTTTCATTATGTTTTTAACACATTCTAATTGATTTGAGACTTGAGTCATCAAACTACAAATCCAAGAACAATTTTCCTGCCGTTGTGTTTTTTTTTTTTTAGGTGAACCCCCCTGTAAGCAAACAAAAAAAATTTGAGGGTAATCAATATCACTTCTGGTGAAAATTGCTAGACGGATTTTTGAGAGGTGAGTACATATTCATTTTGAAATTTTAGTATGATGAGCTCCTAACTTTCACATTTTTCCCCTGAAAGTTTCATAATTTTCTCTTCAGTAGTTTTCCAGAAAAAATCAAAGTGGAAGAGTGCATTTTTGCTTAATTTGGATTTTGCAAGTTGATTTCTATTAATTTCCCATTTTGTTATTTTTCACTGGAAAAGTTGAACATTTTAGTATGATGAGCTCTTTACCTTCCTCTTTTTCTCTTGGAAGTTACATTAGTTTTCCAGAAAAAAATTGAAATGCCAGAGGATGCATTTTTACTTAATTTAGATTTTGAAAGGTAATTTCCAATAATTTTCCATGTTGCTATTTTTTACTGGAAAAGCTTGAAATTTTAGCATAATGAGCTCCTAACTTTTCTGTTTTTCTCCCGAAAGTTTCATAATTTTCCCTTCAGTGGTTTTCCAGAAAAAAATTAAAATGCCAGAGGATGCATTTTTGTTTAATTTGGATTTTACAAGTTGATTTTCAATAATTTCCCATTTTGTTATTTTTTACTGGATAAGTTTGAAAGTTTAGTATGATGAGCTCCTAACTTTCTTCTGTTTTATCTAAAAGTTTCATAAATTTCTTTTAGTAGTTTTCCAGAAAAAAAATCAAATGTATAAGGGTGCATTTTTGCCTAATTTGGATTTTGCAAGATGATTTCCATGAATTTCTCATTTTGTTATTTTTCAATGGATGTTTGAAATTTTATTATGATGAGCTCCTAACCTTCCTCTTTTTCCCCTGAGAGTTTCATAATTCTCTCTTCAGTAGTTTTCCAAAAAAAAATTGAAATGCATAAGAAGGTGTATTTTTGCTTAATTTGAATTTTGCAAGTTGATTTTCATTAATTTCCCATTTAGTTATTTTTCACTGAAAAAGTTTGAAATTTTAGTATGATGACCTCCTATCCTTCCTCTTTTTCTCTTGGAAGTTCCATAATTTTTCCTCCAGTGGTTTTCCAGAAAAAAAAAATTAAAATGTGAAAGGGCCTAATTTGATTGATTTTCATCAATTTCCCATATTACATAATAATATAGGGAAGAGGTATCTCCTATATATGTATTACCAATATTGGATAGATTTCACATATGAGTATAAATAAAATCTATTGCCAAATATGTATTATCAATGTTGGTTACATATTGGATAAACATTATCTCATAATAAGGAGAAAGCTACATCTCCTATATGTTACCACTATTGGATAAATATTACATAAATAAAACTTATTTCCAAATATGATTTATCAATGTTGGATCAATATTGGATAAACATTATACTTCAATATAGGAAAACGGTACATCTCCCATATATTACCAAATATTGGCTAGAAATTGCCAATATTGTGCCGTTATGCAATATTTTACCAATACCGAATCAATATATTGTGCTACTGGGGGACTCTTAGGTGCCTATCTATGAGTTTGCTCCTTCTAGACCAGTTTTATTCAAAAAGCCATGAAAAAAGTTCAAGAAACATGACTCATAATAATTAAAGTTAATCCTGATTACGCAATAGTATTCCTAAAGCATCTGGCCAATAGAGGCGATGTAAATTTGGGTTTTGAAAATTCTGATTCTAAAACTGTCAAATACTTCAGCATCTCAACAGGAACAGTACCATCATATTGTTGCTCAACTTCAAATTTTACACTGTATTTGAGTATTTTATCCAGTAATGGATGCAATCTTTCTGTGAAATCTACATATAACGATGCTAGCTGCGATGCTGAAGTAATGGAAACTATGCAGTGACGGAAGAACCTAATTCAAAATACATGAATCTAATCAGAAAAATATGATGCCAATGACAGACAAATTATATTACAAATTAGGTTTGTTCCAAACTAGTATATTCTCCCATTACACGACTATTATTGCCATCTTAAAATTCAGTTGTTCTCTTTCTAGTTGACGAAGACAATTCCTTAACAGCCGAAGTAGCAGACGATGAAATTGTTGTGAATATTGGATTGGCCCTAGGTTCGGCAGGTCCAACGGGATGGTTTATCCCAGAGGATCGAAAAACACTCATTGTCTCAGCGAATGGGTAGGTACAACAAAAATCGGAAAATCATCCATAACTTATGTTGCGTTGCTGCTTAAAAGCTGTAATACTATGAGCACGGAATTGGTAAGTATTTTTTCTATACATATAGCAATAATTACGTACATAGGTAGGAACCTAAAGAAGGAGCTTTTTGAATATAGTAATGATACGGGATTCTGAATCGGCTCTTAGGCAAAAGATCAAAATGAGTAATTGTGAAAAAGTTGTTAGCTCAAACGTATTCTGTTTCAAGTTATAATAACTCTTTTGGCTGATAACCTTGTGTGTTGTACCTTATCATGTCATTTTTCTGCACCAGATTTTGTGGGCTTTGTTTTCTTACTACTTGTACAATACAGTAGGTAACAATAATTCTAGAAATATTTCCACTGCAAGGAACAATATTGCTTCTTCTTCATTCGATAATGTATACATTTTTTTAGGCAAGGAAATAATTTGTCTTTCTTTTTTAGTACTTGCACTAGCATTTAGCATTCAGTAAGCAAATTGGATACTGAAAATGCGAATAATTCGCGTTCGTTTGGGAGAGCCTTTACACTCAACCCTCCCCCTACCCCAGCCCTGTATCCCCCTATCTCGCACTCAAAAAAAAATACCTCAAATATCCCTCCACCGCAATTTTTCTGTGATATTCCCCCTAATTTCGACCTCAAGCAATCCCCCTTTCAAGTCAGATGAAAACTAACACAAATCAACCAGCTAAACCAAAACAAAACCAGCACAAATTTAATATTTTTGGCTCAAGAATTATGGGAAATCTGGGAGATGCAATAAAACAAATGTCTCACTTAATGGTGAGAAAATAATGTTGTTGCTGCCAGAGTATCAAAATATGGTCAAACACACTGTACAATTTTGTGAACATGAAGCTTCTAGGTAACTATTCCAATTAATACACTAACCAATCTCTTACCATTTCTGCAAGACTTAAAAATCCTTACCTGGAACCTCCTCCAACCCAAAGATATAATCAGCGGGTCGCTTGTTTTCAAAATCTTACTATACCATCTGTGCTTCTTGATCTTAACATTCACATATCCAATATTTTCCTCGCCCATATTCAATGAGCCTATGACTAAAGGATATGTGGGATCAAAATTTGTTATAAATTCAGAAGGAACATCTTCAAATTCGATTCTGACATACATTCCAGGTCTGAATCCTTCCACTTGGACTCGGACATCATCGGGCATGTTATCAAAAACGGTTTTATTCAATTGGGCCTGTTTTTCTGCAGTCATCTTTAGCTCGTCGTAATAACTACTTTTGTCTGTGTTATCGTATTCTGAATCGAATTTTTCCTTTAGTTTGCGCTTTTTCTCCGCCAAAGCTTCTTTGTCAGCTTTATCATCCTTTTCATCATCTTCGCGTTTTCGTTTTTGACCTGCTTCATGTTTAATCCCAGTTTCCAAATCTTCAAAATCACCATCAACATCACTCAAATTTTGAGTATCATCAAGTTTTAATAGTTCACTAGCATCTTCAGAATCCTTCCATTTGCCAGTGACAAAACAATTGGCTATTAGTACTTTATTTTCTTCTTCTGTCCAGTCTTTGGTGACTGTATTCCATGGGAACATTAAAGGTGATTCAGTTAAATTCATATTATCTTTTTCCAATTTTTTCTTCTGTTGATCTTTAGATACTTTTTTGAATATGCCACCAATATCTTCTTCGTCACTGCTTGCTTCATTTTGGGTTTCCTGTTGAGCTTTTTGATATTGCGCATCAAATACTCCATAAACAAGCTTCATCAAATTTTGTGAGGTGCTAATTCTTTCCAGGAAAGCATCTTTTGCTTTTTTAACTAAGTTTTGTTTCCATTCTACTGCCATATCTTCTTCATTGTCATTGTCTTCTACTTCCGAATCTGAATCCTCATCTTCTTCCATTTCTTCAGAATCACTTGAATCCAAGTCTTGCTCAATTGGAGCGCTTTTATTTTCCAAGTTTGTCAATACTTCTTTGATTTTTGATTGAATATCTTCGTCCTTTTTAGGCTTTGGCGCTGATTTGACTTCTGTATTGTCTTGCTCAACAACTGAATCTTCATTATCTGAGTCAGAAATTTCAGCCTCATCATTATTGTCAAAAATAACTTTTCTCCTAATTCTTCCTGAATCTTCAACAGCTTCCTCTTTATAATTCTTGGTTGAATCAATTTTATTTTGCTCAAGTTGACTAAAATCTTCATTATCAAAATCTGTTATTTTATTGTCACCAGTAAAAATTTGCAATTTCCAATTTTCCCTTTTAAAATCAGCAGTTTCCTTAGTCTCAATTAAATTAGTGAAAATATTTGAAGTTTCACTGTCTTCATTTTTTTTCATTTGGCTTTGACTGTTAGGCATTTCTACATAAACTGCATCTTTATCGTACACAATGCCTCCAACTCCAGAAAATGGAGCGTACACGAGTTTTTCCTTTTCAACTAGGGCTCGTTTTTTAATCGCATCTGGTAGAGGGCAAGGGTCTGGCAAATAAGAAATATCTTGGATTTTTAAATCTCCGAAACCAGCAATATGAACTGAATTTTCCTTTTTTAATGGAACACCTCTTATGTAACCATACAAAGAAATTTTTCTGTCACACTTTGGATTTTGCCTGATTAATTCTTGATTGGTTAAATCTTCATATCTATCTCCTAAAATGTAGCTGTGGTTTTGTCTCCACAACAAAGGCCTGAATTTCATGACAGATATAAATCTACCTAAATTTTTTATTTCATTTCTTAGATATTCTCCATGAATGATACCAGAAAGGTAGAATAGTTTAGCACCTGGATAAACTTCCGTCCAAAATCTATGTTTCAATGTTTTTTTGGTGGTTTTGAGTGTCTTACTGTTCTTGATCATATCTAAATGGGTCAAAACTCCCATAATTCTAGGCATTCCATGTACTTGGCATATATTTAAAAATTCAAACACTTCCATTTCAAAACCAAAGCTTGCATCGCACAGCAGCAAAGCTAAATCGCACACTTTGGCTAAATCTATCATTGAATTTATATCATTATTACATTCTACGATTGTTATTCTACGCTTTTTGCCTGTTACAATTGTAACTGGGCCTTTAATATCGCTTAATGGAGACTTTGTGAATAGTTTTATCAAATTGTTGATTACAGTGGTTTTGCCTACTTTTGGTGGACCGACTACAGCAATTAATATAGGAGGAGGCTCTATTGGCGATCTGTCCACTAAAGGGATATGTTGTTTTTTAGTGTCAATATCTTGTTTTCTTCTGAACTTTCTTTCAGCTCGGATTGCTGAATTAAAAGCGAATGCCTTGGGATTTCTTTGTTTGGCGGTTAATTCTTCGACAGGGTTTAGATTTGCTTTTTTGGTTTTCTTTTTGTCGGCCTTTCGACCTGAGAATAATAGGGTTTTATAAAGAAAATGTAGAGATTATATATTAGATGGAGTGAATTGAAAACTGATGAATTATATCTTACCCGAATGTCGATCTCTATGGGATTTTTTCTTCTCGAAAGCATCTTCTTCGCCCATTTTGATTTTGATAATTTAAATATCAACTAATGTTTAATAATTAGATAGTTTTTTAAAAATTGAACATGAAAACAAGTATAAACAAACCAAACGTGACATACCATTTGACAAGGTTATGTTTTCGTGCCATTTTCAATCTTCTTTTTTATTAAACACTTGCTGGCTACCACAACATATAGTCAGAGGTGCTTTCCAGTGAGTGACCCATTTGAGTTACTCCTGAGCAGCTCAGGAGTGCTCCACAATTGCTTTGCGTGTTCCAGTGCTTAGAGTGTCGTACACTTGAACCACTCATTTCTGTTTTCCCCTGCTCCCTCGTATACCAACCTTTATTTTGGTGTTCCATGTTCCTGAAGTTCGAAATAGTTGTATTACTTTCACCCCTAGGAGGAGCTCCGGAACAGCTCCGGGGCTTCACGCGCTTATTCCTTTCGGAAAGTGTTTGTTGCACCACGCATATGTTCCCTGCAAATCGGGGGCGACAAAGCACCGAAGTGAGTAGCTCGAGTGTTTCAAGCTCTTGAAAGGAATACAACTTATGGTGGGGGTTAAGACGAGAGCGTTCCAGTGCTGCTTATGTCGAACAGTTCAAGAGCGTCAAAATCCAGGAGAATGATACTCTAACAATTTAGGCACTGGAAAGCAGCTCAGAGTTGCTTTTCAGTGACTCAACTCAAATGGGTCTCAGCATCTCAGGAGTGCTGCACAATTGCTTTGCGCATTCCATTGCTTAGAGTGTCTTACACTTGAACTATCATTTCTGTTATCCCTGCCCCTTCGTGCACCTTTATTTTGGTGTTCCATGCTCCTGAAGTCCGAAATAGTGGGGGTTAAGACGAGAGCGTTCCAGAGCTGCTTTCCAGTGCCTAAATTGTTAGAGTATCATGCTCCTGGAGTGTAACGCTCTTGAACTGTTCGACATAAGCAGCACTGGAACGGTTTCGTCTTAACCCCCATCATTTCGGACTTCAGGAGCATGGAATACCGAAATAAAGGTTGGTGCACGAGAGGGCAGGGGATAACAGAAATGAGTAGTTCAAGTGTACGACACTCTAAGCACTGAAACGCACAAAGTAATTGTCGAGCACTCCTGAGCTGCTCAGGAGTAACTCAAATTGGTCATTAAAAAGCACCTCAGTGCTGCATATGTCGAACAGTTCAGGAGCGTCACACTCCAGGAGCATGATACTCTAAAAATTTAGGCACTGGAAAGCAGCTCCGGAGTGCTTCGGAGTAACTCGAAAGCGCTTAAAGGGTGGCACCCGAAAGCAGCTTAGAGCTACCCGCTCCGGTGTTAGTCCATCCCGATTTGGAAGGAACAGATACGCTGGCATTCGTGCATTTAAATGGTGAGTTCGGGTTTGAGCTTTTTAAGTGCAACAAACGCTTTTCGAAAGGAATAAGCGCGTAACGCCCCAGAGCTTCTCCTAGGTGTGAAAGGAATACAACTATTCCCGTGGAGTTCCGACAACGCAAGCTCTAACCAGTGAAAAAGTGCAGGGAGTCAAATGCACCTAAAGCTACATCCTCAATCAATCTGGTAGCCAAGTGGCACTTTGGCACGCGTGCTGGAAAATTTATATCCATCCTCAATGCTGTCAATTTTCAGTCTGTTGTGCGTGTAGTACGGTCACATACCGTGCATTCGGTATTTTGATCTGAGTTCTCTGAGCATAAATTTACCGTTCGTTTATTCAAAAAGTGTACTCGGTGCAGGCTCATTCACGTTCGTTTAATAAAATTTCGAGCCCTCTGATACAGCGTGTAACTGCCCTGTGCGCTCGCTGGTCACGTGATTACTCTTTGAGCAAAATACCGAACGCAAGGATAACCTAAAGTAATTTTTTAACGTACCGCGCATGACATAAGTCGGCACGCATCGAAAAAGCTGGCAGCTTGCAACCTTCACTTTGGAGTTGACGTGCATGCCAGCACGGAATTCAATTGAGGATGCCAACGTTGAACAACATTTCCCTAGCTTGCGTGCCGAAGTGCCACTTCGCTACTAAATTGATTGAGGATGAGCCTTAAGGCGCTTAAAAAGTGTTAGTTACTCGCAGACGCTCGGGGTCACAGAAAACTATATGAAAACAACGCGACTCTGTGCAGTGTTCGGTTTGCTCACTCCGTGTAGTCTTACTCCGTAACCAGTCCGATCGTTTGGATATGAATTTTTAGTTAGACTAACTCGGGTAACATTTAAAATTGACGAAAAAATTAACTGAAAGGCACAGCCTGAACCGTAAACAATCCATCGAGGTCTGCGGGTGACGTCACAGCTATCATCGTCTGCTAAAGTGGTGACGTTACTCCTGGACTTGCTGCCGACTTGAACGAGTTGTGACGGATTTTCGTATCAGTAGCTTGTCTCACGGCCTTGAAATTTCACTCCAAAGCACGTGTTGATGGGCTTTTGACTTTTGCCACAAAACTGCACCCAATTGATCAAAAAGCGATCCGAAACGGATTCATATCGGCTTGATACGGAGCGTTGCTCTCGGTGTGATTCACCCTGTTCAACTTGAGCAATAGAACCAATAATAGAACGCTCTCAAATCTCACGCGGAGCGTTCTTTCTTGGTTCGTCAAATTCAAATGGAATAAAGAGTGGGATCAAAACGTTACCCCGCTGCTCTTTTTCATACAGATATTGGTATTGCTTCTTTAATTTCTTCTTTGTTCTCCAAACAAATAACATCTAAATTTGGCTGTGATGCTCCCAGAGCACTTCCCGTCTAGGCGGTTCAATGGGCGGTTACGTCACTGATCTCTGCGGGGGTTCTCCGAGAGCGATTATAATCCAAACGAGGACTCACTATTTGAAATCAATAAACGAACGTACTTTTGAACGGTCTGATCAACACTCTTTGATAATCAATCAAATTTGACGGAGCAAGAGAGAGCGCTCTTTGCGAGATTTGAGAGCGTTCTATTGCTCAAGTGGAACACGTAAATCTCGCCGAGAGCAACGCTCAGTTTTAAGCCGATTATAGGTGGGTTCAGCTTGCTCACTCCGTGCACTCCGAGTGACTCCATTCGCACTCCAGGCGTTCGGGTATTGCTTTTTCGCGAATTAGGAGCTACTCGATTAGCGTTCGAGTATACGAAGTGGAGTGAATGGAGTGCACTCCAAAAGTTCGACCTCGGAAAGAGAATTTTTTAGAGTAAGCATGCGTAGAAGTGAAATGTGGAAACTGTCAAACTTGTTGTGTTGTGGGCCTCATTCGAATTTTCCTTCAAATTGATTTTTATTAAATAAATGCACAGTAAGCTCAGTAAAATTATCAACTTTCTATTACTATTTAACTACCCTATCTTCATCATTATCGTCAAAATAAATTTCCTTGACAAAGTTAAACAGAGGCGAAAGCATCATGTTATTTATTAATGTGGAGAAATTGCAGTTAAGCACACGAAAAACCAAAGACTAAAGTGAAAAAAAAATTGAAACTGGAACTGTTGTAGGTCGTTCGTGCATTAATTTTACACTCTATTATAACTCTTAGATCACGTAACAACAATCTGCTCTTACTCCACTCCAACTCCGTGCTGAATAGCCGAACCCAGCTTATGTGAATCCGTTTCGGATCGCTTTTCGATCAATTGGGTGCAGTTTTTAGATTTATTCTTAAAGTTTACTACTCATAACAGCGAAATCCGCCCTTTCTTGACGTCGATAATTTGACGTTTAGGCGTGAATCAAAGGTCAAATTGTCGTAGCAATATGAAAAAAGAGTGAATTTTCCGGTTATGAGTACTAGGCTCAAGGATTTAATCATCAAACCGTGTGTCCGGTATTTTGGTTCGAGTTTTCCGAACTTGAATCATGTTCGTTTATTTAAAAAAGGGGGCTCGGTGTAGGATCATTCGCGTTCGTTTTTAAAATTTCCGACGCTCTGATACAGCGTTTAACTGAGCCGCTTTCGGGTGCAGAGTGCGAAGCTCCTAGACTACTTCACACCTGTCATACTCCATGCGTTTTGTACTCGAACGCTTCAAACCGAACGGGATCAAACTGTAGCCGGAGTAATTCGGAACTCAAGAGCTCAAAGGGTGGCACCCGAAAGCAGCTCTACTCTGTCTGCGCTAGTCACCCTGGATTACGGCTCCGCTTCAGCACGCTCTGCTCTTTGAGCAAAATACTTAACGCACGCCTTTTCTTCAAAATAAAATTCCTAAAATTTGGCTTTGGAAATTGGAGCAGATCTACGTTTGATATCAATTTATTGTGAATAAATATACACCAATAATCATTGTTTTAATTATCGAAAGTAGGAAAATTAAATTGCTTGACATTTTTTGCTCCAAAAGTGCTGGGTCGTTCGGGTATAGAACACTCTACTCTAAAAACAAGTAACAAAAACCAACGCAAAAACGTTCTGACTTCAGGGTGCGTTCGAAATCACCTTAGGCGTCACATTGAGTGCACACCATCTATGATCTATTGATGGCTGGTGTGCACTCGGTGTGACGCTCAGGGTGATTTCGAACGCACTCCAACAGTTCATGGATTAGCAACATTGCACAGAACCCACCCAAACATCATAACCCTACTTTTTTTCTAACCCAACATAACCTCAGTTTCTACTTTCTTCTACACATTTTGCATTTACTTTTCTCCATAAGATTTGTGATTGTTTAGTCTCGTTTTTATCAGTAATTTTCTTGAATAATAAGGAAAAAAAATCATGGACGATAAGCGGTTCAAACATATAGCCAAAGACCCAAAATTCCGAAGGATACCGAAGGGCCAAAGCAAAGTGAAAATCGACAAAAGGTTCCAATCTATGTTTACAGATAAAAAGTTTCAAGTGAAATATACGACAGATAAAAGGGGCAGACCTGTTAAACACCATTCAAAAGAAGATTTGAAGCGGTATTATGAGTTGAGCTCAGAAGAAGAAACCTCAGAAGATGAGAGTGAAAATGAAGCAGAAGTGTCTCCAAAAAGTAGTGAAAGTGAAGAAGAGAAACCAACCCTAGATATTGAGAATACTGACGAAAAACTATCCAAAACAATCAAGGATAAATTACGAAACCTGACCGTTGATTATGCCAGAGGAGAAAGAACTTTGCAATCAGAAAGTTCATCTGACGATGAAGAAACTGATGAAGAAGTCTCAGAGTCTGAGCAAATAGATCATAGATGGGGCGAACTGGATGCTGACGCAGGACAAACCGAAGAAGCGACAAATCGATTGGCTGCTTGTAATTTGGATTGGGACAGAATTAGAGCTCTGGATCTTATGGTGCTTTTCAATTCGTTTCTTCCATCAGGTGGTATTATACAGTCTGTAGTGATTTATCCTTCAGAATTTGGAAAGAAGCGGCTGAAAGAAGAAGAAACCAAAGGCCCAATTGAGTTAGTTGAACCCGGAAAAAATCACCAATCTGACGATGAAACTGAAGAAGGGTCCAATTATCACATGGAAAAATTAAGACAGTACCAACTCAACCGTCTAAAATATTATTATGCAGTCATCACATTTGATAATGCCAATTCTGCTAATAAAATTTATACAGAATGTGATGGTATGGAATATGAATCTAGTGCAACGAAAATTGATTTGAGGTTCATACCAGATGATATGACATTTGATGACCCCCCAAAAGAAATGTGTGATAAATTGCCTGAAAAATATGAACCAAGATTTTTCACTACGACAGCATTGCAACAAGCTAAAGTGGAATTGACTTGGGACGAAACAAATCCAGATAGAGTAGAGTTTGCTGAAAAAATTAATAGTGGTAAAATGGATGATATTTCTGAGCACGATTTGCAAAATTATTTAGCTGGCAGTAGCGATGAAGAAGACTTGGATGATGAGCAAGATGGCTCTGATTCTGATGCTAATTCACAATCAGGTAATGCTATTGACAAATACAAAGCTTTGCTGCAAGATATTCAAGTAAAAGAGGAAGAAAAGAAAAATCAAGATATTGGGATGGAAATTTCCTGGGGAATAGATTTGAAAACAAAAACAGATAAATTGGCGAAAGATAAATTAAAAAATAATGCAGAAAAAACACCTTTCCAAGAGTATTTGGATAAGAGAAAAGAGAAACGCAAAGAAAAAAAGGAATTGAAAAAGAAACCAAAGGAAGATGAATCAGAGAACAGCGACATACCTTCAGATATTGACATGAATGATCCATATTTTGCTGAAGAGTTTAACAACCCTGAATTCAAAAAGAAACCCACAAACAAGAAAAACATAAAAAAGAACGACAATGATACAGAAGAAGATAAACAAAAACAAGCAGAGCTAGATTTGCTTTTAATGAACGGTGAAGAAACTAAAGAGAAAAAGCATTTCAATTTGAAGAAAATCCAAGACAATGAAAGTGAGAGTAAAAACAAAAAGAAGAAAAAGAACAAAAAACACAATAACCAAGAAGAAAAAGAAGAGGACAATTTCAAAGTTAATGTTGAAGACAAAAGATTCTCGGCCATTTTCACTAGTCATCATTATAACATTGATCCAACAGATCCACATTTCAAAAAGACAAAAGCAATGGAAACGTTGATACAGGAAAAAATAAAGAGGCGCAATGAAGGCAACAATGACGCTAAAGAAACCAAGAAAATGAAAACAGAAGGCAAAGGAAAGAAGAAAAATGTTGAATTAAATATGTTAGTTAAGAATGCTAAAAGGAATGCACAATCTTTTAAGTAAAAAAATCTTAATAAAGCTGGTTTTTGTTGTGGAACTTTTTAGCAATATTTATTCTTTATTTGTCATCCAAACAAAAAAAATTCTAGACGAGATAATAAACTCAACATTTTACTTAACAGAGCAGTTTTTATGCGGATCTCATTATTCCTCTAGTCAATCCAAGCATGGATCTTTCTATTAGTCTCTGTGTTACTCGATTTACTATTATGCGAGTATATAATTTGTATAGGTGATTGAGAAGACATTGGTAAACTAGAATATTGAAGTTTGGAATCCTCAAAAATTTGTGTTTTTGTCTCGGAAAAATTGAATTTCTCCATGCTTCTAAAGACAGTCAATAAAAACCCCAACATTATTGCTAATTTGTTTAATATTTTCTCCTCAAAGAAAAACAAGAAAATCTTATATCACAATAAATAAAAATATCATAAACTGACTAATAATAATAATAATAATTAAAAACACCATAATATAATATGTGTATGTACGACAAAAATGCAATCCAAATAAAATACATCAATAATATATTAAACAAAAAAGAAAAATATAGTTTTTCAACACTCCTTTCTTCTTTCGCACTTAAATCTAACCGACCTGTTTTTAACAACAAAAAATATTTGCAAATAAAATATTCAGTAATTTTTGGTGTTTCTTCTACAACTTAAAACAATAAGAGTAAAACCAAATATGGGTTTTCTTTGAAATAATAATAATTATAAAGGTGGACACCAATAAACTCCTTCATATTTACAAAATTAATTAACAATGGTTGCAAAGTAATATTCCACAATTCATATATTTTCTTCTATCTAGCCCAACCATCGATTCACCTTAAATTTATTAACAAGTCTTGACATTTTATACAAGGTAAAGTTTATCATAATGTTCATCCAGACATTATTTAATTAAAAGGAAAATAAATAGTTTTAAAATTAAGATTAAATAGTGTTCCTTCTGACATTGAGCTGTGCAGAGTACTTTTATACAATTCAGTGCACCTCTCAATAGTGAAAATATTGTTTACCAAAATCCATTATTTGTCAGTAATTGTGTCCCTCAGAACGCTGTTATTTCACTTGAGTTTTCAAATGTTGCAAAAACTCATGATAAGACAATGAATTTTCTAACCTATCCTCGATCAATTTTTCTAAAAATACCCCACGATTCGGACTATTATCCCGTATAATTTGCAAAGAAACATTATAAGGTTTTTCGTCGTTAAGATAATTGATAAATTGATGCAGTCTCTGATTGGCTAAATTATCTAAAACTGGTATTTCGAGCATGCCGTCATTGATACTTTGATAATCATCCACACCTAAAGCACCGTTTAAAAATTCCCTAGAAACATTCGGTCCTACCAAGATCATCATGTGGTCGCCACAATCCATAAGGAACGCCCCCTTATTTTCTAAACATCTAGAACTTAAATGTAGTCTTGGAGGCAATGGGACTGGTTCTTCTTCGCCGTTTAAAATTACTTCTTGAAGTTCCAAATTATGAATTGGATATAAATCAGGATATATTTGTTGCATTAAAAGTGGTAAGGGCAAAGTTTTCATATCAATCATTGCTTTTACTCTATCGTCAAGCCTGAAACAATAATTTTTGTTGGTGAATGATTGAATTTTAGTTCATCTTACTGGAGACGTTATGATACAGTCTCTTGAGGCAGCTGGATTGATATAAAAAAATTGAGAGAATTTTGTTTTACTCAACTCCAGCTATACAAAGACTAGTTTGTGTTGATAAAAAAGAAAATGTTGAAAGATCCAACTAGATTATTGTCAAGGGGCAAACCACCTAGGAATTTTTTCCTAAATCTGTGGGGAATTGGAGGAATGTATAAGAAATCAGTGGAATTTATTGTTTTTAACACCGAGCATGCTTAAAAAAGAAAACCACATTTCTTATCACAAACAATTTTGGAATTTGGAGGAATTTTTTGGGACTTTGGAGAAATTAGCAAAGGTGGTTTACTCCTTGCTTATTCTGTTTATTGTTAAGGTAAAATACTAAATCCTCACCTGGTAGCAGTCCCTATTCTAAATGCAGGATGTTTTAAAATAGCCGCTATAAACAGAGGTAAAAGTTTAAGGCATTCCGGAGCTAATAATCCATTTGTACTATTTCCCATGTTGAGAGAGAATTTGTAGGCAGTCAATTGGTCTACAGCTGCGTTAATAAATGCTTCGCGTGCGTCAGACAGAGACGATTGCATCGACCTGTCCACGGCCATTTTTCCCAACAAACCAACAATACATTGTTGATCGGCTGAATTGATGACATCTTGTAAGGTATTGGCTAATGGCAGGCAAAGCGTGTGAACTCTTATTCGTCTTTCACCTTTTTAAGAAAATCGGTTTAAAAAAAAATCTAGCTAGAAATTGAAATTACCTTTGCTTGAAGTATACAATAAGGCAGCTTGAAAAGATATCTGTTGGGTGTCTGTTAATGTTTCCTCGATTGCTACCTGCATACCAAAGGCAGAGTCAGGGTTGATGTTTGGCAAGGAAAGTAAATCGGTTGATCGGACGAAGAAGTTTCCTGCGATTAGCCACATTAAATTCAAATTGTTGCAAAGGCTGCAATAAACTTACCGTGGAAAGTGTGTATAGCTAATCCTCTGGTACACCTTACCCTCATGACTGCCTCGAAACCAATTTTTCTTGTCAAATACCGCCTGAGGTCTTTTTGGAAACTGTCAACGGCCAAAGGCCTTGTGGATTTGAATAGTGGAAAGTGATGAATTGAACCTCCACTAAACCTATCATTATAGAAAATAATTTAAATTTATTAATCAGAATTTGCAACAAGAGATCTCGGAGTGGGTATTGATTGATTTTAGATTTAGGTTCTCTTGTAATAAAGCAGACTACTGAAAAAAGCAGAAATAAATTGTCAAATACCTGCTGATTCCAGAGATAGTAGCCATATCGACGTATTGCGAATTAACAACAAACAAATCGACAGCAATTTGCTGTCCGGAACATTCCAAGGCGAGCCTCTTGTAGAAATCGTTTACTGGGTTTAGGAGTGGAGTTTCCGCGGTTGATCTTTGCGACGGGTCTTCTCTGGCGGTTACTGCGCCAGGTCCCGTGTTAGGGAGGCTTGATTGAAACACAGAGACTCTACCACCTGGAGGAACATTAGATAATTGGTCCAATTTTTGATTTTGTTGGTTGTTTCTATGTTGTAATAAAAAATGTTCAATACCAAACTGCCTCAAATTGCATAAGTCAGAATATGGCTCATTAAAAAGTTTGATATTGAATATATCCGAGAATTTATTTAACTTGTTAATCATTTTTGGAAGATAAAAAGAGGATGTATCCAAAAATTTTCCATAACTCCTAAACTACAATGACAGTCTGAAACCTTTAAATCCATTCTGAATGAATCAATGAAATCTACCCTTTTTGATATAGGTAAAGAAAACCCAATTAATCGTTTGAGTCTAGACTGTTGCCCGCTTAATATTAATTAGTAATACATAAAAAATTTAATAGAAAATATGATAAAAATCTAAATGATTTAAAACAATATGAGGATGAGAATCTTTATTTTATAGGACTAATTGATATTTAATTTGAAATTCCGGTTTTTTTATCAATAAACAATCTTTAATGGATTTTATTTATCTTAAGCCAGCGATTTTGAAAAATCTGATAGAATACGATAATAATTTAATTAGTGTAGATTTGCATTTATAATCAGAAAAGCTAAATCATCCTGATCAAGCATATTTATACAATTGAAATAAATTTATCATTTCTAGTCTATCATAGTTATTGTAACCTTATCAATCTAAATTTTATGTTCTCAATTATTGTCGTCACTTAAATTATACATAGCATACCATCAATGGCTCATTATGGTTTATTTTTATGATAAAATATAATTATTATTTGCCTTGCATTCCTTTTTAAATTTTAATTTCTGTAATGAAAAATAATTAAACATTTTCCTGTGATATAGTTCCTTTTCTTATATAGTTATTAATTGTTTGTTTTTAGTTCTACTAGAATAATTAATAGTACCGATTAGGCATGAAAAAAAAATGAGTCAATTCAAAACACGCCTTCAGCTACGTTGAAATAATGTAATAGCTTGATGTAATAGTAAAAATTACACTGACGTAGATTAAAAAGTGGTCAATTCTTACCAGTAGCTCCCATCATTTTATGCGCCACCTGTAGAGCAGCCCCCAAAGCACTATTGCCATCGAAAGTATTACTGAACCTTTGAGGCAGCAGTTTTAATAAATCCTCAACCATTTCCATTCTATCCTTGAGATTGACTAGCAAGTTATCCGGGGTGGGCAAAAAGACATCGTCGATGTCCAAAATTGTCATCTCGTGGGGCTGATTTAGGCCTTCGGCTAGCGAGAAAAAGTGCAGGGCGGAATCGTAGGCTAGGAAACCTATTTGGGTTCTGGCATCACCTAGTGAAAAAAATATATAAATTATTATCAGTGTATTTATATGTTTATGACAAAAGGATTTACTAAGGAATAAGGACTACTGATAAACATTTTCAGTTTCTGTCATTAAAAAAGCTTTTGAGATTATGGTATACTGAATTTTCTTGTCCTAATATTCTGGGTGGAATTTTGTTGTAGGTTTTTATACATCTATAGATGGGAGAGTTGTGGCCCTTCTTAGTTCTAGCATAAGTATTTCTAATTTGTTCTAAGATTGTAGTTGTGATAGTCTCTATTCAGTGTGGTCTGCACATTTGTTTTAATTAGGTGTTTTTGTATTTTGTACATAAGTTTTGCCTGCTCAAACATCTTCAACTGATCAATTTTTAGGTAGGGATACTGCCTGTATAGTATTTCACTGGGTGTATAACGGTGCCTAGAGAATACTGTTTTTATTGTTCCTATCCAACAAACTATCCCTCAATGACTCCAAATCGCAGTCGATGAATTTCACGCTGAGAAACACACAAACTGACCACCCACTTTTAGCAGACTGTGTTGAGGAGGTTAAATTTCTTGGGGTTTATCTGGATCCGGGCCTGACTTGGGAAAATCATATAGTCCATTTATCTAGGAAGTTGTCTAAATATCTGTTCTTGTTTCGTAATCCGGTGAAGGTCACCTCCAGGCAAACTGTTCTGATGGCGTATCATGGATATTTTCACTCAAACTTGTCTTATGCCATTTTATCATGGGGTCATTCATGTCATATAGATAAGGCTTTTGGACATCAGCGTAAATGTGTCCGTATCATATGTGGCTTGGGCTACAGAGAGGATTGTCGCCAGTATCTTGTGACTTTGAATATTCTCACTTTGCCATGTATCTATGTGTTAGAGTGTCTGTTGTATGTAAAGCAAAATGTCCATCTTTATAAATTGCACCTAGATCAACATAATTATCCTACCAGAAATAATGACAAACTTGTTCTGGACTTTGGCCGACTTGGGAGAACTAGAAATGGCACCAAATTCTCAGCATCAGCCAGTTCAAGGTGAGAGTAAAGATTTTTTTGATAAAAAATGCTTTCTACTCATATGAGGAGTATTTTGCTTCTGACTTTAATATGTAACCATATGTTTTCTATTTTATTATGTAACCATTTTTGTTATATTTATTGTGTGACCATGACCATGTCTTCTATTTTATTATTTAAATGTTTAGATTTTTTAAGTTGTCATTTTAACATGTGTGTAAAGATGGATTATGTAATATCAATTGTTAGCTATTAGTGAAAATATAATAATAATAACTATAATTGTGAACGTATAAATATACTATATATAATACTTGGGTAATATTGAGAAATTTTCCGACATTCATCCTCAGATTTACCTAACTGTACTTTTGTCTTGACTTGTAAAAATGTGTTTTATACATATGTTATTAGAGAGATTTTGAGCCACCTATTTGATCAACGTTATACGTTATCGGTTATTTTGCTCATGCGCAATAGTGAAAAAATAACCGGTCCGCTTAATAAGCAGTAACGTACTACGCTAATTATGTGGAAATAAATGGAACGTTATTAGCCGATAACGTTTTAACATCTTTTCAGCATTTCGACGTCCTACTATATTTTCATGTTATCCATGAAGTGTAGTACACAATTATACAAAAAAAACACAAACAAATACCTAACAATCCTAACATAAACATCAGACAACATAAAATTTGAGGTAAGTTATACAGAATCAAAATCCTAACCACAAATTTCCATTAACCTTTAGCGTATAACGTTCTTCACAAGTTTTGGCTTCAAAAACTAAAAAAGGATAAATGTCATCCGCTATTTTTCAAAGACTACGCTTGCTCAGTTTACCGTTTAGCGTGTAACGTATTTCAAAATTTATGTGGCTCAAAATCTCTCTATTACCAATAAATCTTATCTTATCTTCATATTGGGGCTTCTCCCAGACCAATGTAATCTGTAATGTGGTTGTACCCGCAGCTGCGGTGTATGGTCGAGCATTATCCTGCATCAATATAAAATTCTGCCCACTAAATCTGCATTGGGTAAGAGATACTGTCGTAAAATGCCGATGTAGATTTGGGCTGTCACCGACTTCCTTACCAGAAAAACATGAAGCGGTGTCGTTCCATTTATTGAAATACCTCCCCACACCATAACCGACCCGCCATTAAAATTTTCACTTCCTGTCATCAAATTTTGACTAAACCTTTAACCAGTCCTCTTCCAGATTCTTTTTCTTTCATCCACCATGTTCAGGCAAAACCTTGACTCATCCGTAAACAAGACATTCGACAATTCAGGAATATTCCATTCGCTATAATTTTCAACGAAATTTCTTCTAGCAGCACGATGTTCCGGCGATAATTTAGGACCTTTTCCATGAAGCAACTGCTCGAAGAGCGATCCGCAAGTACGACCCAACAGGAAGTACTGCTGGTTCTGGTCGCCCTCCTAAATTATCGCCCGAACATCGTGCTGCTAGAAGAAATTTCCTTGAAAACTATAGAGAATGTAATACCTATTCCTGAATTGTCGAATGTCTTGTTTACCGATGAGTCGAGGTTTTGCCTGAACATGGTGGATGGAAGAAAAAGAATCTGAAAGAGGACTGGTGAACGGTTTGGTCAAAATTTGATGACAGGAAGCGAAAATTTTAATAGTGGGTCGGTTATGGTGTGGGGAGGTATTTCAATGAATGGAACGACACCCCTTCAGGTTTTTCTGGTAAGGCAGTCGGTGACAGCCCAAATCTACATCGACATTATACGACAGTATGTCTTACCCCATGCAGAGTTAGTGGGCAGAATTTTATATTGATGCAGGATAATGCCCAGCCACACACCGCAGCATTAGTGCGAAACTTCTTAGAAGCTGCGGGTACCACCGCATTACAGTGGCCTGCGAGAAGGAACATTTGTGGGATGAATTGGGAAGAAGGGTACGTTCTCGCGAGAGGTATGCGGAAAGTCACGCAGAAATGGCAGATGCATTAGTAGAAGAATGGGATCGTATACCAATGGAAACGATACGAAACCTGATTTCCAGTATGCCGCGTAGATTAGAAGCACTTAGAGTTGCTAGGGGAGGCAATACACGGTATTAAGCAGTTTTCCCAATTTAAAATTTTGTGTTTAATAAAAATGTTTGAAAAAATATGTATCAGTTTATTTCAGTAGAGAACTTTTCGATAAATTCATAAAGTTGGTAATATGCAAGATTTCAGCAGAAAAGCTGTAATTCAGGTATTTTTAGAGATAAATCAATGAATAAAAAAAGAAAATTCTCGTAAAAGAAGGATCTTTCTTATAGGGTGTAAGCAATTTTTATATCATTGCTTGATTAACATACAGGGTGAGCCAAAAATTGAGAAAATATCATGGTTTCAGTCTTTCCACTACCATCCAGGAAGCTTTGAGAAAATTTCCATCTGTCTAGTTTTTTTTCAAAGACAATTGAATTAACTACCTACCAACAAATTTAACAAAATTAAAAATCGGCACACTATTTTTTTATTTTTTTTTAATGATAGGTCAAAATCAAGTGCGTCACTTTTTTTGGAACTGAGTGTATTATAGATTGAATATTTTGAGTTTTCATTTAACATATGTCTACACCTCCTCACAGCTTCCAAGAATGGAGCAATTTTTTCAATGTGTGCTCCCCATGTCAATTTGTCTGTTATTATAAGACAATATTTATATTGCTCCACTTTTTTGAGAATTTTGCCATTAATTTTATTTGTTGGGCTTATTGTTGTTCTTTTTCCCACCTGATGTAGGAGGACCATATAGACTGTCTTTTCAATATTTAAGTATACTGAATTTATTGTAGGAGAGCCAATTAAAATAGTGTACTAGATCTTCATTTACAATATTTTCAAGTTTTTTTCCATTTTCTCCAGAATATATGAAAATAGTATCATCACAAAACTTCACATATTTAATCCTCAATCCAGCATACGTCAGACTTTGGATATATAGAAGCTACTCTAAAGGTCCTACTACTGAGCCTTGGGCAATACCGACAGATACATTTTATTGCACTGTTTTCTGTCCACTAAGTATGTTGTCAGCAAGTTATGGCATGTCCCTTGAAAGCCCAGTTTTTTAAATTTTTCTAGCAACAATGCAATATCCACAGTATCGAAGGCTTTTTGTAGATTGACAAACACACTTACAAAGTATCTGTTTTTATCCAGTTCACTTGAAATATATTCTAGAAGATCCACTGTTGCCCCAAGTGAAAACCATACTGGTGACTATCGAAGTTGAAATGTGTATTGATGAATGAGACAAGCCTGGTTTTTATATTCTTTTTGTCAGAGCGATTAATTCATCAAAAATACCCAAAAACTGGTTCCATTGTCCATTTACATCCTTCGTTTCTTGCTCTCAAACTGTTTCCCAGTTTTGAGCTATTAGATTGTTTTTACAGGTTGTTTTCTCCCTTTCACAAAATTTTCTTCAAAATTTTACTTGTAGTTTTGTGTCAGTATTGAATAAAAAGCATAACTTCTGTGCAGAGTGATCTGAGATATGCATGTTGAGTACATGACTCTGCTATTGGTCTATGCAACTGTTGGTTATTCTTGTATATCTACTAATTGACTGTCTGCTTTAGCTTGAAAGACTGCAGTATTATTTAAAAATATGTCTCTAGTTCTATTTGGATCAACCATCTCTATATTAAAATCCCCTGCCAATTTTTGAGCCAGATACAAAAAAATGATCCCCACCAATACTGTAAAAACTGTATAACTTTTTTATTAATCAAAATAATTGATTTCTCCAATAACTGACTTTTCTAATTAGAATCCAGTGTCGTTCTCAGTTTTTTTTCTATTTGGTCCTGAATTCAAGATATTGAGCAAAATCCTATTTTTTAAATATATGTATTAATAACTCATTAGAGCTTTTGCTGATTTTAATGATATAAACTTCGATAGGATGTGGTTTACACCAATCAAGATTTCATGAAATTTGAGCCTTAGAATGGGGTGGTAATTTTTTTGTATCTCGCTCAGAAATTGATGCTTCCTATAAAGTGTTCAAATTGGACCACCCTGTACTTCTGACGATAACACATATTTGACTCATTCGCTCTTCCAACTCTTATTATTATTACTTATTAGGTACTTATTATTTAATTTTGTGACTAAAAAATCCTACCAGATATTCTATTAATAGGACTGAAAAGTAAGTACCAAGTACGTACGATAGTAAGGACTATGCACTGTGCAGTAAAGATTAACTTCGTGTCTGATAACTTTGAGTGTGTAAATAAAAACATCCAAGACATTCATGGCTTTTTATATAGTAGTTGAGGATATTGAAAGCAAAACACACATCAAAGTTATCCTTTCTGTGAACAAGAGTAGTTAAATTCTGTCTAACCAAAGTTGAACGTTGAAGGTTACTTACTCGAACATATCATAGACGTTGCTTTTTGCTGCTGTCTTTATTGCACGCGCATTGTGTTTATCAAACCAAAATAGGTCCGAACGTGTGAATCCTATGGTTACAAGGATGAATAAGTGACCTTCAACGTTCAACTTTGGTTAGACAGAGTTTAGGTTTAAGTAAGTCATAGTCTGGTCAATGCTGAGAATCACACCACTCAGAGACAGTTTGTACCTAGCAAACTTGATAAATTTGTGTTGAACACTCTCAAGCCTATAGATGTAGATCTGATAGTAAGGTGACCAAACTATGCATGAAAATTCAAGAACGGATCTAACCACTGATGTTTAAAGAATTTTGATTGGGCAAATACTTGTAAAGTTACTAGTACTTCTACTAATAAAACCCAACATTCTATTACCCTTGTCAATTACCACTTCAAAATGCTCAGTGAACATTAACCTAGTATCTAGATAGACACCAAGATCTTTAATGACAGAAACATCAGAAAAGCTAACATCACCTAAGCAATACTGAAAGGGAACCTTACAACTGAATCTTATACAACAACACTTATCAATGTGTGGAACATGTCATTAAGCTGACACCAATCATAAACAATGTTAAGATTGTTGCAGACTAAGTATGTCTTGAGCTGATGTCACTTGACAATACAAGTGAAGAGTAAAAAATTTGAGAAAAGCAACAATCCTAAATCATTGATAAATAAGATGAATAGAAGGGGGCCCAAGTGAGAGCCTTGTGGTACCCCAGAGGATGCATGGAAAAGAGAAGAAAGATAACCATCAATCTTAACTTGTTGCATTCTGAAAGTAAGGTAAGCTTTCATCCATGAAAGTAATTGTCCAGAAATACCATAACTTGAGAGCTTTGAAAGAATGGTTTACCTTATCAAAGGCTCTACTGAAGTCAGTATATATGCAAGTACATACCTATAATATATTTTAATTGAGTTAATGATTTGAACAATAAAGCAATTTCAGATTCTGACAAAATTAAGCGACTTTCACTTACCAGGTAAGTTTTTTAATTCTTCCAATAAAACATTGCACAAGACTTCCAAGTAACCACTCTCGAAAGCAAGCCTGTAACAAAACAAACACTTTTACAACAAATTTAATTAGTACAGAAGAAATTTTACCTTGACACATCCAGCAAAAACAAATAAACCGCAGGCTGTGGCGGTCTCAACATATACTCGGCAGGAGCAATATATTCAATAGTACTACTTTTGATCTCGGGTCTTCGAGACGGATCTCCATAAGTCTTGGTGACAGGATCGTATTGGAATTCTTCAGGCAACTCGTTGACTCTAAAGCAAAGATTGCACTTCCACCTTTTTGTGTCCACGAAATACACAAACGGATTTATGTAAGTCCTGCAAGATCTACACCGCACTATTACGTTGCATTGAATCACTGGCAAGTAACTTAAATCCTTGAAAGGGTGAATTAGTAGTCCTAAAGGTAAACGGCTTTTTTGCAAAAGCCCAGCAGTCTCTGGTATTTTTGTGACGGTGCACCTGAACACTTCGGCACTGCAATTAGCTTGATTCAACTGTTCTTGTCCCAAATTGATTTGTGGAGCGGGTATTTTTGTTGGGGGCAATATATTAGGTAGTTGAAGTAAATCGTGATGCTCTGAACCCCATAATCTGTTGAATCCGGTTTGAACTACTCCAGGTTGTTGAGCAGTGTATTGTTGATTGGGGTAGGATAAATTTTGCATATTGTTTGCAGGTGGTTGTTGTTGTTGTTGGGGCATATTTGTAGGATATCTGTTGGAAGCCAATGCTGCTCTTGGAGGCAAAGTTGATGGTCCATTTAAACTAGGAGGTGGTGCAGCAACAGGACCTGCATTATAATTTATTTGTGGATTGAGTCTTTGAGTAGGGGGTTGTAAAACTTGTCCTTGTCCTAGTTGATTGTAAGGAGAAGTTCTAGCAGGTAGTCCTGTGTTGAATTGGGGTGGTTGTTGAACTCCTCTAAATTGAGGTTGACTAGGTGGTTGAGTTGTAGGTTTAACTTGCTGCGGGTATTGAGCAAAGTTTTGTTGCTGAGGATTCATAGTTGGTGGTCTAATTTGTGATGGAAATGCTGCTGCTACTGCTGAAGGTCCAAAATTACTAACAGACTGGCCACTTTGAGAACTGCTAAACATCTGGTTTTGTGGTGACATATTCTTATTTTGTAATACCTGGCCACTTTGAGAACTGCTAAACATCTGGTTTTGTGGTGGCATATTCTGATTTTGTAATACCTGAGGAACATTATTTGGTTGTGAAAAATAGTTCTGTCCTATAACGTTTGATGTTGAAGGCAGATTTACTTGAGGTCGATTTGGAAGAACATTTTGCTGGGTTGGTGGTATCCCACCACTAAGATGAGTTCTTTGATTTGAACTAGTAAAGATGTTACTATTTAAAGCATTTTGTGGTGCTGGCAAATTTCTATTTGCAATATCTGAACTCCCATTATCGTTTAATGGCACACTTTCCATATTGCTTGGCACTACAGGGGATGGGTTTTCACTAAACACTGGTCTATGATTTTGAATTCCTTCTGGATTGGGTGTGGACGTTTTCAACTTATTCGGGCTAATATTAGGAGTGTTCTGACCTGAAACACTTAACTGACCAATTTTTTGTGTAACTGCATCTATTGGGCCCCTCGAAGGTGGTAATTGGGACATTGGAATATTGCCTCTAATTGGTGGTAGCTGAGAGGCTGGCGAAGCTCCTCTGGAAGAATGGTTCGAATGGATACCATTGAATTGATATTGTGGTTTTGTTGCTTGTTGCTGTTGCATAGCCACTCCATTTGGTTCCGCCATGATTTCTATAAGGTCTTGTTAGAGCTGGAAATAAGAAAACCTCGCAAATTATTTAAATGACGCACAATGGGCTTTCAAAAACAAAGATATTTAACAAGGAAGATACTCAACCTTTGGCCCTGGCAAGGATTTTGCATTGTAACTTTTTTATTTTACAAATAGGGGAAGGCAAAATTTAATGGGTAAGAGAAAATACGTACCAGAATTTAACTAAAACTAGATAACAAAATATTTTAAAACGTATAACATTTTTAATTAACACTTTTCCTTATAGAAATTTTCTAAAAGGGAATAAAAATTAATTGAAACGTCACTGTCTTTAAGTCAGTGTCAAAACTTACGTGGCCTGTGCGAAGGTTGCGCCATCTAAATTTTTATTTCTATACTAAGTAAAGTTCTAGTAGACGCTCGGAGCTGCTGGATTGTTTTTTTTTTCCTTGTTCTTCTCATCAAAGGGAAAAGAAATAAAACATGCTCCGAGCACTCAGTGGTTAACGAGGACTAACTTCACGGTAATGAAATGTCAATTCAAAAATTGTAACGTAACACAAATGTCAAAGCTTTGACTTTATTATTGTATTTTATTTATAAAAGTACACAATTTGCAAAGTTTTTCAAATAATTAAAATTAAATAGCAAGTTACGGAAACAAGCATTTATGTAAATTACACGTAAACACTTATTAAAAATATTAAAATCACATATCTAGTAAAACAAAATGTACAATAAAAACAACCCAAAGAATTTAAACAGGTAGGAGGTATGTTTGAATCATGCACCATGAAATTTTAAACTTATTGGCCAATCGTCTGTTTCAGAAACAGGAAATTTTAAGATTTTAATCGTTGGAATTGCTAATATTTATTGAAGAAATTATTATGGACGATTACAAGTTCCTCTTCAAAGTAGTCCTCGTAGGCAATGCAGGAGTTGGCAAAACTTGCTTGGTTCGCAGGTTTACCCAAGGATTATTTCCTCCGGGTCAAGGAGCGACAATAGGAGTCGATTTTATGATTAAAACTGTCGATGTTGGCAATGAAAAAGTTAAAGTAAGCTCACTTAATAACTATTATCCATTCACAGGTACAGGTAAAATTTATCACCTTTCAATGCTATTTGATAGGGAAAGGTGATAAATTTACCTGCACCTGTGGACATTGGATTTTGAACAGGATATACAACTTTGATCAATTTCTAACAAATTTATTCATCAGCTGCAAATATGGGACACGGCAGGACAAGAACGTTTCCGATCAATTACCCAAAGCTACTATAGATCAGCACATGCCTTAATTTTGGTTTACGATATTTCTTGTCAGCCTACGTTTGATTGTTTGCCAGATTGGCTGAGGGAAATTGAAGAGTACGCCAGCAGTAAAGTTTTGAGGGTTTTAGTTGGGAATAAAATTGATAGGGACGACCGAGAAATACCTATACAAGTTGGCGAGGAATTTGCTGAAAGGCATAACATGTATTTTTTAGAGACTTCTGCTAAGGAATCGGATAATGTCGAGAGATTATTTATGCAGATTGCTGAAGATTTAATGAAGGTAAGGAACAGTAGTTGAAGTTTTGATATTATGACTATTTGTTTATTTTCTGTTATTTATTTATTCGCCGTCTTTATTATACTTTTAATTGTTAGTTAGGGATACTTTACTGTTTAAATAAAATTTAAATAACAAAAATTACTATCACTAATGAACAAACAAAACAATCCCTACTCACTACCACATTACATACACCATCGGATTAAGTTGAGAAATCAACTTGAAAGACTGGCAATAACGACTAGAGACCCTAATATTAAACTGGAAGAAGTATAAGAACAAAAAGTGGAGTAACCTATTTGCTGACTTGTCATCTAAGGATAATTCTATCTGGACAATAAATCGTTCTCTTTTAACTAAAAAAAATAGGAGAAATTCCACCATTTTTACCCAATTACAGAAGAAACACCACTATCCAGATTTATATAGCAAAAATAATGTATAGCAACGAACAGCGCCCTCAAATATTGTATCTAAATATACAAAGTCTTCTTGCACATAAAGTAGAGCTAAATTGGTTGATCAATCAATGGAAACCGGTAATTGTATGCTTATCTGAAAGTCATGTAACAAAAGATATACAAGAAAATGAAAAACTTATAGAAGGATACAGATACTTCAGTGCATATTCTAAAAGTAGGCATACAGGCGGCAGTATCATTTATATAAAATAGGAAATAAAAACAAAACAAATACTCAGCATTGTTATTGATTCAAATATGTGGGTAATAGGAATAGAGGCAGTAATAGATACTTTCAAATACAATGTTTTATGTGTATATCATTCGCCTAATGCTAGTCACGCAACATTTCTAGAAAATATGGATGAAATTCTACAAAACATGCTGTCCAAGGAAGGGAATTTCATCCTTATTGGAGACTTCAATATAAATATGGCAATTGATACATGTTATTCAAAAGGATTGGAAAACATGATAACAACCTTGGGAGCTTACCAACATGTCAATAAATTCACAAGAGTCACAAGACAAGGGCGAACAGTGATCGATTTGATAGTCAGTGATACAAGAAACACCACTTATGATATTCATTTAACACCCAAGATAACAGACCATGCTATTTTGACCTACTAAAAAAACCAAAACTCAAACTGCACAAAAAGATGATAAGAGATTTCTCAACATTTAATGAAACAGAGTACCAACTGGAACTAATAAACAAAAATTGGGATAACAACTATATAGATATTAACATAGCTTCAGAGAGATTGGTATTGAATATGAGAGAGACATTGAATGCACACGCACCATTAAAAGAAATAACAATATCTGAATCATGGGGAAACAAAAAATGGTGGACAATGGAAATTAAAGAACGAGACAGACAATATAGGAAAGCGATAATAACGCAGAATGAAGAGGACTGGAGAAATTTTAGACAAAAAAAAAACCAAGTAGTTGCATTAATAAAAAAAAAAAAACAACAATATTATTTTGAGAGAATAGATGAAGTGAAAAACGATTCAAAAGAAATGTGGAAGACCTTTAAAGAAATAACATGCCAAAAAACAGGATCCCAAAGTAATAATGGAATTATTTTTGATGAAAAACTGGAAACAAATAATAATTTGATAGTAGAAAAATTCAATGCCTTCTTTATTGAAAGCATTGCTTTATTAACCAAAAATTTAAATTGTAATAATACTACTTACAAAGAAGTTGCTTCTGCTATACAACAAGCAGATAGTTATTTAGGAACATTTAAAAAAGTGGAGTTTATAGAACTAAAGAAAATTGTAAAGGGCATGAAAAATACCAATAGAAAAAAAAAAGAATTTCAAGTAATGTCAGGACTATCGTCCAATAAACATGGTTCCCACCTATGAAAAACTCCTGGAACTTGTTATCAATAGCCAACTTGTAAATTATGTCGAAAACAATAAAATTTTGACATGAGGCAGGTTTCAGAATAAATAATTCGTGTGAGAGTGTATTACAGACAGTGCTAGCAAAATGGAAGGATTCATTGAAGGACAATTTGGTGATAGGGGCATTATTTCTCGACTTCCGAAGAGCATTTGAGACAATTGATAGACAGCTGTTAATCATCAAACTGGAAAAGTACGGCATTCAAAATAAAGCGCTTCAGTGTTATTTGTTTGGAAGAAGTCAAAAAACCAGACTTGGCGAGAGTGAGTCTTCTTTGAGAGATACCTTCTGCGGTGTGCCTCAGGGAACAGTGATGGGACCAAATTTATTTGTGATGTATATAAATGATATTTTAAACTGTATAAAGGACTGTCAGATACAACTATTTGCAGATGACACGTTGTTATATTGTGCTGGTAACAATATAAACACTGTGGTGAACACCCTAAAAAATTTCCTAAACTCTGGAAGCAGAGCTTCACCATACCCATTCATAAATCTGGCGATAAAATGGATATTTCAAAATACAGACCCATTATCATCCAAAACACCTTCCCAAAGGTATTTGAGAGCATAGTGACAAAGTTTTTAACTCCAAAAATCAATCCCTGTCTAATTGAGCAGCAGACCGGTTTCCGTCCAAAATGCTCAACTGAAACCAATCTCCTGTCCTACCAGGACAAAGTTTCAAGAATTCTTGAGGATGGCGAATCAGTTCACTCCATATATACCGATTTTGCAAAGGCCTTTGACCGTGTCAACCATGCCGTTCTGCTTGCTAAGCTTGAAAGTGCTGGAATCTCCGGTACTTTGTTGAAGTGGATTAGCGACTATCTTGGGGAGAGAACTCAAATAATCAAAGTTAACAACTTCTTCTCACACGAAATTGACATCCCATCGGGCGTTCCACAGGGTTCTTACTTGGGACCTCTGCTGTTCAACGTTTTTATTAACGATATCAAGTCTTGTTTTATTAACAGTGAGTTCCTGTGCTTTGCGGATGATTTAAAGGTGTTCACCCGGGTCTCTTCTATTGAAGACTGTGCCAGACTACAATCTGACCTCGACAGACTCTCTGAGTGGTGCGCTTTGAGCGGCATGGAGCTCAATGCTTCCAAATGCAAAGCCATTGTTTTCTCCAAGGGTCGTAGCCCTCCACAATTCGCGTACCATATAAACAACATTCCGCTTGAAATTGTCTCACAACAACGAGATCTTGGTGTCATTTTTGACAGCAGTCTCAATTTTATCACCCATATTTCAGACATCACAACAAGGTCGTTAAAACTTGTAGGCTTCATTAAGAGGTGTTCGAGAGATTTTACAAGCATAGATTCTATCAGATACCTTTATTGCTCAATGGTGAGGCCCCTGATGGAGTACTGCTCCTCTGTCTGGTCACCAATGTATTCTAATCATATCAGAGCCCTAGAGCTAGTGCAGCGCAAATTCGTACGTTATTTAGCCTTCAAGGCAGGTATTCCTTCGCTTGAGAACTATGTATATGACTATGACGACCTATACAGACGCTTCAATCTACAACCCTTGGCAGCTAGACGCAATCAAAGAGATTTATATACTTTTTACAAGGTACTGAACTCCATTAGTGATTCCGCATACCTACTGTCCAGAATAGGGCTTCACGTCCCAGCAAGGGACACCCGCTCTGCCATAACCTTCTCAGAAAGAAATCACCGTACAAACTATGGTTTCAATACATTCATCTCCAGAACTTCTCGATTATGTAACACCCATGGTAGCCTGGATTTTTTTGGACCCATAAATAGCTTTAAAAGAGAGCTTAACTCTCTAATGTAATTCTCCTCGTTTGTTTGTGATGCCAAGTTCGATAGCTAAGAATTTCTAGTCATCTTGATCAGTCATTATTTATGTTTGTCCTCTATTTTCTTATACCTATAACTGATTTAATGTTTTACTGTTAATAATTTATATGTATTTTTATCCTGTTACTACGCCAAGTATTACTGGCCTATGTTTATTTAGTTGTAAGGTACTTAATGTTTCTTGTTGTTTTTTTTTCTTTTGAAACTTTTAATGGGTCTTGCCCGTAAATAAATAAATAAATAAAGAAATGGAGAACTTATGGTTATATGGTTAAATAAGAACAATCTAAGCCTTAATATTGAAAAGACCAAATTCATGTTGATTAGAACTAGGACGAAGACAATAGATGTGACACAACATCCAGGCATGACAGTAAATGGGATTGAAATTGAACGAGTAAAGGAGTTTAAATATCTTGGTGTTATTATAGATGAACATTTTCGAAACACTCATCCTATATAACTAGCAAAATTGCTAGTAGGGTAAACGCCTTGGGCAGAATGAGAAAAACTATTGTTTCTGTACTTAACTTCACACAATGCATTCTCTGTTCTTGAGTTCTCCCTGAAAGCAAATTGATTTTTGTGCAACAAATTATTTTTTCTTAAGAAAAAACAATACTTAGTTTATTCCTGAAGCATTTTTCAATGATCTTGCTAACAGTACTCATTAATGTAATTGGCCTATAGTTATTCATTGATTTTCTGTCACCTTGCTTATGCAAAGGAATAATTATTGCAGTTTTCAAAATCTCAGGGAAAACTCACTTTCACCTAACAAAATTTGTACACCGATTAATAGTACTAACTGAGATATTTTCATGTATTAACAGATATTTCTATGTACCCAATAACAAGTTATTGCCAACTATTTCCATGTATTAACGAAATGTTTCCACATATTGTCAGGTATTTCCCTAGCATTATCACATATTACTAAGTATTGCCATGCTATTGACAGACTAAAATCAAATATTTGTCTTGCCAGAATTCTAGATATTGACATATCCACAGGTATTTACATGTTATTAATGGGTATCAACCAATGATATTAACTAGATATCTATAAATATTGACATATATTACCTACATAATTAACAAGTAGGTATTGCATAATATTGACACTATTGACATAGTATTTACCTGGTATTGACATATGTGATTTGTACTACGATTAACAAGGTGAAAAACCCCTCACTCCTGACATAAAAAACACAATGATAATGTGCATCAGTGGAATTACCAAATTGTCCTTGTACTCTTTAAATATCTTCGAACAAATGCCATCCTCCTCCCCTTAAACCCCATTTTTTAAACTTTGCATTTGACTCACTAATACTTAGAATCCTGTCGATATGTATGTAGAATTTTACATGACACCAGGGACTCCGTGTAGAGCTAATAACTTATTCCTCTACATTAGCTGAATGACAAATATAATAATAGATAAGAAAAGAAAGGTACAATAGCTCGTTTACATTACCCTGGTCCCTTTTTTTCTTACTTTAGTGATGATTCATCAATTAGGTATAATAATATTGAAATTAACATATCCTTTCATCTTACTCGCTGAAATGCACAAAACACCAATTTCAGATTGTTTCAAAAATTTCATGGACTTTTAAGAATGATCATTATTCGAGTGGCAAAAAATGCAAAACAATTATCTTTTTTTTTATATAGACTAGGTACCCACTGTACACTTATGCATCAGATAATTATGTACTGGTTTTACTATGTAGATATATAATTTTTTAATCGATCCACACTGATCGAATATACAGCCAGCTCAACGACGTCAAATGGACGTTTCATGGACGTATAAATACATGACACACTGGCAACAGTGATCCTTATCCCAAAACCGGATAAAGATCATAATTTTCCACAAAATTACCGTCCAATTAATCTTCTGTGTTCAGACTATGACATAATCTTAATTACCGAGACATTTTAGAATCCTGATATACATGATAATGAACTTGATATACAAGGATACAAAATTTACCGCACAGATAGAAGTAGTGATACACACAAAGCTACAGTTAAAGGTGGATCATTAATAGCTATTAAAAAGTCTGATTTGTCAGCAAAAATTGAATCAAATATGATGAATATCTAACGAAGAACTGACCTTTTCTCAAAGCCAAATAAAGCTATCATTAAAAACTTATTTGACGATAACTGTAACCCTGACAGCACTCGCCTACGAAGTTTAAAAGCTCCTATTCTCTTGTAGTTGAATGAAATCCCCTTCCTTCCTTTTCCCACTCTTCTCCCATTCCCTAAATAAAAATTACAGCAGTGACTAGATTCACCAGACATAGCATAAGAGTGCAATCGCACTAAACACAATACAGCAAGGATACTTTATATTGACTACATTTATTTCACTTGTTCTATCCGGATACTAAGTGGATTGGATTAATAATGGGGATTAATAATCCTGAAATAAACACCCAGGATTAGAGATTTTATCCGGATCAGATACTTAATCCAATGCTCCAAATTTGTAGGATTGGACTTAAAATGGATTATCTCAAATGTGAAATAAACACCTTTATTATTTATTTTGTCGTGAATATACTCTATTCCTTCATTATAATTGTATTTCATTTCAGCAAGCAAGAATGACGAATGTACCAAGGTATGATCCAAATAGTTACAATGTCGATTCTTCGAGTCAAGAATCAAGCTGTTGCAGTAGGTTAACTTAGTTAATAATTATTGTGCATGTATGTTCTGTTCTCAGGTACATAATAATTTTTGTGGCAATTATTCTTGCCAAATTTGTCTGAAAGGATTTTTATCTACTTTGATGGCAGCTTTTTTGTGATTCACTTATGAATTAAGTCATTCCAAATAACTTTTTCTTTTGTCAATGTGATAAGTTTCAATTATTATTGATGTAATTGTATAAGCTAAATTTCTTCCATTTTTTATTTGAGGTTTCTTTTTTAATCAAATTTTAAAAGGCCTTTGTACTTAATTTTAAACCTGCTTATTTTATTGTTATGTTTAAGTATAAATATTTATTTTTAGTGGTGTAGGTGTTGTTTAGCTTTAAGGTTTTTTGTCATTTATACATATAATATATTAAACCAAAGAATTTTTTTTGACATAATACTCCATAATAAATGAATAATTAAAATTACCAATAAGTCTTTCATTTATTATGTATTTGAGTTTAAATATGAAGAAATGGAACACTGATTTAAATTCTGAGATTGAAAACTAAATAAAAACAGTCATATAAAAGTGCAATTTCCTATTAAAAATGATGTGACAAAACTCAATCTTCAATTATTTACTGCTGCTGAATTTTTCAAAAAATATAATCACCAGTTTAATAAGCTATTAGCTCTGCTTTTGCTAATTTTGATGATATAAAATTCAATTGGTTTATCTTTAACAGCTTTAGAAAACTGTGATAGGTAAACCTATAGAACTTTATATCATTGAAATCTGCATCCATTTGGTTTATAATCTAAAAACTATCACTTCTAGAGAAAAACTATCGGTTGCATTCATATAGCTGCGTCAAAAATATCATAATTATTTGACATATTTCCGGCAGAAAGTGGTTTTTGAGGGCTACGAAAACATAAAAACATTTTTCAATATTTGAATATATTATTTTTGGATATATTTACACCATTCTTAGATAAGGAAAGAAAAGAAACTTCCTATAATAAACATCAAGCATTTTCTATTCTTATCTAAAACAGCATTATTGCGTTATATTATTATTGATATATTTTTTTTGAAGACATATCACAGATTTTAACACATCATAATATAATAAGTAGGTAAATTATAAAAATAAATATTAATGCCCTAACATGAGAAAAAATCAACAACAAAGTAACAATTTAATTAAAATGTGTAAGCATTCAAGTGAAATAATTTATCCTCCCTCTTTTTGATCCAGTTTAATAATTTGCTAACACAATTAATTGCGCTAGCAGTGTCAATTAGTGGCTCGAAAACTGCATACAATTCAAAACCTTTAGTGTCCCAAGAAAACACCGCTTCATCTGAAGATCTTTCAAAGCTCAACTTCAAAGGTCTGGTAGGACAGTGCATTTTTTGATGCGCCCTTTTATAAAGTTCTATAAGTCTCACCTTATTTTTGGTATAAGGAGGGCATAAGGCCGGTTGATAAAATTGAACCGTGGACTTACATTTGTATAAATAATGCCTTAATTCTGGAAAACCTGTTGCCAAAGCGCTTTCTTCTAAAGCCGCTAAAGATGTATTAATGTGTTCCAAGTTGTTTCCCATCCTCAATTTTTCAACAATTTTTTGTTTGGCTTCGCTTAGAGGGAAAAATACATCTTTTTCAACAGTCAAAAGTAAGAGGCACGCTTGACAATCGTCCGCTAAATAAGATACATGCGCATATAAGTAGCCACTATTGTCAAATCTTGGCAAACATAATGGGGTCCAACTTTCCGAGTATTTTAAACTTTCAGTGGCTTGGACAAGGTTGAAAATCAAATGTAAATCGGCCGGGTGCAAGTGATATTTTTTCATTTGTACTAAACTAATAAGGCGATTGTTGCCCAAAAGAATTGCAAAGACCAAATTCTAAAATAAATTGTGTTAAATCCAAAGTTTGACAAAAAAAAAACAAAATCTTACCCTTATTTTGCTACAAGCATCTTTGATGATTTTACTAATAGAATCTCTTTCGGATATTGCCAAAGGCAGACATTGTATTGCTCCTAAAGTAAATGCAGGTTCGTTTTCAGAAAAATCAAGCAAATGATCAATTAATCTATCTACACCAGTGAGTAATCTTCTTAAATCATAATTAGCCTTTTCATCATAGATTTTGGTAAGTCTTTTTAAGGTAAGCATGCTGACAATTTGATTAAATACATAACTAAAAAAAAATAATTTTAAGCCATAAATATACTTAATACTTATGAAGAAGAAGGGGGAGGGTTGGATATACATACGTACACCAAAGAGTTGAAAAAATAAGTCAAAAGTAGTGTAGTTCAGTCATCCAAGGCTCAGAAAATTCCTATCATACTTACTTTAATTGTAAAGTAAGTTGATTTACACATTCTCCTGTTTTTGATACAGCCACTAAAATGAGAGGCTTTTTTGATAAAAACACATAAGTAGTATCACCAGCATGGATGCTTTTTATGCTATCACGACTGTATCTGAATAGGCCTAACATTACTCCAAATAACCAGGCTAGTTTGTCTTCGTTACCATACCTAAATAAAAATATTAATGTGAGCACATTTTTGATATAGAATCCTTGGGGTTCTTACCTAGAATATATGGGTTTACCAGCAGTACTAATTACAAAAATATGCTTCCTTTTATTAGTCCAATCCAAAGAGTTTTCTACATCTTCTTGTTTCTCATTAATTTCAGATCCATTTTCTTGGTTGTGTGTTATATCTTCTTGAGTATTGGTAGTTGTATCATCTTCTATTTCTGCTGCTGTAGAAATTGCATTAACGCTCATAATTTCTTCTAAGCTGGAGCTCATTTGTTCGAAATTCTCAAAAGATTCTGAGGCCACCAGGACATTGTCCCTGGCAGCCCCTGGTTCCACATCAAAATCTGCCATACTGGTCACTGGATTTAGTTTGAGGTTTAATGATTATTTTATAGACTGAATATCATTGTTTTATTTATTTTTTTAATTAAATCAAAAAAATAATTCTAACCTCTTCAATTTGACAAAACTGAATTTCTCTTCTTTTTTTCTATTTTGGGCTGGTGAAAATTTTTGTCCGCCATTTTCATCCTTAGAACTGAACTGAGTGACCGGTTGTTTGCTATATCGTATCGAAGGTGTGCGATGTGTCGCCTTTACAAGCTGGGTTCGGCCATTCAGCACGGAGCGGAGTAGGAGTGAGAACAGATTTTTGTCACGTGATCTGAGAGTGATTAGAGTGAAAAATTAATACACGAACGACCTGAACGGTCGGACCAAAAATGTCAAACAGTTGATTTGTTTTATTTCAAAAGTGCTGCTAATAGTTGTGTTTGAAACACTCGAGCTACTCGCTCCGGTGTTTAGTAGCCCCCGATTTGCAGGGAACAGATGCGTGGTGCAACAAAAACTTTTCGAAAGGAATAAGCGCGTGAAGCCCCGGAGCTGTTCCGGAGCTCCTACTAGGTGTGAAAGGAATACAACTTATGTCGAACAGTTCAAGAGCGTCACACTCCAGGAACATGATACTCTAACAATTTAGGCACTGGAAAGCAACTCTACTTTCATGACGTCAAAGTTGCCTAGCAACCGTCATCATTGCCTGTACACAGTTTCCCGTACTGTACGCGATAAATAGGTCGCGGGTGACGTCATGGAAGTAGAATTCTACTTGTCGTGATCCCAGTCCTCTGGTGAAGTTTGGAAGTTTGAGTAGACGACAGAATTCGTATGGGAAAAATAAGCGTGTACCGCATCTAATTTATAGCGTATTTCATTGGTAGAGCAAGTGCAACACTCGTTGCTAGAGCTACTCACTCCGGTGTTAATCGCCCCGATTTGAAAGCAGCAGATGCGCTGGCTTTCGTGCATCATATTAGGTAGGGAAATGACTCTAGATCATAATTGTCAAAATTGTCAATAGATGGCACCACCAGTTGAGAGGTTTCTATTCTTATAAATGATGTATTTTGTTTATTAATGGGATTAGAAAAAATAGTGCATGCAATAAGAAAAAATCACGTGACGGAAAACGCCGTTTCATTGGCTAAAGTGCATTTTTCGGAAAGTGACGTCATTTTCCGAGCCCGCGTTTTGGGAGTTATTAGTTATTTATTCCCTTATGTTATGATGTATTTGATACATTTCACTGCTATCTATCCAAGTATTCAGTCTATCTATAAATTTTAGTATTTGTGGAACATTTTGGGTTTTAACCTCTAGCTATCGGGTAGGGGAAAGTGTTCCACAATGAGACATGTTCCTTAATGAAACATCCGAAATAACTTTTTGAACTGCCTGCCTATTCAGTTTAAAAAAAAATGACCGTCGAACATAACTAATTCTGCATGTACTCTTACAATTTTTATGAAATTTAGCAAAATTGAAGCTTATTTAGTTTAGTGACTACCATTAGCTCAACTCGGGGTATTTTTTTTTTTACAGTCGATATTTCAATTGGTGATTGAATAAAATTCGTTGGTTTTTTTATAAATTGGAAATTCCGGAATAGGCTCGTTCAGTGAAGTTTCATTAACCATGTTTTTTGATATTTTTATGGAGTATTACTCACATATAGCACACAAAAAAAAATCAGCTCAATTGAATAAATATTAAAAAAGTTATGCGGCTTTGAATATTAAAACATTATGCCTCAGAAATTCATCACTGAGAGATGGTATGACGTCATCTCTCGAGTCAAGACGGGCTAAAGGCCGTCACACGACCAACGTGAGAGATGCAGTGACGTCACCGCTTGTTTCAAAACTTTCAAATTTGGATCATTTTGATAATTTATTTAAATATGAACAAGGACTCAGAAAATTATGAAATTTTGCACAATTGCTAAACTCAATACGCTCTTTTAGAATATGTAATAAAAACAATATGCCGTACGAGCCTATTGTTGAGGCATATCTGGGCTGGGATTCTGTATAAACTAGGGATGTTTGAAAACAATCGAAATATTTTTGCAAACTTCTTAAAAAAATATGGGAAAAGTTCTACAATGAGACACTTGGGTTTTGTTCCATAATGAGACGATCTGACAACTGCTTTTTTCACCCCGTAACAGAAGATGTAAAAGTGGTCGAAGAAAAAAACATCATGCTAATACTTTCCAAGCATCAAACGACTGGGAAAACTAAGAGGCAACAGGCTCTAATACTTTTTGAAGTACTTAAATTCAACCTCATTAAATGTGCGTTCATATTTTTGATTTTTCGAATTAATATTTCAAGTTGCTCTACTGTTTCTTTAAAAGAATGGTTATTTTTCAAGTATACATGTTTTTTTTTTCAATATTTTTTGTAGTGCTTTTTGGTGTAAAGGATTTTGTCTCACTGTGGAACATACTTGTTCCACAATGAGACAAAAAACGCGTTTTGAAAAAATTGCCCTATACCTATACTTACATATTTTTTGAATCGATATAATTATAATCTAATTGCGTTAAATTATGAGAAATATACCAATCTATGAGCATGCAACATCGAAATTACAAATTTCAATCATAACTTCTGGCTATTTACCGAAACGCAATTTTTGTCTCATTGTGGGGGAATCCGCCAAAAACCATTGCAGCTGGTGGCGCTGACTTCATAAAGGGACCCTGCACAAGCAAACCTTATGGAATATGGCTTTCCGTCAAATTGGCTGAATTTTGAAATTGGGTAGATTTCGATATTCTAATTAAAAGTTAGGTATCATTGCGCAAAAATTATTCCATGCACAGTTTTTGAGTAAATATGGGCTTGAAAAATTGTATTAGAATAACCCATGTTAAAGTCTAGTCTAGGATCAGTACGTAGTTCATATCTCAGCTGAGATATATAGGTATATCTACACTGTACCTACATGGAATATGGAATTATTTTTTGCGCAATGAGATAACTTTTAATTAGAACATCGAAATCTACCCCAATTGCAAAGATTCAGCCAATTTGACAGAAAGCCATTTTCCATAAGGTTTATTGCGGGGTCTTTTCATGTGTAATTGGAATTGGAAAATTTTAAAATGCTCACCGCTGCGCTGCTAACTTTTATCAGACGCACACCATCATAAGGCACCTGTCAATTTATATGTTATATCCAATTGCCTACGAAAACATTATCCTATCTTATCGATACATATTTATATAAATGTGTGTTCAAGCCCTCCCAATCGCACAGATTAACTATTCTGTTCACGATACAAGGTGTCCTTTATCAATTTTTCATCGAAACGTTCAAATTTGTTAATTCGTAGTTAATTTTCGGGATCGTGACTTTTACCATGGCGGACTTATCAACTGGTCAAGGATACGAACAAGATTCTCCTTACGAGGCTTCTTGGCATATTATTCCACCTGATTATGTTCATATGGAAGATGAATATCGATACTCGTAAGTTTATACCTACCTGTTAATAAGTACTATTGTATTCCTTATTGCTTGAATTGGCCGAAACTGACACCAGCGTTGGCGCTATTTTGTCTATAGTAGTTTTACAATAACATAAAAGGAGGTATCACTTTTCGCGTACAGGTGTTTACAACCCAGCTGCCCACTTTAATCAACATTTTCTCACCTCTAAAATACCCCGAGAAAATATCTACCAAATAGAGTCAGGTAGAATAATATAATTATGAACTTTTATACAACCCCATAAAACATAAAATTAAGGGCTTTCGGCACGTTTGTCGATTTGACAATGGAATAAACCAACTTGTAAACTTATAATAATAATATTAGCCTGCTTGAAGTTTATAAATTAAATTATTTTTTTTTCTGTAATTTATTCAAGCTTTTTACAAGGTTGATACTCATCATTGTCAGAATCGGAAGTGACCAAAAGTTTCGTAAAAAGGACCCGACAAAAGATCAAAAGACTCATTCAGAGACATTGGAAATATAGGTTCAAAAGCTAACAAAGTCTCAAACTATTGCAAAGCGGCAATAAGTTACATCCAGGTAGAACAGGAAGTGGCTTATGTGATTTGTGTTAAATTAATATGATTTATTTTTGTGCAATAATTGTTGATAGCTGAATGTTTTACAATGATACCATTTACATCAGGAGACAATAGATTCAAATTAAATAATATTGTTCACTTCAATAATTACGTTTACTCATTTATTTGTTTTCATGATCCATCATATTGCTATATTATGCGAGATCAATGTACCTGAAATACCAATTTTGTAAAACATAATTACTACTGAAGAAAACTACGTAGGTATTGTACCAATAGATATAAGGTACCGATTAATGATAATACTGATATCAAAACAAAAGATCTAAAATGTCTACGACCTTCCACTAATCTATAATGGAAATTAATTTCATCTCTTGCTTACATTTTGCAAATATCTAATTAATTAAAAAATGATTCAGGGATTGCGTAAGGTAAAAAGTGTATCTAAGCTTAGTGAAATTTGTTCATGGGAAAATTATACCTACCTATCAGATCAGGTCAGATAAACACAATTACTCTGTTATCCAATTGCAGCTTAGAGATTTTATATGTAAGGAAATGTATACAATACTAAATAAAAAATTTATAGTTTTACTAATAGGTAGGTGCCTATCCTATATTTCAATACAAATATTTCTAATTTCTTAAGTTTTCTGGTCAATGGTCAGTCAGGTATTTATTTACCATCTAGTCCGAAACCATTTCGGAAAAAAAAAATTATTGTGCTCACGCTCACGCCACGCCAGACTGTATGTCGCCAAAGAGGAACTTTAATGAATGAAAAGAAGGACCACACCCGTCGCGTCGTAGTAGTAAATCTTCTGTATAAGGGTAGGTACTATTCATGACCCAAAATTACTTGTAAATGGATTAGCGTCGATGCGAAAACGGTTTTAGGATGGCAATAATTACTCCAAAAAAATATTTCACTCAGAAATTTAGTGGTTAATCAACCAACACAAAGAAAATCTTGTTATTGCCCGCTCGTAACAATTTTATATAGGTACTTAACTAAAGATTTAAATACACAAGGATCAAAATGGGATTATTATTATGTAAGTATAAAGGATAAAAATATTATAACACGTTTATATTTACTTCCGGTCAGTCTTTAGAATGTTACAGGACCCACCGCATACCAAAATATTATCCTTTTCTTTGACACCTTTCCGACACTTAAACTTTTAGAGTTCTTATGACGTAGAAATGTAGGTAGGTACCTACTTAGTTTGAGAGAACCATCGGGCAATTTGAGTTGAAAGACTGTTTGAGGATTCATTTAGCGCGTAAAAAGGCTTGAGGGATTTCAAGGCTAATTCAAATCTGAATGATATTGCCCTCTAAGTTGACCATTACTTACTACAATAATTATACGAACTGTAAAGCAGTAGTTTTTTCATAAAAAAAATATATGATTGTTATTAATTGGTCTAGATTCATGTAGAATCTTCTATAGGAGACTAGGTATATACAATACCTAGGAAGGTACCTAATATATATGGTGCTAATGTACCTAAGTACTTAAATAATAATATTCACTTAAAACCAAGGGATAAGCCACCCCTCCCGAATTCGTGCAAATAATTTCTCAAACTACCCGCAAATTCCTTCAAATTCCCTGCAAATTCCTCCAAACTGCTCGGAAATTCCCTGCAAATGCCTGTTACAACAAATTCCATAAAAATCCCCAAAATTGTTCGTCATAAGAAATGTATTTTTCTATCTTTATTACGCTCAGTGTAACAACCAATAAATAACCCCAATTTCTCATACATTCCTCCAATTTCCCATAAATTTCTCCAAATTCCCCACAAATTTCTCTAAAATCCTCACAGTTTTGGCAAGGTATTCCTAGGTGGTTTGCTCTTTAAAGGTGAACGATCAGAAGTCAGAAGGAATTTTCAAAATGACATTAGCTCTGTTCCAACAGACATGAGAACTAGAACGATTATTTCCAGTCGATCAATTCATTTGTCAATTAGGATAAACGTTCAACTTATTGAAAAATAGGTGGGCCACTGGAAATTACTGGTTTTGGAACGGTTCTCATGTCTGTTGAAACTGAAACAGAGCTATTAAATCACGCATTTTACCTCACATCTTTGTTAATTTCAATCCGATTTTAACGTAACTAAGCTTGACATAAAGTTAATTAAATCCTTTACAAATCTCCATTGGGTATTTTCAATATTCAAATAACATTGAACCACATTTTACCTCACATTTTGGTTAATTTCAATCCGATCTCAACATAATTAGGCTTAAAATGAATGAATATTGGTATGGGTAGATGGCTGCGGAACTCGCTGCGCTCGTCCCGCAGAGGTCCATCCATAAATTCCGCAACAATCCACTTATTTGTACTTGAACAATAACTTATTATATGAAGTCAAAATTTGTAACATTATGATTATTCACTTTTTGTCAATTTGTCTATTAACAGGAATTAGTATTGTCACTTTACCAAACTAGTAATATAATGTCACAAGTTATTCAAGTACAAATAAGTAGATTGTTGCGGAACTTATGGGTGGACCTCGCGAGTTCCGCAGCCATCTATTCATCAATATGTTGTTTAATTACGATACTAATCTGACTCACTCAAATGTGAGTTTTTCTCATTAGTTTGAAAACTACACGTTTCAGGTGAATATCTTACTTGAACAGTTCAACAGTATATTGGTAAGTAGATGGCTGCGGAACTCCCATAAGTTCTACAATAATCCACTAATTTGTACTTGAACAATAACTTATTATATAGTCAAAATTTGTAAGATTATCCACTTTTTGTTAATTTGCCTCTCAACCGGAATTAGTAATGTTACTTTACCAAACTATAGTAATATAATGTGACAAGTTATTCAAGTATAAATGAGTGGATTGTTGCGGAACTTATGGGTGGACCTCTGCGGGACGAGCGCAGCGAGTTCCGCAGCCATCTATTCAGCAATATGTTGTTTAATTACGATACTAATCTGACTCACTCAAATGTGAGTTTTTCTCATTAGTTTGAAAACTACACGTTTCAGGTGAATATCTTACTTGAACAGTTCAACAGTATATTGGTAAGTAGATGGCTGCGGAACTCCCATAAGTTCTACAATAATCCACTTATTTGTACTTGAACAATAACTTATTATACTTATAGTCAAAATTTGTAAGATTATCCACTTTTTGTTAATTTGCCTCTCAACCGGAATTAGTAATGTTACTTTACCAAACTAGTAATATAATGTGACAAGTTATTCAAGTACAAACGAGTGGATTGTTGCGGAACTTTTGGGTGGACCCATCCATCTATTCACCAATATGTTGTTCAAGTACAAAACTTACCTGATTCACTCAGTTGTGAATTTTTCTCATTAGTTCAAAAACTACACGTTTCAGGTGAGTGTCTTATTTAAACAGTTCAACAGTATATTGGTGAGTAGATGGCTGCGGAACTCGCTGCGCTCGTCCCGCAGAGGTCCACCCATAAGTTTCTGCAATAATCCACTTATTTGTGAATGCTTCCATCAGCTTTTTTCACTGAACAAGGAGTATGGAATAAACCCACCCTCCCCGAATTTTTGCAAACAATTCATCAAAACTGCTTGCAAATGTCTGGGTTACAAATTCCCTGAAAATATCCAAAATTGTTCATGATAATATTTTTATTACGCTCAGTATTTTTCCAGTTTCCCATAAATTTCTTCAAATTCTAGACAAATTCTTCTAAACTTCCTACAGTTTTAGCAAAGAATTCTTAAGTGGTTTATTAAATATTATTTTTAATGTATGCATTTCTCAAGTAGACATTCTTACCTACCTTCGTTAATACTTTGAAGTTCGGTCAAAATTCGGAATTCCCCAGCAATCAAACTTAATATTAAGTACCTTATTACCTATCTATTTTGTGCGGTAGCTATTGTTGCAAGTAGATTGAGTTATTAATGTTTTAAAGCCTTATCCGTGTTTGGGGCTTTGGGTTATAAAACTTTGTTTACTTATTTGTAAATAGATACCTACAGCGTAATTTGAATTTTTTTTACTGGTATCTCGCATCATTTTGCTTATGAAAGAGATGCTATGTTAGTTAAAATTAGGAAACTTTTGGAAAAGGAAAATTGTATGCTATAATTTAGGCCCAGTTGCATTATTGGTGGTAACTTGCACTGCGTTGTCAAACTCCATAGTTGCGGGTTGACTATACATTGAATATTCTGAAGCTTGACCAATAGTTTTGGCTAAACCACATAATATTATGAAACAGATATATTGTAGATTACCAGTGTCTTGTGGTTGCCACTTTTTGTAAAACAGGCCCTTAGTGTTAAAATTCAAAAAAAAAACAACTCAAAACTCACGCGTCTATTTCTACCTATTTTCAACTGAAAAATGTCTAATGCAACCCCAGAAAGGTGGGCAATGAAAGATATAGAAATGTTGTCAAGACAAACATGAAAATGAACAGATCGATAGTGACTCACCAATTAATGTAGCAACTTTTCATTTCTACTGTTAATAAAGGAGAAGGACTGAAGAGACGTGTACCTATGCATGTATATAGAGCTGTTAGTTGTACTGAGTAGCTATTTTAAATACATGAAGTAAATACTTAAGTATAAAAATATACTTATAAGTATTTGACTTAAGTAAGTACCTGTACTAATTTAAACATTGGTATACTTACTTGAAATTGCAGTTTCAAGTTTTTTTAATTTTACTTGTACTTAATATTTAAAATATCAGTAAAGTATATTTTACAGACTTTATGTGAAGTTGAAAATCAAAACGCACAATTGTGGACATGGTTATAAGTAAATGTTGAATTATTTGAGTTAAAGGTATGCTTGCGATTCTTACGAAGCAGAGCAACGATGCGTTTTTTTATTTAAATTATCTAGGAGATGAGTTTATTCACATGTCAATCCAAGATTCCTACGCAAGTTTAAGTAAATACTCAAACTTTGACTCTGACTTTCGTGGAATTTGGTACTTGTACTTGAATTTGGGCAATTCAAATCAATTTATGTACTTGATATTTTAAGTATTTCCTTCTGTATATTTATACTTGTACTGCTACTTGGATTGATTCGTATTTGAAAAGAAACTTGTACTATACTTAATACCTACTTAAGTAGGTACTTTTTCTTGATGGTACTTACAAACAGCTCTGTGCACATATAAAGGAGCTAATAGGTAATCTTTATCTCAAGTAATTGAAATTAACACATCAATGATGCAAATAATTTATAGACAGCTGGAACTGCTATTATTATTGTAGTGCCCGAAATGTAAAAAAAAAACTTAAAGCTCCCCTTATAGGACTAGAAAGAAACATTATCAATCTACAATACAAACATAGTATACCCGCCCCCCGCCTCTCGTTTCACATTATACTAAAAGAACTTTTGAAAACGTTTTTGTTCTTTTTCGAGAAAGTAGCACTTATTCATAAGGGTGCGCCATAGAGGCATTTAAGCTCTATGCCGTTCCAAAGTCTCATTGGCCGATTCCGGCTCCACCCATTTTGGCCAAGAGCCGATTGGTGGCTATGAGAGGACTCGCAAAAGGACCCTTCAAACAAGGGTGCTCTTCAGTGGCTCTCGATGTTGTTCAATGTATTCGCGTGTCGCTCCTCTTGAATTTTCGATATCGAGTCCGGTTTTCAACAAGCTATTCCATTGAAACTTTTAGTGTTTTGTGCTAAGTTTTCAGTTAATCGGTAAAAGTGGCTGAAAAAACTGAAAGTGGATCGCCTCGTCCGGCCGAGACGAAAATGCCTCCTTTAACAAACGCGGACGTTAAATCGCCAATTTCGGGGCTGCCTCCTACGTCGGCGGCAGCTCTATTAGCTTGGCCGCCTTTGTTTTTGCCATGGGCTCCTCTGCTGCCGGGAGCTTGGTGCTCTACTGCTTTAAGAAATGCTCTGCCAGGGTATGTAATTATTATGTTGTGCATAGGGTGTTTCCTCATATTTTCACCCCTACCTATGTACATAACAGCTGTAGAAAAATTATGATAAAAGACCAAATTATATTTTTTTTAATGGTACACCCTGTATATTTTTACCTCTAATGAAAGTCTTTTTTTTTTCCTGTTCTCAAATACACGTATCATTTATATGTTGATATTTGATTAGCGCAAAAACAGGCTGAACCAAATATCAACATATTATGGTTTATTTGGAAACAGGAGAAAAAGGACTTTCAATAGACTCAAAAATATACAGGGTGTAAAAGCAATGATTTGGTATTTTATTGTAAATTTACGATTTGCATTTGCTTGTTCTAGAAGCGCCAAAATATACTATACCGATAAAACCACTTTCATATTTAAAGTTTTTTTCCTCCTCGTATAGCTAAAGTTGTAGGTAGGGGTCAAAACATGAGGAAACATACCCTGTACCTATACTACCTACTAACTGAAGCTAAAATTGATCTCAAGAAATGATGCTGGCTGCTAGTTCCACCTAAGGTTCCACACAATTCTCCTTGAGTTTTCTCCAATTTGCTATGTCCATTTCTCAATTATTATTAAATTTTCTTTCTCATTTATTCTCTTCAATGTTTGTCTATTCCCGGCTCTTGAATTTGGATTTTTCTTTTTTCAAATTTCTCTAAAAGAGTTGCATTCAAGAGCCTGGAATAGGGAAAATATTCAAATTCGTACTATTCAACAACTCTCCTCAAGTTTTCCTCAATTTTCTATTTTCATTTCTCAATAATTATTATTGATTAAGTTTCTCTCCCATTTGTTCTCTTCAATGTTTGTCTATTCTTGGCTCTTGAATTAGGGTTTTCTTTTCAAATTTCTCTCAATGAATTGTATTCAAGAGCCTTGAATAGAGAAAATATTTAAATTCGTACTCTTAAAAAACTCTCCTCAAGTTTTCCTCAATTTCCTATTTCCATTTCTCAATTGAAAAGTGTAATTTCTAAAGGGTCTAAGTGCCATAATTTTAATTTGAGAAAAACGAGAAAAATACTACAAACATGCTTATATAAAGTTTTCACTTACATCCTGCACCATCTTTAAATCAATATCAAAACCAAATATGTACATGTTTCCTGCTTGCCACATAGACCCTTTTTGATTGTATTGGGGTTGAGACTTGGAACCATTTTCAAACATTATGCCAAAAATTATCGAGATGGCACTTAGACCCTTTGGAAGTTATGGGTACTCTTCAATTATTATTAAAGTTTCTTCTGATTTGCTATTAGAGCAATTTTCCATTGAATCGGAAGCCAGAGAATAGTCCAAACCTTTTCCCAATGAATCAAGACCCAGAGAAAATCATAGTTCGAATTATTGCCGACTCTTGATTGCCCTAGAACAATTTTCTAATGAATCGAGAGCCAATAATTTGGACTATTATTGGTTCTTGATTGCTCTCAAAGCAATTTTCTAGTGAATGGAGAACTGGTAATAGTCCCAATTTTAGAAACTTGCCAGTAGTGCATATTTTAAATAAGACTGGCTCTGGATTCACCTGCAAAAATTTTACAGTGATAGCCATGAGCTGATAATAATCAAAATATGGATTATAACCGGCTGTTGATTGCTACTCTAGAGCAACTTTCCAATGAATGGGAAGCCAGAGAATAGTCTAAACCTTTTCCCAATGAATCAAGATCCAGAGAAAATCATACTTTGCATTATAGCCGATTCTTGATTGCCCTAGAACAATATTCTAATTAATCGAGAGCCAGTAATTTGGACTATTATTGGTTTTTGATTGCTCCTAGAGCAATTTTCCAGTGAATGGAAAACTGATAATAGTCCCAACTGGCTCTGGATTCACTGGAAGAATGCTACAGTGACAACCGAAAGCTGATAATAATCAAAATTTGGATTATTACCGGCTCTTGACTGCTACTCTAGAGTAATTTTCCAGGGAATCGGGAGTCAGAGAATAGTCCAAACATTTTCGCAGTGAATCAAGATCTAGATAAAATCATAATTTGGATTATTACTTCCCGACTCTTGATTGCCATCAATTTTCCAATGACTCGGGAGCCGGTTATTTGGACTATTGTCGGTTCTTGATTGCTCCTAGAGCAGTTTTGCAGTGAATAATAGAGAACTGTTAATAGTCCTAAGTTTTGAAAATCTGCAGCGAATCTAGTGCCGGTAATAATTCAAATTTTGAATATTACTGGCTCTGAATTTGTTGGAAAGATGCTACAGTAACAACCAAGAGCCGATAATAATCAAAATATGAATTATTACTGGCTCTTGATTGCTACTCTAGTGCAATTTTTCTGCGAATCGAGAGCTGGTAATTTGGACTATATTATTGTTATTGTTATTATTTGCTCCTGCCTCTAAGAGCAATTTTTTAGTGAATGGAGAACTGATAATAATCCCAACTTTTGAAATTTTCCAGCGAATTGAGTGATAGTTCAAATCTTGAATATTACTGGTTCCGGATTCACCTGGAAAAATGCTACAGTGACAGCCAAGACCTGATAATAATCAAAATATGGACTATTACTGGTTTTTGATTGCTATTCTAGAGTAATTTTTCAGCGAATCGAGAGCTGGTAATTTGGACTATTATTGGTTCTTGTTTGCTCCTAGAACAATTTTCCAGTGAATGGGGAACGGGTAATAGTTCTAACTTTTGAAATTTCCCAGCGAATGCAGTACCAGTAAAAGTTCAAATATTGCTGTTCTGTATTCTAGAGTAATTTTTCAGCGAATCGAGAGCTGGTAATTTGGACTATTATTGGTTCTTGTTTGTACCTAGAACAATTTTCCAGTGAATGGGGAACGGGTAATAGTTCTAACTTTTAAAATTCCCAGCGAATGCAGTACTAGTAAAAGTTCAAATTTTACTGGTTCTGGATTCACTGGAAAAATTCAATATTGATAGCCAAGAGCTGATAATAATTAAAATATGAACTATTACCGCCTTTTGATTATTACTCTAGAGCAATTTTCTAGCGAATCGGAAGCCAGAGGATAGTTCAAACAGTGAATCAAGATCGAGAGAAAATAATAATAATAATATAAAATAATATTAAAAAAAAATAATTTGGATTATTACCACTATATTTCCACTAGAGCGATTTTCCAATGAATCGAGAGCCGGTAATTTGGAGTACTTATTATTGGTTCCTTGATTGCTCCTAGATAAATTTTCCAGAGAATGGTGAACTGGTAATAGTCTCAACCTTTGTAATTTTCCAGCCAATTGAGTGCCGGTATTAGTTCAAATCTTGAATATTACTGGCTCTGGATTCACCTGCAAAAATGCTACACTGACAGCTAAAGAAATCGATGGGTCTTCAAAAAAACAAGTTGGGAAATAAAGATCTACTACAGACTTATTTTAAAATGAGAAAAAAAAGGATTATAGGTACCTATCCTTAATTTGAAAACTGTGAAAACGCACACTTTTCATTCCATCGTTTTGATTCATCCCACCCACCTGAAGAACGAAAAAATGTCGGAAACGGTTTGACACCTACACCGGAAAAGGACAGTTTACGCACAGCAGGTAGTCCAACAATAGTACCATCACACCATAGGTAATATGGTACCTATACCTATTTATTTGTTGCTAGACTTTATTCCGTGATATTCGATATTTCCATTTCAGTATACCTATAACTAAACAAATTAATATATTGAATAAAATCTTAGCTAGAATATTGGGGAGCTTATGGGTTTGAAAAACTAAATTTTACGAAGATCTGGATTCGCTTATCAATTACCTAACCAATTCGAAAATTGCAAAGGGTCATGACGAGCAATACTTAGCTATTAGGTATTTTGTTTATTTTCAAATAAAATTTTGACGTAATTTGTATATTAGAGGAATTTTATACATTCTTAAGACACGAACTCTACCTTAAAGGACAAAAAAAAGATCCTTGAAAGATAATATATCGATGAATGAGACCTGTGAATGAGCAATTTCTCCACACCGGTCGCCTTTGAGATTCATTCATTCAGGGCTGACAATAATCTGAAGTGAACCCAAATGCCGTGAAAACGGAAAAAGTCACGTTTTGCCAATAAAAATTTCGGTAGGTCGTAAACAGGTGTCCTCCGATGAGGCACTTCAGGTGAAATAAGGGCCCGACAAGAAGGTGGTATTGTACTTGAAACGTGGGAACGCATAACTTTGTCTAATTTTTTTTTTTTCGATTTGTCATCGAAAATGAGTTGCGGATGTAAATTTCAAGGATAATTTTTAATTGAATTATAAAGAGATTCCACTTACAAACAGTGGCGGCTCGTGACTATTTCAAGTGAGGAGACTCCCTCACATAGAAAGAGACTCCTCCTCCCCTGCCCTCTCTGCAACAATGGACTGCATTGAACCCTGGGATGTCATAGAGTAGAGTTTCATTATTACTGAGCCAGGTTTCTGTTAGCGCCAAGATATCACATCTGTCATTGCTCACAAAACATTGTATTAGGTCTATCTTATTCCTAAGGCTTTGCACATTCATATATATAACTTTTATTTTATTTAGATTATCTGCCCGTTATGCCTGCAAACCACGTATCTGGTCTTCATCTTCAATTACAATGACTTTCGAGTTTTCATCTTTGCGTAAGAGGATATTTCTACCACTAAGCCACAGATACTTGTAATTGTTATCATTCTTGAATATTCGTGCTGAGGACATAAGCTTTAAATTAGTTTTTGTTAAGTCCTGATTGATAAATATTTTATTGTTTTGGGCAAATCCAAGGGATTTACTCTCTAAATTGAACTTTTTCTTAGACTTCACAATCGTATCCTCATTCGTTTGTTCGTCGAACACAACTTTTACAGGCGGACAAGTCTTTCTGTCTTCTCCCAAGCGAAATGCTGTAAAGTTTCCACTGATTGGAGCATCCAGGTGTTCCCCAATCTTTTTCACAACTGCTTTCAAATTTTCATTTTGTTGAAGGGGAATACCCTGTATAATAATATTTTTCAGTAGATCCTTTTGCTCTCTCTTTTTTAGAACCTGTTTAATTTCTTTCAATTCGTTTCGTAATCCATTATTTTTGTTTCAAAGATTACGGCCCGAAGGGCCGGAGTATGAAAAATTAGTTAACAATGAACGGGTTCGTTCGGATAAAACTTTTGTCGCACGACACTTTGGCAATATTGACAAATGTCACCTGTCAAATTTGACACATGTTCGACTTTTTCCCCGCTCTACGCTACGAAAATCAAACCCCGGTACAAGGCAGTTTCGCGACGCTAACTATCGATTTGTGTCAAAAAAAATTGACAGCTGTCAACATCAATTTTTTTTTTTTTATTTTGTGAATTTCGAGAAAAAAAAGTGATTGAGAACGATCCCTGGACCCCAAAAACCTTAAATAAAAATTCCAAAAAAAAAACCAACGAGAATGACATTCCAAAACCTACTTGATAAAACTAAAGTTTTTCTCACTTACCCCGTTAAAACACTGGAAATTTTTGGTAGAAAATGAAGAAAACTCAAAGCCTCGTACTTTAAATCGGTTTTTCCGACCAGACAAGCCCTGGAAAAGCGAACAAATTCAAAGAAAAACTTCTAAAAATGACATTCCAAGCCTACTTAATGAAATTTGAGTTTTTGTCATTTACTCCATCGGAAAACTGGGAATTTTTAGCACAAAATGTAGGAAATTCAAAGCCTTGTATTTCAAATCGGTTTTCTTGACGAAAACAGCTTGGAAAAGCGGAAAATTCGAGGAAAAACTGGATAGAAATGTAAACACGTCAATTAAAAATTGCCGACTGTCAAAACTGGCAAATGACATTTATTACAAAACCTATTTGAAGTTGGTACAAACGGTGTTGCCACATCAAAACTTCCAAAAAAACCATTTTAAATGGGATTTTGTTATTTATGTCATTTTAAAACTGGACATTTTTGCTAGAAAATGAAGAAAACTCAAAGCGTCGTATGTTAAATTGCCTTTTTCCATTGAAAAGCCCCGGAAAAGTGAAAAATTCGAGGAAAAACTAGCAAAAAATTACAAGGCGTCACTTCAAAATGGCCAACTAAAAGCAACGTTGCTACATGTCATTTCGGAAAACAAAAATAACATTTTAAAAGGGTTTTTTGTTTAAAATTCAATTTAATAATTAATTATTAATGATTATAATAATTAAAATTCCCCAAATAAATCATAGGAAACTTGTTTTTAGTTTAATTTCAATGAAAATGACATTACAAGGTTTCCTTATTGATTATAGTGAATAAGACAAAGACAATGATAAAGTAGTATATGTTTGCAAAAACCACCGTTTTTTGAAAATAGTAAAAATCTTAAGAAAACCAACATTCCAAAGCCAATAAAAATGCAATTCTATATCCATCCAAGAGTAGTAATATACTTATAATTTTATATTTGATCCAGTAATAATTTACTTAGTAAAACAATACTTTATTATACATTGAAATTTCTGCTTAATGTTGTTTTGAAACTCTTTAAATATTCATCTCAATTATTTTTCATTTGAATCAAGAATAAAAAATATATTTTATCAAATATAGGTTTGTGCAGGGTCGGCGCAACCATTAGGCGAACTAGGCGGTCGCCTAGGGCGGCAAGCTTAAAGGGGCGGCAAAAAGGCTACAAAAAAAAAAAAATGTTTTGAATTCTGCTCTGCTTCATTCCATTTCTCTTGCAAACCCAAACACGAAGTTTGCCCTTCTTAGGCCGGTGACACACTGGAGAAATAAGTTTCATGAAACTTGTTGGAAGAAACAGGAATTTTGTTTCATTATTACACAACACATACATACGAATGAGGCGGAGCACACTGGCGTTCCTGGAACAGGAGAGCAGAAATTGTTTGGCCAATGTGCGCCGCCTTGTTTGAATGTATGTATCGTGGTTGTGTGATAATGAAACAAATTTCCTGTTTCCTTCAACAAGTTTCATGTAACTTATTTCTCCAGTGTGTCACCCGCCTGCCGCCTTATGAGCACATACTGCTATACCTGTTTCTGCTAGTCGCTAAGGGACGTGCGACCGAATAGCGGGTTGCCAAACACTACTTATTTTATATTATGAATATTTTTGGCCTAAAATTAACGTTTTGGGCGTGGCACCAGTGACCAGAACAGGATTTTTTCGCCTCCGCCGGCGCCTGCGGCAGGCGTGTGTTTATGTTGATATTCTAATCTTTATTCTGTAAGTCAGGTTATATTATTTACAATCATTAATAAAACTATAAAACATATTTTTAAAAATAGCCATGCGTATTTCTATTACTACTTGATGGGGGCGGCAGACAGTAAATTTGCCTAGGGCGCCAAAGTCACTTGCGCCGACCCTGGGTTTGTGCTCAATGTAATGTTGAAATATTTTCTCGTTTGAAATACCTATAATTTGAAGAGAGTATATTATTCTTAAATGAAATGCATGTTTGTTTCAACCTGTCTTCTAGTCGCCTTTGTGTTTTGCTACACGTTGCGTTCTCTCCCATTCATTCCATTGAACATGAAGTTGAAGTTTGGTTGAAGGGACGCTGAAGGACGCCACACGACGCTACCTGTGTTTTTCGTGATAAAATAGATTTTTTGTTGAAGAAATGGGATTTGGAATGTTTAATTCCAATATTTAAAGGTAAGTTTCACTTTTCCTATTCAATTTCCTGTAAAAAACAATCAAAAAATTATTAGGCATTGTTGGCGTGGGTGGCCATCATTTAGCTAAAAACTTAAACCGTGTGTTATCTTTCATCATGTAGAAGTACCTTATCCAATCTATTTGCCCTTTGCTTTAGGATAAGTTGTTGACAAAGTACCTATAAAAACATTATTTTTAATTTTAGGAAATGAAATTAACTTGGACAATGGTTGAACATGAATGATGAACAAAGTAAAGAGCGAATTCCCAAAATGGAGGTTAGATTAAAATTGGCAAAGACAATGAATCAGTACAAAAATGGCGTTAAAAGTAAAGAAAATGCAACATCTATAACGGATTTTCCCAACCTTCCAGTGGTATGTGAATAGTTAATATATATGATTGTTATTGTACTTATGACAATTAACTTTTTTGTTATTATACCATCAGTTTATACCTTTATATATTATATAAATTTTTAAAACAAGAATTTGAAGAATAAAATATACTTCAGAGTAAACTGTGTTTCAATATATAAATAGTAAGTACACAGGTGAGTATTTAAAACAATAGGAGGTTATTTTTGAAGTAAGAATAAGAAATATTTGGAAATAAATTGTAATTTTTGTGATAACTATAAGTAATTTTTCGAATAAGAATAACAATACTTGATCATCAAATCTACCTTATTCTTCAAATTATCACTAGGCTATTCTCGATTTCAACACTACCGTATTCTGAATATAAGTTGAACTTATTTTCAATTCCTAAGAATAGGGCAATAGGTACTAGAATTAAATATTATATTTTCTTCTGGAATAGTGAAACGAATATATTCTTGGGCAAACGCTACTATTCTTTACTATAGTGGAGTGTTTTTTCCGTGCGTGATTAAAATAACTCTAGGCCTTCGGGCTCGCGTATAACTCCGGCCCTTCGGGCTCGCGTATAATTCCGGCCCTTCGGGCTCGCGTATAACTCCGGCCCTTCGGGCTCGCGTATAACTCCGGCCCTTCGGGCTCGCGTATAACTCCGGCCCTTCGGGCTCGCGTATAACTCCGGCCTTTCGGTCTCCCGTATAACTCTAGCCTTTCGGGCTCGTATTACTCCGGCCCTTCGGGCTCGCAGATAACTCCGGCCCTTCGGGCACTGGCGTAACTAGCCATCTGACCTGGGGGGGGCCTAGGGTGGGCCTGTTTTTTGAAAGTCCTCATAGGTGCAGGATAATATTTTTATAAATTTGTTTATGGGGGGAGGGGGAAGCTCGCCGTAGGCTCCGGCGGAGGCGAAATTTTTTTTCCGGATGCCACGCCTTAAATCTTCTATTTTATAGTGTATATATTTTTCTATTTTTTTTCTACGAGCGTGCGAAAAGTGCTTTTTTCTGCACGCATTTTAGGCCATGAAAATATCACATCATCATCAAAATAATTATGCCTGGTACTTTTATGTCCTAAAATGCCTTATATCCCGATTATTATCCAAGAATAGAGATGGAGAATAGCAACATTAGCAATATAAAGTAATAGAGCATAGAATTGACCACAAATAACGAAAGGACAGAATACTAATACCATACCTCCCTTATCTAAGACTAATACGACTTGTATAATTCTTATACAAAGTTGTGTAAATTTTTATTACATACGTGATACTGATACTACCACACGGAACAGAATGATCATTAAATACGTTTGTACTTTCGCATTCCCTACGAGAGCTCCGTGCACCCATGAGAGGTTGCTCATGGGAACACCTGCCCAATGCCGCCTTGTAGTTGGGGCCAGTGGCCTAGGGCCTGTTATTGCGACTTATTGGAATCTTTAAAAAAGTAGAACAGTGCAATTATAGGCGATTAGCTGAATAAACCGGGCTTAAATCACTTACCTAGCTACAGTGTTGCCAACTCTGAATCAAGACTGTCCACTAGAAAAAAGATTTAAATCCACTAAAATCCACTAGGAGAGAAAAAAATGGCGCCGCAGGCGAAATTTTTTTAAACCATTGGAAAATCTACTAAATTTTTCCCACTCTTTTTTGAAATTTTTGTATCATCTACCATGTGTTAGTTTCTTCTCTTTGTTTCTTCTTAATAGGGCCGGTTTCTCAATAGCAAGTAACCTCCGGTTTAGTTTTAACTCCAGGGTGAGCGTGTCCAGTTGCTATGTTTACCCTAGAGTTATCCTTAACCCGGGGGTGATCTGCTATTGAGAAACCGGCCCTTATAGATTATGTTACAGCAGTATGTTTATAGAAGCATGAACGCCGGGTTTACTTGACTTGAATTTTGAAAGTGACAATGTTGACAGTTGAACTGAAAGCATCAATGACAATATTGACATACCTACAATATGAAAAACCCACAAAAAAAATATGTCAAGGATGATACACACTACGACATTACTACTACAGGTTGGCCTATCCTCATAAGGTCTGTGTGTTGTGTAACAAATCCCTCCCTCGCCAAATCACCAGTTTTGATGTAGGCAGCAGGTTATTTCTCATCTTGACGAAGGCTGTTTAAACAGCTGACGACTTAATTATGACGTCGGAATTGGTGACACACCAATATGGCGGCGATTACCAAAAACGATGCCGATAAGCAATCCTGTAGATGTGTATCATCCTTAAAAAATATGCTGCCTTCTGTAAATTAACATGAATCTTATAGAAATACGTGATTTCGAAATTTTAAAAACAAGTATCGCAAACTAATGGAAGCGAAATATCACTGAAAATTATCGAGCTAAAAATTCACTAGAAACCGTGGATCTCATTCCCATTCCCATTGAAATTACCACTATAGTGGAATCTGCTAAAACCATTCCACTAGACGACTTTTAAATCCATTAGAACTAGTGGATATTCTACCGAGTTGGCAACACTGCCTAGCTAACGCAGCTTATCAGCCACTGTAAAGTATATATCAGCAAGGATAGGGTCGATCAGGATCGCCGCGCATTACCGTTCAAATTTAGTAGATAATAACATAAAATTATAATAGGTAACGTAGCTTTCATAATAGTATATTATGCAATGATCATGTAATGATAGCCATTAATCCACGAGGATGATGTTTCGTATATAACATGCGAGTGTATTAATGGCCATTACATGAGAGTTGCATACACTATATTTTTTCTACTTCCATTAATAAACGAAATACATATTTATTTCAAGAATAGTAAACTTCTCAACTAGTGACAATTATTGTTGACCACTATTGACAATTTCGATGATTTCGAAAATTAGGATCTAGACGTCATTTGGGCATAAATTCCGCACCCGATTTATTAATTTTTTGTTATTTCTTCTGGTAAATACTAATAGAAACAATCCAAAATTCCAAAACAAGTCTATTATTTTTATATAAACATTGTTCATGTTCAAAATAACTCGATTCCAGTGGCTGAAAAATCTGTATCATAATGAAAATCTGTATCATAATGAAGTTCATTATGAAACAGATTTTAAGCGTATTATGAAACGTCAGTAGAAAAAATACTAAATTATTAAAGTTTTTTCTGGGGGGGGCCTAGCGACGTCTGGGGGGGGCCCGGCCCCCCCAGGTCCCCCTGTAGTTACGCCACTGCCTTCGGGCCGGTATTACTGTGTATCCCACATTCACAGATATTTTTCATGGAGGCGTGGGATTGATTGACATAATGTAATGTGTAAATTACATTGAAATATAGAAAATTGGAAAGTGTAATTTGTTAATTATTATTTTAATTAGAAATCAGGAATAACAAATTGAGATTGAATTTTCAATTTTTTGGGGGAGGTTTAGCCTCCCCTGCCTCCTCTGACGAGCTGCCACTGCTTACAAAACGCTTCTTGTTTACGGAAAGGTATAGGGCCTTCAAAAAAAAAACATATCAAAGAGTGCTTTGATTATGAAAACTTACGTCGCATTATTGTTTCTTTATTGGTCAGAATTTCTGACATGACATTTTGACATTGAAGTTCATTGACAAAATTAAAAAAATAATATTGCTGACATTATACGTTCAAAAACCATAGCAATTTTTGATTAGGTTTTTTTAAAAACACGTTAATATATGTCTATTTCTGCAGACATCACAAACCAGTCAAAGCGAATTTCATTGGTTGAAAACAGTCAGAGAACTAGTTTCAACCAATGAAATTCACTCTGACTAGTTTGTGATTTCTGCAGAAACAGACCCATTACCTCCGCAAACTTTACCATTTATTAAGTACAAAATATAAGTTCTATTTTTGCAGAAATCACAAACCAGTCAGAGCGAATTTCATTGATTTAGAACAGTCAGAATACTAGTTTCAACCAATGAAATTCACTCTGTCTGGTTTGTGATTTCTGCAGAAACAGACCTTATATTATTACCTACGCAAACTCTAGCATTTATTAGGTACAAAATATAAGTTCTGTTTCTGCAGAAATTACAAACCAGTCAGAGCGAATTTCATTGGTTGAAAACAGTCAGAGAAATAGTTTCAACCAATGAAATTCACTCTGATTGGTTTGTGATTTCTGCAGAAACAGACCTATTGATTTAGAACAGTCAGAAACAGTCAGAATACTAGTTTTAACCAATGAAATTCACTCTGACTAATTTGTGATTTCTACAGAAACAGACCTATTGATAGTATTAGGTCCGTTTCTGGAGAAATTACAAACCAGTCAGAGTGAATTTCATTGGTTGAAACTAGTTTTCTGACTATTTTGAACCAAAGAAATTCGCCTTGACTGGTTTGTGATTTCTGCAGAAACAGAACTTATATTTTGTACCTAATAAATCCTAAAGTTTGCGTAGGTAATAATAAGGTCTGTTTCTGCAGAAATCACAAACCAGTCAGAGTGAATTTCATTAGGTCTGTTTCTGCAGAAATTACAAACCAATTAGAGCGAATTTCATTGGTTGAAAATAGTCAGAAACAGTCAGAAAACTAGTTTTAACCAATGAAATTCATTCTGATTGATTTGTGATTTCTGCAGAAACAGACCTATTATAGTCTATTTTTCCATGCCATTTTTTTTTGTTATAAAATAAATGAAAATAATTATCAAAAAACCCTTTTATTTACTCAACAATCATAAGAAAAAAGCAAAAATTAACCACTCACTGTTTTCTAGTGATTCAATATAGTTGATAATATATTATCTAAGAATAATCATGCTATCGCCAATGACGTAGGCAAACACAAGTCGTAGGTAATATTAAAAATATTTTTAAAAAATTAAGAATTCCATAACAATGTTGCTGATATACTTAATAATATGCATTTCCTATTTCCAGATTGCTGGACAGCATAAAAATGACAACCTCGCTAGGCAACCAAAGACAACCAGCAAGTTTTGCCATCAGCGACATCCTGGAATTGGACAGACAAAACAATCCACATCCAGAACTAGATCCTAGTATGACCGAAGCGCTATATACCAGCACCGATTTACCTTATATTCCAAGGCATTGGCCACCTGACCATCATGGTAAGTTGAATTTCATGAACTAAAGGAAAGAAACAAAATATAATTTTGTTGCTTATTACATGACCCAAAGTTACAATCGTAGGTACTCATTAGCCACCCATGGAGTCAAATCTGACAAAAGTTGATTAAACATGTTGGAAAACATTTTTGTAATAATACCTAAAGATTCCCCATAATATTTATTAATTCAGCCAGGTTTCCCTTTGACGTTTTTTCTAAACATTATGATTTGGGTGACTAATTTTTCCTTCTCCGTATGTCTATGTATATTTATCAACAAATTTTCGAAAATAAAAAAATCAACACTGGAAGGTGACTAGTAAGCAAACATTTTAAATGCGACAGCAAATAAATAATGGCGTCTAACATCACAAACAATTGATAACGTTTTAAAATAATCAGCGTATTTAGGGCACGTGCATCAGTGATTGATTTGTCAACAAGGGTTGAAATGAAAACAGCGAGGATTTCGCGTTGTTGCTTTTGCGTGCGGGAAAGTATCCCTTTGCGCACTTGTTGGTTAGAAACTTTCTTTATAAATTGAATCTATGTATGGAGTTTGGGGGATGTTGATTGAGCATTAGTATACAAAATCTCGATAAAAAAAAAATTGATATTTCATCGTTTTAGTAAGAAGGTACCTACCTTATGATTTAGATTTTGGAAAACTTTGAAAGATCGTAACTTTTTTTCTATTATAGATAGAAAGCTGAATCTTTCACTGAATGTCATCATTTTCAAAGAACTACAATCCCTGAAAATTTCAGCTCATTTGCACTTATAGTTCCTGAGAAAAAATCGTGTTAAGCAATTTGGGGTGATTTATCAAATTTTCAATTTTTCTGAGTGCCTTTTTTCATAGATTTCGGCTTCAAATCTGAGAAAAATTTAGTGTATGGAGTTTGGGGGATGTTGATTGACCATTAGTATACAAAATCTCGACAAAAAAAAAATTGATATTTCATCGTTTTAGTAAGAAGGTACCTACCTTATGATTTAGATTTTGGAAAACTTTGAAAGATCGTAACTTTTTTTCTATTATAGATAGAAAGCTGAATCTTTCACTGAATGTCATCATTTTCAAAGGACTACAATCCCTGAAAATTTCAGCTCATTTGCACTTATAGTTCCTGAGAAAAAATCGTGTTAAGCAATTTGGGGTGATTTATCAAATTTTCAATTTTTCTGAGTGCCTTTTTTCATAGATTTCGGCTTCAAATCTGAGAAAAATTTAGTGTATGGAGTTTGGGGGATGTTGATTGACCAGTAGTATACAAAATCGCGACAAAAATAAAATTGATATTTCATCGTTTTAGTAAGAAGGTACCTACCTTATGATTTAGATTTTGGAAAACTTTGAAAGCGTAACTTTTTTTCTATTATAGATAGAAAGCTGAATTTTTCACTGAATGTCATCATTTTCAAAGAACTACAATCCCTGGAAATTTCAGCTCATTTGCACTTATAGTTCCTGAGAAAAAATCGTGTTAAGCAATTTGGGGTGATTTATCAAATTTTCAATTTTTCTGAGTGCCTTTTTTCATAGATTTCGGCTTCAAATCTGAGAATAATTTAGTGTATGGAGTTTGGGGGATGTTGATTGAGCATTAGTATACAAAATCTCGATAAAAAAAAAATTGATATTACATCGTTTTAGTGAGAAGAAGAAGATAGAAAGCTGAATCTTTCACTGAATGTCATCATTTTCAAAGGACTACAATCCCTGAAAATTTCAGCTCATTTGCACTTATAGTTCCTGAGATAAAATCGGGTTAAACAAATTGGGGTGATTTATCAATTTTTTAATTTTTCTGAGTGCCTGTTTTCATCGTATTAGTACCAAGAAAATCCTCGTCCTTGTCGACACAAATTTGATTTTTGTGGAATTCCTAAAAGTACATAAATATTGACTGGCAGAAGTAAAGAGTAACCTAACAACACAACAACTCCAACAAGTTAGTTTCTTGTCGTCTCACCCCTCAACGAAACATCACTTATTCTGGATGGCACCGATACCTATTGTTACAGGGTGTAATAGTTCGATGGTAGCAGGGATAATTACACAATGTTCAAAAACTTATTAGGAGGGTGCGGGTACAAAAAGAGATGGAGGCTTAGTAAAATAAGATACGGATATGCAAGTTCACTTTCAAATTATACGACCTTTTTAAACATAAAGTAGCTAACGGTCTTCAATTAATTAAACAATAATTATTGGAAGGTAATATCCAGTCAAATTGAGAGCAACAACCAGACAGAACTGTTATATATTTTTCATGATCCGAACGTCAATACTCACTTTCATAAGCGTCTCTATATTAGGGGTGTAAACAAGAGGGTTGGCCGCAAAATAATGTCACCTAGGGTAGTTAACTGAATAAAGGCGTGACAGCGAGAAGCAGCTGCTGAGATTGTCTCTGAGGACAGATGCGATTTTCGCCACCATTATGCTTTTGGCATCAAGCCATTTTTAAAATGTAATTAATGGTTTTTCTACGACAAATTGTTGACAATTTTTTGCCTTTTTTTTTTCAGGTTTACCTCCAATGCACCCGATGCATCAGCAACAGCATCATTTACTACCTCCCTTACAACAACCTCCTCAAGTCTCACCTGATAGTACCAGTCCTCCAATGTCAGACAGATCCAGCGTAGAACCACACAGCATTACAAATCCTTCCACCCCAATCGGTACTCAGCCTCTTACGATATTACATCAAAGCGACAATAACTCGGCACCTCCGAGCCATGGAGGTTTGAGTGACACGGAAGACGCTGAAGGTGATCATGACGACGATGGCGGAAAAGATGACGATAGAGAACAACACACGCCTGGACATAAAAAGAGAAAGAGAAGAGTGCTGTTTTCTAAAGCGCAAACGTATGAGTTGGAAAGACGGTTTAGACAGCAGAAATATTTGTCGGCTCCCGAAAGGGAACATTTGGCATCTATAATACGACTAACGCCTACACAAGTTAAAATTTGGTTCCAGAATCATAGGTAAGAGCTTATAACAGAAGTCAACTTATATAAATAACTTATCTGGATCAGTTTTGTTAAGAGCATCCGCTTGTAATTAGACTATCAATCAAATCAGAAAGGGATTAGTTTTAAGTTGGGCGAAATTATTTATTTGTTTTGACTTTTATCCTGATACGTCAAAATGCTATAATAAAGATTTAGATAGATTTCAATCTTACTTATGGATGACTATAATGTTTCTTGGACCTTTAAAAATATATCTACTTACACTCTCAAATTTTGAATTTTAATTTCAATTACATTTTATATCACGATCTAGTGAAGTGATTTTTCGTGTACTTTGAGCTTTGATATATACAAGAAAACATCTGATGATATGATTTTATCTCTGTCTATTAGTCTACTACGAATTATTTTTTAAAAAAAGTACCTACCTATGTAAATACTAGGCAGGACAGTTGAGAAACTGTGTTTTTTGGCTCGCAAATCCAACTTTCTTGAGATACCTAAGTATTATGGAAAAATCTCCCTGTAAATTTTGACTTAAATTTTGGTATATAAGTACCTAGTTATCAAAATCAAAAAACCTTTGCATATATTTTAAGAGTAATTCAAGAGGAAGATTTTCAAGTTAAGAGTAGGAATGTCTCTAAGCCAATATACTCGTAAATAATCGGAAGTGAAAATATAGATAAATTCAATTAAAGGATTTAGTTGAATGAGCCCACAAATTAAAATGTCCACTTATTTTCCATCAGATAAATAGTATTTGAATTGTTTCAGATATAAAACCAAACGTGCCCAACACGAAAAAGGTATGCACGATCAACAAAATAATAATCCTTTACCCTCGCCAAGACGGGTGGCTGTTCCTGTATTGGTGCGCGATGGTAAGCCTTGTTTGGGTGGACCTCCTAAATCCCAAGAAAATCTTCAAATTCCTCCAGGCCATTTGGGACCTCTTATGAGTGGCCACCATGGCCCCCACCATCCTGTTTTATATAGTCAGCCCAGGTGGCACTGGTAAATTAATTTTTTAGTAAAAGCCAACGTTTATTAGTTTTAGTACAAACGATTTTCAAAATGGGGCAATGCAAGAAATGCAACAACTATCAATCTAATTTTTTGTGATCTAATGAAAAACTTTGTTTTTTTATAAGAAAATGTTCTATTTTCATTAAAAAAAAAAAATCAAGATAAAGACGACCTTATTAAATTAATTAAAGGTCGTCCTGTTACCAAGACCTTTTTTCTGATTGTGTTTGAGCAAATACTCTTATCATCTAAAACAATTTTATAATTATAAAGTATTGATAAAAGTTATTGATGATTGATAAAATGTAAAATTTCATTTAATTGATTAAAATGACGCTTCCAATTTATTTTATTTTTCTTACATCCTGAAATTATTTGTTTTCACACAAGAACATAAGATTTCCACAAATCGACTTTTTGTACATAATTTTTTTACCTCAAAATCTAGTCATAATTTTAGTGCTTATAATAATATGAGATTTGGTATTATAAATAACAAAACGTGTTTTGAGCTTTGTAGGTAGTTATTGTCTTTGATAATGATTTATTAAAAGTTATTTGAAATGAGTATTTCATAAGGGCAATATTATGTTTTGTAAATATTTGGTTCCTATAAATGTTAGTCTTAAATCAAAAAAATGATAGTAGTTCTTATCAACCTGTATAGTGTAAATATTAGTTTTTAGATTGATCGTGTAAATTTTTTGAAAATGAGATATAATCATTATAATTCATTTGAAAATATTTCTTATAATTAATTATTACTGTTACAAAAAAAATAAACAAAAATGTTGACTGGCAGTTTTTCTTTTCGTATAGAATGGTACTGTAGGTAAGTAGACGATATTAAATAATTAAAATATTGTTGAAAATAATTTGAATTTAGTTTTGTTTTATACCCCCCTCTTGAAAACAGCCTAGAAAATGAAGACATTGACTTAGTTTTAATGTAAAGAAATATTGTTCTTTAAGAGAAAAATTTTTGAAAAGAGGGTCTACGATCATAATAATTTTTTTTTATATTTATTTTTCACCTATTATAGGTGAGAAAACCTATAACTGATAGTGGCAAAGAGTCCGAAATAAGTGCACATTTTGTTATGATAAAAAAAAAACAGTAGTACAATCACTTTTTACATAGGAACATGTGTCCGCAAACGTCCCGTTAAGAAAATACAGTGTTAAAATTTACGGAAAATTTTGACTTTCTACCTTAAGATTGGAAAACTTTGAAAGGACATAACTTTTTTCGATTAAAAATAGAAAGCTGAAATTTTTGATCGATTCTTATCCCAGTAGAGGACTACAATCCCTGAAAATTTTAGCTCATTTGGACTTATAGCTCCAGAAATAAAATCGTGTTAAGCAATTTGGGGTGATCAGAGGCGGATACAGGCCTTTTGAAAGGGGAGGACAGTTTAAGGTATAGTAAGCCAGATTGGGTTAGTTTTGGCAGTGCATTGTGCAAAATACGGTTTTTCGAAGGAATGGCCCATAAAAATATGGGAATGGGGGAACTATTTAGTATTTAGGGGAAGAAGGTGATTTTAAATAGGTAGGTAGGTACAGGGTGTTTGTTTATATATTGACTTCCACCTATACAGCCTTTACTTTTACAGGTATAGTAGAAGAAAGGTGTAAATACAAAACTTATACAGTTTTGGCTGAATTTTCAGAAACCATGGTCAGAAACAAAATTTGAATGTCAGAAATATGAAATTTTGCATGCTTCCAGCTTTTTTCAAATAGGATAACCTATATTTCATTCTATATTCTTGAAGAGCACAATGCCCCGATTCCAAAAATATATAGTTTGTCTATATTTGATTGAACAGTCTCTCATATATTTGGCTTCAAAAATTGTAAAAATACTATCCTACTACTGATTTTGTGAACCATTCTATTTATACAGGTGAAAGCTGCAGGTAAAATTTGTGGTACTTGGATTCTCTGATAGTATTTTTAAAATTTTTAGAACCAAATATGTTGAAGACGGCTCAACCAAATTTAGACAAACTATATAGTTTTGGAAACGGGAAATTGTGCTCTTCAAGAATATAGAACCAAATATAGGGCATCCCATTAAAAAAAAACTGAAAGCATGCAACATTTCACATTCTGACATTCAATTTTTGTGTCTGACCATGAATTCTAAAAATTTAACCAATACTGTACAGGGTGGGACAATTTGGACACTTTTAATAGGAAACGTCAATTTCTGAGCGAGACACAAAAAAAATGAACCCCCCACTCTGTGGCTCAAATTTCATGAAATTTTGATTGGTGCAAACCGCATTTTGATATTTTCAACCGTTTAGCCGCTAGAGGGCGATTCTCGATTTTGAGCATTATTGTGAAATCTTGATAACCGAGGGGGAAATCACCTAGGAATTTTAGTGTACACGCGCAAAGAATTGCGAGGAAATTCAAGGAATTGCAAGGAAGTTTGAGGAATTGCTAGGAATTTCGAGGAATTGCGAGGATTTTCTAGGAATTGCGAGAAATTTCAAGGAATTTCAAGGGTTTGCGTGGAATTGTTATCACTTTGAACCTAGAAAAAATGTTCAGTGTTGCCCAACTTTGTCCAACATAAAAAGGTGAAGTACTTGGGTATCATTTTATAACTGCTCCAGACAGAATACCGGAAGCCATGATTATATACTTTATATTATGTAAGCCAAAAAAATACTTTGCTTTAGTAATTATCACAGAGTGTGTTCATAAAATGAAGAGACATTTTCAAATCCTCGTTCAATTCTTCGCCAGTGATACCTACATCTATTGTGTAATTAAAGATTTAGCTTATGCTCAAAATACAGTGATACACTCTCGGATACACTTTCATAGGCACATACATTCATCTCAAAGTGCTCAAACCCCGTTCCCTTGCTCTCTTAGTTTACCAAAGTCTGGCAACGTTGCATCGCTAGTAATTTTTCATAAATTCTAACCTCAAAACCAGACCAGACTTGCTTTTACGTTGAAGGGCAGCTTATTTAAGGAATTTGAGGTATCATCAAAAATTGTTGTACACAAAAACTTAAAAAAACACTGTCAAAAATGGACATTTTATTAACGTGTCAAGTTCGACCGAGAGTTTGACTACGACAAGAAAAGCATTCCTAGAAATCCTCATAGATTGACAGTTGACAATTGACTTTTTGCAACTTTGACAGGCTGTAAAACCTAAACAGTTAACTTTAGACGAAAACCGATTTTACATTCCCATCTTAGATTTTTATAAACTATCATTTGACACCAACCACCGGTTAAATTCAAAGTTGATGTCAAATGATAGTTTATGAGAATCTAAGACAGGAATGTGAAATCAATTTTCGTCTAAAGTTAACCGTTTAGGTTTTACAGCCTGTCAAAGTTGCAAAAAGTCAATTTTCAATTGTCAATATTTCCAAAACAGTTGAACTTAGGTAAAGGGTTTATTAAATGAAATCTGCTCAGAATTTCACGTGGAATCCAAATATCCAGTCACATACAGGGTGTTCCATTTAAAATAATAAAATTCTGTTGCATAACCCATAAACAGAGCACCCTGTATACAGGGTGAGTTAGTAAGCGCGCGGTGGTCCATATCTCTTATACTAACAGAGATCGGAGAAAAAACTAAATACAAAACTTGTAGATAAACATGAGTACTACATTCCTAAATTATTTTCCAGTATACAGGGTGGCCCAACAACTAGTGGTGATACAAAGTTATGTTTGTTTTTTTTAAATGACTCCCCCTGTATATTATGACATTTCTAGATTTTATGGAAAATTCTAGACATATTTCATGTACATGTACGAAATATTGACAGTTGAAAATTGACTTTTTGCAACTTTGACAGGCTGTTAAACCTAAACGGTTAATTTTAGTGGAAAACTGATTTTACATTCCTATCTTAGATTTTCATAAGCTAACACCAACTTTTTTTAATCATGGATTAAATTCAAAGTTGGTGTCAAATTATAAATTATGAAAAACTAAGATGATCGGTTTTGCTGTAAAATTAACCGTTCAGGTTTTACAGTCTGTCAAAGATGCAAAAAAGTCAGTTTTCAACTGTCAATATTTCGGAAACAGTTGACATTGTAGATGAAATATGTCTAGAATTTCCGCAGAATCCATAAATGTCATGATATACAGGGAGAGCCATTTGAAAAAACATAGCTTTGTGTAACCACTACTTATTGGACCACCCTGTATACTGGAAAATAATTTAGAAATGTAGTACTCATATTTATCTACAAGTTTTGTATTCAGTTTTTTTTTCGATCTCCGTTAGTATAGGAGATATGGACCACCGCGCGCTCAGTAACTCGCCCTGTATTCAAAAATATTTTCAACTAATGCCTATTAGAGTATCAAACAACTTTGTAATTTATTTTTGTTTTCTTGCATCATCCTGTAAGGAGATATCGTCCGATATCGCACTAAGTGGACACCCTGTATATGACGATAATTTCGAAAAAGGACCCCGCAATATTAATGGAAATTGGTTACCCGTGATATTTGGATGAAATTTAAATATGTTATTGGAGATGCCGTAAGCAACATTTTTTACCATGGGCACAACCCTGTATATATGACAGGTGAGGCGGGATTAGCTGTCAAATATTGGAATCTTATATCCAAAGCAGAGTAACTATGGCAGATTTTGATGAACAAAAAATCTATTTCTACTAAGTCGACCAAGTTAAGTCGAAAAATGTCAACCATTTTGACACCTGTCAAAACCTTGCCAAACGGCAGCACTCATCTTTTCCAGTTTTCAATATTTTATGATGTCATCTGACATTTTTAACTTGTATGTAAATTCTGAATTCAAAAATTGAAAAAAAAATGACAGAACTTTCGAAACCTGTCATTTGTTTTAGTAGAAATAAATACTCTAATCTGGCTCTTTCTCGTTTTAAGGTAGTTTATTGGTGATAAAACATTGAACAAAGTTCATGCACGTCACATTTTGACAGCTGTCAGAATCTGTCAATATGTTTAATTCAAAAAAGAATCAAATCTAGTTCTTTTCCAAATTAAGTTGGGATTATTTATGATAACGCATGAAAAAACATTATACGCAGGTTTCAGATTTGACAGAGATGTCAATTTTCATTTTAAAGTACGTAGTTTTAGATAAAGGATTTTATATAGGTGCCTGCGATTTTTTTTGAGTACTTTAATGAAATCATTATAATACTCAGTACTATAATTAAATCATTAAAATACTCAAACATTTTGACACTCACAGATGAAATCAACAATGATATAATTTTGACATTTTTGACGAATTGGAGAAGAACTAGATTTGATTCTTTTTTGAATTAAAGCTATTGACAGATTCTGACAGCTGTCAAAATGTGATGTGCGTGAACTTTTTTCAATGTTTTATCACCAATAAACTACCTTTAAACGAGAAAGAACCAGATAAGAGTATTTTTTTCTACTAAAACAAATGACAGGTTTTGACAGTTTTGTCATATTTTTTTTGTCAATTTTTGAATTCAGAATTTACATACAAGTTAAAAATGTCAGATGACATCATAAAATATTGAAAACTGGAAAAGATGAGTGCTGCCGTTTAGCAGGGTTTTGACAGGTGTCAAAATGGTTGACATTTTTCGACTTAACTTGGTCGACTTAGTAGAAATAGATTTTTTGTTCATCAAAATCAGCCATAGTTACTCTGCTTTTGGATATAAGATTCCAATATTTGACAGCTAACCACGCCTCACCTGTCATATATACAGGGTTGTGCCTATGGTGAAAAATGTTGCTTACCGCATCCTCAATAATATATTTAAATTTCATCCAAATATCACGGGTAACCAATTTCCATTTAAATATTGCGGGGTCCTTTGCTTTGCATTTGTTTTACTCAGGGGCCTTATTCTGTAAAAAACGAACCGTTCGATTCGGTAGAATTTCTTCGATTGTGACGTCATTTTCGGTTTGGTAGCGCGAAAACCAAACCAAAAATGACGTCACAATTGAAGAAATTCTACCGAATCGAACGGTTCGTTCTTACAGAATAAGGCCCCTGGAGGCAAACTACTTTATGAAACCTTACATTATAACATGAACAATATTCTACTATCCGTATCAACATTATACAGATATAAAAACAAAATTAAATCCAGAATAAAACTACTCATGGGCAAGTTTGAAGCAACAGAATTACAATAATTTAATAATTTATACATATTAACCTATATTTAATTGCAAAAAGGTTATTCAAACATAAAATTATTTGTCCAGGAGGAATTGGATGGAATTGGGGGTAATTGCGCGGAATTGCAAGGAATTGTAAGAAATTGCAGGGAATTGCCAGGAATTGTGTGGAATTTACCGGGAATTGTGTGGAATTATAAGGAATTGCACGGAATTTCCATTAAAGAGGAATTTTAGTGTACAAAATTTTATGGTTGACTTCCCCCTCGTTCATAACTTTTTTGTTTATGAAAATAAATAATTTCCGTAAAAACTTTTTGGAAGCACTTTTTTAAGCAGAATTCAGTGACGTTCTCTATTTGGCGTCGATTTTGAGATATTGACCAAAGTCAGATTTTTTTCAATAGGACACCTTTATATTAATAGCTCATTGAAGAGCTATGATTTTTCTGTTTTTATTGTTTCAAAGTTCGATAGGTTTATCTCTAACCGTTTTCGAGAAAAAAAATTATTTCGGTTTTTCTCATAAGAAGCGATGGACTTTATATCTGTAAGGAAAATGAAAAAGGTCTCTTTCTAACGTACTGTTTCTTATGACAAAAACCAAAATTTTTTTTTTCTCAAAAACTGTTCGGGATAAACCTATCGAACTTTATATCATTGAAATCACCAAAAGCAGAGCTTTTCAATAAACTATTAATATATATGGTGTTCCATTGAAAAAAACTGGACTTTAGTCAATATTTCGAAGTTGGGGCCAACTAGAAAAAAATTGAGAACGTTACTGAATTCTGCTTCAAAAAGTTCTTCTAGAAAGTTTTCATGGAAATCAATTATTCTCATAAACAAAAAAGTTACGGAGGTTTCACATTATTGCTCAAAATCGAGAATCGCCCTCTAGCGGCTAAACGGTTGAAGATATCAAAATGTGGTTTGCACTAATCAAAATTTCATGAAATTTGAGCCTAGAGTGGAGGGTTCATTTTTTTGTATTTCGCTCAGAAATTGATGTTTCCTATTAAAAGTGTCCAAATTGGCCACCCTGTACAACTTTTGTATTAACACCTTTCATCTACTTGTAAAGGTGAAGGTTGTAGGTGGGGTGTCAATATATAAAAAAAACACCCTGTACTTGAACAATAACTTATTATATAAAGTCAGAATTTGTAAGTTTATCCATTTTTTGTCAATTTGCCTTTCAACAGGAATTAGTAATGTTACTTTAATCAGGTTTGACTACAAAAATTTCAACACGTGAAAATATGGCCCATTTTGAACAAAAAAAGTTTATACAACATGGGGTCCAAACTCAACCATTTTTGAGAAAAAGGCCTTTGAAGTTTTGACATTTTTTAACGAATATTTTAAAGGTAAAGAAAATTTTAATCATTATGAAATGTAAAAAAATTTAGTTTATCCAATTATTAAGTAATTATGCATTTTAAGTCAACAACTTTAACAAAAAATTGAAAAAAACAAATTTCACTTGTAAAAGGGTATCTAAACATCTGGCAACACAGCACAATGAAGAATAGGTGGTTAAAGGTTGAACCTTGGTGCAGCTGAATAAATTGATTCTTGATTTGGTCTAGTTAGGAAACGCGCGTAATTTAAATTCATTTTTTTTTGAAAATAAAATGTTGAGAAACATCGAATATGTAGATACTTGTTTAGGCAGAAACGTTGCAAAATGCTCATTTAGTCGTCAGAATTTACAAGGAAACTAGGAAAAGATTTCCCAAAAGAAAAGCACCCACCTGATGAAAGAACATTGTGCCCGTTTTACTGCGTGTTGATTTTAGTGTTTTGAGAACCTTTGAACAACAATTAATATTTTCATAATAAGGATTTGACAAGTAGCTGAGTAAGTATTATTTGATTTTTCTCTTGAATGTTTAGTGCAAAAATGTTATTGAGTGCAATTCACAACTTAATAAAACGGCACATTTTTTATTTTTACTAGAAAAGTGATAAAAATGCAAGTTTATTATTTACATTACCTATTTGAAAGCCAATAACAAACCAAAACGTAAACAGATGAAAATAAAATAAACTCCGTGCAAAAAAAAACTTTTTAAAGGACCCCGCACAAAACTTACGGAAAATGTGTTTATGTCAAATTGTCTGATTTTTTGATAGTGTGTCAAGCTCGATATCCTGAATAAAAGTTATCATTGCGCCAAAGCCCAATAATGAACAGTTTTTGAAATAAACGCCCTTTTGTACTCTCACAAATATAGGTAAATCTTATAGAAAATGACATCAAAAAATTCATTACCTATACAGGTGAAAAATGCGCTGAAGCGTTTTCATTTTTTTAGAATCGGAATTGAACTGTATTGACAGCGTTTGACAGATAAAAATAGATAGGTGAATTCCAAAAAGTTCAGGTTTTCCCCACACTTTCCGCAACCGTAAATTGTTTAAAGCTGGATTTATAGCTTCCGTAACGTAGGCAGTAAGCAGTATCCGTGAGACGTAAGAAAAATAAACTTATAGCAAATACATGCTCCTGGTTATAGTCTTTCAGTAACAAGTATGCAGTAAGCCGTAAGCAGTATGAAATGGTTCATTTTTATTTCTTACGGTTACTGATACGGATTCGGACGCACTCGTCGGTTCTCGTGTTAAAAAGTAACGCAGAAAGCAATGGCCGCTGGCATGGTTTTTGTTTTGGTTTTATAAAGTGAGGTTCTGGAATTGTTTTGGGCATTGGTGATTGTGCTCAATATTAGTTTTGGGTTAAAAATGAGTGAAATTGAAAGCCTATTATTAGATATTATCACCGATTTCTATTGGTTCAAATAAAATCATAATGCGCACGCGTAAGTTTTTACTGTTACAGCAAATTCAGCTATAAATCAAGATGTTTTTACTGATACTTCTTACGGCATACGTCCTTACTTCTTACTGCTTACTGCCTACGTTACGGAAGTTATAAATCCAGCTTTATAGTTTGATCCATTTTTCTTCCGATTCATAAAGTCTTTTTGATCATGGCAATTTTTTTTTTTTTTTTTTTACGGATATGCGCACTCGCAAGGAAATGTCCTATCACGCTCGAGAAGCGGCAAGTGCGCGGAAATGTCGGTGTATGTTGGTCTTGAAACGGTTCAGGTTGTAACCTGCAGGGAAAACCGTCGCAGGGAGTTTATTCCACAGCGATGCTGTTCTCCAGAGATATGAATTCTGATATAATGAGGTTCTTGGTGCCTCTAGTTTGACAGTAAATTCATGGTTACCGTCTGTTTGACGGGTTCGCCTGGTAGGTGCTACTCTCGGTGGAATCATACGTGCCAACTCTTCAGAGCATTTTCCGTGATAGTACCTGTAGAAGAGAGATAAATCGCCCACAGATCTGCGATGTTCGAGACCATCCAAGTTACGAGTAAGTGCGGGGTCATTGATCAGCTTGATAACTCGTTTTTGCACGGTATTCAAAAGCATTAAGGTATGTTTGGGTGCTGCACTCCATATATGTGAGCAGTACTCCATAGTTGGTCGAATCTGGGCTTTGTAGAGTGTCAGCAATTGGCTTGGTGTGTACAGATGTCTTGTACGAAATAGCACCCCCAGCTTTTGGGAGGCCCTTTTAGCAATATCTGCCACGTGACTGTGCCAAGACATGTTGGTCTCTGCAGTAACCCCCAAGATGTTCAACTGACTCTGTAATGTGACAGCACTTCCAGATAGCATGATGTTTGGCTCACCGGTGCTGGTCTTTTTTGAGAACAGAGCTGCTTGGGTTTTTTGCGCGTTGAACTGTACAAGGTTTTTGTTACCCCAGTCCTCTATTATCTCCAGGTCGTTATTTATCTGCGATATTTGAGTTAGTCTAAGATGATGGAATTCACGTGCGGAAAGACCTGTGGGCGGTATGAGCGAGGAGACTACATTGCCATCGTCTGCAAAGCAATAAAGTGGATTTACTGTTTTATCTATGAGGTCATTTAGGTAAATCAGGAAAAGAGTTGGCGAAAGGATTGCTCCCTGTGGCACACCAGCATTTATTTGGTAAGAGTTGGAGTTCTGGCCATCCAGTGCAACATAAATGGATCTGTCCAAACCAAGTGCAAAGTTTCGGCGATAATCCCATTGCTTTGAGCTTGTTGAGCAGATTTTCATGCCAAACTTTGTCGAATGCTTTAGATATATCTAAGGCAATTGTTCTTGTTTCACCCCGTAACTCAATCGCTTTTTGCCATAAGTGAGTGACGTATGTAAGTAAATCGCCAGTTGACCTATATTTTCGAAATCTGTATTGCTTATCGTTGATAATTTTGTACTTTTCCAAGTACTTGGTTAGGTGATTGTTCACGACTCTTTCCATTACTTTTGATATCACCGGAAGTAGAGCAATTGGTCTATAGTTTAACGGATCTGTCTTTTTTCCTTTCTTTGGAATGGGTTGTACTGCGGCAGACTTCCATGATGATGGATATACTCCTTGCCTGTAAGACAAATTGAATAATTTTGCGAAAGTTGGGGTGAGTTCGTTGGCGCAATTTTTGAGTACTATTGCGGGAATGCCATCCGGACCCATTGCTTTGTTTGTATCCAGCTTTTTTAGGGATTTTCGTATTTCTCTGTGACAAAAGGGTACCTCTGGCATACTATGGGAAACCCTTTCAATGAACGGTGGAGTTTTTCCGTTTGGCACTGTTAGGTTGGAGTTGGAGGAAAACATTTGGGCAAGCATATTGGCTTTTTCCTCTGATGTTGTGGCTAAGTGATTATTTTTATCTGTAAGTGGTGGTATGGATGACTTGGTGAAGTTAGATCCAACAGCTTTTGCAAGCGACCAAAAAGACCTAGAACTACTTGGACAATTCAATGAGGAATATATTGCACTGTTTCATATGTCCTGCGGCACTTCCTCCCAGATTAATGGTGCGTCTTGTTGGAGATGAAAATGCCGATAAGTGTGCCATAGCTCAACAAAGGCGTCTAGCAAACATCAGGCCTATCATAGAAATCAATGAACTCACAAGAATTTGTGCCAGCTGCAACAGATCCATTATTAGGGAAATAAATGCACTTCAGCGAGATCCCGCTTGTTTGCGGCTCAATGTTTTGACGCAAAGTTCAAGCCATTCGTGTCTCATTTGCAACTCACCAAATGAACCCCGATTATCTACCGAGGCCAGGGTGAATATCTTCCTTAATAGGGACATAATATGTTCCAGAATATGTCAAAAGTTGTGCTCACCATTTGAACGGAAACGGTTTTCTTCTGCAAATACTTCTGCCAGGTTTGAGATTTGTAAACAGGCCCTACGTAATTCCAGGTCGAGAGTTGCAAAAGTTTTTGAAACACTTGAGAAATACAGCTAATGAACATCCCAAAATTGATAGCGAAGATTATTTTTCTGATGCAGACTTTGAAAGCATCGCCCCGCCCCTATCACGAAAGTTCAGTTTAGAAGTTTATATGATCTTTGCGATCCTATACCGATAGAGAATGGTTATAAATATGTTGCCAGAAAAGATCTACTGGCCTTTTTGTGCAAAATGCGACAGGGATTGTCGGATAGTTTCGTTAAGGCTATTTTCAATTACAGAAGCCGTCAAACTGCAAGTCTCGCGATAGCAACCGTGAGGCAATCTCTATTACAAAGATTTGTACCTCAAACTATTGGTTTTACATGTACCTCCCTTTGCGAATATACTTTACAATGAGAATCCGGGCACCCCGAGAGTTATTGCATATATTGATGGCACGTATTCCTATGTTCCCAAAAGCTCCAACTTCCAGACCCTGCGACAAACGTTTTCGATTCACAAAGGTCGTCATCTTGTGAAACCTACACTGATAGTAGCACCAGACGGGTATATTCTGGCAATACAAGGTCCCTATTTTGCCAACTCGCGAAATAATGATGCGGCTGTCCTACGAAATGAGTTTGCACGTGATGCCGAAAACATGAGGGAATGGTTCCAGAACGGCAACATTATTGTGCTTGATAGAGGGTATAGGGATTCAATCCCACTATTACAGTCGCTTGGCATCCAATATCGTATGCCTCGTGGTGTGGAGCGTGGACAACGCCAGTTGTCTACTGAGGATGCAAATGAATCCCGGTTGGTTACCAAAACCCGCTGGATTGTAGAAGCGCGAAATGGACACATTAAAAGCGTGTTCAAGTTTTTCAGCCAGACAATAAGCCTTCAGCATATACCACATTTAGGAGATTTTTACCGGATTGCGGGAGCTATAATTAATAGGTACCATCCCCTTATAGAAATGAATGGCTGCAATGCTGAGCTGGCTCAATCCATGTTGGAAAAAGCCGGTGAGGTTAATGTGGTTAAAGCTCGAGTTGAGCAATTTGGTCTGCAAGCGAGAAATGCTGCTTGGGAACGGCTGAATGACGGACAATTGGTGGACTTTCCGCGATTGAATATCGAGTATTTAAAAGATTTCACATTTGGTGTGTACCAAGTAACCCTAGCGCCGTCGTATATACAGGAAAAATTGCAACGAGATGGCGATGATGAATTGCAGGTAGATCAACTCGACCCAGAACCGGGATTTATTCGGGCCCGAATTTATTCCCGCTTCAGAAATGCTACTAAGTACCAAATATTGATTACTTATAGAACCGTTCAGGAACTACAGCAACATCCTGAACAAGTGGAAGAAGCAATTTTGGGACATTACTGCACTTGCAAACCTGGTGCAAAGACATTGGGTTGTTGTAGCCATATCGCAAGCTTGTTATGGTATTTGGGTTATGCGCGACATCAACCCAATGTGCACTATCCCCCAACAATCCTACTAGAAACGGTTATGGATGTTGGAAATCGACATCAGCCATAGTAATAAGTCAGCTCCATTTTTCCATTTTGATTATTGAAGATACTCATATAAACAAAAATTGTACTACCAATGAAATAGTGTTTTTTTGCTAGTCCAAAGCATTCTCCTGGAAGACCCAAAGCAACAGTGTTTTGATTCCACTTATCACCGCATTTTTCACCTGTAGGTAATTAATTTTTTGATGTCATTGTCTATAAGATTTACCTATATTTGTGAGAGTACAAAAGGGCGTTTATTTCAAAAACTGTTCATTATTTGGCTTTGGCGCAATGATAACTTTTATTCAGGATATCGAGCTTGACACACTATCAAAAAATCAGACGATTTGACATAAACACATTTTCCGTAAGTTTTGTGCGGGGTCCTTTACCAGTTTTATTTACATTTATATCCTGGCGGAGATAATACCTGTATACCAAGTGTCCAAATAAAGCCGGTCCCACACGATGTGGCGAATGCCTTCCAACGTTGGACACATCGCCATTTGACACACCGTGTGGGCGTGCACTTGCGAATTGCATGTGTCCAACTCCAACGTTGGCCACATGACATGGTCGGGCTCATGTCGGTAAAATTTACCCGCGTTTTTCTGTTGAACAATTTTTACGCGAAATACGACTACGACAATGAACATCAATTGCCAACGTTGGCACCTCTGAGGTTGGCACCAACATGCGTCCAATGTTAGAACTGAAAATTCACCCCATCGTGTGGGAGACACACTTGTCAATTGTAGTGTGTCAAAACATTGGCTCCAACATTGGATTCAACGTTGGAGCCAACGTTGGACGCATCGTGTAGGACCGGCTTAAGAAAGGACGCCGGCTATATCTCAGGAACTATTAGTCCGGCGTCCATTCTTATTTGGACACCCAGTACAACTATTGTATTTACACCTTTCGTCTACCTGTAAAGATAAAGGCTGTAAGTGGAGTGTCAATATATAAAAAAACACCCTGTACCTATGCAAAAGGTGATTGTCCTACTGTACTCTATAATAACAAAATGTGCACTTATTCCATACTCACCCTTTATATAAGATGATTTCCTTCATAAAACGAAAAATACTCAGACATCCACTTTTTCAAAAATTTGTTCTCTTCACTGTTTGAAATGTATGAAACATAAACAATAACGAAATGAAATGGGTATTATAATTTCCACTACAGTATTCGCAAAGGGCTGAAAAAATTCAAATTAGGAGAAATAATATAGGAATGGACTTGCAAAAGTTAATTTTTTTTTGAGAATTGCTCAGAAGCTTTTTTAGTCTATTTTGTTTTAGTACTAGCCGCAAAAACCTAATATCCAAATTCTCAAGAAACAAAAGCTTCTTTTCAACATATTTTCGTTTCGTCGACATCGACATGTATCAGTATCTAACGATAAAAATTAAAAACAATTTTGTCTACCCTAGGTTTACAAACGCCATATTATTTCATAGAAATCGAATAAGCGTGCATGTGGTTTCCGTACAAAGCACGAAAAATGTATAATGTAATATTGTCTATCTATAAAGACATCAAATTCGTAAGACAAAAATAAAGAACCTAATTTAAATTCAATCTTTTGGCTTCAATCCTTGAGTGGCAGATCACGAAAAACTCGAAAGAAATAAATATTAAATTTTATCAAACTCTTTAATATCACATAACCCCAACGAATAAAAGACGACATTGCTTTCAAGTAAAACAATATTATCAAAATTGATTTTTCCGAGAAATCCATATTTTCCTTATAACCATGAAATATAATATGCATAAAAAGTTGATGAAAAATATAAACCGGCCAATAGTCAACTCTTCCTGGACAAAGTTAAAAGCCAAAATATATCAACAAGGTTCAAACGTGATAATTCTGTTAGGCGAATTGACTACTATACATCGGAAAAACGAACCCCATAAATTGTCCCATGTTGCCAGGTATAATAAACATTGCGGGGAAAACGGATGGGCGTGACCGCATCGATCCTGTCGGGCAGGAAAAGCGGGGCCGGCATACAGGAAAATGCATTTTGCAGTCAGAGAATGGAAACCGGTAATTGAGAGACCACCACCGCAATTAGGCCGGGATCAATTATTTTCGCTTTGAATTTGGGCTAGCGGTTTAACCATCGGATTAACGGATTATAGAGATGGAGGGTGTGTGTATAGCTGGAGTCGGATATATTTATATATGCAGATTTAAAATTTCTTTATCGGGTATTTTCTTCATCGCCGACATGAAAACTACATTTCGATTACATTATATTTACTACATATTTATCAGGAAAAAAAAGAGGAGGAATCAAAATCAGTCCTGGTTAAACGCAAAACAAACTTTTTATCTCTTTTATTTACTTTCATTATCGCTACCTGCACGTAGCAGTAATAATATATTATTATAAAAGATAGGTATACCTACCAACCTAATCATTCTTATTGATTTTAGTTGATCGTTTTTTTAGATAAGACCCAATATAAACGAAACGTGTGCTTCAATATTAAAATGTTATCTTTTTAGGAACAATTGAACATTTTTATGTAATAATTCCTAGATAATTTATTGCTCCAGATATCCAACCAAACACATGTTAATGTTAAGGGTGGCATTTCGACTGAGCCCCTGCCTATAACATGGGGAAAACATATTTTCGTTCCAGTGAGCACATATTTTTTGTCGCAATATTCAAAACTCTCTCTGGATACGTGACCCTAATAAAACTTGGTAAGGGTGATAATATCGATAAGGGGAGATTTTGCAGAGCAACGCAGGATTTTTCAGTTATTATTAATTATCAATGGCAAATCAAAAAGTCAATAAATATTATTGCGCTATAAAAAATTAGGTAAGTATCTACATGAGTGGGCCATAAATTATAATGCTATTAACTATACCCAATAAATTATTTTCAAGTGGCTAATTTTCTTTATTGACGAATACCTACATAAAAAGACCAGATTTATTTAAATTTTCAGTCCAAACTAAGAGAATTTTGTACCTATAAAATGGGCACCTTTGCAAATTCTTTCTCATTTATAAAGGGACACATAAATAAAAACCTTTAAGGGCTGACACGTGTGGGCAGATGAGCAAATTTAGAAAAACAGCAGGAGTTTAACTGTGTTTTGGACACTGCGACAAATTGAACGAGCACCTGGATTTATCACTTATGTTAGGCCTATTCGGGTTTGGAAAAAGGACGGTTCTAGAACGGTTCAAAACAATCGTCCAGTTTATCGATCAACAAAATAACAACGACTCGACTATCACAAATTTCAATAATAATCTGTGCGATTCTTCTGGACCGTTCTAGAACCGTACTTTTTCCAAACCCGAATAGGCCTAGAATGGTTAGGAGTTTTTGTATGGTTTAGAAAATATGTTTATCGATTGACAATATTTTATCCACGTCAGCAAAACTCCCAACTAATAAACACATCATAAACTTATGGAATCGAGTGCGGTCACGCGGCCACACGCTTACGAAGATTCAATCCTATCTGGACGATAAGGACGAACAAGGACTAAATGGCCTGGACATGACGCTGCAAAGCCATTTATCATAAACCGGTATGGACCAAGTCGAGTCGAAAAGGTTGATAAGGTTTTGTGGAATTATGATTTTTGGAATAATGTAGTTCGTTTTTGGGTCATTAAGTACGGTTTTGCTTGTCAAGTGATGATTATACCTACTCTGGCAGGCTTTTGGTTTTACTCATTAACTCGTTTTTAAAGTTTGGGGCATGCTTGTTATCCAGCACATTTGAACAAAACAGGTGTTCTACCCTCTGATCAGTGTGACGTGTGCCTAGTAAGAGGAAAACTTGGATCAGTGGCGGCTCGTCAGAGGAGGCACGGGAGGCTAAACCTCCCCCAAAAAATTGAAAATTCAATCTCAATTTGTTATTCCTGATTTCTAATTAAAATAATAATTAACAAATTACACTTTCCAATTTTCGATATTTCAATGTAATTTAGAAAAATCTGACAACATTATTTCAATCAATCCCACGCCTCCACGACAAATATCTGTGAATCTGGGATACTCAGTAATACCGGCCCGAAGGGCCGGAGTTATCTGCAAGCCCGAAGGGCTAGAGTTATACGCGAGCCCGAAGGGCCGGAGTTATACGCGAGCCCGAAGGGCCGGAGTAATACGAGCCCGAAGGGACGGAGTAATACGAGCCCGAAGGGCTAGAGTTATACGCGAGCCCGAAGGGCTAGAGTTATTTTAATCACGGGGCCTAGTTTATAATTCTATTGGTCATCGGATAATTTAGAGCTAATTAAAAACCGGGAGTATTTAAAATACGATTTTTAGCGTCCGATCAAAGAATAGGGAATATTCAAAAACTTTAGTTTTATCAAATTGGCTTTGGAATGTTGGTTTTCTTAAGATTTTTACTTTTTTCAGAAAACGGTGGTTTTTGCAAACATATACTACTTTATCATTGTCTTTGTCTTATTCACTATAATCAATAAGGAAACCAGTTTCCTATGATTTATTTGGGGAATTTTAATTATTATAATCATTAATAATTAATTATTAAATTAAATTTTAAACAAAAAACCCTTTTAAAATGTTATTTTTGTTTTCCGAAATGAGATGTGGCAACGTTGCTTTTAGTTGGCCATTTTGAAGTGACGCCTTGTAATTTTTTGCCAGTTTTTCCTCGAATTTTTCACTTTTCCGGGGCTTTTCAATGAAAAAAGGCAATTTAACATACGACGCTTTGAGTTTTCTTCATTTCCTAGCAAAAATGTCCAGTTTTAAAATGACATAAATAAAAAAATCCCATTTAAAATGGCTTTTTTGGAAGTTTTGATGAGGCAACACCGTTTGTACCAACCTCAAATAGGTTTTGTAATAAATGTCATTTGCCAGTTTTGACAGTCGGCAATTTTTAATTGACGTGTTTACATTTCTATCCAGTTTTTCCTCGAATTTTCCGCTTTTCCAAGCCGTTTTCGTCAAGAAAACCGATTTGAAATACAAGGCTTTGAATTTCCTACATTTTGTGCTAAAAATTCCCAGTTTTCCGATGGAGTAAATGACAAAAACTCAAATTTCATTAAGTAGGCTTTGGAATGTCATTTTTAGAAGTTTTTCTTTGAATTTGTCCGCTTTTCCAGGGCTTTTCTGGTCGGAAAAACCGATTTAAAGTACGAGGCTTTGAGTTTTCTTGATTTTCTACCAAAAATTTCCAGTGTTTTAACTCGGTAAGTGAGAAAAACTTTAGTTTTATCAAGTAGGTTTTGGAATGTCATTCTCGTTGGTTTTTTTTTTGGAATTTTTATTTAAGATTTTTGGGGTCCAGGGATCGTTCTCAATCACTTTTTTTTCTCGAAATTCGCAAAATAAAAAAAAAAAAATTTGATGTTGACAGCTGTCAATTTTTTTTGACACAAATCGATAGTTAGCGTCGCGAAACTGCCTTGTACCGGGGTTTGATTTTCGTAGCTTTTATAGTAGAGTGGGGAAAAAGTCGAACATGTGTTAAATTTGACAGGTGACATTTGTCGATATTGCCAAAGTGTCGTGCGACAAAAATTTAATCCGAACGAACCCGTTCATTGTTAACTGATTTTTCATACTTCGGCCCTTCGGGCCTTAATCTTTGAAACAAAAAGACGTCATTTTGTATCGATTGTCAAAAAAACCCAAGGTTAGAAATTTCAATTTTTTGACGTTTGCTGTATCATGAGCAGTGTTGCCATATGTTTCTCTTTCAAATCTCGAGCTCGAAGGGCCGAGATTATAGATTATTTTAAAGCCAATCAAGAGCCGGGAATAAACAAAATTCGAATCCCCAAACCAGTGGCGTAGTGACGATGCTCCGGGCTCTTGTGTTCAAAAATTTTACCGGGCCCCTACTCCTGCGAGTTAAAAAAATTAAAAATCTAAGAAATATATAACATATATTTTTTTTAAAAATATACAGGGTGAACCTAAAGTATGGAACATATTCAATATCAATTAAATGAAGGTATTTTGGAAAAACCGCTGGGACACGTCGATTTTGTTTTTTTTGCTTGAGATTTTTTCAAACCAATTTTTTTATACAGGTTGTTCCAAGAACAGCTGTGCCGTTATCAACTTTATTTTTTTAAATTGTACCCTCTGTATATCATGACCTTTCCGGATTCTGCGGATAATTCAAGACATATTTCATGTGCAATGTCATGCCAGAAATACCCTAAGGGCCAGTTTCTCAATAGCAAGTCACCAGTAACCCCCGGGTTAGGCATAACTCCAGGGTAAACATTGCAAATTCACACGCTAACCCTGGAGTTAAAACTAACCCGGAGGTGACTCGCTATTGATAAACCGGCCCTTAATGTTAAAGCTCAACTCACCTAATTAGAAGCCAGCACAACAAACCACACTGCAGGGATTGCAGGATCTTGAGTTGGCATACCTGACAATCCTGGCATACTATAGAGTGGTTCGGCCGTATATCAAGGAATTTTGAAGATATACGATACGCGACAAGCAGTAGAATAAAAACGTTTTCATAAAAGAATAGAAGAAATCATTATAAGTCTACATAAAAAAAAAAAAAAATTAAGACTTTACTTACGTAGATATGGATATATTATTTTCTATTTTTATATGAATTAGCGTAAAAGGTGTAAAATGTATTATTTTTTTTACCTAATAAGAAAAAAATAACATTGACATCTAGAACCGGGCCCGTGTTCCGTGGAACACGCGGAACACCGGTGACTACGCCCCTGCCCCAAACCAATCAGGAGCCGGGAAAATTCAAAAATTCGAATTCCAAACCCGAAGGGAAATTGAATTTTTTGTACCAACTGTTGCTACATGTTGTTACATAAATCTCAACCCTAAAACCCACTAAAAAAAAACGACCCTTGTTTTTTGGAAAAAACAAAAGAATTTTTTTTTTGAGATTGACAGCTGTCAAAATTTTAATGGGCATATAGATTTAGCCTCGGCGAATACGTAGGAAGTACCAATTTTTTTTTTTTTTAACATATGTCAAAAAAGACGTTCGGCGTTGCCAGGCGGTTGGTTTTTGACGTATATCGATGAAACTTCTTATTTTAGGGTTTTCGGAGCCTGGGGATCGTTTTCTGACATTTGTTTTTTGAAAAATAGAAAATTTTTGACATTGACAGTTGTCAAAATTAAAAAAAAAACCAACATGGGCATATAGATTTAGCCTTGACGAATACGTAAAAAGAAGCTAAACACGGCCAATTTTTTGACGTTTGTTGTATTATAAGCAGTGTTGCCATATGTATTTTTTTCGAATCTCGATTCTGGAAGGCTGAAGTTATCTCAATTATGAGCTCAAAGGGCCGAGGTTATACGAGTCCGAAGGGCCGGAATCATGCGAACCCGAAGGGCCGGAGTTATACGAGCCCGACAGGCCGGAGTTATTTTAATCATGAGCCCGAAGGGCCGGAATTATACGAACCCGTTCATTGTCAACTGATTTTATTACTTCGGCTCTTCGGATCGTAATCTTTGAAACGAAAAGACGCCATTGTATATCGACTGTCAAAAAAAACCAAGGCCTACTTTGATATTTCAATTTTTTGACGTTTGTTGTATCATGAGTAGCGTTGCCATATGTTTTTATCAAATCTCGATTTATAGGTTATTTTAAACCCAATCATTGACATTTCTGAAAAATATTTCCTTTAAAATTCCCAAATATCCTTTGGAATCCCCAAAAATCTATTAAAATCTCAGAATTACATAATTGAGTGGAATTTCGGTAGAATAATTATGTTATTCTGAAAAAGGAATTAGATGTGAAATTTTTGCGGAATTTCCATAGAATTCACATTAAATTTTAATTCCTCTCGAATTACTTGAAATTTCAGTGAAATTCCGATCAAATTACATGAAATCCTAAATTAATTACATGGACGAATTTTAAACAATTACACCGGAATTCCCAACATGAAATTTCAGTTTTTACTGAATTTTAGTAATGCCTAGGAATTTCCAACTAAAAACATGGAATTTCAATGATATTCTGAAAAATAACCATGTAATAACATGAAATTTCAATATATTTCGATGAATTTTTAAGAAATTACTTGAAACTTCATTAATATTCCCAGAAATTCCTGGCTATTAAAAGAGAATTTCAGTGAAATTCCGAAAAATTCTTATGAAAATAAATTAAATTTTGAAAATTCCTTGAAGTTTCATTGGACTTTCGAGAAATTTTCGGGTATGAACGTGGATATTCTCATAAAATTTTAGTGAATTCCGAGAAATTTTTAAGAAATTACATGAAAAGTCAATGAAATTTCAAAGAATTTTATGAAAATTTTGAGGAATTCCAGGATGAAATTTCATCGTTTTAGTAAGAAAGTTATGATTTAGATTTTGGAAATCTTTGAAAAGTCATAACCTTTTTTCTATTATAGATAGAAAGCTGAAACTTTCACTGAATTTTATCCCAATCAAGAAACTACAATCACTGAAAATTTCAGCTCATTTGCTCTCCTCCTGAGATAAAATCGTGTTAAGCAATTTGGGGTGATTTATCAATTTCTCAATTTTTCTGAGTGCCTTTTTTCATAGATTTCAGTTTCAAATCTGAGAATAATCTAGTGCATGGAGTTTGGGGGATGTTGATTGACCATTAGAATACAAAATCTCGAAAAAAAAAATTTGAAATTTCATCATTTTAGTAAGAGGGTAGGTACCCAATTGATCAGCAGCCGATGAGTGCGCACTAATAGTTTTTCTCAGTACAAAAGAAACAAAAACTCAAACATTGAATTCCGAGCTAAAATTGGCATTGGCATGCGAAAAGAGGATTTCTGAAAACTGATATTTTTTCCGCACTTGTTAGGAAAATAACTTCCTATTAACGCATGCTGTCAGTGTCTAGAACGCCATTTCTCGAGCTGTTATTGTGCTAGTAGAAAAAATACTGTATTACGTGCTAAAGCTAGAAGTGATTTTATTCTGTTCAAATATGTCACTTTTGGCACTTTACCTACTATATCATAAAAATAGTTTTTAAGAAGTTACCAGAGCTGGTAAATGAATTGAGACAATTGAGACATGTGCAAATATCCATCAAAATAAATTCTACAGCAAAGCGAATGTTTACGTACATACATTACAATAAAGACATATCTACATTGAGATCTAATAGCTGTACTAATTCCCAATACTACCCAAAAACTATTTCACCCAATCTCGGGGACTTAGCCGGGGCTACACAAAGAACAGTTTAAATCTTTTATGCGGGGGCAATTTTTCGTCCTTTGTGAAGCGATACAACATAAATAACCTTATTAGAAGGACACAATGGTCTTTTCACACATCCGTGTTTAAGGTACACATAAGGTATTGTGCTGGATTTTATATAAACGACGATGGGATTGTGAATGATGCGGTTTATATGCGACATTTTCTATCCTCAAAAAATGTCTGACCTGAATGGTGAAAACGGAAATGTTGTGCTTTAATAATATTTTTGGTTCTTTGTTAAATTTTAAGACTTTCTTTTATAAAAACATTCAAAAATATCTGTCATAATTGTACAAACTTATAGTTTAGGAATCGTTTACTTTGATATTATAGAAAGGATTAATTGACGAGGGTCGATCAACTTCAGAATAAAGTGGCTGGTAGACAATAATGATACTCGTTTTGAAGAGGACTGGTAAATAATTCAGTTGATTTTGCGACGAGTGCCACGTATCTAATGTACTCTACTCGAAACAGGAATAAGTTTGCCATTTATTTATAAGCTTAATTTATTAGTATTTACCTATCTTTTTTGAGAAGTTACCCTTGTCTCAACCATAATTACCATTCACATCTGTGTGGTCAAAGTATAGGTACTTATTTGTAGTTTGACGATTTTACTGAACGGAGAACAAAATTAAAATGCTTTGATATTTTAAGCTTCTTCTTTCATGAGGCTTGATGATGGTAAAATATAAGCTATTCATGGTTAGTTTGAGGTTCTTTCTTTAAGTTTTGAGATAAATGTGCTTCTTAAGCCGGTAGCCGTCGCTTCGTTGCTGGTAGTCGGAGTATCAATCAAATATCAAGTTCTTTCTTCTTTTAATGATGATAGGTAGTTCTCATATACTATATTGTTCGTTTATAATAAATTGAAGTAGTGATTTTTTAATGATCAGGGTCTGATTTGTGTAATTTTTTCCTGGAGGAAACAATTTTCTTATAAAAGCTCCCCTTATATAGACTCAGCATCTCTAGCCATTCATTTCCCCCCAGAAAATCAATCAAATCCTTTTATTGAAATTGAAATAATTTCCTGAATTCGTAAAGCTTTGTTACGAATCGGTCAATGTAACGTAAAAAACGTCCTCAGATACGCTGGCGGTGATTTATTCTTTTTATTGGGACAGATTCTGGGTCTAGACTCTAGACAAATCCTAAATAGTGACCCTCTTCCAAAACAGTGTTGCCATCAGTACAGCGGTAAATTTTTTTAATGAAAGGACTAACTTTATCTCTATGTCATAAAGAAGAAGCTACGACGAAAAAAGTTTTCAATTTTAATTTTAGATCTTTTTACGCAATAACTATAGTTGGTTTAATCTATTCATTGCAGTTGATAGCTCAAATGGAGTTTTAGGATCATGAAGTGATTGTGAAATCATTGTAAACCAATGACTTTATGGTCCTAACCCTCAAATTTGAGCTATGAACTGTAATGAATTACGACTATAGTCGAGATGGAGGCAGAGGCAGGTATTAAGTCTTTTCGCACAAAAATCAGAGTGAATTTCATTGGTTGAAACTAGGGTGATTCAGTTTGAGGTTAGAATTTAAATATGGCAACACTGGTTTGCTGGCTGCCATATATGATTGAAATTTGACATGTGTCATTAGTGTGTATTGAAATTTACGAATATGGACCGTTATTCAACACAAGCAGTTATGGTTACCAATTTCGCAATGCACGAATCGTCTTTGTTAAATTTTCTCCATTTCGGAAATAGGTTTTAACAATTGAATTACGTTCTTGTGTTAAATACCGCTCCATATTCGTAAATGTCAATACTCACTTATATGACACATGTCAAATTTCAGCCATATATTGCTGCCAGCAAACCAGAATTGCCATATTTAAATTGTAACCTCAAACTGAATCACCCTATAGTTTTCTGATTGTTTTCTACCAATGAAATTCGCTCTGACTGGTTTGTGATTTCTGATGTGCGAACAGACCTATTATCTTCAATGATAACTTTTAAAAGTCGACTTGACAACATTGTTTTGACCCCTCACTCCTAAAGCAATAAAAGTAACAAACGGACCCGTGGACGTCCTGCTGGTCCATTTCACGCCCTAAAAAAACTCATCCGGATGGAAATTAAGCCGGATTAGACGGCGGAAACGGAAAAAATAAAATAAGGATCCCCAAGATGTTGCTCCATGTTTTGTTTAAGACGATCGGGATAGATTTACGCGTGAAGATTTTGGAATTCTTGACCAGTTCTACTAAAAGTTCCTCTAACAATGTGGGTGTATCAGGTTTTGCTACAAAAATTTTAACACGTGAAAATATGGCCCATTTTGAAGAGAAAAAGTTTACACATGGGGCCAAACTCAACCAGTGTTCCCAACCTCTCAGATTAATAATTCTCTTGATGGATCCCAAAAATTCCCTATTTTAAATATTTTAGACTTAAAATTCCCTGCTTTCAATGTTGCCAATTGGCCTTTTCGGAAACACTGAGCCGATTAACCGGATCAGCAGCTGATGTACTTTGTCTTTTTTCAATCGTGTTCATTAAAGAAAGATAAAAAAACAAACAGTTAGTGATCGGGTTAGTCGGATCAGTGTTTCCGAAAGAGCCTTACGAGTACATCTAAGTAAATGCCAAATGACTTTACCTATATCAAAATTAAAAATATCTTATTTCTATTGTGTATGTAATAGAACAAAAAATTGAGTCGTTTGGATGATTAAACGGATTACAAACAAATTGCAAAAATTAAGCATGAGCACTAAAATAAATACCTACAATCGGGAACCCCCGAAACCGAACCTTGCTGTGTTCGGCTATGTCACTCCGCGTAACTCCGTACCCACTCCAGAAAATTTTAATCATTATGAAATGTAGAAAAATTTAGTTTATTCAATTATTAAGTAATTATGCATGTTTAGAAACATCGAATATGCAGATACTTGTTTTAGCAGAAATGTTGCAAAATGCTCATTTAGCCACCAGAATTTACAAGGAAACTAGGGAAAGATTTCCCAAAAGAAAAGCACCCACCTGATGAAAGAACATTGTGACCGTTTTACAACGATTGCGTGATACAGAAAGTGTGAGTTGTGAGTGTGCAAAATCTGCGTGTTGATTTCAGTATTTTGAGAACCTTTTAACAACAAATAATACAGAGTGTCCCAGCCGAGAGTGACCCATTTTAAATGCTTATAACTTTTAAACCAGGTGAGCTAGCTACCTGCGGTTTGTGCCATTCGATTTCTCTTGGTTTAAAGTTTTTTCCAGTAGGTTTCAAATCTTTTTGAAACCTTTACAGGACGAGCAAAAAAAAATCCGTTTATCAACATCGAAATTCTCCACTATTTCTAATGAAACACCCTGTATATCACAACGTCAAAAAAAAAAGATTCATGTTTAAGGTTTCCATGTACCAATAGACATCGTCCCTAAAACTTGAAGTTTTAGCCGAAAAAAAATCAAAATCGAAATCTCTGGAACTCATTGAATAGAGATACCCCAACAGTAACAGTTTGATGTGCAATCTCTATAGACCATTTCCATTGATGAACCAACAATAACAGAAAATGTATACTCTGATATGTTCTTTTTCCCACAGTTAAAACAGGAGGTTATGTTGGATGATATCTATTTTCAGCAGGATGGTGCTTCCACATTATTCATTAATAACAAGGAATTACTAGATATGACATTTGGGGAAAGACGGATACGGAGAGCTGGCCTATAGAATGGACACCTTACTCTATTGACTTGAGAGTTCTAGACTTTTTTCTCTAGAGTTATGTCAAGGAAAGATGCGGTAATACTTTGCTAAAATAGCCTGGAAGATCTCAAGCGGAACATTTGTAATGTCATTGAAGCGATTCTCCAGGAAATGTTACACAATTCATTCAACCATTTATTGATCCATAAATGCCTCGAACAAAATGGCTAACATATACATATATAGGTACCTACAGCATTTTGTATAGTTTTATGCAGTTGTTATTAACTTTTATTAGTTAAACCTTTGGTTAAACATAAGGTCCAATCTTTGAAAATAGGTGTTTGCAAAAATACCAAGATTTCGAATTTGATTTTTTTCGGCTAAAACTTCAAGTTTTAGGGACGATGTCTATTGGTACATGGATACCTTAAACATGAATCTATTTTTTGACGTTACGATATACAGGGTGTTCCATTAAAAATAGTGGAGAATTTCGATATTGAAAAAGGGATATTTTTTACTCGCCCTGTATAAGTTTTTAAAAAATTTGAAAACTACTAGAAAACACTTTAGAAGACCAAGTGAAATCGTATGGCACAAACCCCAGGTAGCTAGCTCACCTGGTTTAAAAGTTATAAGCATTAAAAATGGCTCACTCTCGGCTGGGACACCCTGTATTTTCATAATAAGGATTTGGCAAGTAGCTGATAGTAGAGTGCTCCTTTTAATATATTTTGAGTTTTGTGGGCGCGTCGGAGTTACAAGCTGAAATTTTCACATAATGAAGATTTTATTATGTTTATTCAAAATCCCAAAGTAATATAAAATCAGAACGGGCAAAAGGGCACCTTAATTAAAAATTGAGATTATTGCGTACATATAGAATATTAATTTAAGACTGTTTTCATATATTTCGTAATGGTAGATTAATCGACAAAGCGGGTCAAAATTAGTGGAAAACAACCCTGACATCAATTCCAAATGCCCATTTTAAGCAGAAACAGAAATAAAAAATGTGACACTTGCAAAGTAAAATTTATACGAAAATCGGATTTGAAGAGTCACAAATCGACACACTCGAATATTTTATCATTTTGAATGTAATACTTGTAAAGCAAAATTAAAAAGAAAGTCATTTGAAGACTCACCTATTAACACACTTAGATATTTATCCTTTCGAATGTGACCTCAACATAGAGATGATAGGACTATGACATCAGAAACTACCTTTCCATCTCTAGTATTCATGAAAATCATCATCTGATATCGATAACTACCAATATTTTGAAGAGACTGGGGTTCTGACATGGTTTTTACTCCTGACCATCTCCTCACTATCACTTATATAAATGAGAATATATAGAGAAATTATTAAAACAGTGTACCTATGTGGGGGATCAAAATTTCTGACGTTGGCATGAAGCAATGTTGCCGCATCAACTTAGTTTTACTTTGACATACCATAAAGTTTGTTATTTTCCCAGGTTACATTTTTATTAGTAAATTGATAAGAATAATTATAAAACCAAAAAACGAAATTCCAAATAAATTATATCCCAACTATCAATCCCCGACTCGTTAGAAATTAACAACAAACCTCAAAATGTTAAAATCAATAACCAAAGATTTGCAGAAAAAAGGCAACCATTGGCAACATTACCCACGAGTGCAAACCTAAATCCCATTTTATCGGGAGATTTGGTTATATGATCCGACACTATTCTGTCTCTTTTTAACTAGGGCTAAAAAAGAAGAGAAAATGCGCTCTGAGCTTAAAACGAATTTTAATTTCTTACAAACTGCAATTGGCAATAATTTCGATGTCATTGATGACCTACAACCATTATTTTAATAATTTCACTATATCTTAATATGGATAATAACAGGATAATGAAGAGATTCAAGTAAAATTTAAACGAAAAGGGAATTTCAAGAGTCACATGATAATGTATTCGGATATTCAACCTCTTGAATGTGACACTTGCAAAGTAAAATTTATACGAAAATCGGATATGAAGAGTCACAAATCAACAGACTCGAATATTTATCCTTATGAATGTAACACTTGTAAAGCAAAATTTGAAAAAAAAAAGTCATTTGAAGACTCACCTATTAACACACTTAGATATTTATCCTTTCGAATGTGACCTCAACATGGAGATGATAGGACTATGACATCAGAAACTACCTTTCCATATCTAGTATGCATGAAAATCATCATCTGATATCGATAACTACCAATATTTTGAAGAGACTGGGGTTCTGACATGGTTTTTACTCCTGACCATCTCCTCACTATCACTTATATAAATGAGAATATATCTTAATATGGATAATAACAGGATAATGAAGAGATTCAAGTAAAATTTAAACGAAAAGGGAATTTGAAAAGTCACATGATAATGTATTTGGATATTCAATGTCTTGAATGTGACACTTGCAAAATAAAATTTATACGATTATTCCACTCATGTGTTAGAAATCCCATAAAACAAGTGACAATTTTCATAATTATAGCGAAAATTCTTTGCTCCATTAGTTTAACTAAAGAGAATTACAGCGATAATTCTCCCATGTTATTGTATTCATGGTTTTCATGCTAATTTTTGATACAAACAAACGGTTGCTGTTAGGAACCATTTATTTGTATTGATTGTTCAGTTGCTCAAATAGTTTTTAAATATTTATTTGCATATTTTTCGGATTTTCATTCGAGAAATAATCGTCTAAATACCACTCGAGCTTGAAAATGGACCAGATAATTTTTCACTCATGCATGTTTTCTTTGCAAATTTCACTCGTCCTACGGAATCGTGAAATTATAGAAAACACGCAATTGTGAAAAATTATCGGTAATTTTGAAGCTCTCGTGGTATTATCCCCAAAAATCAGATTTGAAGAGTTTTCAACACACTCGAATATTAATCCTTCTGAATGTAACACTTGTAAAGCAAAATTTAAACAAAAAGGTCATTTGAAGACTCACCTATTAACACACTTGGATATTTATCCATTCGAATTTGACCTCAACATAGAGATGATAGGACTATGACATCAGAAACTACCTTTCCATCTCCAGTATTCAGTAAAATCATTATCTGATATCGATAACTACTAATATTTTGAAGAGACTGAGGTTCTGACATGGTTTTTACACCTGACCATTTCCTCACTATCATTTATATAAATGGGAATATATCTTAATATGGATAATAACAGGATAATGAAGAGATTCAAGTAAAATTTATACGAAAAAGGAATTTGAAGAGTCACATGATAATGCATTTGGATATTTAACCTCTTGAATGTGACACTTGCAAAGTAAAATTTATACGAAAATCGGATTTGAAGAGTCACAAATCAACACACTAGAATATTTATCCTTTTGAATGTAACACTTGTAAAGCAAAATTTGAAAAAAAAAAGTAATTTGAAGACTCACCTATTAACACACTTAGATATTAATCCTTTCGAATGTGACCTCAAAATTTTCCAAATCTTGACATGGTCATGAATAATTGCCCATATCTTTGGTAAATTTCAAACAAATTAAAATAAATTATACATCATTGGAAAGAGCCCTAAATTCTCTATAAATTGTGCTCGATAGCTAGGATAGTTTTTGAGCAATTGAGCCTCAAAGTTGCTTTTCAGTCCAAATTTAGTCAAAAACTTCAAATTCAATTTTGAATATTTTGCCCTTTTGCCCGTTCTGATTTTGTATTACCTTGGGATTTTGAATTAGCATAGTAAAACTTTCATTCTGTGCAAGTTTCACCTTGTAACCCCGATGCGCCCACAAAACTCATTTTAAGAAGGCTTTACCTGCGTTGGGCACTCTACTATGAGTAAGTATTATTTGATTTTTCTCTTGAATGTTCAGTGCAAAAATGTCATTGAGTGCAATTCACAACTTAATAAAACGGCACATTTTTTATTTTCACTAGGAAAGTGATAAAAATGCAAATTATTATTTACATTATTTGAAAGCCAATAACAAACCAAAACGTAAACAGATGGAAATAAGTAAACTCCGTGCAAAAACTTTTTAAATTTACCAGTTTTATTTACATTTATATCCTGGCAGAGATAATACCTGTACAATGCTGTCACGTTGTTAACATTTTTCTCAATTTAAATTCTGCGATAACTCCGAAAACACTAACAATTGACCCATGGTTAATAGGAAAGTTTTAGCTTGAAATTGGCCATATTATCTCATGTACTCATACCTGATACACCCTGTATATATTCTTTTATACAATCAATTCATAAATTATATGCTCGTCTTTCTGACCCTTTGTCATCGATGAATGTTTACCTTTCTATAATATTTCATAGAAAAAAAATAGATAATTATTTATAATAACATAGACAGTATGTCTCTTGAGTACACGCCCACTTAAGGTATTTTTGCTCGAGCCTCGAGCCCTTGAATCAAGAGCACTCTGTAAACGCCCACTTGAGTCTGGTTTGCTTATTCCAGAAAAATAAGTATGTATAGGTATATCAGAAAAATGCACCTTTTATTGTTATCTTTATCGTTCACATATTTTGCTTATACCATCAATGAATAGCCACCCAAATAAATGTGTATAATGTCGTGCCAATTCAATGGGTTTCGAAAATTCAATGAAAAAGCCTCCTTTTTGCAACGAGTCTTGTGGGCTTCACATTATGCTATAGAATAGGAATAGAACATAGTATATATAGAATATTTAAATTTTCTCGTAGCTTAAAAAATGGATAACCAATAATTATAATAATGATCCATTATCCTTACCCAAAGCCCTATGTAAATAAGGCTCTGGCTAAGCAGCTTTCCTAGAAAGCCTATTTGTTATTCGCCTTTATCCCTTTTTTATGCATGGTTTAGTTAGATCTAATACAATTTAAATTAAATATAATGACACAAGCAAAAGCAAAAACATAGCAAATTCGTGCCACTATTATGCGGAGGTGAATCACATATCAATTTATTGACGTCCCTAAATTAGACTACAGTATAGTTAAGTGCCCTTTAGGCCCTTTTACCCAGCAGGTGTTGTGGCGAAAGCGAATTAAAGGGTGATCGGCAACTAATAAGGCTGAAAATCAGCTGGCCCGCGTCTAAAAACCATCATCGATTGATTGATGCTCACGTTTACAATACCTAGAGGATTTTTGATATCTAAACTTATATATAAGAATCGTTTGTCCTGAGTCTTGACTGACTGACTAATCTACAATTAGAAACAAAACTATGCTAGAAATTTGAAATTTGGAACATAGATTTTATAAAGACATCGCATCTCCTGGAATCTTTGTTTTTCGAAGTTAGAAACATGAAAATTTGAATGTCAGCTATTGAGCAATGAGCATATTTTTGAGTAAATTCTGAATTGAAAAATAAGATGCCAATAATCGTAAACAGAAATAACACCCTGTGCAGGAGATGATTAAGGGGGCGGTTTATGGCAACTTAACGATTCGGCGAAGCATCTGCCCGTTCACATTGTTTTAACGAAGCCCGGTCACGGTATATTTATTCGATTAAACTTTATGTTTTACCTACGCATCATTTTGTGAATGATTATTTATATCTACCCCTCGCAACGTTTATCATAATTTGTCTACGACTTCTACGGGGGATGGGTATGCATGCACAAGTGTAAGCGCTTACCTTATTTTCAAATCAGATGACGAAGACACGCAAGGGTAGGAATTTTATTTAACCTTACTGCGAAAGAATTGTTTGAAATTTTTCTTTCTTTTGACTAAAGTCGCTGAACGCTTTAGCTGCGAATTATTCACTTCAAAAATTAACGCTACTATTGCAGATAGAAAAAATGACAGCACACATAGCAGCGTTGAAAAATCAATCCGAAGCTCATATACAACAGTCATTAAGCCATTAGGGCGCTTTACAAAGCTCCCCCGGGCTCGTTTATTTTCATTACAGTTGCCCCTATTCGCCTTTAACAGATTGCCCTTGTTCCCGGAGGGGTTGAAAGTCGTGATCGTCCAAATCGGACTTGTTTCAAGCACCCATCCCTTTGTCCTATATTTATATATAATTTCTTTAAAATCGGAGTATTTTTTTCTTGCTTTTCCTCATTGGAAGGAAATTATAGATGTTTGTCTATGTCGGGTGTCATAACTTCCCTCCATTTAGCTTATATTTATAGGAGCCCGGGAAAAATTACTAGAGAAATTCCATAAGTCAGCATAGACTGCATGATCTCTCCATTCTGTTTATCAGCAGTGGTGTATTTACGATTTTCATCTGGGGGGGGGGGGCCCAACGTAACAATAAAAACAAATAAAATTAATTATCTTTCTTTAACGGGGGTCAAGGTTCCTAAAGTTAATAGGTTGTCTGGTAATGGGTAACTTGATGACGCATCTGGGGTGTCTTATGAAGATTTGCATTATGTTGAGGCACCCCAGATGACGTCATCGAGTTATCCAGGCAACCCAAGGATGATACACATTACTACTACAGGATAGCCTATCCTCATAAAGCCTGTGTGGAATAAATGCTCCCTTCGCCAAATCACCATTTATGACGTAGGCAGCATGTTATATCTCGCCTTGACATAGCCTGTTTAAACAGCTGACGACTTAGTTATGACGTCGGAAATGGTGCGAAATATGGCAGCGATTACCAAAAACGATGATAATAAGCAATCCTGTAGGCGTGTATCATCCTTGCAGGCAACCTCTACCTTTCTCAAATAACCTTGAGCAGGGGTAGTGAAATGAAAAATCGAAACGAAAAATTCCGACGAAAGTGATGACATCAATGTGACGGATCGAATGTATTGATCCCCCTCTCTCACTCCTATTCCCTTTCTTTCATTAGACATTTCTGTCTCTGGTTGCGTTCGAGAACCTGATTATTGGTGTGAAAATTAGTTCAATGAGTGAAGGTTCGACACACTTTGCTGTGTAAATCTTCTAGGTTTTCAAACGGTAACCAAGTCGTTATAAAGGATAAAGGAGCCACAGATAATCAAAATTTCAACTATTACCGTCTCTTGATTCCCTGGATAACATTCCTAGAGCCAATTGAGAGCCAGTAATAGTCAAAATTTGAACTTTAATCAATTCTGGATTCACAAGAGAATTTGTATGGTTTAGAATACACAGTGGCGTAGCATGGGTTATTGTCGCCCTTTGACGTCATAAAAAAAAATACGGGCTGGGTTCGGTTATTGCATCTGCGAGCAAAAAGAGCAAATTTTGCTGGACGTCACGTGATCACGTATCTTTTTTCACGTGTCAAGTCACGTGACATCTGTCAAATTTCGCTCGCTGAAAAAACTTCAAAAATCAATAAACACCACAAATGCTTAACAATTAGCCTATCCAAAACACGTGACCAACCAAACACAGGGTATGTGTGCCTTTTGGCGGACATTTTAATTTAAGTTTGACAGCATCTTGGATCGTCTAATTGCCGCTATATTGAATTGTGGTTTGGATCAAGGTTGTTTAAAAAAGGTAGGTTGCCTTGGTGGGATACACAATCTGTCGATACGTAACGTCCCGACCACTTGTAGAAAGGCGATGTGGATAATCGTCACTGTAGATAATCGGGACAATATAGGTTGCGAGAAGAGGTTGAGAATCCCACCCCTGATAACTTTCATGACGTCATATGTATGCCTAAGCATAACGCAAATGCAAGGTTCCTAAAGTTAACAGCTTGTCTGATAACAAGGTTGTTCGAGAGAGGTGGGTTGCCTGATAACTTTATGACGTCATCTGTATGCCTCGAACATAATGCAAATCTCCATATGGTACCCCAGATGTGTCATCAAGTTACCCATTACCATCAGGTAACCTTATTAACTTTAGGAACCTTGGTCTGCCAATGGGAACTTGACGTCGCATCTAGGGTGCCTTATGGAGATTTGCATTATGCTTAGGCATACAGATGACGTCATGAAAGTTATCACGCAATCTACCTCTCTCAAACAACCTTGATGCAAATGTCCAAAAAACCACCTGTTTGCCATTACCAGACAAGCTATTACAAGCAATAAATATTTTGTCAACTATATCGGCAACGTCGCCGGAATTTGTTCTAGGGGAAGTCGCGATTGAATCCTAATCGCCCTATCTCTCTCCCGCACTGCTGACTATTTTTTTTTTCTTTCGCTTGGTTGAACTCGACTCGAGCCGACTGAATCCGACCGAATGTGTGTTAACAGTCCGTTTTGTTTTGCTAAACGCGCCTAAAGAAGTTTTCACTTCAATAATGATGTTGGTTACAGTCAGTCAAGTCTTAAAGGGTACGGGCGGCAATTTTGTCGCCCTACCAAAGTGGCGCCCGGGGCGGTCCGCCCCCTCCTCGCTACGCCACTGGGAATACACATTTTTAAAAGTGACCAGTTTTAAAAAGCGCTTTCAAGTTAGAAGAGGATGTTGCATACAGCTGTATAGCCTTTACTAATTGAATTTTTAGTTAAAGCTAATACCTACTCATTTTTATTTACTGCAAAATAAGTATTTGCTTAGGAAATGGAAGATAAAGCTTTTACGCCTTTTACTGAATTTTTGCAGAAACAAACCTAATACGTGAAATTAGGATAACATGAAGATTTGACAAAATTATATCAATTAAACATAACATTTATTTTAGAGTAAAGTAAAGTAATGCAAACTTGAAATAAAAATGTCTATTCTTGTCAGTGGCCCAGCCAGAAATTTTGTCTGGATGGGTCCATGCAAAAAAAATTATAGGAGTTTACACAGACCATCCTTTAGAGGGGATGTAATATGTAAACCAAAAATCAAAATTTCTGTATAACAAATTCTAAGAATAATATTTCAAGCCGCACCATTTTTTGCCTGATGGTTTTTGAGATATTTGCAAAATAACCGTGGAAGCGTGACGTCACAACCACTCGGATACTCTAGACTCAGAGTAAAAAAATCCTACGATTCTCACTTAAATACAGGTTGACTCGAATAACTGAAACGAAACATGGCTTTGGTATTGAACCAAAGTATGTACAGTTGCGATAAAAAAAAGTAGTACAAAAATTATTAACCACAATTTGAGCTCCTGGTGTACATACAAAATTTTAACAGTAAATAAACATTTGTTGTGCTCAGCAAATGACATATTCTAGGTTAAAAACGGGTAGAAAAATGCCAAATTAATGCCATCCGAAACTTCCTAGGTTGAAAACTTGTCGAAAAAAATTCAAAAACCCTTTTCACGTGGCTCCGGTTTAACAAACCGCAACATACCGCTCAAATTCGAGTGGTAGGTATCCATCACGTCACTTTGTAACCGGGTTAGAGAACGATATGTCATTTCTCTAACCGTTTTGTAACCCGGTTAGTTAAACCGGAGCCACGTGAAAAAAACTAAAGTAATGTAATTTTTAATTATAAATTAAAATATTGTATGATAGACCAGGATATTTTGAAGATTTTTGTTCTACTACTTTTTTTTTTATCGCAACGTTACATACACAAAAGCAGAATTTGTTGTGCGCCACACGCGAATGTGACGTCACGTCTACGTTTTGTTGCAAACACTAAAGATTGATATTGATAAAAATTTGGCAGAAAGGCGAAGTTTTCGATGTTGTTCTTGGAGTTTTTCTACATATTATAAACCAGATACATATTTTTAGTTTTACACCCCATAAGCTTTTTATGATATGAGCAGTATTTACAGCTTTTGTCTACTTCATCTGCATTATTTTTCTATTTTTCTCTGAAGCCTTGGGGGAGGCCCGCTCCCTGGCCCCCCCCTGGCTGCGCCACTGATTTTTGTGGTGTTAAGCAAAATACCCAGTGTTGCCAGGTGTGGCGCATTTGCGCCAAAGCGGCGTTTTCAAAATTGAAATGGCGCCTAAAATTTTAGTAAATGCGCCGGGCGCCAACAAGTGACGCTTTGAAATCGTGGCCTTACAGTGACTCAATAAACCACAATGGCGACAATTCCTGTCCTATTTTTGATTTGTTTTTTGAAATCCCATATATTCATTTTGAGAATAAGCAAGAACATGGCGATGGAAGCGTGGCTTACTTCTAGATTCCTATTTAAAATTATAGCAAGAATATTGCGGCGGGACCTTTAGGCTTTAGGGCCAAATTTATAGTCATTCCTTGAGTCTTCCTTGGAGGTATTGAGTTTAGAATAGACACTTTCTACTATTTGACAAGTTAGTCATGTCAATTCTGAACGTTCAAGTCTTCCTTAAGGTCTGAGAAAACCTCAAGCGACTTTAAATTCGGCCCTCGGCCTTGTCACCACTATCGTTAGAAACGGGTTATTGAGTCACTGTAGTTAGTAGTTGTGCTTTATTAATTTCCAAGGTTAAATATATCTGTTTTGCCTTTGCATAATAGATCCTTACTTTTTACTCTTGTGGCGCTTTGGTGGCGCATTTTAATGTTAAAACTGGCGCATGAAAGTTGATAATTCCTGGCCAACAGTGGCAACACTGAAAATACCCTTGATATACTCTATACTCTATCACGTGGAAATAACATTTAGGTAGGTTAAAAAGCTATATATGCTGCTGTGCATATATAGCTATATATTTTCAAAGTTGAAAACGCCAAATGTACCAACGTGGGATCAAGAGCCACAGATACCTAATCAAAATTTGAACTAATACCGGCTCTTGATTCTATGGAAAACTGGAAAACCTTCTTTAGAGCCAACCAAGAGCCGGTTATAGTCAAAATTTAAACTTTTATCAATTCTGGATTCGCAAGAGAATTTTTTTAAGAGCATTCAAATTTCAAGTGCCGATATAATAATCAAAATTTTGAATAATCATTAGTATGGATGTCAAGTTGATTATAATCAAAATTTCTTCTTTTGCAGCTTCTAATTGGCTTTAGAAAAATTATCCAATGGATCAAGAGCCACAGATAATCAAAATTTGAGCTATTATCGCCTCTTGATTCTTTGGAAAACCTTTCTAGAACCAATCAAGAGCCGGTTATAGTCAAAATTTGAATTTTTATCAATTCTGGATTCGCAAGAGAATTTTTCTTAGGGCATTCAAAGCTCAAGAGCCGATGATAATTAAAATTTCGAATGATCATTAGCAGCTTTTAAGTTGATATCAATCAAAACTTCTTCTTCCGCAATTTCTAATTGGCTATAGAAAAATTATTCAATGGATCAAAAGCCACAGATAATCAACATTTGAATTATTACCGGTTCTTGATTCTCTCGAAAACTTTCCTAGAGCCAATCGAGAGCCGGGTAGTCAAAATTGTAACTTTTATCAACTCTGGATTCCCTAGGGCAGCCGATAATAATCAAATGTTTGATTACTCATTAGCAGCTCTTGAGTTGATAATAATCAAATTTTCTTCTTCTGCAGCTTCTTATTGGCTCTTTTATAGAACAATTTGAACGAATTCTGGAGTCAAGAAGACCATATATGACAGACATCAGAAACCAGACCTGAATATAATCGTGATCATACACATGATAACCTAATTGATCTTGTCGGAGACATTTAACGCTTTGGCGGCAAATATTAACTCCATGGGCATTATCTTGATAAGCCTCAAAACTAATAAAGCCCCCGTTCAATCACTTAAAACCAACCCCGAAATCTGATGGCTGCAAACCGAAGTTTAATAAAGCAACGCGAATATACGTCTTTCGACGGGGATCAACCCTTCAAGATCGCTACGCCGCGCCGACCCTACGCTCTGACGACTTAATTAAATGCAGGAACAGGACAGGGACGCAAAAGGTTCATTATTTGGCCCAATGCTATAATATGTGTCATATTAATATAAGGTTTTTGTTTAGTACGTAATGTTGTATCTTGTGGGGTGAATTTTCCAAGCTTTATCTATTACTCGTAATTTTCTTTGCAGTCCCAATTTCAAAAGCAAAAAATTGCAGAATTGAACTGGTGTCATCAAATCACTGATAAAATATTATTCAAATATTAAAAATATAGGTAGTCGATTAATCAAAATGCACAGCCCATAGGTACACTAAAATCGACCATACATCCGCAAAAAAAAAAACCCAAAAGTTAACGACTTTCAAAGGGGAACTAAAAGATCTTGGACACATGTAACTTCCGTCCGAAAGCCCATTTAGAAACCAAAGATTGAATACTTTTTTCATGTAGCAGAAGAATCGCATACAAGACATTTGAAAGGATCCAAGCATATTTACCGATCCGAACGATTTCATGCTCCGCCTAGAAATAACACGGGTTTCTATATTTTATTGATCTCCAAAGATTGTCCAATGTTAAGGTGAGAATGGTTTCGGGTCAAATTAAATATTTAGCCACCTGGGGGTTTGAGACACGTGTAAACACACGGTAGTCTTTTGTCATTCTTTGGGTTATTTCTTGTAGCTTGTTGCAAGGGAAAAATAGAAAATATATTTCTTCAACAATTTATAATAATCATTCTCTTGACACCATTATCATTATTTTCTAAAAGCTTTTTTAAAACATTTTTCCATTCATTACACGCCTCATTTGCTTGTAAATGACCTCATAAAAGCTCACCTAAAGCTACCTATAAAGCTTGTTAGCTAAAACGATCCCCCCAGCGTACATATAATCTCCCCAATCAGGGGGGATGAAGTCGTTCCTTCCTTCCGGCGTTTAGCCAATAACGAAACAGTTTCTATGGTTACGTCGACCGGAAGTTTCCCCCCTTTTGGGTTACACCTACAAGAATATTGAGTTGTAAAATGTTAGCGATAGAGCTGCGATGATTAGAATAGAGCCTTTTTTGATGTTTCATCCTACGATATTTTTTTTAAGATAAAGATAATCATAATAAAGGTATAGATAGACTATATAGGATATTGTCTATAACATTTCTTAAAAATTGAACAAAACATTTCAGTTCCAATTCTGCGAGCTCATTTGGTATCTTTATTGGAACTTTAGAGCCTTCATTTAGAAGAAAAATTTACGACTCGTGATTATCCAAATGGATACTTTGGCGGCAAGTTAATGAAAACAAATTGTTCTAAGCAGGATTTTCATTAACGTTTGTCCTGCATTAAATGAATTTTCACAGGTCTTTTAGGGTGCAATATAAAGCGGATGGTTCATAACTTTTAGGAAAATGATACACAAAATGTAAAAACTATTTATTTTAATCAATATTCTCTTGATAATACATAATAATTCTTCTAGGATTTCTTGTTCTTCTGACCTAAACTGATAATTGTCCAAACTGGGTCCTAAATTCTAAACGGTAGGGTGCTTTTCGAAAGCAATTGAGCGTAAATCTGGTTCCGCCCACAAAGTTTCACGCTGATTTTGCCCATTTTATCAGTAAATAATATAGGTTATGCTATTATGCGAATCCCAAACCGGAAACATGGGAAGTTTGTAAAGGCACGCCACATTTATTTGGGTTGGTTGGTGAGGTAAAGTTTGTCAAATAGGTGAGAAATAAAAGTCTTTTAATTAGTTGTGTTTAATTAAATTTTATGCCCGTTTTAGAAGAATATGACAATAATAGTTTAATATAACAATATTTCAATTAAAATTATAAAGTTGTCCTTTAAAATTAATATTATTTGATGGAATGAAGAGACACGATTTGTAATATACTAATTTAAAAGGACGATAACAAAAAAAAAAAAAAAAACGTGTATAGGTACATATAATAAATATAAGGCACTTATTAGATATTTATGTAAAGAACTTTTTTTTTTTTTGATTTAAGAAATAATGAACACTTGATGTTGTTGAAACGTTGATTCAAAAATGCGAACCAGTGATTGGTCAAAAGCACGTTTTCAGTTCAGTCAGTTGGTTTGAAAATTTAACTAGATGTTTCTGAGTGACGATCATTTATTATTTTTGTTTTTGTTATTTATTTAGATCATCGCCTTTTCACCCTTTCGGACTTAGTAGACGGCAGCTAAAAAAAAAAAAAAATGATTAGTAATTATTGATTTGAAGCTATAGGTAATTTGTTTATAGGCTTAATTACTTATTAGTGTTTTATTATAAAATTAATTTCACTTCAAATGAGTTAAAGATTCATGTAGCATGTTTAGGAAAGAAGGTATAAGGTATAATCAAAAAAAAATTTACTCACAAGAAGTCTAAAAATAAGAAATGAAAACACCAATTACAAAAAAAAAAAATCAATTGGCCATAATGATTGTAAGGAAACGATATAACAGAGGAGAGATAGGGATTAATGTGGAATTTCATAAAGTGGTATTATTATTAGCGCAACCCCATTGCAGTAGAGATAAGCAGCAACGTAACGTACTGATGCAAAAACAAAAAGTGCTTGACAAAAGTAATAATAGAGTCATTTAATTGCTATTTAGATGATATTTTGTCAAAATTCTAAGGTATATTGAATAGCAAAGCAACTTAGTAAAATATAATTCAAAAGAAAAACTCAAAGTCTTTTACATTGAACTCAAATCTATTTTTACCATTTTTTATTAAATAATATGGCACTAAATAATTTTTAATTTATTTTTGACCTTTTTTTCCTCTAAAAAAATTCATGATCTGGCAGCCTATGATATCCATCCCTGTTTATATATGAACTCATTTTTTGCCCCTGCCTGATGATGAGATTTACTAATCTCGAAACATGTAGGGCCGTGTAAAACGATTAAAGTATTTGTAGAAGAAGACTTTGAGTTTTTCTTTGGAATTAACTTTTAACTCCACTTTGAGATATGATGGATTACTTTTTCAATTTAGTAGAATATTCACTTCACCAATTCTTGTCCCAATGTTTTTTCACTATAACTCACAAATGTATGCATGAAAATTCTGGTTAGGTTGGTAAAAGTAGGTACCTATATCTTTTTTATACGTATTTGATTCGAGACTTGATTGTCTAAATTTTCTTTCCTGTAACTTCTTCAATAGTTTGCTTCCCAGCTAGTAATGCATCTTGCATCTTACCCTGATAATTTCCAAAAATTTTGATTTATTGTTATTCCTCAAACTAAATTATTCTGAAGTTTATAGCTGGATTCTATGGAAAAAGGCACTCAGAAAAATTGAAAAATTGATAAAACACCCCAAATTGCTTAACACGATTTTATCTCAGGAACTATAAGTCCAAAAAAATTGATAAATCACCCCAAATTGCTTAACACAATTTGATTTCTGGAATTATAAGGTTAAATGAGCTGAAATTTTCAGGGATTGTATTCCTCTACTGGGATAAGAATCGCTGAAAATTTCAGCATTCTATCTTTAATAGGAAAAGCGTTTACCAAAATCTATACCTCAGTACCAAAACGATGAAATTTCAAAGTTTGTTTTGTTGAGATTTTGTGTCTCAATGGTTCATTGGGATTGTATTGTATATGTTACGGTTAATATGCAAACTTAACTAGTTTGTAAACTAACTGAATAGTTTACAAACTAACCAAGTCCTTGGCTATTTTGATGGAAAACGCAATTTTCACTAAAATAGCAGCCAGTGTTGCCAGGTCTACTGATTTATCAGTAGATCTACTGATTTGGCCACTGGTCTACTGATATACTGATGTCAATGTGAATTCTATGGATAAAAGCCGTTATCATCAACAAGTTATTTAAATAGGTACAAATGAGTGATTTGTTGCGGAACTTATGGGTAGACCTCTGCGGGACGAGCGCAGCGAGTTCCGCAGCCATCTATTCATCAATATGTTGTTTAATTACGATACTAACCCGATGACTCACTCAAATGTGAGTTATTCTCATAAGTTTTAAAATTACATGTTTCAGGTGAATGTCTTACTTGAATAGTTCAACAGTAGGCCTATTCGGGTTTGGAAAAAGGACGATTCTAGAACGGTTCAAAACAATCGTCCAGTTTATTGATCAACAAAATAACAACGACTCGACTATCACAAATTTCAATAATAAACTGGGCGATTCTTCTGGACCGTTCTAGAACCGTACTTTTTCCAAACCCGAATAGGCCTAGTATATTGGTAAGTAGATGGCTGCGGAACTCGCTGCGCTCGTCCCGCAGAGGTCCACCCATAAGTTCCGCAATAATCCACTTATTTGTACTTGAACAATCACTTATTATATAAAGTAAGAATTTGTAAGATTATGATTATTCACTTTTTGTCAATTCACCTTTAAAAAGGAATTAGTAATGTTACTTTACCAAACTAGTAATATAATGTGACAAGTTATTCAAGTACAAACGAGTGGATTGTTGCGGAACATATGGGTGGAGCCAGCCATCTATTCACCAATATGTTGTTCAAGTACGTACAATACTAACCTGATTCACTTAGTTATGAATTTTACTCCTTAGTTCAAAAACTCAGTTTCATGTGAGTGTTTTTTTTTTAACAATTCAACAGTATATTGATGAGTAGATGGCTGCGGAACTCGCTGCGCTCGTCCCGCAGAGGGTCACCCATAAATTCCGCAATAATCCACTTATTTGTACAGGATGTTTTTTTTATACACAGTGTGTAAAAAGTCCCGGAACAGTCAATTATTTCGAAACTGGTGCACAATATAAAAAAACTTCCTGTATAAAAGTTGAAGGTCTTAATAAAATCTATTGAAATAGGACTTTTGTAATTATACAGGGTGGTCTCAATAAATACAAATGTATCATGAAAACAAATTTATTTTGTTATTTTGCTATATAGATATTTTTAAGATTAATTTAAATAACAATTTTATAAGTTTGGTAATTAACCTGCTCATAAATATTTATATGACAAGACTTATAAAACTGTTTTTGTTTGAGATAGATATATTTTGTAGTTGCTTTATAGCAATACTCACAAACAGATATATATCACTTATAAAAGTATGCATTTTGATTTATTACGGCTTTATCATAAGATTTTATAGTATTTATGGAGAATAATTTATAAAACAGTTCACTCTTAGCAATAATTTAGTTCCGTTCAATACTTTTATAAAACTATTTTATAATTGTTGTGGAACAAATTTGAATAAATCACTTAAAAAAGGGTTAAATAACAGAAGTGTCTCACAAAATACAAAATTATTATTAGGGTAACCTTATAAAAAAAAAACCTAAAATTTAGTTTATCTACCTACGCTGCAGAAAAATCTTGACATTTCTAGTTTTAATTCTAGTGATAATTGATATAGAAACCTATTGCTAATTATCAATATGTCAAGCATTTCTTGCTGGATAATATCAAGAAGAAGTGGCAATTCCAGGAAAGAGGTACAGTTTAATTTCGAAAGATCTTGATTTGGTGTCAGTTAAGCAACATATATCTGTATTAAGAACGTTTAGCTTATAATAACGTAACATAACATAGAATAGTAATAAGGTGTCCAATTTCTAATTTTCTTATAAATGTATTCTACGATAAAAGTATCATAAAACTGATACAGTCAGATAAACTTTATAATAATATTGTTATTTAAGCAATTTTTCTGAAGGCTATATAACAATAGTATTTTATAAGGGTTTTATTTTTATCGCAATTACTTCAGATATACCGACATCCACGCCACCTAGCACCATGATCTGAAAACAAATATATATGATTCAGAACAGGCGATGCGACGTTGTCAAACTGAATATATTATCTTCAAGAATCCAGAATATTTATTTGAAGTTCAATAAAAATTATTAAGGGTTGATTATGATCGAATGCCCTAGACAAATACGCAAACACATCAACCGTTACAAGTTACTGTCTATATTAGGTAGGTACCAGTGTTGTCGAACGTCAAAATACTAAATCGGGAGAAACTGGCGTTGAAAATCGGTAGATTAATGCGCAAAATCGGTAGGTATAACAAAAAGACTAAAATCCAGCGTTGCCGTGTTTTGCACGATTTAATAAATATTACATTATAACGGCCATTATCGGAAAATCAAACATATTTTATTTAAGAAAATACAAACCTCGACAGTTAAAACAGGACATTTTCGATCACCACCGATATGATGACGTAGCAATCAAACTAGTTTTGAAACGTTTTAAAACACGATGAAGAGTTATTTGGCCACTATTAATGGCCGTTTCATACAGTCCCCACACGTTCACATTGACATCGCACTAGGTATTACCCGAAAGAAATGCATTGATACCCAAGGATAATACACACTTTTACTACAGGATAGCCTATCCTCATAAGGCCTGTGGCGAACAAATCTGAATTCCCTCACCACGCCAAATCACCAGTTGTGAGGCAGAATGTCCTTTCTCGCCTTGACGTAGGCTCTTTGCACCACAAGTTATGTTTTCGCGGGCTTTTGCTTTATGCATACTTGGTTTTACTCACAGATTGTTTTACTACATTAACATTCTAATACAACTTTTTTTTAGATATCGTTTTCATCTTCCTCTTTGCCTATTTGTTAATTAAGATTAAATAAAATTCATCATAAATTTAAAATTCTAAATTACGACCTCTTCACCTCTAGTGCAAACAGCTGACGTCTTGTTAATGACGTCGGGAATGGTGACACACCAATATGGCGGCGATTACCAAAAATGAGGCCGATAAGCAATCCTTAGATTCCTTAGTAATGTGTATTATCCTTGACTGATACCATCCTTGCTAAATTTTGGCGAAAAACGGTAAAAAAATCGGTAGAATCGTAATTATTGTCGAAAATCGGTAAAAATTCATCAGTATTCGGTATTTCGGTAGGTCCGTTGCCATTTCGGTAGAAATACCGAAATTTCGGTAGCTTCGACAACACTGGTAGGTACTGTAATCCTGCTGGTAAACCACAGTGAACTAAAAATTAAAATACAGAGAAGGTATAATTTATATACCTACCTATTTAATATAATTCAATTAAAAACTTGTTGGAATTGTTACGGTGTGGCCAAAAACTCTAATCAAGTACCTATGACTATTTTCTTCCAATTTTAAATTCCAACCAACTCGAAACAATGCAAAATGTAGGTAATATCGTACTTATCGTATTTCAAGTCAAATTATTTCTGAAACTAATGGGTTTAGCCATATGATATCTTTCATAATTGTTGTTTAGAATCTCTAGAGGAATTAGAATATATAATTAAAAAAGGATCATTCCATAAAAAAAAAAAATGAAGTTTTGTGTAGCACAACTTTTTGGGCCACCCTGTATAATTACATAAGTCCTATTTCAATAGATTTTATCAAGACCTTCAACTTTTATACAGGAAGTTTTTTCATATTGTGCACTATTTTCAAAATAATTGACTGTTCCGGGACTTTTTACACACTGTGTATATTGACACTCCACCTACCTCCTTTACCTTTACAGGTACAAAAAAGGTGTAAATACAAAAGTTGTACAGTTTTGGCTGAATTTTTAGAAACCATGGTCAGAAACAAAATTTGAATGTCAGAAATGTGAAATTTTGCCTGCTTCTAGTTTTTTTCAAATGGGATGCCCTATATTTCATTATATATACGGACATAAGGAGTAGGAACGCGTCATTTTGCCCATGAAACTAAAGTGAAGCCAAGTTTTTGGCAGGTGTTTGGCACCAAAATACAGGTAAAGCATTGTATTGCCTATACCGCCATTTTTTTGGTGCCAAAATACCTGGAAAAATACTTCATTTTCTAACACCACCTTTTTACCTTTACCTGCTCTAAGAGTTTGGTCTTTGGTTTAGGTACCCCTACTGACAAAACAAAATATGGCCTGGCAACACTGATAGCAGCTAGTTTGCAAACTAACCAAGAGTCTTGGCTAATTTACTTGAAATTATTGAGAAACCTAAATTAGCTGGTTAGTGTATAAACTATCCAATGCCGCCTGGCTAATTTGAAAACCATAATTTCTAGTAACACAAAATAGCCAAACCTTTGGCTAGTTTATAAACTAACCAACCAATTTTCTGGCTAATTTACAAATAAAGTTAGATGGAAATTTACAGTAAATCTCCATGCAAGCTAATATTTTGTCAGATTTTTTACTAAGAAGAAAATCTATTGTGCATCAACTCCTTTTAAATTGTAATGCGTAATGAAATAATAATCAGATTTTTGTGCACTTTATCTACTTTCATTGTAGAGTTTATGGAAAATTATTTGCTTTGTTATTATAGAGAATTAATAAAGAGGCGTTAAATTTTTCTCTGTAATTCATTTTATTAACTGTTGCTGTTCCTATGAAATATAAAAACAAACCCGGCCAGGGGCCTTATTCTGTAAGGAACAACCGTTCGATTCGGTAGAATTTCTTCGATTGTGACGTCATTTTCGGTTTAGTTTTCGCTCGTTTTCGCGCTACCAAACCTAAAATGACGTCACAATCGAAAAAATTCTACCGAATCGAACGCTTCGTTCCTTACAGAATAAGGCCCCAGGACAGCAAACAGCAAACAATAACATAATAATAACATTCCATATTCAAAACATAACCTAACTTTATTTGTAAATTAGGCATTAGGCAATTTAATCCATCTATCAAAAAGGAAAATTCAATATGGCGTGGCGTCCAAGCAAGCTTGTTTTGAATATGTTTTTATGTGTATTTTAAATTATTTTGCTTAGAGTTTTGCTTGTAACTTTGATTTTAATTATTTAATATGATATTTGTTGACTAGGTATCTAAACTATTAAATCGGGCAGAAACTAGATATTTTTTTTTTGTGTTTTTTGGCCCATGTTTGGCTGCCACACCATCTTGAGTGTCACGTGGTTTGAATTGCCTAATTCTAACGATCTGTCAAAACTATTCCAAAATGGCGTTCGGGGCGGAAGTTCCTCATTCCGTATATGACAGTACAGAATTTAAAGCTTTTTAAAGTGCATTGTGTGGTAGTTTTGTGACTAAACCCTATTTATTTTTTTATTTTATTGACTTCATAAGGCTAATTTCTAATTAAAAATGCCACAAAGGTGTCTTGTAGTTGATTTTAGAAGGCGTTTCAACAAGGATGATGTCAGGTTGTTTTCAGTGCTCAACCTTTCAAATTTTTCCAATTAAAACGTAAAAATTATTCAGTACCGTTCTTCCTGCATCTAAAATAAAGCCATACTCGAAAAACGTGTAAGAATTTAAGCTTTTGTAGGTCTTCATTTGCTCATTGCTGTAAAAACTAGGTCACAATGTAAACAAATGTCAACTAGACATTTTTTCAAACTTATCGTTCGCCCACATCCCGATTTTCCTGCATTAGAGTCTTTGAATATTCACTCTGCATCTCAAAAAGTATATTATAACAATATAAACTGTAATTAGCTCGAAAATATTCCAAATAATCTTAAGATAAACAAACAAACGTCAAATTTTCCTCAGTGGCCATATTGAAAAATAACGTTGTTTGGAGAGCCTTATTAGCCAGAAAATTGGTTGGTTAGTTAGGCAAACCAAACTATTCCAAACCACGTGACATTCAAGATGGCGTGGCGGCCACACATGGATCAAAAAACACAAAAAAATATCTAGTTTCTGCCCGACTTAATAATTTACTCTACTGATTAATCAAAATCAAAGCTGCAAGCAAAACTCGAAGCAAAATAATTAGAATAGGCATGAAAAAAAACTTTCTGGCCGCCACGCCATATTGAATTTTTCTTTTTGACAGATGGATTGGATTGCCTAATTCACAAACTAGCCAAATGTTTGGTTAGTTTATAAACTTCGCTATTTTGTGTTACCTACTAGAAATCATGGTTTTCAAATTAGCCAGGCTGCATTGAATAGTTTATAAACTAACCAACTAATTTAGTTTTCAGTTTTCTTAATAATTGCAAGTAAATTAGCCAAGACTTTTGGTTAGTTTGCAAACTAGCTGCTATTTTAGTAAAAATTGCGTTTTCTATCAAAATAGCCAAGGGGTTGGTTAGTTTGTAAACTATCCAGCTAGTTTACAAACTAGCCAAGTTTGCATATTAACCGTAACATATACATTGTATAGGTAATATAAATAATATTGTATAGGTAATTTAGCTATTTTTGTAACAAGTACCTGTAGCCGAGTCCGGAATAGCAAATGAGTCCGAAAAAACCTAATTTAGGTGCCTAAGTGATACAAACAATATTTTTTTGTAATAGCTTTCCAAAAATTGACTGAATTTTGTTGACAAAAATATATTTACTTAATATTTTTGACATTATAAATTTTAAACTGATTATGCATTGGCAGGGGAAACAGGTATAGGAAGGTATGGTCAGTAGGTATTTTACCGCCTAAGCTGAAAATGAAGAGACTTACGGACTAAGCCGAAATTGAGCATATACAAACAAACAAAAATTGTTTTCCTAACGGTTCGGAAATTTTGTTTATTATTTTTTCGAATTCTGATATAGGCAAGCAGGGGCGCCCGCAGAAAAATATGTAGGGGGGGTCAAAATCAATTGAATAAATTTTTTATGCGTAAAAAAGGGCACTTCAGTCTAAATTATCATTTTAGAAGCAGAATCAGAATTTTAAATGCAACATTTGCAAAGCAAAATTAAAAAAAAGGCAGTTTGAAAAGTCACAAACTAACACACTTGGACGAGAAGAATTTTAAATGCAACATATGCAATGCAAAATTTAAATTAGGAAAATTTAAACAAAAAGGTAATTTGAGAAGTCACATATCAACAGACTTCGATGGTTATCTTTTTGAATGTGACATTTGCAAAGCAAAATTCAAAAGAAAAGACTGTTTAAAGAGACACAAACTAACACAGTCTGATATTTATCCTTTTAAATGTGACACATGCAATGCAAAATTTGAACACAAACGTAGTTTGAGAAGCCACATATTAACACACTCGGATGAGGAGAATTTCAAATGTGTAACATTTGCAATGCAAAATTGAAAAGAGAAGGCGATTTGAAGGAACACATATTGATACACTTGGATATTCAATTTTTTTGAATGGGATATTTGCAAATCTAAATTTAAACGGAAACGCGATTTCTAGATACACAAACTAACTAACACATTCGGGTATTTATCCATTTGAATGTGACACTTGCAAGGCAAAATTTGAAGAAAAGTAATTTACAAAGGCACATTTTCAACACACTCGGATATTTATCCTTTTGAATGTGACACTTGCAATGCAAAATTTAAGCAAAAACATAATTTGAAAAGCCACACAGATTGTTTATTATTTGATTCACTTAATAGTGACATGTGTTTAGCTCCGGGATCCTTGAACTCAGCCACAAAATTCACCAGTTCCGGAATAAGGAAACGGTGACAATTTATCAATATGCAAATCGGTACACTGAGATATAGATATTAAATTAACTTATTTACTTCTTATAAATAGCTAAAATCTCAGGCATGGTAGAGGAAGATCCAAAACTTAGGCTTAAGCATTGAATAAAAAAAAAAAAGATTCAGAAATCGGTAAATCGTTACATAATTGTTTTGGAATGATGTTTTTGGAGAATCAAGAAGTTAGCGATTTATTTGTTTTCGAGTTGTTAGCTATTCAGCCGAATCACGAAGTTCTAGTTAAATTTTCAGATTATCTCATCGACACATGGCACATGCCTCGATAGACCTGGATAAGACAACAAATGCCTGTGAATCTTTCCATAGTCATTTTGGTAGATCTTTTTATTTTGCGCATCAAAATCCTACATATTTATACTTTTTTAGATTTATTAACAAAAATGCAATGCAAAATCTGTCAACATCATAAGGTAAGTTTTATGGGAAGTAGATTGGGTTTCATAATTTGGTCGAATTCAAAGGTAGGATTACTGCAGCTACCTGGTTTGTGGCCGAATTCAAGTATGTCCGTTTCGCTCATACGAGCATCATCGGACCTACAATATAATATATATTGAAAATAATTAAAATTTAAGAAATTTCCAGGGGGGGTCGAGTGACCCCCCCTAACCCTCCCTGTGGGCGCCCTTGGGCAAGAGTAGGTACATATAGATCTTAGATCCTGCATTCTGAGCTATTATTTTGCAAATTCCCTGATTTTTCTCCAAAAGATCCTTTCTCCTAAATTGTTTTTTTTTTGCAGATATTCAGTTTTTCTTTGAGAAGACTACCTACCTATTTATTGTGAAATATTTATATCTAATTATAATCAAAGCTAGGTTTTCAACGAAAAAGCATACTACCCTAAATGGGTAGCAACTGCGAAAAAAAGTAGTTAAAAAAAAACCAAGCTGAATCAAATGGTATGCACTTTTAGACATTTTATCGTTACGTCGCATGCTTAATCACTAAAGCAAAGCATCATCAGCAGATCGGTTCATCGGGTTTAGCTCAAGCCAAGCTTCGTCGACTTACCGAACGGCCTGATGGGGTGTTTGTCCCACAAGAATGTCCTTTTGACTGGCGACAGGTACGAGTCGCGCAAGTAGAAAGGAGACTTGCCCCAGGGGTTGTGGATTGAGGCTGGTTTAAGGGGCGAGTCCCACCAGAAGGGGTCGCGAGTCACGGCTGAGATGGGCAAGGAGGGAGAGGGGTTTAAGAGATCGTTAAAGAGGCTCTTACTTGGTCTGGACCAGATCGGTTGGCCGGCGTAATTGAAAGCTACCTCAGATGGACGGGGTGCGTAACGGCCAGGCTGAAAACAAAACAAATTATTATTGGAGGAGAAAATAGGTGATATAATAATTGAAGTGAAGGACAAAAAATGTTAATTAAAAATTAGTACCTTAATTGGTGTGGGGCTCAGTTTGCTTCCAGTCGAGGGCCACAAGGTAGGGTACAATTTGTCGAGCTCGGCCATACGGTCCAAATGGTCCAACCAAGAACGGTGAGGATCGTACTTGTCGGCAGCTGGTGGGGGCCTTTTGCTGTAGACCAAGTAGAGTGGGTAGCGCGAAAACGGATAAGTGGTGTGGAAAATGCTGCTGGGCCACTGGCTCGGTTCACGTCCTTTGACGCGATCGACGTGGTCTCTCCATGCTCCGTCTGCGTCAAATGCTTTTGGCTTGGTGACGTGGTAAGCTGAACAATAATTAATGTTGATTATTAAAAAGGAAACTAAATTGCAAGTAGGCAAATATAAATGCTTTCAGCGAATTTTGAAAGCCTCATCTAAAAATAATCCCAAAGCTTACCCATTATCTATTTTTATTTTCCTGGCCGACGTGAGATACGAAACAACTAAACTTCGAATGGTTTGCTCAAACTTTAAACGAAATCCTGAAATCTATTTCTCACCTCCCACTTAAATTTTTGTTGGCTGACGTCATCTTACAAAAGCGCATTTTATTTTAAAAATACATCTTCTTTCAGCCAAAAGTTGTTAGGCAATACTTTAATTATTGTCATCTATGATTAAGTGGATGTTTTTACTTTTTATTCACTTTCTCAGCCAACATCTGGAATTTCGGTAATCAAATTTGCAAGAATTAAACCTAATTAATGGTGTCCCCAAGGTTAAATTAAATATTTTAAGCCATTATAAATAAAATTAATAATGTTAGTAAAGGGAAAAACGCTCAATGTTAGCCAAAAAATGAATGAACCAAGCACTCGTCTTACCTCCAAGGCGATTCCTGCGTGTCAAACTTCCAAAAATGCTGCTTCAAAAATAAACAGATATCTTCAAATATGTATCTTTTTCAAATAAAACAAAAAAAGGATCTTGGGGTATGGGTGTGAGAAAAAAAAAACCGTATGTGGATCGCCCTGGCAAATGCTGGAGCAGGCAGGTGCTTGCGTTGTTAAAGAAGCCACATTAGTTGAATTAATTTTGGATTAAGTTGAGTTTGGAGCCTACTTCTTTTCTCATACAATATCCACAGAAATAGCAATAGTACCTACTAAATATTTGCATTCACATTATAAAAATCTGTTATATTGTAATTTTTGTAGTAACCTTTACAGTAAATTCATCTGAACAAGGTTTTCAGCCTAACGAAAGTTGAGCCTATAATTTCTACACTTAAAACTTTTTTCATGTAATGTAGGTACTTTACTTACCACTTACTTTATAAGTCGCAAATACTATAAACTGTGTGGTTCAAAGTAAAAAAGTAGGGTCCAGGTGAATATTGAATAAATCAAAAGAAAATGTATATCGGTGAGTGACAGCTCAAGCGTTTGCGGGGCGCACACAGTGTACCTAAATATGGCTTTTAAAATTGTTTTTATTTCAACTGTATGAGGCTGTACAATCATCATATATTATCAAATATATTATTACAAGATTACCTACATAAAACAATAATAATTATTAGATCTAGATATTATAGGTACATTTAAACGTTAGACATAAATCCTATAGCGAACGACACAAGCGAAAACATTTAAATAATAATTGTAAAAGTGTTCTTTGATTTAAACGCACTGACATTGGCAGATAGTGGATTTAGGTACCACCATAAGGCTTAGTATTGAATTCAAAGAAGACTTTATTAATTTAAAACGCCGATAAGTACAGCATCAGTTGTATTAAAATATTATCGCTGTTTTAAATTAAAACTACAGCCTTTTTATGAGTATAATAAAATCCTCTCTTAGCGTCTGTAAGATGTAGATGTAGACTTACCAGGCCTGTATCTGTCCAAAGATCCATAATTATGTGGATAGATTGCTCTGGGTGAATATCCATAAGTGTCACGATGAAGAGGATCGTAACGGTATCCAGGTACGTGGATGCGTTCAGAAGCCACGCTGGGTTCGTCGTAGATCGACTTGGTGTAGGGCCAGGTGGAACCGAGCTCTGGAAGATCGCTGAGAGGCCTGAAAATACCTCTGGGCCTGGCTGAGTAAGAGTCGGAGGCCCTCAAGTCATCAGATCCTGAATATATTATTATATCAGTTTTGAATTTGTGATTTTATAAAGTTGATTGCTCACCTTTTAGAGATCTTACAAAGGATTGCCAAAATTTGGCTTTTTTCGATGGGGTCTCGTTGAGACTGATCATCTCAAGGTGGTTCTTGAACATTTTGTCGTTTGTGTGTGTGTTTTCGGCTACTTTTCTAGTGGTTTACTTGGTCGTTCGTCTTGAAAAAACAAACCAAGTTTTGAAAGATTTCTTATTTGATGATAGAGAATCAATATCCTTTTAAGTATAATAATAATTGTCAAAACTTTCTATCTCTCCCTGTGTTTAACTGATAAGTGCAAAATAGATTCCAATCAAAACATGTGCTAAAAAGTAAATAAAAAGCGCCCAAATCTCATTGGATTCCATGGCGTCAGATCCGGTCAACTGGCTGGCGATCGCACGGACTATTTTGGTCTCAATGAAATAGAGGGATCAGTTGCTTTTTGATGAAACGTCATGCGCGAATTCTATTTTTAAAATTGCGTGGTATATAGATTATTATACGAATTAGATTTTTCATTATATTGATTTGCTTTCTTTTCAAAATAGTTGTTGATTTATTCAAGAGCCACTGTGTACTTTAAAATGCTTGACGCTCACAAATCGTCATAATGGAATGTAATCGAAAGTCTATTTTCGTACATCCGAGCCACTTTTACTTTAATGTGTCATAGCGATAATTGGTAAACACGAAAACAGTTTAAATTTAAAACATTTCGTTATTCATGGTTATGATGAGTGTACGTAGGTAGGTACATGACATTTTAATTCAAAATTCATTCGTTTGTGTTAAGTTGGAGCTTTAGAAATTCAACAAAGCTAATATACCTCAGAATTCGTAAAAACCTGATTATAAAAGTAGTAGGTACTTATCCATCTATTTTGATACCTAAACACGTTTTACCAATTGTCAGTTCAAGTTCAAAATTGACCTACACTCTGTAAAACTAGGCTAAACAAATCGTGAATCTAGTAATAAATATAGCTCCTTCAACCTTGCGGCACCACCTGAGCTATAAATTTAGTAGAGTCTGCACGGCTTTAAGTTATTTTTAATTAACTAAGAGTCAGTGGCGGCTCGTGACTATTTCAAGTGAGGAGGCTAATAACAGTATAGGATTTCATGAAATTCCTCGGAATTCCACTAAGATTTCAATTTCAAAATTCCATATTTTGTTTTTTTAACTTTACTAAAATTCCTCAAAATTTTACCACTGAAATATCCTGGAATTCCACAAAATTTTCATAAAATTCTTTAAAATTTCATGTAATTTTATGAGAATATCCACGTTCATAACCGAAAATTTCTCGAAAGTCCAATGAAACTTCAAGGAATTATCGACAAATGTCATCTGTCAAATTTGACACATGTTCGACTTTTTCTCCGCTCTACTATAAAAGCTACGAAAATCAAACCCCGGTACAAGGCAGTTTCGCGACGCTAACTATCGATTTGTGTCAAAAAAAATTGACAGCTGTCAACGTCAAAAAAGTTTTTATTTTTATTTTGCGAATTTCGAAAAAAAAAGTGATAGAAAACGATCCCCGGACCCCAAAAACCTTAAATCAAAAATTCCAAAAAAAAAACCAACGAACATGACATTCCAAAACCTACTTCATAAAACTAAAGTTTTTCTCACTTACCCCGTTAAAACACTGGAAATTTTTGGTGGAAAATTAAGAAAACTCAAAGTCTCGTACTTTAAATCGGTTTTTCCGACCAGAAATGCCCTGAAAAAGCGGACAAATTCAAAGAAAAACCTCTAAAAATGACATTCCAGAGCCTACTTAATGAAATTTGAGTTTTTGTCACTTACCCCATTGGAAAACTGGGAATTTTTAGCATAAAATGTAGGAAATTCAAAGCCTCGTATTTCAAATCGGTTTTCTTGACTGAAAACGGCTTGGAAAAGCGGAAAATTCGAGGAAAAACTGGATAGAAATGTGAACAAGTCAATTAAAAATTGACGACTGTCAAAACTGGCAAATGACATTTATTACAAAACCTATTTGAAGTTGGTACAAACGGTGTTGCCACATCTAAACTTAAAAAAAAAACATTTTAAATGGAATTTTATTATTTATGTCATTTTAAAACTGGACATTTTTGCTAGAAAACGAAGAAAACTTAAAGCGTCGTATGTTAAATTGCCTTTTTCCATTGAAAAGCCCCGGAAAAGTGAAAAATTCGAGGAAAAACTGGCAAAAAATTACAAGGCGTCATTTCAAAATGGCCAACTAAAAACAACGTTGCCACATCTCATTTCGGAAAACAAAAATAACATTTTAAAAGGGTTTTTTGTTTGAAATTCAATTTAATAATTAATAATGATTATAATAATTAAAATACTCCAAATAAATCATAAGAAATGACATTACAAGGTTTCCTTATTGATTATAGTGAGTAAGACAAAGACAATGATAAAGTAGGATATGTTTGCAAAAACCACCGTTTTCTGAAAAAAGTATAAATCTTAAGAAAACCAACATTCCAAAGCCAATTTGATAAAACTAAAGTTTTTGAATATTCCCGACTCTTTGATCAGACGCTAAAAATCGCATTTTAAATATTCTCGGTTTTTGATTAGCTCCAAATTATTCGCTGACTGAGTCCCGTGATTAAAATAACTCTAGCCCTTTGGGCTCGCGTATAACTCTGGCCCTTCGAGCTCGTGTATAACTCCGGCCCTTCGGGCCGGGCTCGCATATAACTCCGGCCCTTCGGGCTCGCATATAACTCCGGCCCTTCGGGCTCGCATATAACTCCGGCCCTTCGGGCTCGCATATAACTCCGGCCCTTCGGGCTCGCATATAACTCCGGCCCTTCGGGCCGGTATTACTGAGTATCCCAGATTCACAGATATTTGTCGTGGAGGCGCGGAATTGATTGAAATAATGTTGTCAGATTTTTCTAAATTACATTGAAATATCGAAAATTGGAAAGTGTAATTTGTTAATTATTATTTTAATTAGAAATCAGGAATAAAAATTGAGATTGAATTTTCAATTTTTTGGGGGAGGTTTAGCCTCCCCTGCCTCCTCTGACGAGCCGCCACTGCTAAGAGTCTCGACGTCGGTTTTCTTGAGCCGTTTTCTCGCGTCCACTTTTTTCCAACAGGTTTGAAACGTTTCAAAACTGTTTTGAACGAATGTCAAAAAAGAAGACGTGAGAAAACGGCTTTAATGCATTGCATATTTATTGTTACATTTAAAGATATGTAATAGAAAATCTTCAATTTTGCAAATATTGGGAATTTAAATTTGCGTTGCGTTGACGTCAAGGCATTTATAGTAGGTTGTAGTAGTTTCTCTATATACCAACATACGATTAGATGCCGTTCTAAATTTGATCGTGGGTTATTTTTATAAAGAATTTTCTGCTTCTAGTCTAGCTAACTATAACCTACATGAAATTTTTTAGAAAAACCTCAGCATCAGTAATATTATGACAGACTAATTAGCCAGAAAAAAATATAACTTCAAAGATGATAAATTTGCTTACTAAAATAAAATTTCACATTGAAAATAATACCTTTAAAATTAGCATCTCGAGACAGTGAGAATTTACGGAATCGCTGCCAAAATTTCCCAAACTTTTTTCAGAAACGGGCAACGAATACAAATTATCGTATAAAATTTCGCTAACATAATAAATTTACATAACGCTATACGCTCCTGCCTATTTTTGTATAAACTCGCACTCAGGCGCGACCAGTAACTGATCGGCTGATGGTGGCTGGATCGAAAATAGACTTGTGCTATTAGTTTTAGGAAAAGAAAACTTCAGAGCAGTCGTAGTCTGTCAAATGCTACACAAGAACGAGAGAATTTTAGAAAAGTTTTCAAATTTGTTTTTCAATAACATCATCAGCTAAAGATTTTGAAACATGCATCCACGTCTACCTAACATGACCAAGAATCAATTATTTGAGAAAAAAATAATATGCAAAATTCTTTACACTCTAGAGATAGAAACATTAACAAAAATGCGAAAATGGGCAAAGCACAAATAAGTAGGATTCATTCAACTGTACTATTTTTCCTGTATCTGAAACAGTTATAAGATGTATGACACTTTTAAGTACTAAAGTACATATACTTGGCAAAAAAAATTCAGACTTCGACTCAATAGGTCAAAAGCCAAAAAAAAAAAAATTATATTTTCAAACTAGCAACAAATCTATATTGATTTTTTTTTCCCAATCAACCATTGGTGACACTTGATTGTGTTAAAGAGGACAACTAAAAATAGGATTATACTTATATAAACTTATAAAATTTCAGCAGAAATTTGATTTTTGGTTTTTTTATATTTTTGCTGGCACCTAAATGAAAATTACCTACTTATAATATCAATAATTCTGCACTAATTTTGAAATTCCATCTATTACCTACTTATTTCACCAGCAACTCAACAAATTATTCACTAAATACTTACAGCTCCAATATAATAACTTTATTGGAAAACTATCACAAAAAATCTAATTTCACAATATTAATTAATTTTTTTTTTTTTGGGTACTAACCTACTAAGTTGGCGGTATTAACGAGTCGAGATCTGCGACTGCTGTTCGGCACTGACTGCGTCGGGACGCGGCGCGTCGTTTTGGGCGTCTTGAGAAGCGTCGGATGACGTCTGGATGCGGGGGCGTCTTCCCGGGATCTCTCCCTACGATGTGGACGCAAAATTGCTACGTATGGTGTTTGTTCTATTACCTTTTTTGTATGTTTGTGTTATGTTGGAGGTGGAAATTTTCAAAATATCGTTTCTACTTTGAAGATCAAAAAGAGATTTAGACAGCAAACTTATAAACTTAATTATTTCATAAATTATAAGTTTTTTCAGAAGAATGTTTTTTGACAATAAAATTTTGTATACAAAAAAAAAATAGCTTTTTCTACAAACGTCACTAAAAGTGTCATTTTTAACGGATGCTGTCAGTGTCTAAAATTCCATTTTATGACACTGGTGTTAAAAGTGATTACTTTTAGCACTAGTGCTAAAAGTAATCACTTTTAGTGCCTTTGTAGAAAAAATAGTGTATGATATTCGTGCTAAAAGTGATTTTATTTTGTTCAAAGGGATGGAACACTCTGCCTTCGGCGTCGTGTCCCAAACTTCCCTTTTCACAAAATAAAATGTCACTTTTAGCACTTATATCATAAATAACTATTTTGTGACGCACTTTGCAAGTAGGTGTATTGAAGATCGAGCCAATTTGTTTTGAATGAAAAACAATATATTATATTTAAAAAAACATCATGTTTATTTACGCATAGGGTTAAGTTTGTTCACATAATGGTCAAGTCAAAAATTTAGTTAGGTAACTGTTGTTAAAAGTTATAGGTGTCTTCCTAATCCATAATTTGAAATTAAAATAGAGCTGATGTGACCAAAAACGTAGATACTGAGTAATCTTCCAATTTATCTTTAAAATTATTATTGATATTGATAAATATTTACGAAAATTTTGGCAAGAATGCAAAATTGGATAATTGATTCGAGACGATTTATTATTTCCTTGTGTCCAACTGTCATCATCAAACAAGATTTAGATTTTGGAAAACTTTGTTTTTTTTTCTATTAAAGATATTTTTATCCCAATAGAGGACTACAATTCCTGAAAATTTCAGGTCATTTGGACTTAGAATTCCAGAAACAAAATCATTTTAAGCAATTTGAGGTGATTTATAGAATTTTCATTAGTTCAAAAACTACAGGTGAGGTGAGTGTCTTATTTGGATAGTTCAACAGTATATTGGTGAGTAAATGGCTGGGGAACTCGCTGCGCTCGTCCCACAGAGGTCCACCCATAAGTTCCAGAACAAATCCACTCGTTTGTACTTGAATAACTTATCACAATATATTACTAGTTTGGTCGAGTAACATTACTAATTCCTGTCAAAAGACAAATTGACAAAAAGTGGATAATATTACAAATTCTGACTTTATCTATTAAGTTACTGTTCAAGTCCAAATAAGTGGATTGTTGCGGAACTTATGGGTGGACCTCTGCGGGACGAGCGCAGCGAGTTCCGCAGCCATCTAATCCTCAATATACTGTTGAACTGTTCAAGTAAGACATTCACCTGAAACATGTAATTTTTAAACTAATCCCAGTGATCAAAATTTGGACTCATTTAAGGAATAAATACGTAATTGTATTTATTAGATCGATGTGCCTAAGAGCACACACATGTGTCGAAACCGCAACCTTTATGTTTCTTTTATGTGTGGGAAGTGGAATACCGTGGCACAACACATTAAAGGAAAGTGGGAATGGTTTTCGTACTTGTGCCTTCTCTGTCAATTCTTTGATGACACATTGCCGACACATTTGCAAAACTATGTCTACCGCAAATCCGTAATTATTTACCACAAATTCCACTAAATTATTTTAGAAATCGCCAATGTGACTCTGCTTACACAAGCTAGGTGCAATGGGGGCGCAAGCACCCATACTGAATATATTATGGTGCGGAGCACCCATACGAAAAATTTTAAATGTATAATTTTCCTAGTTCAGGTAATGAAAAAAAAAATCGCGTGCAGCACAGTACACATGATAGAAGTGAATACTTATTTATCGATTCGTCGTTCAAAAATCAACAAAAACCAGAAAAATATGTGCAACGCCGTACACATGGTGGAAGTAAAACTTCTCGAAAACTATCCCCCGCTCATACAATTTTGACACTTAGCGTAAAGAGTCGGAGTGAAGACAAAGGAATACGCGCATCTATAGTGACATCACAAGAGTATCGGCGTTTGACAATAATAGTTTATAATCCTTGGTTTGTGTCAATCGTTCGTCAACTGTCATTGCCTGTCTTTCTCCGTCCCTCAACGTTATATTTTTTTCGCGAAATTTGCCAAAACGTGACGCGTCTTTCAAAGCACTCTCCATTCTCGTCCAAATATCAGACCGCCGCCTAAGAAACTTCACTCCAAAAAGCACAGGACACAAATGTATGAATGATGAAAATAATCACAGAACACAATAATAATAATATAACAAAAAGAAGACGCGCATCTGTAGTGACGTCACTGAGATATCGACGTTTATAGTATAGCTGTCTTTCTCCATCTCCTTACGTTGTATATTTCTTTTCTCTCAAGTAACGAAATTTGCTCGTGATGCGTTTTTCAAATCACTCCCCATTGTCGTCCAAATATCAAACCGCCGGCGCCGCCTAGAAATGTCACTCTAAAAAACCGCTGACGCAGCAGCGCAACACAATAGAGCTTTTCGAAAACGATGTTCCGATTCACCCGATGACCAATTGAAAAAAGACAATTTTAATTAGTTGGTGATCTGATTCGGGTTAATCGGAACACCGTTTCCGGGAATGCCTATTATGATCCGAAAAATACCGACAGATGAGCAAACCTGTGTAGTGTATAATATCCTTGGGTCTGATCCAAGAGGTTCAATCAGCGAGTCGAGTGGCTGTTAAATGGCGGGCGGCGGCCATGGGTGCGCTGTTCTGTTTCGCACTTTGCATTTCTGGGAATCCCATTATCAGTCAAAAACAACCTTAGACATTATTTAAAGGTTGATAGGTATTAATTGAATAATTTGACAAAGGAAATTTTTCTGTAGATTTTTGGGTAGTTTAGGAAGGGTTCGAATTCGAAAGCTTGCGTCAAACCTCACTTTTCCGCGACCGGAAGCATTTAGATCATGAAATAACCACTTTTCCGCATTACTTTTCCGTACTAGTGCGGAAAAGTAGAATACTCAATATTGGTAGGTACCTATACAGGTACCTACTTACAGGTTCCAGGTATACCTACCTACTACAGACAGGTGCGGAAAATTTAAAAACAGAATATCCTTAATAAATAATTGGTAAATATGTATTATACAGTGTCACAGATCACCTACATAGGTACCATACCTAGGTACAAATAGTAACACTTTCACGACCGCTATTATGAAATTTGACGATGCAAGCAACGCGGTTGGTTTCAAGAAACCAACCGCGTTTTTTTGGGTAGCATAACTTAAATTATATATTTTTTACAGGTTATATGTGTTTTGTTATATATTTTTTGTATCAACATTTGATGTCACATGTATGTGACATCGGTTTCCGATAAGTTTTCCATTAAAATTTACCACCTCACACAATGGCAAACCGTGCGACACACATGTGTGACATAAACTGTTAGCTGTTCTAGACTCTCGGCTACGCTGTATAGGCGATAATTATTGTTCAATATCCAGTGAGTGTTACCTTGTAACGTCAAACTCCAGTAGGAGAGTCTAGAAGCAACAGAAATCCGCACTAGTTGAGAGACGATATGAATCAAGATATGAACCACAACTGCCACAAGCTTAAGACTGAAACAGATTATCCAATCCTGAAACCATGCGACACAAATCGTCGTTAATTTCACAAAGTGTCGTATCTCAAATCAGAGTTTTATTGAGATACGTCACTTTGTAAAATTAACGACGAAATGTGTGCCAAACAGTCCTAGAAACTGATGCCAAAACACATCTGTCGCCGTTGAACCGCCCAGGAGTTATTTGCATTCAATCATTGTAGGGTCATTTCATTATGTCACTCTTGTGTGACACCAGTTCCTGGAAAAAACTGCTTGTCACATATGTATGACGCGTGGTCGTGAACGTGTTAACTTTCATCTCATAGAAAAAATACTATTCCTAACTCGTGCGGAAAGTCTCTTTTCCTCACTCGATTGCTTGCTGCAATCGCGAGCGGAAAAGTGACACTTACCGCACTAGTTAGAAAATAATATATTCTATTTGGAAGTTCCACCAAAAATGAATCTTTAGCTATTTTATGCCGTCTTTGGCTTAGCACCCATACAGATTTCAGAAAGCCGGCGCCTATAAGCGTCCATCGATTCTCTCATAAAAACTAACATGTCAGAATTGTCATTGCGATAAATAATAAATATAATCCATTATTATTGACTTTTCTCAAGCTAACCAAAGTCGATTTTCTTTGCGACGATAGCTTTTCTATGTAGTTTTTCCATACACTATTGTAGGACACAGTGGCGTTCAAATAAGAAATGTATAATAATAATTTTGGTCAATAATAGTTATTTGTTTCACTAGGCAGAAAAGTACAAGATTTAATGCCGAGGCTGAGGAAACCAGCCAAGGCATTAAATCTGCTTTTCTGCCATGTAAAACATATAATTTTTTCTCCTCTTGTTCAAATTCACACATGGATATGTTTTTTATATTTATTTCATTCGTTATTATCATCCAAATAATTAAATTATTTTGACAATTGTCATTGTCACCATCAATTTCAAATACCAAATTGAGTGAAATTATTACCTGGAACGTTGTGACACTGTCACTTTTAATGCCTCGGCAGTAAAAGTCCACTTTTACTGCCTAGGCAGTAAAAATACTACTTTTGATCCTGTCAAGTGTCATTAAAAGGCCGCTTTTACTGTCATTCGGAGAAAAATTTATTTATTAAGTCATATTTTTTGTTGATGCAGTCAGTTTTAATTAAATTATTGCCTAATTTTGGCAACAATGGGCATTTTAGTGCTGCTTACATATTTAACCAAAGAGAAAATGAAGAAAAATATGGCAGCTATACACAAAGTTACCTATTATTGCCTTATATGCGTTAATAGTCACAACTTGGGTCTTGTGTTACACGCCAACCTTCTGGTGTCACACAATTCCTACTTTTTTCAAATAATGACACAAATACGAAATTTTGTTACACTACTACGCATTTGTGTGTTTAGTATTAATCTCAGAAACAATTGACATTATTGACAAGACAACACATAACAGTTCCGAAAATGTTTCTATTTGGTGACTCGCCCTGACACGTCCTAACTAGGGTTGCCACCTCGGGCTTTCAGATATTGTCTCCGGGCTCCGGATTACTAGGTCTTTTCTCCGGGTAAAACCGCATTTAACAAAAAACCGCATTATTAACAAAAAAAACGTAAAAATAATTCTTATGTCCAGGAAAAAAGAAAATAAGATTCAGCGCAATACTGTTCCTGCTCTCCCTCAAGGATATTACACACTACTATAGGATTGCTCATCGGCCTCGATTTTTGGAATCAAGGTCATATAGTGTTGCACCGTTGCCGACGTCATCAACGGTGCGGTTGTTAGTTAACAAAAACCTCAGATTGTGTCAATTTCAATATGAGATTGTTTTTGTGTGGCACAATCCGAGGTTGTTGTTTGCTAACAAGGACTTGACTAACGATTGATCTCGTCGCCATAAATGTACTAAAACCAAGTATACATAAAGTAAAAGTCAGCGGAATCATGCCTGTAGTGCAAATACCCTACGTCAAAGGCGAGAAACGACACGCTGTCTACGTCATCACTGGTGCTTTGGCGTGGTGGGGGCTTGAGATTTGATCTACAGAGGCCATATGCAGATAGGCTATCCTATGACCTATGGTTGTCCTATACTGTGTAGTGTGTAATAGTCCTTGGATCTACCAGGATCTACCTCTCCAACCGTCTCAACTCCCAACCCTGAAGCATCATTCGGTGATAGCAGGGGAGACGTGTATAGAGATAGAGTATACCTAATGCATCTGTTATCAGATTTGTAGGATTTTTATTTATTTTTTTCAATAAGGGATTTTTTTCTCCGGTTCAAGTTACTTTCCAAGGTGGCATCCCTAGTCCTAACGTGTCAACAATGGTCGAAGGTGCCAACCCTATTTGTGAAAAAATATCAGCAGAGGCGGTAGATGGTAGAGGTTCATGTTCTAATGTCAAACATTGTAGGGCAAGCGTTTCAATGAAAAAAATGCGAAGAATAGGCTCGTACAGTCGTACAGCATATTTTTTTTTATTACATATTCTAAAAAAATTGTTGAGTTTAGCAGTTATGCAAAATTTCATAATTTTCTGAGCCCTTGTTCATATTTAAATAAATTATCAAAGTACTCAAGATTTGAAACACGCGGTGACGTCACTGCATCTCTTACGTCGATCGTCGTGGTACAGTCACTTCGACAATACGGGCTTTGTTTTGACAAATTTTGGTTTGGCATCGTTTAGACAAGTTTCAGTTTGGCATTTTATGGTAGGGGTTTGATGTTAAAAAAAATAGTATATTACATTACGAGTGTAGAAAGTGACAAATTTCACACGAGTGTTTTTTTGCACGAGGCGGTAGCCGAGTGCGAAAATCACACGAGTTTATGAAAGACGCTTTCTTACCAGTGATGTACACCATTTTTCCTACAACCAGAATCCGATTTACACCAATTTTCTCTTATTTTATTTCTTTCCATTTTCAACACACGTGCTGAAAGTACTTTCAATCCATATATTGGAAGTACCTACATTGTGATGTCAATCACAAATAATGTCAACAGTATTTTCCACATGTGTACTGAAAGTACTTTTAGCAAGCGTATTCAAAGTACTTTCAGCACATGTGTGATATTTCACGCATTCCAAAGAACCAGCTAGTGCGGATTTTGTCATTTTCGTATGTGGTTGTAGGAAAAAAAATATTGTATAGTTCCGCAAACTGTGTGCCAAACTGTCAATAGAAAATCAGTTGACATTGCGTTAGGCCGTGTTTATGTTGGAGCTGTGATAAACGATAAAAGCAACGATACTAATGATACTTTACATTAGTATCGTTGCTTTTATCATGTATCACAGCTCCAACATAAATACGACCTTATGCAAAACCATGTATGACGGCCTTTAGCCTGTCTCGATCCGAAAGATGCTATCACGTCACAGCAATGAATTTCCGAGGCATAACTGTTTTAAAATTAAAAAACGCGTCACTTTTTTAATATTTATCCAATTGAGCTGAAATTTTTTTTATGTGCTATAGGTATGTGAGTAATACTCTATAAAAATGTGAAAAACCGCGTTAAAAAAATTTCATTGAACCAATTCCTGAAAATTTCAGGTTAAGCTGAACATTTAGGGTACTTACCTTAGAGCTGAATTTATTTATAGTCGTTTCTTGAGGTCTGAGAAAACCTCAAGGAGCAACTATACCTATAAATTCGGCTCTTCGATATAGTTCCTGAATAGCTAGATATCTATTATGTATTTATTAATTATTTATGATGAGTTTTTCACCCTTATAGGTTCCAAAATAATATAGCATCGAAAATAAAGTCACACCCGACCTGACAATTTCCACTATGCGTTACAACATAATGATCTTGTGTAAATAAGGGAAGAATGTGGTAAATAATCCGTAATAAAGCTACACGGATCCTACATGTGCCTTTTTGGATAAATCTTAGGAAAAATTTCTACTTTGTGTCGAAAAAAAGTTCACTAGGTATGTTTTTTTTAAAAACAAAGTTCCTACAATGTGTTACAGCACACGTTTCACAAATAGGTATTTGTGTCTTTGATCGACACAGACATAATCCCCACATAGTTTTGACTCAATTCCTATTTTATGTTATTCAACAATTTCCTTTATGTCACAATGCCCAGGGTGTGGTAACAATTCCTATACCGTGTACAATTACGCACAATTTCTTTTTAGTGCCAAACTGTAAACAAGCTGTGACGTCACTCGAGATTTTGTGTACTATTGACGCAAAATAAAGTAATTTTAACGTAACAGCGACGTCGCCAACAACACAATAGAGAGTTATTGGAACTATTAAATACTGCTTCGCAGTATTAAGGATTTACATTATTTTATTAGTGCATCAGCACTATATTTCCAAGAAAAAAACAGTTATTGGAAGACTGTAGTAGGTGCTAGAGTATTACCTTATTTTGTATACATAATTTTGACAGCTGATAGCTATGTTTATAAATTCAGCCTCAAAAAGTATTTATTTTTGTTTGTGATTTTCTGCTGATACCCATTTTTTGTTGTTATCCACAGTAAAATAGAAAACTATTGTAAAAAATAAATTTTCTAAGTAAAATTACGTCATCGTCGAAAAGCGAAACGTCAAAGTCGTTCAAAATGTCAGAAATTTGAAATAAGGGAAGTTTACTGCCTTGCACTAACCATACACAAATAAACACAAGCAGTAACCTTATTAAGGGAATCCTTATTTTCGGACCCAAATGCGCATGCGTAGATGTCAAAATAAGGCTAATTTAAATACTGCTTGTTCTTATTGCACGTCCAATAACTCTCTATTAAAGAGTTATTGGACGTGCAATAAGGACAAGCAGTATTTAAATTAGCCTTATTTTGACATCTACGCATGCGCATTTGGGTCCGAAAATAAGGATTCTTTTAATAAGGTTAGGTACTGCTTCTCTTTATTTGTGTATGGTTAGTGCGAGGCAGCAAACTTCCCTTATTTCAAATTTTCTGACGTTTTAGACGACTTTGACGTTTCGCTTTTCGACGATGACGTAAATTTATTTTTCACAATAGTTTTCCATTTTACTGTGGGTAACATCAAAAAATGGATATCAGCAGAAAATCACAAACAAAAATAAACACTTTTTGAGGCTGAAATTTATAAACATAGCTATTAGCTGTCAAAATTATGAATACAAAATAAGATAATACTCTAGCACCTACTACAGTCTTCCAATAACTGTTTTTTTCTTGGAAAAATAGTGCTAATGCACTAATAAAATAACGTGTAGATCTTTAATACTGCGAGGCAGTATTTGTTCCAATATCTCTCTATTTTCGTTTTGGGAATAAAATGCTCACTGGGATGAGAATAACGCACATTTGAGTGAGTCAGTTTAGTATCGTAATTAAACAACATATTGATGAATAGATGGCTGCGGAACTCGCTGCGCTCGTTCCGCAGAGGTCCACCCATAAGTTCCGCAACAATTCACTCACTTGAATAAGTTGTCACAATATGTTACTAGTTTGGTAAAGTAACATTCTAATTCCTGTTGAAAGGCAAATTGACAAAAAGTGAATAATCATAATCTTACAAAATTTGACTTTATATAATAAGTTATTGTTCAAGTACAAATAAGTGGATTATTGCGGAACTTATTTGTGGACCTCTGTGGGACGAGCGCAGCGAGTTCCGCAGCCATCTACTCACCAATATACTGACGAACTATCCAAATAAGACACTCACCCGAAACTTGTAGTTTTTGAACTAATGAGAATGAGAATAACTGACATTTGAATGAGTCAGGTTAGTATCGTACTTGAACAACGTAATAATAAGTAGATAACTGGTCCACCCATAAATTCCGTAACAATTCACTCGTTTGTACTTGAATAACTTGTCACATTATGTTACTATGTTATAGTTTGTCTACCTATACAGGTAGAATGGTTCACAAAATCAGTAGTAGGATAGTACTTTTACAATTTTTGGAACCAAATATATGAGAGACTGCTCAATCAAATATAGACAAACTATATATTTTTGGAATCGGGGCATTGTGATCTTCATGAAAAAAGCTGGAAGCATGCAAAATTTCACATTTCTGACATTCAAATTTTGTTTCTGATCATGGTTTCTAAAAATTCAGTCAAAACTGTACAACTTTTGCGTTTATACCTTTTTTTACCTGTAAAGGTGAAGGCTGTAGGTGGGATGTCAATATATAAAAAAACACCCAATACCTACTTATTTAAAATCACCTTATTCTCCTTAATAGTTCCTCCCATTCCCATATTTTTATGGGCCATTTCTTCGAGAAACCGTATCTTGCACAATGCGTTGCTAAAACTAACCCAATCTGGCTTACTTTAACTTAAACTGCCCTTCCCCCTTTCAAAAGAGCTGTATCCGCCCCTGTTTTCTGAGTGCCTTTTTTCATAAAATCTGGCTCCAAATCTCAGAATAATTTAGTGTACCTATGGAGTTTCTGGGATCTCAAAGGACCATAAGGACACAAAATCTCAACAACAAAAAAGTGAAATTTCATCGTTTCAGTGATTTAGATTTTGGAAAACTTTGGAAGATCATAACTTTTTTGCTCTTAAAGATAGAAAGCTGAAATTTTCAGCGATTCTTTATTCTAGTAGAGGATTACAATCCCTGAAAACTTCAGCTCATTTGGACGTATAGTTCCAGAAATAAAATCCTGTTAAGCAATTGGGGTAATTATTCAATTTTCTGAGTGTAGTGTAATCAAACAAGTTTATTTTCAAGTTTGTGATATTAACTAATTGAAAAGATTTGATAAAATAGAGTTTTTCAGAAAACTCCTGTCCTATTTAAACCAAAGCCTCCTACCAATATCGTATTAGAGTTAAACCTATAAAAATTTTCATTTACCTTTTCATCCCGAAAAGACATTAACCATTTCCAAACAAATGAACATCACCGACACGTGACTTACCAGTTCGGTCACGTGTCACCGAACGTGCGTCGAACATATTCGGTTGCGGGGGTGCGAGTTTGGATACAATTAAAAAAAAAAACACCCTCCACTTGTACATTAGGCTGTAAGGGATGATTTTTCTCACTCAATTTGCGCTCTGGATCAACACTGTGTTTGATTAAAAAGGTGGTGAAATGTCAATTTGTGTGTTTTTCCCAGAGAGAGGGTGCATATGGTGATGGTAATTGAGGCAAATATTTGGAAATAGGTGCCGTATATAGCAGTAGGTAGGTAATGTGGCTTTAACCTTTTGGCGCACCCACAAAATTTGCATTAGGGGGAATCTCAAATAATTATTAAATATTTAATTGAAAAACTCTTGACTTTTTACTGGAGCTTCTTCAAAAACAATAAAGTTAATTTCAGATCGTATTTCGAAAACGAGTGTCCTGGATTTTCGCAAAAGTGGGACATCGCGCTTAAAAGTATTGGCCAATGCCAACTCAAAGTTTATTTGGGTCAGCCTGGATGTATATTTTGATTTTGGAAGATACGCAAGTCACAACAATGCCAATTGTCAATACATGAAAAAATTGATATCTATCAATATTAAATTCTATTGTGTGTGTTTGATAATAATCTTAATTGTTAATGTTTTCGTATCGGTTTTTCTCCTAATGGTTTGAGTTTGAACGCAAATCTTTTGTCTTTGGTAATAATTTTATATTGGGACTCTTTGAAAATCTTTTACACCTTTTCCATATGTTTTTCAGATATCGTAAGTTTTATTTTAGAAAGCGTCAATTGTATTTCAGATTAGTTGATTGTATTTCAGAAAACGTGAATTTTATTTTAGAATTTGTCAGATGTAGTTCAGAAATCATCGTGACCCATTATAAATTTAATTCAATACACTAAATACTAAATAGATCACATCTGAAATACATTTGATGAATTCTGAAATACAATTGACAATTTCTGATTTATAAATAAATAATCTGAAACGCAAATGACGTTTTCTGAAATAGAATAACTGACAAAGTTGAAATACCTACAAGTAACACTTTCTGAATTTAAACTCATACAACTGGAATACAATTGACGCATTCTGAACTAGAATTGATGAATCTGAAATAGAAGTGATAAATTCCACATTCTGAAATACTTATGGAAAAGGTGTAGACTTTGCTGGTCTTGATTGTTCCTTCTCTTCTTTATCCTGAAATCAGTTCAAATTTTGACATTGAGACTTGACGCAATAATAAATTATTGTCAAATTTGAACTTTCTACGCTCAATTTGTTGTTCAACAATTCAAAAAATGGCACTTCCCAAAACAGAAAAGAAAATAGACGATATGAATAAGGCGGACGAAATGTGGAAATGTTTTATTCGAGCCGAAGACGACTCTCATATTATCTGGCAGAGCAACTGGGGTTGGATTATGGAACAATATCGGTACCTTTTCAATGAAATCAATAAAACAGCAACAAAAATTTAATTTTCAGTTCACTCGAGAGTAAATTGAAAGAGAAAAGCAAACAATCGAAATTCTTAACGCAAATTCTCGAAGACAAGAAAGAAGACTCCAGAAAAGTACTGAAAGGTGCTGACACCAGTAATCACGTATATGGATATTTAACCAATTATGAAGAATTTCAGTTGGAAATATATGGTCCCGACATATTTAAACCGAAACCGTTGCCTCCAATTTATCACCTCCCAAAACAATTCGAATAAAATTTCATTATGTGTACCTAGTCGAAATAAAACATAAATCTCCGAGTCAATTTTCATTAAAGGGTACATAAAAAGGAAAACAGGATCATAAATTATATCGTTTCCGGCCAAGCAAAGCTAGTAAAGTTAAAAACGACCCATTTCCTTATACATACTTCAAGCTGAAAGTTTGAAAACTTTACTCGTTTATGAAGAAATCCAAACTGTGGATGCGAGTTTTGTTGTAATAGATTGCCTGTATTGGGATAAGTAAAATTGATCGTAAATTTTCCTTATAACATGGAAAATTATTTTTATTAGTTCTAATCCGACGAAAACGAATTTTAGCTTCTCGTCGTATGTTGTTAGTAGATACGAAAATAGCTTCATCTCGCGTGAAGGTCATATAACATTCAAACAGAAAATTTTATTATTGTCCATGTGTTACGACACCACGCGCGGTCTGATTTTTCCTTTTTCTCAATGTTAAAAGTTGGCGGTTCCCAAAAACAAAATAAAACACCTCGCATTTATTTCTAAAAGTAGGAATGCAATCATCAATGAATTGGAATTGGAAATTTTCCAAAAAAGAAATTGAAATATAGATTTTTTCCAATAAGTTCTAGAACGGCAAAGAATTGTATTGCTGAATAGCTTTCAAAACAATAACGAACTCTCGATGTAGATATACTTTGTTTGATTTGAAATTTTTGAAAATATGTACGTTCATCTATAGGTAACATCTTTAAACATATCTACGCTAGTATAGGTATTTATTTACTACTTGAATTCCAATTTTTGGCAAAGCCACAAGCCCTGGCTTTTTAAATTTAGAATCAATAGATGCGTATTAGCAGTAGAAGATAAATTTTTGTTTCAAATAATTATTTGGATCCAGCAAAATTCCAGAAGCGAATAAAAGTCGCCGGAACGTTCTAGTTGCATGCGCGTAAATAATACTGAAATATTCAGAAAGTTTTCGTTCCGGATGAGACTCGAGACCGGAGCCTCATATTTCCGGGTTTCCGGATGAAGTTGGGTCTGGTTTTATGAGGGGAAACTGCATTAGATTATCAGTGGGGATGATTTAATATGATTGCAGCAACAAAATTATTACTTATTATAAATGAGAATTATCTGTTTTCATGAATCCAACCCTTTTAGGCCAATTTCCTGTTCTTTCAACATACTAATTGACTCCCGATTTTGTATCAGAATCAATTAAGGCACGTGCTTTGTTGTTTTTGACACGTGCTAGAAGCTAATTTTGAGGCACGGCATATATGATTTTAGAAAAAAGTCAGATTTTTTGTGTTACACTTTCGATATTCGCGTGTTCATGTCAATTAGGCGCTACCAGAAAGAAGCTAGACCAAGCGCCGCGACGCTCTTTATTCGACCGTCAGCTCGAATATCCGGTTTCCGGTTGGACGTTCGCCGGAACAAGACTTTACACTCTGAGTTTATGATGCATTATATCATTTTATATCGGGGGAAACTTGGAAACTTCCCCCTTTGGTATATAGAGCTTTCCTGCCTGTTTGTTCTTTTGTCTTATTTTTGCCAGGCCATATTAAAATTTATAGATAGACTGGATAGATAGCAGTAAAATATCAAATACATGATTAACATAAGGGATCCCAATTATATAAATATGTATTTGTTAAAAAACCGTCAATAATAGGGTAATACATCATTAACTTTTAGATATTAACTAGCTGACCCGGCGAACTTCGTACCGCCTCGCCTCTGAATTATTAAATACCTAATAAATATTTTGTTAACATATCTATTAGCTGAATTAAATTCAGTGTTTTTCGATGGTGAATTTGGCTTTGGTTGAAGAAAACTAATAGCTGTTTTCGGGTACCACCCTTTGAGTGCTCCCGAGTTACTCCGAAGTACTCCAGCAGTTTGACCCGTTTGGTATCAAGCGTTCGAGTGCAAAACGGATGGAGTATGACAGGTGTGAAGTGTTCTATTCACTCTGCACCCGAGAGCGGCTATGGTTTACTCTCTGGATCAGAAGTCACCTAAAATTAAAATTTTACATCATCCCTTTTTAGGCAGCTTGTGGACATTATTCTTGTAAAGTGTACCACCAAATAAATAAACTCAGGCACAGGAATGTTCAAAGAATGTAAAAAAAAATCTCCAGCGCAGCCCTGTCTCACTCTATCTGCACTGCATGCACTGCACTACTCCATCTGTTCTACTCTACCTGCACTATTCTATCTGATCTACTCTTTTTGCACCACTCTATCTGATCGGAATAGTGGAATAGTTCTGTTCGGAATAGCTCCAGTTCCTGAGCAGCATTGTTCTACTGTATCTGCAATGAAATTACCGCGCAACGGCAAGCTTCGTTCTAGGTATCAGAGATGGCGTCGTATATAAAATGGTTTGCAATGAAAATGTGGCGGTAAACTCGGTATCGGTTATAAGAGATGGCGCCGTATGCGGGCTTAGTGAATTTTTTTCATAAATAAGTAAAATAAGTAATTTTGTTCTTTGTTTTTTTTTTTGGGATTTTTTCGATTTATTATGTTATTAGGGACAAATACAAATCCAATAAAGCAAAAATCAAAAAAATCAGTCCAGCCGTTCTCGAGTTATAAGTGTTAGAACCAACACAACTGTGTGTTAAATATATAGATAATTCTTTGTGAACTCGATCGTGTGGAAATCTTTAATTTTTGCCTCTTATTCGACTTGTCGTTTTTGAGTTATAGGTACGTATGAGGGTTTGAAATTTCGATTTTGAACAAAAATAGACTTCTACCTATTAGAATGTTGCGAGCGACAAAATCGGATTACAGACAGAGGCGCCGACTTTTGAAGGATAACTTTATATATTTGTTTGTAGAGGGAGGGGGAAGCACGCCGAACGCGCGAAAAGTACTTTTTTCTGCACGAATTTTTAGCCATGAAAATATTCATTTTCCTAACTAGTGCGGAAAAGTAAAATAATTATGCAATGTTAAGTCATCCTGGTACTTTCATGTTCTAAAATGCGCACGGAAAAGTATTTTTCCGTACGGTCGTTAGAAAAATTTCCTCATTCAATTGTTACACACATGCCCTAACTGACGTTTTGTTTTACTTTAGCCACCTCTGTCAACTGTCAGACTGTCACTGTCAACCAATAACCAATGAACTACTAAAGTCTGTTTTTTTTTTCAAAGGTAAAAGTCAAAATGACATTATGTTGGCAATACAATGTAAAATTGTCAATGCTTTCAAATTTTTTATGTAGAAAAGGCTTGTGTTGCCAACACCAAATTTTTGACTCGGGGAATTATCTTAAAAAAAAAAAAAAAACTGTAGTCAATTTATTTTGTTCTTGTTCTGGTTCCAGTGCTAATAATTTTCAGTGTTCCAGGGCGTTCGGAAAACCCACTCCGAACCTACTCTAGAGTCAAACCTGTTCTGGTTCTAATTAAAAACCCGTACCTGATTGTAGCAAATCGTTTCACTTCTGCCCTTCCTTCTTGTTTACTTTTATATTTTTTATATTCCAGGTTGTGTTGCTATAGGTCCGTAGAAGTTTCCTGCTTTCGTTATATCGGTTGAGTTCGTGTACTGCAGGGAAAAGCAGGTGGCGCTCTATATTTAATTATCTAATTGATCCACACCCCTCTCCGCATTGGAAGCTAGTCGGCAACCCTTCACACGAAGTACCGTTTCTAGATTTTCGCCACCGACCAACCCTCTCTTTCTATTTTTTATTTTTTTGTTTGAGTTACCCATTCACTGTCTCACTTCCTCAAATTTTATTATTTACTTTTCAGTCGCGTTTTTGCGGGTAACAATGTTTTCATTTGACTGATGACAGTTTATTAACGAACGACGCAAGAGGTATGAAATACTACACCAAATTTTACCTGTGTTCAATTTCAACGTTGGCCGGACGTTTTCTAAGAATTTCTATCTGACTTTATGATCGGCCGTGTCAGATGACATTTTTAAAACGTTTCATAAGTTACAGGACATAGAGATAACGACGGATTGACGCCTTCAACGCAACGTTGAATTTGGTACAATATTATGACGTCCAATTTACGTTTTTTATCTTACCTTTATTATTAGTCGTGTTGAACGACGTTTAAAAAACGTTTCAGAGGTCACAAGTATGCAAGAGGACGACGGTTTGACGTCACCTATTTAACGTTAAAACTGGTTTTCATTTATTACGTTAAAATTGAGCTAGTTAGATAAAGGTCCGATTTCCTGACCACATATCAGGGACGACGGCACGGCACGACGTAATTTCAACGAAAAATCATTGGCGGTCACTTATCAGCACTTCTGGCGACGTTGTATTTGGTTAATACGTAGTCGCACGGACATACATGTGCTGATTGGGAAGAACTGACCACAAATAACTAAAGGACAGAGTACTAATACTACTTGTATAATTCTTATACAAAGTTGTGTAAATTTAAATTACATGATACTGAACGGAATGACCATTAAGCACGTTTGTACTTCCGCAGTCCCCACGAAAGCTACCATGGGTGCTCCGCACCTATGAGATGTTGCTCATGGGTGCTCCTGCCCCAATGCCCCCATGTAGTCGGCGCCAGTGATTACAGATTTGCGATAAGCGAATTAAACGATAGAAAATATAATATAGTATAGGTATCTACTTTTCCACAAAAAATCATTAAATTCAGGAAGAGTAAGGTTAATAGATAAATAATAAAAACGCTTTAACAATCGAATTTTCAAACTGCTGTGAAATCGCGGACTCGGAAAGTGACGTCACTTCCTGGAAAATGCGAGGATACCGAATTTCGCATAGGTATAATCGTTGAGCTCATTTAAACTTCAAAATTTATTCGTATTCTTAAATGTGACAACAAAATCATGGATATCGGCTTAAAGCTTAGTTCTCACTTGCGCGAAATTCGCTCTTTTTTGACATTGCTTCAACAAATTGACATTTGATACACGCCGCATAAAAAGTCAAATTGTTGAAGCAATGTCAAAAAAAAGAGAGAATTTCGCGCAAAAAGAGCGAATTTCGCGCAAGTGAGAATGAAGCATTAGACTTTAGCCAATGAGACGGCGTTTTCCGTCACGTGATTTTTTGTCTCAATTTGCTATGCCTTAAAATGACATTTAATGGAGAAATGTCAGTTTAGGGAATGGGTAACTACGTACCTACTTAACGTTAAGGCTCCCTTAAGGCCTAAGGGCCGAATTTATAGTCATTCGTTGAATCTTTCTTGGAGTCGCGAGTTTAGAATGGACAATTGCTACTATTTGACAAGCTAGTCATGTCAATTCTAAACGTTCAAGGCTTCCTTAAGGTCTGAGGAAACCTCAAGGATCGCCTATAAATTTGGCCCTTAATTAGTTGGTAGAAACCAAGGAGAATACACACTCTAAGGAGTGCTTATCGGCCTCGTTTTTGATAATCGCTACCTTAGAGCAGGAAAGCGCTGTCCTACGGACATAAGGAGTAGGAACGCGCCATTCTGCTTATGAAACTAAAGTGAAGCCAAATTTTTGGCAAATGTTTGGCACCAAGATACAGGTAAAGCATTGAATTGCCATAAGCGCCATTTTCTTGGTGCCAATACCTGTAAAAAAACGGCTTCATTTTCCAAATCCAGGTTACTACTCCTCTTTACCTTTACCTGCTCTAAGATCGCTACCATATTGGTGTGATACCATTTCCGAACTCATTCAAATCTTCAGCTGTTTAAACAGCCTACGTTAAGGCGAGAAATAACATGCTGCCTACGTCACAACTGGGTTGCGTTTAGACATAGCACTCTGGGTGTGACAGTGACCCTAGAGTAGCTCTAAACCGTTCATAAATTAACAGGTGTTTACTCGAAGCGTTACGCTGGGGAATCGGTCAGAAATCGAGGTTAACGTGCCCAGAGTGCGCCCAAATTCAAATTACCCCGCTCAGGGACTAGGTTGAAAAACGCCCCGTGGTTTTTACCGGGTCTGACGTTGACATTTAGCGCAACACCCCCATTTACGTTCAGAAAAGGCACACCTAGAGTGCACTCCAAGTAATGACGTCAGAACACTCTGGCAAACAACTACTCTACCTTCACACTTCATTTCTAAACGCACTCTGGTATTTTGGCATGGGAGGGAATTAAGGGGGGATTTATAACACACGGGCCGCACAGGCCTTAGGCCAAGCGCGCAATAGCTATTTATTGTCGCGCCAGTGTTTAGTCGCTAAAATGGAACATTAATATTGTAATGAACATGAATGTATTCTGCGACAAAATAATCACTGCGAATAAATAATAGAACGGCGACGCGACTGCGACAAAATCGCACGACAACAAATTGCTAGTGCGCGCTTACCCTTATGAATTCTCAACTGGTAATGCCATCTATTGACAATTTTGAAAATTAAGATCTACAATCATCGCATAGTTCCACATCCCCGCACCGCGCATTTATTCATTTGGTTGTTTCTTTTTGTAAATATTAACAGAAACAATCCAAAACATATGCGTTTTCTCGCGTCCACAAAAGTTCAGCGCGGATTCTGACAATGGATTGCAAATATCACGCCAGCGTTGCACTTGAAAAAAAAAACAGGTTTCTGTACATAGGCACATAGGAAGTTACAATAAGCTGTTGATAGAGGGCGGCACATCCGACAAGACATTATCCTTGATGTATTCAAGAAAAAAATTCAAAAAATACATTTTAAAACATTTCTACCTACTGAAGGTTCTTAACAGTAGTGTTAGGTCTTGATTCTTGATAGTATGAGCACAGCTTGTATGAGTATGACAAAGTCGTCAAATTATAATGCCAACCTTTGGCTGTAGGAAAGGAATTGCTGGGTAACATCCCAACAAAATCAAAACTCATCATGTAGTCTAGGTCCTTTTTGCAACTTTTTTTTCTTTTTTTTAACATTCTTTGACTGTAGTTGATTTGGCTCCTCTTCGTTTCCATCACTTTCTTGTTTATTTTTTCTATATGGATTCGCATAATTCAAATCTCTAGGAACATAATTCAACTCTTGACTAGCCAAGGATAGAATTTTGATGGTACTATTATCCAATAAATATTTCACTTGATAACAGTAAGCGATGCCCCATTGAAGCAAAATGTCCCAATTGTTGTTTGTCTTTAATACAGAAACTGATATTTCTGGCAGCCTCAAAATAATTTCAGCAAATAAGGCAGAGTTTTCTATTATGTTTGATAAGGCGTCTCTTATGTTATCGTCTGTGGGAAATTCTGAGACGCCTGGTATAAAGTGGGAAGCTTCAATTTTGGCTCTGCTGTCTTGCATTATGGTAAATACCTTTTCTGCCATGAGAGTAATCATTTGATATTTTTTCTCGTAATTTCTGAGTTTTTGAAAACTTTTAATTGCTGCTAACTGCTCTGCACGTTGTCTCTTCAATAATTTTTTATCTGTGATATTAGTTAAGCAATTACTTCACAATTAATTGATATTTTACCTTGCAGATGCCATACAACAAAAAAAAAAAGGATACAAAGCTGCTCCGCAATTTCTGACTTCTTGAGTAACTGATTCGCGTCGCTTAATGGAGTTAATACGAAAATGAATAATACTAAATTTAATTTAAAATTCATATTAAATTATAATAAACTTGGTTGATACATATAATTTATAACATAAATAAATAAACAATAACACAAACAAATCAAATCAATAGTTCTTTTCACGTGGCTCCAGTTGAACTAACCGGGTTACAAAATGGTTAGAGAAAGAGAAATGACATACCCGGTTACAAATTGACGTGATGGATACCTACCACTCGAATTTGAGCGGTATATTCATTGGGTATGTTGCGGTTTGTTAAACTGGAGCCACGTGAAACGGGTAAATAATCTATAGTTCTTTTCACGTGGCTCCGCTTTAAGTAACCGGGTTACAGAAATGACATACCGCTTTCTAACCCGGTTACAAAATGACGTGATGGATACCTACCACTCGAATTTGAGCGGTATGTTGCGGTTTGTTAAACCGGAGCCACGTGAAAAGGCTTCTTGTTTGTCTTGTGTTTTTATCTATGATTTTTGTTAAAATATTATTCGTACATACATGCGAGCATCCATCGCTAGATAGACGAGTCAGGCCCATGACCATAAGACATTACGTTCGCCAAAATAACGATAATCGAGTACTGCGACTGACGTCACGTGCCGTCAGTCGCAGTCCTCAACCGGATTGTTTCTATTTAAAACAGAGCATTTCAATTGACTTTGAAAATCGTTGTGTCCAGTGTTAATTTATTTATTTATTTTTAACTTTACTTCAGATTACAGTAACATATAACATACACATATACACACAAACCATGAAATGAAATAGCGTTACAATATGGACTTTTTCCCAATAAACCTATAAAAATAACCCTTGGCCAAATGTTTCATAATTAATATGATTCTCTGTTTGTCAAAAAACACAAGTGTTGTTATAACGATTTAATTTTTGCATTTCTAAATTTCAAAATATAAAGCGAAATATGGTTGCAATGTTTAGATATTCATAATCATAATCCACAAAAACACTGCAAGTTTCCCATCAATTCCATGATAATGATGAATGATGCATTTACATAGCAAACGCAGCAATAAAGGACTGCAGCTGACGTCACCTCCAGAGTCCAGCAAGAGGTTTCGCATTCTACCATTTTGATCGCGGACAGCTGATTAAAGCCGATCCGTGTGTTCGTAATCGCTTTTCCGTTCAATACGATGCGTATACGCTTCGACTCGGAAATTTTCCGTATCGGATGTTTATAATCCGGCCGCAGACTTTACGTGATCCATTGGCAGAGTAGAGTCCGCGCTGCACTGTATTTCTCACCGTGCGTCCGGTAATTTGATCTGAGTTCTCCGAGTTTGAATTTACCGTTCGTTTATTGTGTTAAGTGTACTCGGTGCAAGCTCATTCATGTTCTTTATGAATTTCGGGCACTCGAATACAACGCTCAACTGCTCTGTTTGCTCGCTGGTCACGTTATTACGGCTCCGCTCAGCACGCTCTGCTCTTTGAACAAAATACGGAACGCAAGAGTCCTTTTTACGTGGTTACAGTTTAGGGTGGATTTTCATGCATTCGTTTGTCCGACGAAATATGTCCGAAAAATCTTCTATTTTGACATATTTTTATACGATTATGTCAGAATAGAATGTTTTTCGGACATCTTTCGTCGGACAAACGGATGCATGAAAATCCACCCTTAAACTAACCGTTACAAAACGGTTAGTAGCGGTATGTAAAATATGACATACCGTTTTCTAACCCGGTTACAAAGTGACGCGTGGATACCTACCACACTCGAATTTGAGCGGTATGTTGCGGTTTATTAAACTTATAACCCTTTTCACGTGGCTCCGGTTTAACAAACCGCAACATACCGCTCAAATTCGAGTGGTAGGTATCCATCACGTCAATTTGTAACCGGGTTAAAAAACGGTATGTCATTTCTCTAACCGTTTTGTAACCCGGTTATGGCCGTTTCCACCAACTATTTTAGGGAAGCCTCAACGATATGTATTTCCTAAACTGACATTTCTCCATGGAAAACTGTCAGCTTAAGGAATACTTATCATTAAGGCTTCCCTAAAATAGTTGGTGGAAACGACCATTAGTTAAACCGGAGCCACGTGAAAAGAACTTATATATTCTGTGTCGTTGTGGAAGGGGGGAATTGTTACACACAGGCTTTAGGCATATACCTCATTCTCACTTGCGCGAAATTCGCTTTTTTTGCCCGAAATTCGCTCTTTTTTGACATTGCTTCGACAAGTTGACGTTTTATGCAGGTATCAAACGTCAAATTGTCGAAGCTGTATCAAAAAAAGCGAATTTCGCGCGAGTGAGAATGAGGCTTTATGAGGATAGGCCATTCTGTAGTAGTAGTGTGTATCATCCTTGGAATATTTAGAGCTTCTAGCAGAGAAGAAAGAACTTTTTTTTTAAATTAAATTATAATAGTTATTTTTATAATAAGCACAAATATCTTTTTTTTTAATTGAAATTCCATATTCCCAACTTTGGGGAGCTCCGGAACAGCTCCGGGGCGTTACGCTCTTATTTCTTTCGAAAAGTGTTTATTGCACCTGAGTACTCAAGCCCGAAGAACACCATTTAAATGCACGAAAGTCAGCGCATCCGCTGCTTTCAAATCGGGGCAACTAACACCGGAGCGAGTAGCTCTAGCAACGAGTGTTGCACTTACTCTACCAATGAAATACGCTATAAGTTAGATGCGGTACACGCTTATTTTTCACATACGAATTCTATCGTCTACTCAAATTTTATCAGAGGGCTGGGATCACGACAAGTAGAATTCTACTTTCATGACGTCACCTGCGACCTATTTATCGCGTACAGTACAGGAAACAGGCAATGATGACGGTTGCTAGGCAACTTGACGTCATGAAAGTAGAGCTGCTTCCAGTGCCTAAATTGTTAGATCATGCTCCTGGAGTGTGACGCTTTTATAGTGTTCGATATAAGCACCACTGGAACGCTCTCGTCTTAACCCCCACCATTTCGGACTTCAGGAGCATAAAACACCGAAATAAAGGTAGTTGCACGAGGGGGAAGGGGATAACAAAAATAAGTAGTTCAAGTACACGACACTCTAAGCACTGGAACGCGCAAAGTAATTATGAAGCACTCCTGAGCTGCTCAGGAGTAACTCAAAATGGTCACTGGAAAGCATACTTAGGTATCGTGATTTCCAGCCCTTTGGTGAAGTTTGAGGTAGACGCACATTTGTTTCTTCTGAAAGGTTAGTTTGTTTGTTCCGCACTAACTTCAACTGAGCTATAAATATTTAAGATTATGGGAGATATAACCATAATAGGTGCTTTCTTTTCAGAGCTTCGAAACCCCAGGCTTCGACGCCCCGGGGCGCCCAAGCCCTTGAAAAGAAAGCAGCTAAATAACCTAACACAACGAACGCCCTAGAGCAGGAAGTGTTGCTCCGAACAACACAAATAAACAAACTTAAAAAAAAAAGATGCAACATGCTCCGAGAGCTCGGTGTTTCAAGACGAACTCATTCCTAACCTCGACGCAGTTTCCTATTTAGAACCTGGTTCGGATTTTTTTGTTTCAGTTCTTTGTTCGCGGTTCAGCTAGAATACGTCTTAGCTTGAACTAGTTCGAGAGATTCTTTTTTTTTACGCATTTTTTTCTTCCGAAATCGTTCGCGGTAACATAAAAACCTGAACTGAAGTTCCAAACTGGTTCAAAATGTGATCTGCAAATAGAGAACAGCCTAAAATAATTTTGTTGTTTGGGTTGCTAATAGCTCTGTTCCAACAGACATGAGAACCGTTCTAGAACGATAATTTCCAGTCAATCAAATTAATTTATCAATAAGAGGTGGGTTCGGCTTGCTCACTCCGAGTGACTCCATTCGCACTCCAGCCGTTCGGGTTAAGTTTCGGCTATTGCTTTTTACCGTATTAGGGGTGACTCCATTACCTCTGTTCACTGCACTCCAACTCCGCGCTGAATAGCCGAACCCAGCTAAGGATTTGTTCAACGATGGGCAACTGGAATTTACTGGTTCTCATGTCGATTGGAACAGAGCTCATGGCAATCCAGACCAAGGAAGGACTACTAAACAGGATAGCCTATCCTCATAAGGCTTGTGTAGAACAAATCTGAAGCCTCCCACCACGCCAAATCACCAGTTGTGACGTAGGTAGCATGTCGGAACATGGAACAAGAAACATTTCAAGAACTTATAAGAAAACAAAATATATTTTAAACCTACATTAAATACATTTTATTGTAATTTTGGACAAAACCAACACATAAAAATTACAATCATTCCATAAAAACATTTTTTTTTTTAACCACAAAACTTGTGTAAAAATCTAATCACAAAACTTAATAAAATACTCCTTTTTAAGAAGGATTACACATAGAATGCCTTTCTTCAGAAAGTTCCAAAAGATTTTCCCTAATTTCATTACTTATTTCCTCAGCATTGGGAACTTCTGAAATCACCCATGTATCGTTGGGACTCTCCAGTCTTTCTCTGCAGATTGGGCAAGTGTTGTTGAATTCATTCCTGCATAAAAATAAATCGAACGGAATGCAAACTACAAACTAGTGCAAACACAACTTACCATTCTTCTATACATTGAGTACAGTAGCTGTGAGCACAAGGCAAAGTAACATCTTGCTTTCTTTCAAAGCAAATTATACATTCGTTTGGAATTTCTGCAGAATTAAGTGACTCGTGTAACATGGTAGAGATTGTTAAATCTCCTAAAGTACTGGCACTAGTACTCTGTTCTGCTGCGACAATCTGACATTTGAAAGTTTTGAAAACTTTCAGGAATTGACTCAAAGACAATAACCTGTAGGTGAGGACTTTTTGAGAATTTGAGTCAATTTTAACGCAAGCGATTTGAACAGTGGCTTTCCAAAACACTGTAGAATCTGTGTCTTTTTTCACAGCAAACATCAGTGAGTAGCCTTTGGAGTCCAGACATTTTTTGGCTCTAAAGAATTGTATTTCATCATAAGAAATGATTGATTATTGATTACTCACAAAATATTCAGTTCTCCTATTAGAGTCAAAAATTCGTTGTAAGTTAAATTACAAATTTCTTGGGTTAATAATGTGTTGACGTTGTGTTCCTCGCCGACAACTTGTGAGAAAACGTCCCCCATTTTTTACTTATTTACATTCTCGGATTAATATTTGAAATTATTAAAGAAATCATTTGTTAAAGGAAAGAGGAAAGTTATTATTAAAAAAAACTGTATTTTTCAATTTTTGTTTGTTTATGTTTATTTTTTATTGGATTTCCCTTTTTTGATTTTGAGAAGTTGCTGAACTGAAAACCTAGCTCTAGACACATTTTATTAGGCAATTCAAACCACGTGACTTTCAAGATGGCGTGGCGGACACACATGGGCCAAAAAACACAAAAAAATATCTAGATTCTGCCCGATTTATTAGTTTAGGTACCTAGTCAACAAATATTTTATTAAATAATCCAAATCAAAGTTGCAAGCAAAACTCTAAGCAAAATAATTTGAAATACGCATAAATACACATTCAAAACAAACTTGCTTGGCCGCCACGCCATATTGAATTTTCCTATTTGACAGATGGATTGAATTGCCTAAATCATCATTGGATCAGTCTATGCTAAGTGCTAAGTCTATCTTTGTCTAGTTCATACAGAAAATCGGAATGGCTATCTCATAATGGTGCATTAAAATGAATGAAAGATAGCGCCCGTGCTGTTGTCACTTATATGTCACTTGTCAGTTCAGGCTGTGTTGACGTTGTGGTAAATGAAAATTATTTCTTGAATCTTCTTTTCTTGGGTGTAAAAAATTAAAACATAATATTTTCCATTTTAGGAAAAATCCAAATTTTCGCTTGAAGAAGTGCACGATTATCAAAAAAATACAATGGATTTTTGTCAGCTACTGCATAAGGCACAAAAAAATGACCAAAATAGTTCCAATAGGGTAAGTTTAGGCTTTGTTTACTATAGCAAGATTTGTCCTCATTATTTACCTTAATTATTTCAATTTCAATAAATTATATTTACCATATTATCCATTCACAATCCGATATCCACAGGTACAGGTAAAATGTATCACCTTCCAATGCTATTTGATAGGGAAGGGTGATAAATTTACCTGTACCTGTGGACATCGAATTATGAATAGAATATACCTCACAATAATTATTTAACACTACTTGTTGTTTTTGTCTATAATATTGGATACTGTCATGGTTCGGGGTAGCGTGACATAAATCTTGGGTTTGTTTATTCCAAAATCAAAGTCCAATTAACGCAACAATAATTAATTCCACATTTCTACACACTTTGACTCTGACACTAATTACTTCACTAGTTAACTCAAACAACTCTAAACTCTTTACAACTGTTACAAAATTCTGTATTTAAATCCTATCACAGTCAATCTTAAAACTTAATCTTGAAAACTACTACCTAATACCGGCCTTTATATATCTGCAATCTATGGTTGCAAAATCCAGAACAAGAGGTAAACCACCCACCATCCCATAATTGGTGCAAACAATTCCTCAAAGGGGAATTTTTTACACATAATTCCACAAAATTCCTGCAAATTCCTCCAAATTCCTCCAGATTCTCCATCACAAATTCCTCCAAATACCCTACCACGAACTTCTCCAATCCACAAATTCCTCTAATAAAAAAGATAATTTTGAAACTTTTTGCATGTAAAAAGGAAGGTGAAAAGCTCATTTTCCCAAAATTTCAAATTTTTCGAGTAGAAAACATGAGGGGTCAACCACTAGTGGCAGTTAGTGTACAAACAGGTGGCAGTACTGGCATTATTGGCAATAACTGGCATTATTTAGTAGTAACGAGCAGTATTCGTCAGTAACAAGCATTATTCAGCAGTAACAAGCATTATTCGGCAGTAACTAGCAATATTTGGCAGTATCTGACAGTATTTGTCATTTATAGCGACATCTATCGGTGGTATTTTCGCCTAAAAATCGTCGTCTATATTCAAACAATGAGAAGCATTATCAGCAGTAATGGCATTTTTAAGCATTATCATCAGTAAATGGCATTATCAGAAATAAATGGCATCACAAGCAGTAAATGGCATTTTGGTAGTTGGCAATTGGTGTACACATTTTTACCAGGTTGTTTGCCTGTTCTGTGGTTTGCCTAAGGGGTCAACCACTAGGTCCACTAGTGGCAGTTGGTGGAAAAACACGTGGCAGTACTGGCATTCATCTGGCATTATTGGCAATAACTAGCATTATTTGATAGTACCGAGCAGTATTCGGCACACGATTCGGCATTAACAAACATTATTCGGCAGTAACTAGCAGTATTTGACAGTATTTGTCATTTATCACATCATCTGTCGGTGGTATTTTTTCTCAAAAATCGTTGTCTATATTTGAACGATAAGAAGCATTACAGGCAGTAATGGCATTTTAAAGCATTATCAGCAGTAAATGGTATTATTCAAAAATAAATGGCATTACAAGCAGTGAATGGCATTATAAGCAGTAAAGAGCATTATTTGGCAGTTTGGCAGTTAGTGTACACTTTTTTACTAGGTGGTTTGCCCCTCGAGAAAACAGCAACATGAAAAATCTTTGAAATCAACCTACAAAAACTGAATTAGTGGAAAATACAGTCTCACATATTTCAAAATTTTCCTGGAAAACTAGTGAAGGGAGAAATTTGAAACTTTTTGCATGTAAAGAGAAAGGTTAGAAGCTCATTTTCTCAGAATTTCAAATTTCTCCAGTGAAAAATTACAACATGAGGAATATTGGAAATCAACTTACAAAAACTGAATTAGTTAAAAATACAAACTCACACATTTCAAAGTTTTCCTGAAAAACTACTGAAGGGAAAATTTTGTAACTTTTTGCATGTAAAGAAGAAGGTGAGAAGCACATTTTCCCAAAATTTAAAATTTTTCCAGTGGAAAACAGCAACATGAGGAATATTGGAAATCAACTTACAATAACTGAATTAACTAAAAATACAGTCTCACATATTTCAAAGTTTTCCTGGAAAACTGGTGAAGGGAAAATTTTGAAACTTTTTGCATGTAAAGAGGAAGGTGAGAAGCACATTTTCCCAAAATTTAAAATGTTTCCAGTGAAAAACAGCAACATGAGGAATATTGGAAATCAACTTACAATAACTGAATTAATTGAAAAAATATAGTCTCACATATTTCAAAGTTTTCCTGAAAAACTGGTGAAGGGAAAATTTTGAAATTTTTTGCATGTAAAGAGCGAGGTGAGAACGAGAACATCATATTCCCAAAATTTAAAATTTTTCCAGTAGAAAACAGCAACATGAAAAAATCAACCTACAAAAACTGAATTAGTGGAAAATACAGTCTCACATATTTCAAAGTTTTCCTGGAAAACTAGTGGAGGGAGAAATTTGAAACTTTTTGCATGTAAAGAGAAAGGTTAGAAGCTCATTTTCTCAGAATTTCAAATTTCTCCAGTGAAAAATTACAACATGAGGAATCTTGGAAATCAACCTACAAAAACTGAATTAATTAAAAATACAGTCTCACTCATTTCAAAGTTTTCCTGAAAAACTACTGAAGGGAAAATTTTGAAACTTTTTGCATGCAAAGAAGAAGGTGAGAAGCACATTTTCCCAAAATTTAAAATTTTTCCAGTGGAAAACAGCAACATCAGGGAATATTGAAATTCAACCTACAATAACTGAATTAATTGAAAATACAGTCCCACATATTTCAAAGTTTTCCTGAAAAACTACTGAAGGGAAAATTTTGAAACTTTTTGCATATAAAGAAGATGGTGAGAAGCACATTTTCTCAAAATTTCAAATTTTTCCAGTGGAAAATAGCAACATGAACAATCTTGGATATCAATCTACAAAAACTGAATTAGTTGAAAATACAGTCTCACACATTTCAAAGTTTTCCTTGAAAATTAATGAAGGGAAAATTTTGAAACTTTTTGCATGTAAATAAGAAGGTGAGAAGCTCATTTTCCCAAAATTTTAAATTTTGTCTAGTAGAAAACAGCAACGAGGAATATTGGAAATCAACGAGGAAATCAACTTACAATAACTGAATTAATTGAAAATACAGTCTCACATAATTCAAAGTTTTCCTGGAAAACTAGTGGAGGGAGAAATTTGAAACTTTTTGCATGTAAAGAGAAAGGTTAGAAGCTCATTTTCCCAGAATTTCAAATTTCTCCAGTGAAAAATTACAACATGAGGAATCTTGGAAATCAACCTACAAAAACTGAATTAGTTAAAAATACAGTTTCACACATTTCAAAGTTTTCCTGAAAAACTACTGAAAGGAAAATTTTGAAACTTTTTGCATGTAAATAAGAAGGTGAGAAGCTCATTTTCCCAAAATTTTAAATTTTTCCAGTAGAAAACAGCAACATGAGGAATATTGGAAATCAACCCACAATATCTGAATTAATTGAAAATACAGTCCCATATATTTCAAAGTTTTCCTGGAAAACTAGTGAAGGGAGAAATTTGAAACTTTTTGCATGTAAAGAGAAAGGGTAGAAACTCATTTTCCCAAAATTTTAAATTTTTCCAGTTCAAAATAACAACATGAAAAATCTTGGAAATCAGCCTACAAAAACTGTATTCATTATTCTTTTGAATTTTTTAAATTCCTATAAATTCCCCACATTTTTGGCAAAGAATTCCTAGGTGGTTTGCCCCTTGATCCAGAATAAACGCGATAGACCCTTTTTCCTGAAGAGCACTGTAAAAATCTAGAATTCTGCTATCCAATTCTGTATCTTTTGGCGGAGGCGCACATAAATTCCATTACACTCGAAGTTACGCATTATCACTCTCATTTATAGTTTTTTTTTTCAAGGCTAGATACTACAGTACAAAATTCGAAGCACCCAAAAAAATCAAAAAAGAAAACAAAGATTTATCAGACAATATCAAAAAATTCCTGGCTAAAAAAGAAGCAGAAGAAGCGCAAAAACGTCTTGAAGAACAACGGAAAAAAGAGGAACTTTTAGCACTAAGATCCCAAGACAAAAAGGCAACACGTCGTGTCAATGTAATGTTGAAAAGGACCAAATCAGCTAATCAGTCTGTTCTGGACGATGCTACAGATAATCAGCAAACGGCAGTCACTAAGGCAGGTCTTGACCAGCCTGACGAAGACGATTACGGATACGTGTCTCAGGAAGCTTCAGCTCTCTATGAAAAAATGATGGAGAAATATAGCCAGATGCCTGAAGAACCCAAATTCAATTTGCTCAAGAAAAAAGTCAGTTCCAATCTAAACAACACAAAAGACAGGGTAAGAGCAGCTCTGGAAAAAGAACGAGAGGAAGCTATGCAACCTCACAGGAGAAAAAGGAAAAAGAAAGATGTGGAAGAAGATAACAAAAACGGGGAAAAAGCAGATAGTCCTGAACGAACATTAGAAAACAAACAAAAAGATGTTGCCAAACCTAAAAAACCTCGACCTGCTGCTCCACCTCCAATGAGTTTCACTGATCTTTTGAAAATTGCAGCTCAAAAACAGCACGAGCCAATTATTATAGAGGAAAAACCACAAGAAGAAGAAAAACTGTACACTAAAAAGCAAAAAAAGGAGTTGGAATTTGAGAGAGAATGGAGGAAAAAACGTGAAAATCGTCACAAAGAAATGGATCGTAATAGCAGCAACCTTGCTGCTGAGTCTAAAATATTAGAAAAGGCATTAACAAAGTCAACTACTAGTGAAAAGCCTACTTTGATAAAAGAAAAAGACAAATTACCTTTAAAACAAGTCAAATTTGCTAGTTCTATTAAAAAGCCTTCAATTATTAATAATAAATCCTCAAACAGTAAAAATGATAGTCCCAAAAGTTTGGCCAAGGTTAATAATAACAATGCTTCATCATCATCATCATCAGGCAGTCATCGTTCAAATGTGCCAAGTAAAAGTATTCCTCCAAGAAAAAACGATATTGTACCCAAAAAGGGTATACTTGGTAGCAAACTCAAAGAGTTTCCACCAAGGGATTTATTGCCTAAGGTGAGATTTAAATATTTACTAAAAAATACAAGATTACAATTTATTTTTTGCAGCCTCAAATAAAACAATTTCCTCCGCCAGATGTCAGGGATATAAAAAGAAAGAAGCCAATAGTGGCAAGTAGAGGTAAGAAGCCTAATAATATAAATTATGATACATTAATTATTATTTTGTTTGCATAGGTCGAATAATTGATGATGACGACTCCGAATATGACTCTGAACTGGATGATTTTATTGATGATGGTGACGAAGGCAATGACTACTCCAGTTACATTAAAGAAATCTTTGGCTATGACAAATCCAGATATAAAGGAGTGGACGAGGAAATTGACAATATGGAAGCTAGTTTTGCTCAGCAGATGAAAGAGGAAGCAATCAGTACCAAAATTGGTATTATGGAAGATCTGGAAGACATTAAAAAGGAGGAAGAGGAAAAACGACTAAAAGCTTTGAGGAAAAAGAAAATGAGGCGTTAGGTTTTTTGATATTTGAGAGGACATTTTATACAATTTTTACTGCCAACTATTTTTTGTCTCATTGATGGAGTTTATTTTCTATTTCCAAAACTGGAATTTCCCATTGTGATAGTGTATGTTACATATATTTATATTTTGTTTAGATATAACTATAGAAAGAAATTTTGTAGGATTTTTTTTCTTAAATTTATATACTTACATCACATCTCGACTACATAAAATTGATCTTTCTTATTATACAATATTGGGTTAATATTATATAATTTTTATGATATTGAGTATAGGTAATCGTTGTTTTTTTTTTTTTGTTTTATAGGTTTAGTTAGTTCATAAGAAAATATTGTCAAATCTATTTAAAAAACAATATAGAAGTTATATGTACCTACATCTGAATATTTGTTTTGTTGATGCAGGTTTGTGGAATACATTTGATTTCAATAGAAAATTTATATTTTGGAATATTAATTTGTGGTTCATCACATTATTTATGATAAACAAGTTTGAAATTCAAAACTTTTCGGCAGCGGCAATACTTGCCAAAGCATCTTTCATCAGAGGCACTAGGAAACCGGAGAGTATATTAACCATTTCTGCTGCAGAGAAAAGTCTCGACCACCATTGGTGAAGCTAATTTCACAAAATACTTAACAGATATCTTTGGATCTGACCACCAATTCAAGGTACAAGAATTTCCATCTAGATTTGGCGAATACAAGAGTTTAAGGCGAGGTTTTGGCCCATGAATATGGAGATTGGCAAATTTCATTCCTTTCGTCACAGACCTCCAGCCACTCATCAGACTAGATTTTTCAGAGGTACGCAGCCTGGGCGGGGTCAAAGGCACAACCACAACCCTCAATAGAAACCCACAACCTAAGACCATCCCATCTGCTCTCAATTTTTAGGTACTACCAAAATATGGGTGGCCTAAGAACAAAAACCCAAGAACTCTTTAGAAATGCTGTTAGCTGTAATTTTGACTTCATAGTCCTCACTGAAACCTGGCTAAATTCCTCTTTCAACAATTCTGAATTGTTGCCTCCCCTCTACACAATATTCCGAGCCGATCAGGATTATGCAGCAACCAACATGGATCGAGGAGGGGGAGTTTTAATAGCGCTAGACAGCAACTTTCAGTCTTCGCTTATACCGACTGCAAACTTTATTGAATTTGAACAAATATGGATCTACTGGCTGTGAGATAGTGATCGGATCAGCATACATCCCTCCAAGTTCCCCTGAGATGACTTACAGGTCATTTGTAACAGTATGTGAATCATTGAAAAACAAATATGTAAATGCCAGTTTTATCATATTCGGCGACTTCAATCTTCCGAATATCAACTGGATCACAGAGGATGATTTTCTGGTACCCGAATCTACACACTCCTTGGCCGAGCAAATTCTGATAGATATTATGTTCTTCATGGAACTTTAGCAACTTAACAATGTGCAGAACAGCTACAATAGATCCTTGGATTCCCTGGATCTCATTCTCGCAACTGAACTTTCTCTACCTGTGATCAAAACCAGTGACTTATTTCCACTGTGTAGGGTGGTTGATATACATCCACCTCTAGTTTCTCATATAAAAGTATACAAGTGCTAAAAGCCGAGGATCCTGCTACTATCTACCTTTTTAAACAAGCAAACTATACGGAACTGAACAATTACTTCAACAGTATTGACTGGAATCTGTGCTTACGTAATGGCGACTCTAATGAAACGGTTGTTAGTTTGTAGGAAGTTTATACAGCAAGGAATTAATCAGTTTGTTCCCAAAAAAACCATCAGGGTAGACAAATATCCCAATTGGTTCAACACTGAACTGAAAAAGTTAATTGCACATAAAAATCGACTCTACAAGAAGTACAGAAGATCAAGACGGTAAACGGACTATGAAGCTTACTCTGAAGCCCGGAAACACGTGAAGTACCATAGTGATATGTGCTACCTGTTACATGTTACCAAAGCTCATCAGCATTTGATTCCGTCAAATGTGAAACACTTCTGGTCATTTATAAGATCTTTGAAGAGAGATGCAGGATTGCTGAATCAGATGCATTTTAACAATATCCATTCTTCGAACCCTTAACAGATTGCTGAACTCTTTGCTACACACTTCAAGAATTGTTACTCTAACCACAAGAATGTTGAGATCAAGGAAGACTACTGCTCAGTCCCTTTTGGACCTTAGCTCTCCGTTCATCTTTTCACGGCCGAGGAAATACAGAGAAAAATTCTGGATCTTGATACCTCAAAGGACCAGATGGTCTCTCCCCAGTGTTTCTTAAAGGCTGTTGCACATAGAACCTCTGAAGCATATTTTCCAACTTTCTTTCGATACTGGCATTTTTCCCAGAAGTTGGAAAGTCTTAACACTTTTCCCTATCCATAAATCAGGAGATAACATTGATGTGAATAATTATAGAGGCATATCTCTAGTATCGCACATACCCAAAATTATGGAATCCATTCTAACAAACGATGTGTACTCATGCTTTAGTAACTACATTGCTAACGAACAGCACGGCTTCTGCAAGGGAAAATCTTACTGCCTATATCAACAGTTCCTAATGAAAGCTTTGGAATCAGGAGAACAAGTGGACCTGTGATCTTCACGGACATTTCAGGCCTCTCCCAACTAGCATTTTATGATCCAGTTAGGTACCTAATTCGACTACTAGCCACGACGTCACATTCTTTAGAAATTTCGGTTATCTGGCGACGTTCTTCCTAAGAGGTCCGATCAACCTTAAGATTACCTCTAGCTGTTATCATCTGTCGATATTACGTCTTGTGGTGACCTAAATATCGCTTATTTTGAATTCGGTATATTCTGGACTTTATATTGACGTCAGTTCTCGACTAAGAACTATGAAGTAAATCTCTGAGGTCGCGTAGACGTAGCCAACTGGCAGGAGGTATTCATCCGACTTCTTTTAGACGTCGCGTACTGATCAAAACACCACAATTTAATTAATCGTAGTTTCGACGTCACAATTAGGTATCAGAATAACTAAGGTAATAAGACGTCTCATTCTTGAGTCCAATTTGTTGGATCTATCGTAATTATAATTAGCCAATGATTTTTAGGTAAACTTTGGTAATTATTTCTTAACTAATACACATAATTTGTAATTTTTTTTGTAATAATTGTTACCAAAGGTCATTATTGGTCAAATATAGGTATTACACCTTGTCGTGCATTTAGGTTCAATATCAGTCCACTAGGTATAAATTATTGTAATAATAGTCAAATTAGGTAAAGAGTGTAGTCACATGAAGACTCTATTAAACCCCATTCAAAAATATTTGAAATTAAAGTAGGTAATTGAAAACATTCAACTAATAAATTATAAACACCTCAGAATGATTTAGATCCAAATGTATTTATTTCTTATGCACAAATAATATTCAACTCCAAACTCAGTTACTGTCAAACAACATAAAAATTAACATGTCCTCAAGTTAATTATTAGAAAAATTAATTATAAATATCATTAATTAGTGAATATTCCAAGGGCCCCGGTTTTTTATGGATGACCTAGGTATCTTAATAATTATTATCAATGAAGTGCCATATGCGTTTGGAAATTGTCGCCACTCTGAATGTCTAGCATAAGTTTTCTTCACTGCCGTTCTGTATCCAATTATTTATTTATATCCATATTAGCAGGTATGTGACAGTCATGATAACGCATCTGTTCCGTAAAGTCATGTAGAGGATTTTTTAAATTACCAATAGCATGATACTTATAAAAAATATTCCTTATGTGACCAACAATAAGAAAAAACGATATGACTCTATACTAATTTTATCTAATTCTAACCTCAGAATTACGTTTCAAAAATCTTTGAGTAAGGTCGCTAGAACTCTTCAATCTGACCCGAAGTCGAATTCTGACGTCTATGTGACCCCTAATTTGTTCACCAAATTGGTGTAACTCTGAGTCGGCATGTGGTCAGATGTACGTAGTGCGCCGACGTCAGGTCTAGTGGCATTACGTCCTGCGACGATAAAATGTTAGTTGGAAGACCTCGACATCCTCTGTGTTCCAAACCTGACAAATTGTATATAAGCGACCAGTGCAGCGACAGTTCAACTACCAACTTGCTGACGGTTAGTACCTTATTTCTACCTAAGTGTGTGCCATAAGTTGTTATTAAAAAAACTCTCAGATATGGGCTTCGGTGAAGGTTTCTTGAAATTCATAGAATTGTACTTAACGGAAAGATATCAGAAAGTCGGTGTGTGCGGTGCAGTATCCCACAAGTTCATAGTTCCATCCGGGGTCCCTCAGGGATCACACATCGGACCGATTCTGTTTGTTCTCTTCATAAATGACGTCATCCAATGCTTCCAATCATCCCTCTGCTTACTATACGCTGATGGACTTGAAGTTTTTCGCAGTTGTGGACGAGCACTCTATCTCTCTGCAGTCGGATTTAAACAGGTTGGTCGGTTGGTGCAAATCAAATCTACTCAAACTCAATGTTACTAAGTGCAAATACATGATTTTTCACAAGACCATAAATCCCATACTGCCTACATACACCATCAACAACGCCAATTTGGAAACAGTCGACACCTTCAGAGACCTAGGAGTCACCTTTGTCTTTCAACAAACATATCGACAACATAGTCATAAAAAGTTCTAGACTTCTAGGTTTCATTAAACGAAACACCAGAGACATATATGATATAAAGTCCATTATTTGTCTATATTACAGTCTCATTCGATCCACTCTTGAATACTGCAGCCCAATTTGGACTCCAAGTCACGTATGCCACATTAGGAGGATAGAAGGAGTGCAAAATAAAGTTGCCAAATACCTGCTCTACAAACTGAGATTTCCTTACCAGAACCTTGAGTATGAGACTCGTTTCTGCGGTATACCCAGCTTTGAGAATCGACGCAAAAAGGTCCAGCTCATTTTTCTCTACAAAATTCTGCAGAACATTGTCAACTCGCCTGAACTTCTGACAGAAATTGCATTTCTGGTTCCTGGAAGAAGAACCCGACAGAGGCAGCTCTTTTTCCAACCTGTCCATAGAACTAACTATGGTTTGAATTGCATCATGACACGTCTAGTCACTAATTACAATCAGAACTTTTCCCATATAGATCTCTTCGATACCACTCTGAATGTAATTAAAACAGAAATGTGTACATAATTGTACTATCTTCTTTAAGTATATCTAACTAGGTATAAGTATATCGTTTAATAATTGTGTAAATTTGAATATACTTTATACTATTTTAGGTTTATTTCTTCAGTATACCATTTAGAAATTTGTTCTATAGAGTGCACTTAAACATAAATAAATAAATAAAATCTCAAAAATTTGCATTTTTTTTAATTCTGTTTCTTTTCTTAGGAACTATAAGTCCAAATGAGCTGAAATTAGGATAATTATCGCTGAAAATTTCAGCTTTCTATCATATAATCGTATATAATGGAAAAAAAGTTATGGTGTGTTCAAAGTTTGGGACTAAATGATGAAATTTTTTGTGTTGAGATTTTGTGTTTAAATGATCTGCCTGCCTATAACTTCCAGCACCATTTGTGACCGAGACTAGGGTAAAAATGTCCATATTTTCACAAAAACCCTTTTGCCCCAAATTGCTTAACACGATTTTATTTCTGGAACTATAAGTCCAAATGAGTTGAAATTTTTAGGGATTGTAGTCCTCTACTGGGATAAGGATCGTTAAAAATTTCAGCTCTCTTTAATAGAAAAAAAGCTATGACTTATCAAAGTTTTCCAAAATCTAAATCATAAGGTAAATACCTAAGCTACGTTCTAACTGAAACGATGAAATTTCAATTTTTTTTTGTTGAGATTTTGTCTTAATGGTCCTTTGGGATCCTTGGGAAGTTTATAGATCACCCCAAACTGCTTAACACGATTTTATTTCTGGAACTATAAGTTCAAATGAGCTGAAATTTTCAGGGATTGTAGTCCCCCACTGGGATAAGACTCGGTGGAAATTTCAGCTATCTATCTATATCTAATAGACAAAAAGTTATGGGTCTTCAAAAATTTACGAAAAAATGACGTCAGGGAAATCAAACAGTTCTAATAAGTAATCATTCAAGCCTCAATATAGAAAGATCAATTAGATAAATGATGTATAGTGACTCAAAATTCTTACATAATATAATTTATCGTAGAAATCCACGTAAAAAGTTACAAATCAGAAAAGTGAATTTATTGAAAACAATTAATCTCAAAACCGTTTCTGCAGCGCAGAGGAAATAAACGTCGTTCCGATAAAAGCAGATTGATGATGAACAGACCCCAAAGGAGGCATCTCTTGTAAATTGGGTAACTGCCAAAAATTGCGGTGCAAACTTTAATAAAAATGATAAGCGGAAATGAAGAAATATAAATAAGAAATTAGTACTTTTACTTCGTTGTAAATCATCGTTTACGACATTATTATTCTTGTTATTATGTGGGAAAAAAAATATACGTAAACATAACATTTTTATGACGAAATGTTTAACACGTGATGCCAATAAAAAACATTATTATATGAGTCAAATTTTGATATTAAACATCTTGTTTTTGGGAATTTTTTAATATAACTAACAAATATTTCCTTAAAATCAATTAATGTTAAACTTACAAAATAATAATTACATAATTTTCTAAGGGATACACACATTCATTTTATTTAAAGCCTAGTTAACCTGCCAAGCTAATCATGATCAGGCAAAGTTAATAGATATTCCCATATTTGTAAAACAATAACTTATTTCATTCATAATTATTATTATTTGATCCAATATTAAAGTTCTGGTGGAAAAATCTATTCATATAAGTTCACCTTTTTATTTCCCCCTAAATCAAATGGTCTTCTCATTCCTAATAAGATTAATTACAACCTAATATGTGTAGATACCTATTATTCATCCCAATATAATCGATCATTTTATTAAAAAAAGATTTGACTTCAGATATAGGTAATCTTTTTGTTTTCTAAAGTCATACAATATCTTCTTCAAATCCATTATCTTCAATTTCCAGACCGCATTTTCCGTTTCCGGTAACTCCGTTCGGCTCGACGCCGTTACTCCACATGCACAATTTGCTGCGCATGTCCGGACTGAGCCGTGGAATGTAGGATCTCGGAATCAGGAAGGTGGACAAATTGAAAAGGTCCACAAAAACTTTATAGCGATCACTGAAATTCAATAAACAACATTGATTTGTTTTACTTCTATTAGAGCTGTCAGAGAAAAGTACTTGAAACTGTACTTCAAGTTGTTATAAGTATTTGAAGCACAGTGAATACACGGTACTTGGAATTATTTTTAACAATGTACTTTGCCATTGTATTTGATTTCATCAAGTACATCATCGGTACCTACATCATAACTACTCCAAGTAATATAAAAGTGCTTCAAAAGTGTATAATATTCACCAAATTATTAATTATATACTCAAGGTTTCCCCATAGTAAATTTACATACCAAATAAATTATCAATAATTTAGTGAGTATTGAAAGTAGTCTTTTTATATCCTACTTTATGTACTATGGTTAATTTTTGACAAAAAAAATTACAAATGAAAAAATTGTCATGTTTTATATTTCTGAGAAAGACCCATTATAATGTATTTGAAGTAAAAAATACCTACTTAAAATACTTCAATTGTACTTAAGAGTTCTGAAAAATTGCAGTACCTACTTTTATTGAGTAATTGGAGTACATTTGAGACAAAAATGTAATTTGCATTTCAATTATTCTACAAAACTTTAAATAGGTACTTTGTACTTGTACTCCAAGTATGTACTTGTGACAAACTTTGACTTTTATATGTACCTTAAAGTTGAGCGTAAATACTGATAACCAGAAGAACCTCCTGTACCAAGTTGTGAAGAACCAATCATTCGTTGTACCATAAGCACATGATTATCTAAAACATAAATATGTGAAAACAAATTGATTCAAACACAAAAATCAAAGTTACATCTCCATTTGGTAATTAAAGAATCAATATCCATGAGAAGATTCAAAATTTGAAATGGCTGATTGAATCTGGGTTCGTCTCTGTAAAATGTGATTAGAATGGCACCTAAAAAAAAAAAAAAAATAGGCAAAATAAGGCAACTTGATAATATAGAATTGACTCACCTTGGAAAGCTTTATGTGAAAATCTTCTTTCGCCGCGATTCAATAGAGCTTGGTGAATTTCCGAACTGAAAATAGACTCGTACACTTCGCGCCTTTTTTCTAAATCGTTTAGACGATATTGCTTCAGTGATTCAATGGGTTCATTCTGCAAAAAAAAACTTGTCAAGAGCCAAAAAAAACTTGTATAAAAATCGATTTACTATTTTGAAACCCTCACAAGTCTTTCTGGAACATTTTGTTGAAAGAAATACGATTTTTAAAATTAATTAAAAGTTTAGGTACAATTTCATTGGGTTTTATTTTCACGAAAAAAACAATTTAATTCTTATAGCCTACAGGTAGAAGGGACAAAAAAATATACCTAAATATATTCAAGCTCAAGTTATAGTTATTTATTGAAGGGTGTTATTCAAAATATCTTTAGGGTGTTTTTTTTTTCAACCAATAACATTTTTATTTAACGAGAAAATGTATCAAGGAGAATTGGAATTTAAAATGTTAATAGCAAATAAAATGTTTATTTTCTTAAAAATGTCTCAAACATTTTCTATTTCTTAATGTAAGTACAGGGTGTTTTTTTATATATTGACACCCCACCTACAGCCTTTACCTTTACAGGTAGATGAGAGGTGTAAATACAAAAGTTATACAGCTTGGGCTGACTTTTTAAAAACCATGGTCAGAAACAAAATTTGTCAGCAATAACTTATATAAAGTCAGAATTTATAAGATTATTCACTTTTTGTCAATTTGCCTTTTAACAGGAATCAACATCATCCGCAGTCATCTATTCATTAATACGTTGTTCAAGTACAATACTAACCTGACTCACTCAAATGTCAGTTATTCTCATTAGTTCAAAAAGTACACATTTCAGGTGAGTGTCTTATTTGAATAGTTCAACAATATATTGTGAAGTAGATGACTGCGGAACTCGTTACGCTCGTCACGCGAGGTCCACCCATAAGTTCCGCAACAATCCACTTATTTGTACTTGAACAATAACTTATTATACATAGTCAAAATTTGTAAGATTATTCAGTCTTCGTCAATTTGTCTTTCAACAGGAATTAGTAATGTTACTTTACCAAACTAGTAACATAATGTGACAAGTTATTCAAGTACAAATGAGTAAATTGTTGCTGAACTTATGGGTGGACCTCTGCCATCTGTTCACCAATATACTGTTGAACTGTGCAAGTGAGACATTCACCTGAAACGTGTATAGTTTTTAAACTAATGAGAATAACTCACATTTGAGTGAGTCAGGTTAGTATCGTAATTAAACAACATATTTATGAATAGATGGCTGCGGAACTCACTGCGCTCGTCCCGCAGAGGTCCACCCATAAGTTCCGCAACAATCCACTTATTTGTACTTGAACAATAACTTATTATACAAAGTCAAAATTTGTGAGATTATTCACTCTTTGTTAATTTGTCTTTCAACAGGAATTAGTAATGTTACTTTACCAAACTAGTAACATAATGTGACAAGTCATTCAAGTACAAATGAGTGAATTGTTGCTGAACTTATGGGTCGACCTCTGCGGGACGAGCGCAGCGAGTTCTGCAGCCATCTATTCATAAATATGTTGTTTAATTACGATACTAACCTGACTCACTCAAATGTGAGTTATTCTCATTAGTTTAAAAACTATACACGTTTCAGGTGAATGTCTCACTTGCACAGTTCAACAGTATATTGGTGAATAGATGGCCGCGGAACTCGCTGCGCTCGTCCCGCAGAGGTCCACCCATAAGTTCCGCAACAATCCACTTATTTGTACTTGAACAATAACTTATTATACAAAGTCAAAATTTGTGAGATTATTCACTCTTTGTTAATTTGTCTTTCAACAGGAATTAGTAATGTTACTTTACCAAACTAGTAACATAATGTGACAAGTCATTCAAGTACAAATGAGTGAATTGTTGCTGAACTTATGGGTCGACCTCTGCGGGACGAGCGCAGCGAGTTCTGCAGCCATCTATTCATAAATATGTTGTTTAATTACGATACTAACCTGACTCACTCAAATGTGAGTTATTCTCATTAGTTTAAAAACTATACACGTTTCAGGTGAATGTCTCACTTGCACAGTTCAACAGTATATTGGTGAATAGATGGCCGCGGAACTCGCTGCGCTCGTCCCGCAGAGGTCCACCCATAAGTTCCGCAACAATCCACTTATTTGTACTTGAACAATAACTTATTATACAAAGTCAAAATTTGTGAGATTATTCACTCTTTGTTAATTTGTCTTTCAACAGGAATTAGTAATGTTACTTTACCAAACTAGTAACATAATGTGACAAGTCATTCAAGTACAAATGAGTAAATTGTTGCTGAACTTATGGGTGGACCTCTGCGGGACGAGCGCAGCGAGTTCCGCAGCCATCTGTTCACCAATATACTGTTGAACTGTGCAAGTGAGACATTCACCTGAAACGTGTATAGTTTTTAAACTAATGAGAATAACTCACATTTGAGTGAGTCAGGTTAGTATCGTAATTAAACAACATATTTATGAATAGATGGCTGCGGAACTCACTGCGCTCGTCCCGCAGAGGTCCACCCATAAGTTCCGCAACAATCCACTTATTTGTACTTGAACAATAACTTATTATACAAAGTCAAAATTTGTGAGATTATTCACTCTTTGTTAATTTGTCTTTCAACAGGAATTAGTAATGTTACTTTACCAAACTAGTAACATAATGTGACCAGTTATTCAAGTAAAAATGAGTGAATTGTTGCGGAACTTATAGGTGGACCTCTGCGGGACGAGCGCAGCGAGTTCCGCAGCCATCTATTTACCAATATACTGTTGAACTGTGCAAGTGAGACATTCACCTGAAACATGTAGTTTTTAAACTAATGAGAATAACTCACATTTGAGTGAGTCAGGTTAGTATCGTAATTAAACAACATATTTATGAATAGATGGCTGCGGAACTCGCTGCGCTCGTCCCGCAGAGGTCCACCCATAAGTTCCGCAAAAATCCACTTATTTGTACTTGAACAATAACTTATTATGTGAAGATTATCCACTTTTTGTCAATTTGCCTCTTAACAGGAATCAGCATCATCCGCAGTCATCTTATTCATTTTTACTTTGTTCAAGTACAATACTAACCTGACTCACTCAAATGTCAGTTATTCTCATTAGTTCAAAAACTACACATTTGAGGTGAGTGTCTTATTTGAACAGAGCCGTAACTAGACCTGCTTGCGCCTGTGGCAGCTTATTAATTTGCGTCCCCGCCCCATATTTCATGTAAAAAAGTAGGTAAGTGATATAAAAATTCCTATTTCATTTGACATTAATAAAATATTAATATCAGAAATTCAAAATTTAAAGTATTACTGAAAAACATAACATAGGTATCTATTGTTCGCCGATTTTTATCTGACTCTTTCCGTATGAGGAGTGAGAGGGTGAAGTATATGTCAAAAACAGGTGTGACGTCAGGTGACCATTGGCGTTCTAATTTAGGGTGCCACCAGCTCACATTCCTTTCGAGTATCAGATTAAAATCGACGGACTTTATATGTAATAGCAAAAAAACAGGTCAAGGAAACACAAAAGAAGAGGATCATTGACAATACCGGGTGTCCTGAATAATTTGAGGTACATGGCGATTTTGGAAACCATTGAAGATACAGGGTAAACCAAATGAGGAAAAATTACGCAATCAAGTGCCTACAAATAATCTGTCATCAACTTCTTTGAACTCGGAATAGCAACAGATATAGGTAGTTTATATACCTACACGGCAAAAAAGGAAAAAGTGTGCATTTATTTTGTAATTCAAATTGCCCTATGTACTTCAAGTTATTCCGGACACCCTGTATAAGCTCAAGCTTACTAAAGAAACGCTCACACGTAGCAGCAATGGGAAGGCTCAGAAATATTGTTGAAGCCGAGGTTAAAGCTGTCCATATTTATGTTGAGATAAATATTTTCAAGAATAAAGTCATACATACTTTGCAACATTTGTAAAGGTCCCATTTCTTTTCATTCATTTTTTAATCCTTAGATTCATTTCCTTGATAGCACGACTACTGAGAAAAACCGAAATAAGTTGTCAGTATTAGGAACAAAAAACCTTTCTTCCATCTGTGTTATAATTGCCTGAATGACTTGCAAAAGTTGAATTTCCAAATGAGTTTTGGAAAAGATGGGCCTCGTCATATCCTTCCTCACCACGCATTTTTGGTTTCTATCTTCTTCTGGGTTGTTTTAGTATCATATCAATAAATCAATATCTAATTTGCTGTGTCAAGAATAAAATCCGGGAAGCACTCTTTCCAAGACATATATGCCTTGACAAGCATTTCTGGCTTTTCAACATGTCAAAAAAGATCTCTCGTGGGAACTTCCAGTCCTCAAGGATCTGAGAAGCAAAACTTAAGCCTAATAGTGAATTTAAAATTGCATTTTTACAATGTCTTTGGTTCTGAATACTAGAAATTCCTGGAAAAGACTCTTCTTGGCCTCTAATCCTTCCAAAGGGCAACTTTCAGAGTCAGAATAAAGCAATGAGTCAAGAAAGTCCAGCTTTAGGGCTTAGAAGCTCTTCTAAATCTTTGAAATGCAATTTTGGTTTTTATCTGGGAGGCGGAAATTGCCTTGAGAAGCTTTTCAACAAGTCATACATCTCCTTGACAAGGTCTTTTGACTTTTCAACATGTTAAAAAAATTCTCTCATGGCAACTTCCAGTCCTCAGGGATCTGAGAAGCAAAACTCAAGCCTAATAGTGAATTTGAAATTGCATTTTCACAATGTCTTTGTTTCTGGATGCTAGAAATTCGTGGAAAAGGCTCTTTTTGACCTCTATTCCTTCCAGAGTCAGAATAAAGCAATGAATCAAGAAAGTCCAGCTTTAGAACTTAGAAACTCTTTCAATCTTGGAATGCAATTTTGCTTTTTATCTCTGGAAGTTGGAAATTGCAATAAATCAATATCTATTTTGCTGTATCAAAAATAAAATCCGGAAAGCGCTCTTTGAAGTTTTGGTGTGTTACGCAAAAGGCGCTTTATGCTTAACGATTAGTAGCAGATTGCGCCCTTCTGATGAAGTTACGGCACTGTATTTGAATAGTTCAACAATATATTGGTGAGTAGATGGCTGCGGAACTCGCTGCGCTCGTCCCGCAGAGGTCCACCCATAAGTTCCGCAAAAATCCACTTATTTGTACTTGAACAATAACTTATTTTATAAAGTTAGAATTTGTAAAATTATCCACTTTTTGTCAATTTGCCTTTTAACAGGAATTAGTAATGTTACTTTACCAAACTAGTGATATATTGTGACAAGTTATTCAAGTACAAACGAGTGGATTGTTGCGGAACTTACGGGTGGACCCAGCCATCTATTCACCAATATTTTGTCCAAGTACAATACTAACCTGATAACCTGATTCACTCAGTTATGAATTTTTCTCATTAGTTCAAAAACTAGACGTTTCAGGTGAGTGTCTTATTTGAGCAGTTCAATAGTATATTGGTGAGTAGATGGCTGCGGAACTCGCTGCGCTAGTCCCGCAGAGGTCCACCCATAAGTTCCGCAATAATCCACTTATTTGTACAGGCTGTTGTTGGAGACGGCTCAGCCAAATATAGACAAACTATATAGTTTTGGAATCGGGAAATTGTGCTCTTCAAGAATATAGAACCAAATATAGCGCCTCCCATTTGAAAAAAGCTGAAAGCATGCAATATTTCACATTTCTGACATTCAATTTTGGTTTTTGACTATACTAGATTCTAAAAATTTAGTCAATATACTGTACAACTTTTGTATTTACACCTTTCATCTACCTGTAAACATAAAGGCTGTAGGTGGGGTGTCAATACATAAAAAAACATGATGTTTCAAATTTTTTTTGTTCAGATTTTGTGTCTTAATGGTCCTTTGGGATCCTTCAAACTCCATACACTAAATTATTCTGAGATTTGGAGCCAGATTCTATGAAAAAAATCACTTAGAAAAATTGATTAATCACCCCAAATTGCGTAACACTATTCTATTTCTGAAACTATAAGTCCAAATCAGCAGGGATTGTAGTCCTCTACTGGGATGAGAATCGTTGACAATTTTAGCTTTCCATCTATATTAGAAAAAAAGCTATGGGTCTTCAAAGTTTTTAAAAATCCAAATCATAAGCTACCTTCCCACTCATATTAATCATCGTTTAACACAATAAAAAGTAAACGTGTTCTGAAAACAAAGATTTCGTCGTATGGGTGCACAGAAAAAAAAAAGAGTAGGTATTTTATTAGGGTCTCTACCTCGACTGTTTACATACCCTATAGCTGCGGGACTTCTTTTAATTTAGGCCCGATAAAAAATATTTTACGATTGCAGTTAATTAGAAGAAAAAGAGGCTTTATAGTCCAGACGAGCTAAAAACAATGGATTTTTGGATTAGTTCTCGACTATTCAGCAGCCAAGCTAAATCGAATACTGATATAGTTGGTGATTAGGTATTAAGTATTTTGGCTAATTGAATCAGCTTAAATTTGATAGCTTATATTATTAAAAAGTATTATAGTCTCATCCATACAGTGTCTGGCAAAAAATATGTAAATCTCCTAAATGCATTTTTTTTTTTGTTCCAGTCTAATGATTATCGTGCCACACCTGTCACAAACGAGCACTCGAAAGCATGGCGACTGGTGTATATGTTTTCAAGAATAAGACTTAATAAAATCCAATGGTTTCACGTCTAGACCCGTTTACCTCCTGTTTAGAAAATAAGTCTGTAGCCAGAAAGAGAGACAACGGGTTTCTATAAAGTGTATTGAGTGAAAATAGACTTGATTGAATAAATATGCATTTTGTAGATTCTCAAGGCAAAAAAGTCATTTTTTAAATTGCTCATTTTTGAAATATTAATTATTGAAATTGTCTTACCAAAGCATTTTGTTTTTGTTCTTCCAACAATAAGTTTACGGCATTTTCGTATTTGCCCCAAAAATTAAATCCTTCTACTTCCAAGCCTGGAGTCCGTTCCAACCATCTTTCAACTAGTATGGCAAGGGAGGGTTGATTTTCGGATTCTTCGATTTTATTAAGAGCTTCCTGAGAACATTTTAAAACATATTTTTGATGGTAGTTAAAATTACGTAATACTCTATTATACAGATAAACGTCGGCTAAGAGATTTCAAAATTCGATACGTGCCTGAAGTAGGTACCTAAATACATAATACAAATAAAACGTTTGCCTGTTGATAATAGTTGAAAGGATTTATCAAAAAAAAAAAGATTTCTAAGCCAAGCAACAAAAAAATAAGTAAATGGGAAAAAGTCAAACAATTCATAAGAGGATAATGGAAATTACCTCATCATTTCCAAAGACTTTAGTGTAATTCTTGTTGTACTTGACGCGATTGTCCGCTTTCACGCCCAGCTTATTTTCCAAAAGGCGAAATTGCAAACTTTGAAATCCCGATGCCGGCCTCAAGTAGTTTCTGAACTCCATAAAATCCAGCGGAGTCATAGTTTCTAGAATCATAACTTGATCTACGAGAACCTGAAATATTTTAATGAAATTAACTGCTTATTATACATAGTTACCTACCTTTAGAATTAATACAATTCGATTTAATCGTTTTAAAATTTCCAGGGTTTGAATTTCCTCTAAAACCACTCCGAAAATGTCTCGGATCGAGTCCAGTTCAAATATTATTTGCTTGAACCAAAGTTCGTAAGCTGAAATAGAATTTAATGACGTCAGAAAATAAAAACATATAAAATGTACAGGGTGTTTTTTTTTTATATATTGACACCCCACCTACAGCCTTTACCTTTACAGGTAGATGAAAGGTGTTTTTAGAATCCATGGTCAGAAACAAAAATTGAATGTCAGAAATGTGAAATATTGCATGCTTTCAGCTTTTTCCAAATGAGATGAGTGGACCTCTGCGGGACGAGCGCAGCGAGTTCCGCAGCCATCTACTCACCACTATACTGTTGAACTATTCAAATAAGACACTCACCTGAAACGTGTAGTTTTTGAACTAATGAGAATAACTCACATTTGAGTGAGTCAGGTTAGTATCGTACTTGAACAACATAATGGTGAATAGATGGCTGGGTCCACCCATAAGTTCCGCAACAATCCACGCGTTTGCCCTTGAATAACTTGTCACAATATATTACTAGTTTGGTAAAGTAACATTACTAATTCCTGTTAAAAGGTATATTGACAAAAAGTGGATAATCTTACAAATTCTGACTTTATATAATAAGTTAATAAGTTATTGTTCAAGTACAAATAAGTGGATTGTTACGAAACTAATGGGTGGACCTCTGCGGGACGAGCACAGCGAGTTCCGCAGCCATCTACTTACCAATATATTGTTGAACTATTCAAATAAGACACTCACCTGAAATGTGTAGTTTTTGAACTGATGAGAATAACTGACATTTGAGTGAGTCAGGTTAGTATCGTACTTAAACAACATATTGGTGAATTGATGGCTGCGGAACTCGCTGCGCTCGTCCCGCAGAGGTCCACCCATAAGTTTCGCAACAATTCACTCATTTGTACTTGAATAACTTGTCACATTATGTTACTAGTTTGGTAAAGTAACATTACTAATTCCTGTTAAAAGGCCAATTGACAAAAAGTGGATAATCTTACAAATTCTGACGTTATATAATAAGTTAATAAGTTATTGTTCAAGTACAAATAAGTGGATTGTTATGAAACCAATGGGTGGACCTCTGCGGGACGAGCGCAGCGAGTTCCGCAGCCATCTACTCACCAATATACTGTTGAACTATTCAAATAAGACACTCATCTGAAACGTGTAGTTTTTGAACTAATGAGAATAACTCACATTTGAGTGAGTCAGGTTAGTATCGTACTTGAACAACATATTGGTGAATAGATGGCTGGGTCCACCCATAAGTTCCGCAACAATTCACGCCTTTGTCCTAGTCACAATATATTACTAGTTTGGTAAAGTAAAATTACTAATTCCTGTTAAAAGGTATGTTGACAAAAAGTGGATAATCTTACAAATTCTGACTTTATATAATAAGTTAATAAGTTATTGTTCAAGTACAAATAAGTGTATTGTTACGAAACTAATGGGTGGACCTCTGCGGGACGAGCGCAGCGAGTTCCGCAGCCATCTACTCACCAATATATTGTTGAAGTATTCAAATAAGACACTCACCTGAAATGTGTAGTTTTTGAACTGATGAGAATAACTGACATTTGAGTGAGTCAGGTTAGTATCGTACTTAAACAACATATTGATGAATTGATGGCTGCGGAACTCGCTGCGCTCGTCCCGCAGAGGTCCACCCATAAGTTTCGCAACAATTCACTCATTTGTACTTGAATAACTTGTCACATTATGTTACTAGTTTGGTAAAGTAACATTACTAATTCCTGTTAAAAGGCCAATTGACAAAAAGTGGATAATCTTACAAATTCTGACGTTATATAATAAGTTAATAAGTTATTGTTCAAGTACAAATAAGTGGATTGTTATGAAACCAATGGGTGGACCTCTGCGGGACGAGCGCAGCGAGTTCCGCAGCCATCTACTCACCAATATACTGTTGAACTATTCAAATAAGACACTCATCTGAAACGTGTAGTTTTTGAACTAATGAGAATAACTCACATTTGAGTGAGTCAGGTTAGTATCGTACTTGAACAACATATTGGTGAATAGATGGCTGGGTCCACCCATAAGTTCCGCAACAATTCACGCCTTTGTCCTAGTCACAATATATTACTAGTTTGGTAAAGTAACATTACTAATTCCTGTTAAAAGGTATGTTGACAAAAAGTGGATAATCTTACAAATTCTGACTTTATATAATAAGTTAATAAGTTATTGTTCAAGTACAAATAAGTGTATTGTTACGAAACTAATGGGTGGACCTCTGCGGGACGAGCGCAGCGAGTTCCGCAGCCATCTACTCACCAATATATTGTTGAAGTATTCAAATAAGACACTCACCTGAAATGTGTAGTTTTTGAACTGATGAGAATAACTGACATTTGAGTGAGTCAGGTTAGTATCGTACTTAAACAACATATTGATGAATTGATGGCTGCGGAACTCGCTGCGCTCGTCCCGCAGTGGTCCACCCATAAGTTTCGCAACAATTCACTCATTTGTACTTGAATAACTTGTCACATTATGTTACTCGTTTGATAAAGTAACATTACTAGTTCCTGTTGAAAGGCAAATTGACAAAGAGTGGATAATCTTACGAATTCTGACTTTATATAATAAGTTATTGTTCAAGTACAAATAAATGGATTATTTACCTCAGATTTAACCTGCAGCTCTCACCCACTGTTGGCAGGTCAAAAAAATTAAATTCACCAGAAATTGGAATGAAAAATCACCAAATTAAAAAAAAAATCACCAGAAATGTTGAAAGTTGATTTTTCAGGAAAATTCTCGCCTTACGGGCTTATATCAAACCAAGTAGGCTTCGGAAACATGTATGTATTGCAATGTCGGTATTACAGGGCGCCATATTTAAATTTTAAAATTTTTCAATGCCTACTTTGTCCCTTGTCAAACAGTGTTACCAACTACAACTTATAACAAATATTGTGTCAATTATTGAGGCTCGAATTTATACAAAAAAAAGTCCATGTAGACCTTGCAAATTTCAAATTTTCCATAACAGTAATTATATTAGCATCGGCAACACTGTTGGGCAAAATGTCAAATATCATTTATGACAAGCGATAAGATTACTACTTATCAAAAACTAAGTGAACCTTGAAGCAATCCTGGACTGGGATCATGACAAGTAGAATTCTATTTTCATGACGTCACCCACGACCTATTTATCGCGTATACTACAGACCAGGTTTTAATCGATGTCGGTGATACAGATAGCTGTAAGCAAAAAATTTATTAAATCAAGTAGGTCTTGGAAACAACCCAGCCATTTTAAATTAACTGTCAAAAACTATAGAGCCTACTTTGAAACGTTAAATTGCGTTAGGGTTACTACATTTTTCGACTAGGGTTGCTACGGTACTAACCCAAACCCCTTTGGATTTTAATTTCAAAAATTTCAAACTCAATTTTCTCGAAACCCGTCAAAGATTTTGGATCAATATTCACCGATTCAGGTCTAGACAAAGACAGCTCTAGTAATTTCTTCTGGTCGATGGTGCGTTCTCATGCCCAAATGGGGTCCAATATTTTATTTTTTTCAAATAGAAACATATTTAAACCATATGTACACACTAATCACATCAAAGGTATATTCTTGAATACTAAGTCACCACTTAGCTGTTCTTTTGTCGTTTGTTTGGAATAATACATAACTGGCATCAAGGTACCATTCGCTTGTTGTTGAAACAGAATTCCACCTATACCCCATTGGGAAGCATCACTTCTGTCCGTAATTCTGGATCGTAAATTGCTAGTACAGGTCTCGATACTAAAATATCTTTAAGAGTATTGAAAGCTCTACTTTGTTCAATATTCCAATCAAATTTACCATGTTTTTTGATCAGAGAGGTTAGAGGTCTAGCGACTGTAGCACGTACTTCCTGAAATAACCAGCAAGACTCAAAAACTGATGAACAGATCGAACATCTGAGGGGACTGGAAAATTACTAACTGCTTCAGTTTTTCCTTTTCCTGGCTGCACTTCCTCTTTAGAAACTTCATGACCTAAATATTCTTTGAAAAAATGACATTTTGACAAACGTAATGTAAGACCATGAGCAGCTAATACTCGAAGCACCTCTCTTAGATTTGACAATCCTGTATCAAAATCCTTGCTTGGCAACAAAATATCATCTAAGTATGCCTCTCCATATAGTAAATTGCCTTAAACTTTATTTATAGTTCGCTGAAATATTGCAGGCGCATTTCATAACCCAAATGGGACCCTTAGGTACTCGTAGTGGCCATCTGACGTGATAAAAGCTGTCTTTGGGATGGATGATTTCAATCTGGTGATAACCACTCCGCTAAGCATGTGAAATATTGAGAACTCTTTAAAATTTCCAAAAAAAATAATCAGTTCAGTTTTAGCGTTAACTGTACCAAAGTCAACACACATACGCTGCTCGCCATTCTTTTTCTTCACCAAAAATATAGAACCCGAGTAAGGAGAATCTGATTCACGAATTATTTTACTATGCAATAAATCCTCCATAGTTTGTCTCACAACTTTTCGTTCATTGTGGGAAAAACGGTAAGGCCTATATACTACAGATGTATCATCATTAAGATGTATTCTAAGCGGTTGGTGATTATTCTCGTTAAGAGTATGTATATCTGAGACAGGAGGCTTATGGGTGGGGTTCTATGGTTTTCAGGATTTGATGGGCCTCTTTTTTTGTATATCAGAACGTCGGATTGTAGCCCTTAATGAGAGCATTGAAATGGTACTTAGTTGAAGTCGCTGGCATTTACGGTTTTTGAGAAATTCGAGTTTGAAGTTTTTGACTAAATTTCAACTAAAATCCAACTTTGAGGCTCAATAGCTCTAAAAGTATTTGAGTTATCAAACTCAATCTAGTACTGATTTATAGAGAATTTAATGCTCTTTCCAACTATATATTATAATTTATTTTGATTTGCTCAAAATTTAATCGAAGTATTGGCAATTGCTCCTAACCTTGTCAGGATTCAAAAAAAATTAAAACCTAAAAATTTAGATTTTTTTTTCAATTTTTCTCTGTGTTGAAATCAAGATTTTGTAATGATGTTAGAGTTTTTTTTCCACTAATTTAGACCCGCTCTATTGATTGGAAAAGTCAAAATTCAATAAATATGAACAATAAAAATTTCGAATTTTTCAAAGGGTTACCCCTTTAGATTTTTATTTCAAAATATTTGATCTTGGATATCTTAAAATCTATTAAAGATTTTGAATTAAAATTTCCAGGAAATGTAACTCTTGACACGGGCTTTAAAATTAGTATTTAGTTAAAATTGCTAGCTCTTATGGTTTTCGAGAAAATCGAGTTTGAAATTTTTGATACAATTTGGACTAAAAGTTTATTTTTGGATTCAATTGCCCAAAAAGTATTCCAGTTATTAGAACCAATTATTTACCATGAATTTATAGAGAATTTAATGCACTTCCCAACCATATATAATTTGTTTTGATTTGTTCAAATTTCTTTGAAGATATTGGTCATTATTCCTAACCTTGTCAAGATTTGAAAAAATTTCCAGAACGAAAATTGAGATTTGTTAGCTTTTCGAACTCGCCATTTTGAAAGTGATGTTAGAATTTTTTTCGATTAATTTAAACCCGCTGAATCAATTGGAAAAGTCAAAATTACGAAAATATGAAAAATAAAAATTTCGAGTTTTCGATTGGTCTGACGGAAACCCCCCATAAGCAATGCCACTGGCCAAAAAAATACATGTTGCCAACTTGAAAAATAACCGGCCAATAGCAACAAAAGCCTGGAATAAACAGAAATTGAAATATAAAAAGGGAAACATATATAAATATATCAAAAGAACAAATAAAAATTTATATAAAAATCAAAGGACCTCACACACCACTTATGGGTATTTGGTTTTCTGTCAAACAAATGAAATTTGTATGTTAATGAAGTCAAATTTTAATGAGGGATGTTTATAAAGTGTATGCCATTGTTAAAAATATTGAAAATTGATAAAATTTCAAAATCACCAGAAATTGCCATTTTCCAAAAAGTTTCAGTTTCAGTTTCACCAGATCTGGTGAAATTTCACCAGACCTGGCCTCAATGCTCTCACCTGTATAGGTAGAATGGAAAAATTTCACATTTCTGACATTCAAATTTTGTTTCTGACCATGGTTTCTAAAAATTCAGCCAAAATTTTACAACTTTTGTATTTACATCTTTCTTCTACCTGTAAAGGTAAAGGCTGTACTTAGGTGGTGTGTCAATATATAAAAAAAAGACCCTGTATAGTTCAAAACTAGTGTAATTGTAACGTAAAACGGTAAAAAGATATCACGTCTAACGTCGATGGGAAACCTTAAACTTTCAAGGCCTCTTTTACTACACCCGTGCTTATGTTCATAGACGGTAAAGCAGATTAACCTATTTTATATTCTTAGGAATTAATAATTTTTTGAGCTAAATAGGAATAAAAGTAGGTATACCAAAAATTATTGGGTATGTAAGTGTTATAAAACGATAACGATAGGTCTTTATTTTTTTCGGTGAAGTAATACACTTTATTAAGAAACCTTCTAATTTATCTAGACAACTAAACAATAGAGAATTGAAAAATTCATAAATTTAACCCAAATTGCTTAACGCGATTTTATTTCTACAACTTTAAGTCCAAATGAGCTGAAATTTTCAGAGATTGTAGTATTGTACTAGGATAAAAATCGCTGAAAATTTCAATTTTCAATTTTTCATAGGAAAAAAGTTCACCTGTACAGGTAGAATGGTTCACAATAGTACATTAAAATATAAGTTTCATAAAATGTCTTATGAAACGAATATTTTATACTATTTTTTCTATTTTGGTATTGTTTAATTGAAAAAAACAAACTTTTCTTGGAAATTTTATTCTCATATTTCCTGATTTCATATGTTTAGGTTGGCAACACTACATGTCAAATATAGAAATCTTCTATTATTTTTTATCGCAAATGACAGTTTGATGGCCATAGTCAGCCAGTATTACCAACCTCCGATAAGTAAAAAAGGAGTGTCACAAAGAGGTTCTTTTCGAAACTACTTTAAGTGTCGAAAAGACTTCGATATGACACCAAAATAGAAAAAATTAGTAGTAGGATAGTATTTTTACCATTTTTGAAGCCGAATATACAGGGTGAATCTGAAAGTGAGGCTTTTTTTTTAACAGGGTATATATCTCGCTAAAATAAGTTGTTTGGCAAAAATTTTTTTACATAAAAAAATTAAGATAACGGAGGTACAGGTATTTAAAGATATAAAAATGATTAGGTTGAAAATGGAAAAAATAGTTTTTGATTGATTTTTCTGATGAAATAATGCAACTGTAGATTACCTATTATCGAAAAAAACCCATTATGCTGGACAAATAACTGCTTTTCTCCGAGAAAATGTAAACTAAATGTTTTATAATTGGATGCCTATTCTCGAAACTGGGGAACAGAGTTCTCATGAGAACGAGTGATCTGAAGTATTTTCGAATTCATTCGAGTATATTTCGTACACGAAATTTGACTGACAGCAATGTAAATTAAATGGGGATCATTCGAAGTCGTATAAAATTTCGTATGCGAGAATATTCGAGAATACGACCCCTGGTCTTTGTCAGTATTATGCAAACATGAGTATGGAGAAGTAGGGCGGCGAAGATAGGACCTTCGTTCTCATAAGAACACTGCTCCCATATTTTGAGAATAAGGACCCTAGAGTCTTCTTAAGGCCCGGTTGTACAACGGACGTTCAACCGAAGTTCACACTGACTAGTGGTTCAAAGGAAAAAACTCGTTGTACATGGTCGGTTCAGAGTGTGAACTGAGGTTGATCTTGAACGTCCGAATTTGGGCGTTCAAGGGGAGTTCAAGTCTTTTTTGGGTTTTTCTAACCTGACTCTCCTATGTTTTGTTTGTTTTTTGATAAGGGATCACCATGGCTTTTGAATATATATTTTTTTTCAAGTGGATATTCGTTATTTTATATTTAATTGAAAATGGATCTTGAGTGGGAACTGTGGGAAGATATTACAGATGACGAAGATTTTTAAAAATTACTTAATTTTATGTTACATATAAATTATGTATACTTTCTCGAGCCCCACAGATATTCAGAAATCGAACAGCGAACATATCATTTGAACATTTGTAATGATAAAGAATAATTCAAGGACAGATTCAGTTTAGAGAAACAAGCAGTGTGATTTATCATAGATGAAATTATGCATCTGTGACCTGTCCGCTGTCCTGTGTGTAAAAAAATATGAAAATTAAAATTAAATAAATAGTAAACAAGAAAACACAAAAAATAAACAATGAATTTGATAGGTTATGGGTTGGGTTGCGCCTATTTTCTTTCTTCTTTTTATTGTGAGCATTGCAACTGATGGTTCAGGTAAACCGGCAGTGGTACAACACTCGAAACTCTGAACCACGTTCAACATTGAACGACGGTTCAACAGAACTTGTGTTGAACCATTCTTTGTACAACCGGGCCTAAGACTTTGAAATACCTGTAACTCCGTTATCTTAATTTTTTTGTGTAAACAATTTTTTGCCAAACAACTTATTTTGGTGAGATATACATCCCCTTAAAAGAAAAGCCTCACTTTCGGATTCACCCTGTATAGGAGACTACTCAACCAAATATAGACAAACTACCTATACATTTTTGAAATCGATGCATTGTGCTCTTTAAAAATATAGAACCAAACATAGGGCATCCCATTTGAAAAAAGCTGAAAGCATGCAAAGTTTCACATTTCTGACATTCAATTTTTGTTTCTGACCATTGACCATGGATTCTAGAAATTTAGCCAATACTGTACAACTTTTATATTTACACTTTTCTTCTACCTGTAAAGGTAAAGGCTGTAGGTGGGATGTTAATATATAAAAAACACCCTGTACAAATAAGTGGATTATTGCGGAACTTATGGGTGGGCCTCTGCGGGACGAGCGCAGCGAGTTCCGCAGCCATCTACTCACCAATATACTGTTGAATTGTTCAAGTAAGACATTCACCTAAAACGTGTAGTTTTTAAACAAATGAGAAAAACTCACAACTGAGAGAATCAAGTTAGTATTGTACTTGAACAACATATTGGTGAATAGATGGCTGCGGAACTCGCTACGCTCGTCCCGCAGAGGTCCACCCATAAGCTCCGCAACAATCCACTCGTTTGTACTTAATAATTTGTCACATTATGTTACTAGTTTGGTAAAGTAACATTACTAATACCAAAGGTGGGCACAGTTAATCGAAAAGTTAACTTCGCTAATCGTTAATTCGCGACTTGAAAAGTTAACTTCGATAATCGTTAATCGTTAAATTTTTGAGAATATAACGCAAGTTAAAGTTATCCGTTAAGAGTTAAATCATCGGAAAGTTATACTGATGTTTGAAGCTAATTATAAGTACCTAATAGATAATTGAAATAGAATAAGCTGGGCAGAGGGTATCGGGTATAGTATTTTTAATACCTATTTGGAAGTACCAGTCGTTTTAGTGATTTGTTCGTAATTGATGAACAAGGATGCACACCATCCTTGTTCATCAATTCCAAATGGGTATTAAAAATACTATACCTATACTCCTACACAGGTGAATGTGAATAAATAAAACTAAAAGTATCTAGATCTAAAAAGCGGCACTTTTTCCAATTTAGGTCGCTGATTTATTTACCAATCACCTCTGCAAGAAAAACGAGCTTATAGAACAATGCAGAGTAGACAACGCCACAGCCCAACGATACGCCTCAGTTCACAGCCTACCTAACAACAGATTAACTAAGGGCTTGCGCATCGATCTCACTGTACGGAATCGGGTTTGGAGTCATACTAGAACAGTTCCAAACTGCGTAGTGTAGCGAACTGAAATTTTTCTACCTACGCCTGTGCGAACTGTCCCGATTGACCTTGACGCGCAAATTAAGCAAACAAAATGACGTCATTTACGAACGTAACGGACTAAAGTTAACGGAAGTCCAATGTAACCCCACCGAACATGCAATGTTACGAAAGCCTAATGCAATATTACTCTGATATTCTCTGAACTTAGTTTCGCAACATTACAATGTAATATTGAATTATTTTTGACACAACATTACGTTAATAAATTACAAAATGGAATATCCTTGAAATTTTAACGCATATTAGAAATTATAGCTTGTACGCAAATTAACATTGTAAATATGCATTTAAATTGAACTGGTATAATTTTTGCAATGTTATAATAACTACCAAATGTAAACTTGCTGCAAAATTGGAAATATAACTTGTAGGTAAGGTTACATCGCAAAGATGCCTTAAAGTTGTGTTGATATTATTTTGCAATGTTATAATTTAATATTGAATGTAAACTTGCTGCAATATAGCAGAAATAATATATTGGAAAATCGAACGCTTTGCCGCCATTAATAACGATCGGAACGACATCGGGGATACGAACTAAACCGAAAGCAAATCGACGCCATCAAGTCGCTGTTTGTCGTTTGAGTTGAGTGCTGTGTCTGCTTGTTGAATGTTGTGTCTGTGATAAAGCGAATCTCGGCTAAATTGTTGGTGTTTGTGTTGGGATTATGTATTGGATCGGTTCAGGTAGTGCTTTGCTTTTTGGTTATTTTTATTATTCAGTTTTTATTTTAGAACCTGTGGAAATGAAATAAATATACAGCGATTACAATGGATGAGGATTCAAATAAGGTGAGTAAGGTTTGCATAGTCAATAAATACTTTTTACAAAAATACTGCGGAATGGGGCCCCTTTTTTTGTAAACCGTAACCTCTTTTTTTCATACCTACAAATCCCGTATTATTATTATATTACTTATTATGATTTTACGATAATATTTTAGTTAGGATCAAAAATATCGTAAACCGTTTGGTAGGTAATGTCCAGAAAGAAAGTGGCTACGACGGGGAATAATTATTGTAATAAAAATACAGAACTACTCCCTGATTTTGTTTTTGTTCCAGGTGACAATATAAGTAGCCTCTGTGGTAGCAGCCAATACCTATTTCGTCCTGTGTGTCAACCAATCTAAAATTTCGCTTTTTTTTTCTGTTTAGAATTTTTATTTATTTTGCTTTGAGATATTACTTTTTACGTTTTGTTTTTCACCTAAGTATATTTTTTTATTGTGAGTATTATATAGATATACATAATATACCTACCAACCTTTTTATTTTGTTTTCCAAAAACTTGTACTTTTATTCATAATAAAATATCTACCTAATATATTATGATTATGGGTTTCAGGCACAAATTTTAACAGCTTGTTTTTAGAACAAGCTGTTAGAGTTTATGCAGTAGCAACATTACTTTTTTATTGCAGTAAAGTGGCGAACCCAATATATTTGTAATAAAAATGCAATATTGCAGTAAACTTACTAATAAATTGCAAGTAACCCTAAGGTATATTTGAATTTGTAACCTTACACTCGTAAGTTTGCTGAAGTTTTGATCTAATATTCCAGTAATATTGCTGAAAGGTTATCATTCATAAACCTTGCATTTGTAATATTACCCTAAGGTTGTTTCAGTACTTGCCGCAATACTGCGTCAACATTACAGTAAACTTCAATATAACCTTACAAGTTTGCAGTGTAATGTTACCTCATTATTACTGTAATCTTATTTTGTTCAGTGGGACGGAAGTTAAGAAAACCGTTAATATTTTTTTGGGTTAACTTAAAAGTTAAATTTAAGCAATTTTTTTAACTTCGTTAATTAACGGATAACGTATTAACGGTTTTCTGCCCAGCTTTGACTAATACTAATTCCTGTTAAAAAGCAAATTGACAAGAAGTGAATAATCTTACAAATTCTGACTTTATATAATAAGTTATTGTTCAAGTACAAATAAGTGGATTGTTGCGGAACTTATGGGTGGACCTACCAGCCATCTACTCACCAATATACTGTTGAACTATTCAAGTTAGACATTCACCTGAAACGTGTAGTTTTTGAGCTAATGAGAAAAACTCAAAACTGAGAGAATCAAGTTAGTATTATACTTGAACAACATATTGGTGAATAGATGGCTGCGGAACTCGCTGCGCTCGTCCCGCAGAGGTCCACCTATAAATTCCGCAACAATCTACTCGTTTGTACTTGAATAACTTGTCACATTATATTACTAGTTTGGTAAAGTAAAATTACTAATTCCTGTTAAAAGGCAAATTGACAAAAAGTAGATAATCTTACAAATTCTGACTTTATATAATAAGTTATTGTTCAAGTACAAATAAGTGGATTGTTGCGGAACTTATGGGTGGACCTCGAGCGAGTTCCGCAGCCATCTACTCACCAATATACTGTTGAACTACTCAAATAAGACACTCACCTGAAACGTGTAGTTTTTGAACTAATAAGAAAAACTCAAAACTGAGAGAATCAAGTTAGTATTATACTTGAACAACATATTGGTGAATAGATGGCTGCGGAATAAATCTATAATAGAAAAAAAGTTTTGACCTTTCAAAATTTTCCAAAATCTAAATCATAAAGTAGTAGGTACCTCAGTACTGAAACGATGAAATTTCAGATAACTGATCATTTGGGACCTCCCAAACTCCATAGGTAGGTACATTAAATTAGTCTAAAATTTTGAGCAGGAATCTATGAAAAAAATACATCACAGAATAAGCAACATAAATTTTATAAAAAAATAAGCTCCATTCCTCAGTAGTTTTATTTTTTTGTAACATAAAAAAACATTGAAGAATGTTTCATCGCCTCAAATTGAAAATCGCCTGTAAATCAGAAAAACGTACCAAACTCACACAATAAAGAAATAACAGAACACCTAATTTCATTAGTAAGTTTTAAAAAAACTAGTAACATAAATCAACGTCTTGGCCCAACTGAACGCATTCGTTTTTGTTTGAAAATGATAAAGACTTCTTCTAATCTGCCATCGTTTCAATTTATCACAGTTTTGCAGGCTTGCATTTAAAACTTAACACCTTCTACCCAGAAAGTTTACTAGGTATTTGCTTCATTTATTTATTTAAATTTTGGCCCTAAAACCGAATGAACTAATTTTCTTATTACATTGAAAAAAATCTCTTTTTTTTTTGTCAAAGTATCGTCAGAAATCTCATTTTCTTAAAAGAAAAATATCGTCTCATGTGGTATATTGACCGTCATTTGCCCCCGAAAAGAAGTGGGTCAAAAAATCCCTCAAAGTTATTTTGGTCCTTGGGGCCATAAAGCTTAGCTGTAAAAATCTCATTTTCACTTCAAACGAACCCACTCTAAGGACCAATGTTTGTTACATTCTATTATACTTTCTCACGTCTCGTATTTATGGACAAAATATTCACTCAACTATAAAAAAAAAAAATCATGAGTTAAAGCCAAAACAACAAACTTGCCAGACAAATAATGCAAAAATTTCGTGTTGGTTTTATCCATCAAAAAGTTGCTCCAAGTGTATATCTTGGCAAATTGGGTCTAGCAGTAATCTTCTCTCGTACGTACATAACTTAGATATTTTATTAAGGCCCTTGTAACCATAAATACACCGCATAATAGAACATAAAGCGCTCACGAAGTTTTTCTCAACTGAATAAAGATGTAGGTACCTATTTCTCCCTTAAAACAAAACTTTTTCGTTTTGTATTTTGGGTTTTTTCTTTATGTTTCTGTTCACAATAGATAGTTAAGAAAATGTTATTTTTAATTGAAAAATATTATTACATTCCATGTATTGTAAGTTTTCTATACATATTGTCGAATAATATAGTCTGTTTTCAGACATTAATACAACAAGGCTGTTTTATCAACACTTAATTTGCTAATGCGTCTGAGTTTCATAATAAAATATCATTTAGTTTTTTTTTTGTCTATATTTTATTTGCCACTTGGCATGCAATATAGTTTTTCCCCATATAAAAACTTTGATTCAATTAAAGGACGTTGAACTGGGTACAAAGTAAATCGATTATTTTAAATAATATGTCTTATGTAATTCTAAGTAAAAAAGTATATACCTTATTAGAGGATTAAATAATGTTATTGGGAATTAATCTTGTTTGGTATTTTTATTCCTATAAATTCAATGTTTGGACATTCTTGAAATCCGATACATTTTTGATGAGTCAAAATAAATCTAGGGTCTAGGGTTTCCCAAAAAAAGCAGATTATTAGGTAATCCAGAATGATCCAAAAAATTTAATCTTGACACATTATAAATTAATGTTTTGATTTCTGCGTTTGAAAAATTTCAATTGACTTGCCTTGATGAGTGATAATGAAAAGATGTTCATCGTGCACAGCTTTGTTACTTTCTTCGCTGAGTAATCTTTGAGCCTGGAGTATTTTATCCAGCATCAGGTATTCTCCATAGAGCATACCTGCTTCGTCGTCCAATTGTTCTCCATCTTGAGCTGCATCGCTGGAACAATAATTTTTTCGGTTTATTTACATCATTATTATGCTTATAGTTACCAAATATTTCCTAATAAGAAAAAGGTTATCGCAAAGTTTAAACACGCGTTATAAATTGGTTTCTTATGAAATTTTTACAATAATATTATTTTGGTTTAATTACTTGAAATTCTACTTCAAGTACAAATAGGTACTTTAAGTATTTCACTTGAATTACTTTTTTTGTTATGTACTTGTACTTTTACTTCCAATATCTATTCTAAAATATGTACATGTTTTTGAGCAAATTGACTTTTGAAGTTTTTGACAAAATTTAGACTAAAAGTCAACTTTGAGGTTCAATTACTCGGAAACTTTCTGAGCGATCGAACTCAATTTTGCACAGATTTATAGAGAATTTAATGGTTTTTCCAATGGTATATAATTTATTTCAATTTGCTCAAAATTTAACAAAGATATGACCATGTCAAGATTTTGAAAATTTTTCAGAATCAAAAATAAGATTTCCTCTTTATTTTTATTTCTTTTTTAAATGGCCATTTGAAAATGATGTCAGGATTGTTTTCCATTAATTTAAACCCACTTTATCGATTGGTGAAGTCAAAATTGAGCAAAACTGAAAAATGAAAAAATCGAGTTTTTTATAACCCCCTTCGAATTCTGATTTCAAAATATTCAAACCTCAAATGCTCAATAACCGTTGAGCAAATTTCATTGAAATTTTTAGCATTTGTAGCTCTCAATAAGCGCTAAAAACCCTGTAATTTACAATATTCCCAGGTTTATAGTTTTTAAGCAAATTGAGTTTGAAGTTTTTGACAAAATTTGGTCCAAAAATCAACTTTGAAGTTCAATTACTCAAAAACTAATTGAGCTAATAAACTCAAATTTGCAAGAATTTATAGAGAATTTAATACTCTTTCCAACGGTATATAACTTATTTCAATTTGCTCAAAATTTAATAAAGATATGGGCAATTGCTCATAACCATGTCAAGATTTTGAAAATTTTTCAGAGCCAAAAATAGGATTTTCTTTTTATTTTTGTTTCTGCTTAAAATGGCCTTTGAAAATGATGTCAGGATTGTTTTCCATTAATTTTAACCCACTCTATCGATTGGTGAAGTCAAAATTGAGGAAAACTGAAAAATGAAGAAATCGAGTTTTTTAGGGTACCCCCTTTGAATTCTGATTTCAAAATATTCAAACCTCAATTGCTCGGTAGCGGCTAAGCAGATTGCATTGAAATTTTTAGCATTTGTAGCTCTCAATAAGCGCTAAAAACCTTGTAATTTACAATATTCCCAGGTTTATAATTTTTAAGCAAATTGAGTTTGAAGTTTTTAACAAAATTTGGTCTAAAAATCAACTTTGAGGTTCAATTACTCAAAAACTATTTGAGCTATTTAACTTAATTTTGCACGGATTTATAGAGAATTTAATAGTCTTTCCAATGATATATAACTTATTTCAATTTGCTCAAAATTTAACAAAGATATGGGCAATTGCTCTTGACCATGTCAAGATTTTGAAAATTTTTCAGAGCCAAAAATAGGATTTTCTTTTTATTTTTGTTTCTGCTTAAAATGGCCTTTGGAAATGATGTCAGGATTGTTTTCCATTAATTTTAACCCACTTTATCGATTGGTGGAGTCAAAATTGAGCAAAACTGAAAAATGAAAAAATCGAGTTTTTTTTATAAAGGTACCCCCTTTGAATTATGATTTCAAAATATTCAAACCTCAAATGCTCGATAACCGTTGAGCAAATTTCATTGAAATTTTCAGCATTTGTAGCTCTCAATAAGTGCTAAAAACCCTGTAATTTACAATATTTCCAGGTTTATAGTTTTTAAGCAAATTGAGTTTGAAGTTTTTGACAAAATTTGGTCTGAAAATCAACTTTGAGGTTCAATTACTCAAAAACTAATTAAGCTAATAAACTCAAATTTGCAAGAATTTATAGAGAATTTAATACTTTTTCCAATGGTATATAACTTATTTCAATTTGCTCAAAATTTAACAGAGATATGGGCAATTGCTCATGACCATGTCAAGATTTTGAAAATTTTTCAGAGCTAAAAATAGGATTTTCTTTTTATTTTTGGTTCTGCTTAAAATGGCCTTTAGAAATGATGTCAGAATTGTTTTCCATTAATTTTAACCCACTTTATCGATTCGTGAAGTCAAAATTGAGCAAAACTGAAAAATGAAAAAATCGAGTTTTTTATAAGGGTACCACCCCCCTTTGAATTCTGATTTCAAAATATTCAAACCTCAAATGCTCGATAACCGTTGAGCAAATTTCATTGAAATGTTCAACATTTGTAGCTCTCAATAAGCGCTAAAAACCCTGTAATTTACAATATTCCCAGGTTTATAGTTTTTAAGCAAATTGAGTTTGAAGTTTTTGACAAAATTTGGTCTAAAAATCAACTTTGAAGTTCAATTACTCAAAAACTAATTGAGCTAATAAACTCAAATTTGCAAGAATTTATAGAGAATTTAATACTTTTTCCAATGGTATATAACTTATTTCAATTTGCTCAAAATTTAACAGAGATATGGGCAATTGCTCATGACCATGTCAAGATTTTGAAAATTTTTCAGAGCTAAAAATAGGATTTTCTTTTTATTTTTGGTTCTGCTTAAAATGGCCTTTAGAAATGATGTCAGAATTGTTTTCCATTAATTTTAACCCACTTTATCGATTCGTGAAGTCAAAATTGAGCAAAACTGAAAAATGAAAAAATCGAGTTTTTTATAAGGGTACCACCCCCCTTCGAATTCTGATTTCAAAATATTCAAACCTCAAATGCTCAATAACCATTGAGCAAATTTCATTGAAATTTTCAGCATTTGTAGCTCTCAATAAGTGCTGAAAACCCTGTAATTTATAATATTTCCAGGTTTATAATTTTTAAGCAAATTAAGTTTGAAGTTTTTGACAAAATTTGGTTCAAAAATCAACTTTGAAGTTCAATTACTCAAAAACTAATTGAGCTAATAAACTCAAATTTGCAAGAATTTATAGAGAATTTAATACTTTTTCCAATGGTATATAACTTATTTCAATTTGCTCAAAATTTAACAGAGATATGGGCAATTGCTCATGACCATGTCAAGATTTTGAAAATTTTTCAGAGCCAAAAATAGGATTTTCTTTTTATTTTTGTTTCTGCTTAAAATAGCCTTTGGAAATGATGTCAGGATTATTTTCCAATAATTTTAACCCACTCTATCGATTGGTGAAGTCAAAATTGAGCAAAACTGAAAAATGAAAAAATCGAGTTTTTTATAAGGGTACCCCCTTTGAATTCTGATTTCAAAATATTCAAACCTCAAATGCTGGATAACCGTTGAGCAAATTTCACTGAAATTTTCAGCTTCTGTAGCTCTCAATAAGCGCCAAAAACGCTTTAATTTTCAATATTCCCAGGTTTATAGTTTTTAAGCAAATTGAGTTTGAAGTTTTTGACAAAATTTAGACTAAAAATCAACTTTGAGATTCAATTCCTCAAAAACTAATTGAGCTAATAATCTCAAATTTGCAAGAATTTATAGAGAATTTAATACTCTTTCCAATGGTATATAACTTATTTCAATTTGCTCAAAATTTAACAAAGATATGGGCAATTGCTCATGACCATGTCAAGATTTTAAAAAATTTTCAGAGCCAAAAATAGGATTTTCTTTTTATTTTTGGTTCTGCTTAAAATGACCTTTAGAAATGATGTCAGAATTGTTTTCCATTAATTTTAACCCACTTTATCGATTCGTGAAGTCAAAATTAAGCAAACCTGAAAAATGAAAAAATCGAGTTTTTTATAAGGGTACCACCCCCTTCGAATTCTGATTTCAAAATATTCAAACCTCAAATGCTCAATAACCGTTGAGCAAATTTCATTGAAATTTTCAGCATTTGTAGCTCTCAATAAGTGCTGAAAACCCTGTAATTTACAATATTTCCAGGTTTATAGTTTTTAAGCAAATTGAGTTTGAAGTTTTTGACAAAATTTGGTCTGAAAATCAACTTTGAGGTTCAATTACTCAAAAACTAATTAAGCTAATAAACTCAAATTTGCAAGAATTTATAGAGAATTTAATACTCTTTCCAACGGTATATAACTTATTTCAATTTGCTCAAAATTTAACAGAGATATGGGCAATTGCTCATGACCATGTCAAGATTTTGAAAATTTTTCAGAGCCAAAAATAGGATTTTCTTTTTATTTTTGTTTCTGCTTAAAATGGCCTTTGGAAATGATGTCAGAATTGTTTTCCATTAATTTTAACCCACTTTATCGATTCGTGAAGTCAAAATTGAGCAAAACTGAAAAATGAAAAAATCGAGTTTTTTATAAGGGTACCACCCCCCTTCGAATTCTGATTTCAAAATATTCAAACCTCAAATGCTCAATAACCGTTGAGCAAATTTCATTGAAATTTTCAGCATTTGTAGCTCTCAATAAGCGCTAAAAACCCTGAAATTTACAATATTCCCAGGTTTATATTTTTTAAGCAAATTGAGTTTGAAGTTTTTGACAAAATTTGGACTAAAAATCAACTTTGAGGTTCAATTCCTCAAAAACCAATTGAGCTAATAAAATCAAATTTGCAAGAATTTATAGAGAATTTAATGCTCTTTCCAATGGTACATGACTTATTTCAATTTGCTCAAAATTTCACAAAGATATGGGCAATTGCTCTTGACCATGTCAAGTTTTGAAAATTTTTTAGATCCAGAAATAGGATTTTCTTTTAATTTTTGTTTCTCCTTAAAATGGCCATTTGGAAATGATGTCAGGGTTGTTTTCCCATAAATTTGACCCACTGTGTCAAATAGTTATTTACATACTTCAAGTACCTACTAAAATATACTTCAAATAATGTCACTTTACTGGAAGCTCAATGTTTTTACTCAAGTAAATTATTTGATGAACAAAGTTTACTTGAAAATCAACGTATACATTTAAAAAACTTGTACTTGTAGTAAATCAAGTTAATCTATTGACTTCATACTTGTACTTCAAGTACTTTCGTAATAACTGCCTATAGTACATAGTAATATTTTTTGGGATTTTGCATAACAGTTAGTTTGAATTAAGTTATACTTAGTATAAAATATTAGGAAGTTATTTGCTCAATTTTCACTAAATTCTCAAGCAAACAATTACCAATACACATTTCAAATTTTGAAACAGGGTACCAATTTGAAAAAAAGCAAATAAATAATTAAAAATACTTACTAATGTTTTACAGGACAAGCCATATTAATTTAAACTTGTTAGTAAACGTTCAAACTAGCTCACTAAACGGAACTGAACTGAATAGCACAAACTGCTAACTATCCAACCGCATGTAATTCAGTTACAGGAAAAATTATCCACTCATATAATATTGGAAACCTATCGGGTTTTGTTGTATTTGGATAGTCTTGAGGGGAAGATAGTGTAATAATTGTATATTTAATAACGTATTTCGTTGTTTTTTCTAGCACTAGTTCCCCCAAATCTTATAGTTTTCGCTAAATTAGGCAACTGAACCAGATAATGAAGTAAGAAATATTTAATTTGACGTCAATGGATTTTTAGAACATAACTAATGGGAATAAGAGCAAATTCACAACAAATTTAGTTGTATTTCTTCCAAGTAGGTACTAGAAAAATAAACGAATCGCTTCTTTTTGCCTTTCATCCTCCTGCTAACAAATAGTTTTTTTTTTTATTTCGAGTTCCATAACGTGCGGTCTTTAACGCAATAAATCTTAAAAATATTATAGTCCTGTAAGGAGGCTCCCAGACGCCCCTGCCGCAAATTTAATATGAACCCCGAGTGGATATAGAGCAAAAAAAATCACACGGGATAAAGGCTAAACAATATCTGTTTCGTGAGTGGAAGACAAATGCGACTGTGAATAATTCTCTTTTGGGAAAAAAAAAACCCACCCTGAACCACATAAATTTGATTTAGTAGTAGTGGAGGATTGCAGCTACAAAATGTTGATAATAAAATCGTATTTTATTTTTAGTTTACCAGGTCAACATATAGACGAAATAGTAAGTTTTCCTTATTTTCCTGTATACCTTAGTCACGGAATAACAGCTAGTGAATATGAGAAAGAAAAAAAAATAAAAGTCTAGACAAGTAAAGAGACACAAATTTCTTCTAAAAATAATTACGACATGAAAAAACTTATTTTGATCTTTGAAAGAAACGTAATACACAAAGACAGGGTTATTTTTGCGTGGGAGCTCCTTAATAGGATTCCCAACTTGTTTTTATAATTATTATTTTAACAAAGATAACAAACATATACACAGAGAGTATTAAATATTTTGGCTGAAAAATTACGATTCCAACTGCACACACATCAGACACAAATTCCAGTTATTTATTATCTCCGGTGACAATTACAGAACTAAAACTCAAATTTATATTTTAATGAAATGCCCTCTGGCCAGGGGTCCACGATATGTAATAAATTAAACTTGCAAATTCGGGATAATCCGGATCCAGGAGGGATCCAATTCCTGCACTTAACGATCCAATAATAATAAAAATATAATGTTATCGAAAAACACAGTTAATGTTTGTTCGCTACGCAAAACGACATCCATAAAAATCGGGAACAAAAGGGATATTCGACTTTTTCCAGGGATAATGCACGGATTTAAATCTTTTTGTTGTTTGCGGTTGTTGAGCAGTCTCGACATTAGAGAAAACAAATCTGACGATGGCGTTGAAGCAAAAAAAATCTGTTTTATGTTACGAGACTACGACGTCGTATCTAGTTTCAATAATAACTTTGAGACAATGGAAAAAAAATGATGTTTTATGTAGTTCTAACAATAAAAATAAAAAGCTTTACAATGTCCAACAAACATTTATCCAAAAAAAAACAGATGGAAAAACCTTATTTCATCTGTTTTGGAAAACGTAGTAATTAAAATCCTAGAAACTCCAAACAGTAATTTATTGTGGGATTTGTAACCGAAATATATGAAAAAAAGAATTGAAAAATCCAAAAATTTATCCCAAATTCCTTAACGCAATTTTTTCTCAGGGACTGTAAGTCCAAATGAGCTGAAATTTTCAGAGATTATAGTCCTGCATTGGGATAAGGAATCGCTGAAAATTTCAGCTTTCTATCTTTAATAAATATAACAAAGTTATGGGTCTTCAAAGTTTTAAAAAATCCAAACCATGAGGTTGCTACCTTCTTACTAAAATGATTTTTCATGTTGCGATTTTGTGTCCTAATGGTTCTTTGGGATCCCCCAAACTCCATACACTAAATTATTCTGAGATTTGATTCTATAAAAAAGACACTCAGGAAAATTAAAAAATTGATAAATCAACCCAAATGGCTAAACACGTTCTTACTTCTGGAACTATACGTCTAAATCTGCTGGATCGGGGATTGTAGTCCTCTATACTGGAATAAAAATCGCTGAAAATTTCAGCTTTCTATCTTTAATAGAAAAAAAGTTATGACCTTTCAAAGTTTTCCAAAATCTAGATCATAAGGCAGCTAGGTACAGGGTGTTTTTTTATATATTGACACCCCACCTACAGCCATTTACCTTTACAAATAGATGAAAGGTGTAAATACAAAAGTTGTATAGTAATTGCTAAATTTTTAAAATCCATGGTCAAAAACAAAAATTGAATGTCAGAAATGTGAAATATTGCATGCTTTTAGCTTTTTTCAAATGCTATATTTGGTTCTATATTCTTGAAGAACACAATTTCCCGATTCCAAAACTATATAGTTTGTCTATATTTGGTTGACCGTCTCCAAAATATTTGGTTCTAAAAATTTTAAAAATACTATCAGAGAAACCAAGTACCTCAAATTTTATCTGCAGCTTTCACTATACAGGTAGAATGGTTCACAGAATCAGTAGTAGGATAGTATATTTACAATTTTTGGAGCCGAATATATGAGAGATTGCTCAGTCAAATATAGATTGGGGCATTGTGCTCTTCAAGAATATAGAATGAAATATAGGGCATTCCGTTTGAAAAAAGCTGGAAGCATGCAAAATTTCACATTTTTGTCATTCAAATTTTGTTTCTGACCATGGTTTCTAAAAATTCAGCCAAAACTGTACAACTTTTGTATTTACACCTTTCTTCTACCTGTAATGGTATCTAAAGGCTTTTAGGTGGGGTGTCAATATAAAAAAAAAAACACCCTGTAAAAATAAGTGGATTATTGCGGATCTTATGGGTGGACCTCTGCGGGACGAGCGCAGCGAGTTCCGCAGCCATGTACTCACCAATATACTGTTGAACTGTTCAAATAAGACACTCACCTGAAACGTGTAGTTTTTGAACTGATAAGAAAAATTCACAGCTGAGTGAATCAGGTTAGTATTGTAGTTGAACAATATATTGGTGAATAGATGGCTGGGTCCACCCATAAGTTCCGCAACAATCCACTCGTTTGTACTTGAATAACTTGTGACAATATATATGAATTGTTGTAAAGTGGCAACAGTGTCGGACGTGTTGTTGTTTTGTTGGCAAGTTTTTTGGTGAAATTCGATTCAAAAGTGAAAAGTTATTGACCAAAACGTAATAATCAGGTTGTGGAAATACCATCTCATCAGCGAAAGTGAAGGCAAGCATAAAACACAAGGAAAAATTTTATACATCCTTAGTTGTTTACGTCCTCAAGACCCGGACCAAGTACAGTGTTGCCAAGATGGATGAAAATGAAACCTGTGATATTTGTAAAAAAAAAGTCCAGGAGAATCAAGAAGGATTAATGTGTGAGGGATGCTATATATGGAAGCACAGAATATGTACCGGATTGTCTGTGAGAACATATCAGCAATTAAACAAGTCAACACTACCATGGATCTGTGAAAAGTGCAAGAATGCTGAAAGCAAAAAACCACAAAAATTAAAAACCGATAACTACACGCTGGATGATGTAATGTTAAAGCTAAATGAGATAGACAAGAAATATGATGTCCTACTTTGTAAATACAATGAACAAATCCAAATAAACGAGAAACTGCAAAACGAGATTAACGACATAAAAATGCATTACAATAAACGGGAACAACAAGGATTAAAGAATAATCTTATAATACAGGGAGTTCCGCAACACCATACTGAAAATGTCCAAGAAATAATAACAAACATAGCAAGAGAACTGGACGTCCAAGTTGGATGTACATTCAAGGCCTACAGAATTGGAAAATTTTCAGATAATGCCAGAAATAGCTCATCAAAACCAATAAAGATCATTTTTGATGAAGAGGAGATGAAAGCTAATATGCTCAAGTCAAAAAAAAAAACTAAATTTAAATAGCAACAATATAGGCCTTGGCGGAAATAGTAAGATTTACCTAAGTCATGATCTCACCCAAATGAATCAAGAGCTATTTAAGGCAGCAAGAATCTATAAAAAGGACAAAGGATATGAGTTTGCTTGGATCAGCAACGGAAATATACTCCTTAGAAAGGATCAAAATAGTCAGACTATATTGGTGCAGAAAATGGAGCAACTAAAAAACTAGAGGGGCCTCGAGACAATATCAGAATTATTTATATGAATATCCAAAGTATGAGAAACAAATTAGATGAGCTTCAGTGTTTTGTGATAAACCAAGACTGTGAGATCCTAGTGTTAGTAGAAACATGGCTAGACAATAATGAAATACCAATCTTTACAATAAATAATTATAGAGCAGTGCATTCGTGTAGAGAAGGAAGAGGGGGAGGAGCCTCCATTTATGTGAGGAATACCATCAGGATGCAGGAAACAGATAAATCAGAAAAAGATGAAGTAGTAAACTGGGTATGTGTAAATGTCGGTGAAAATAACCTAAAAGTAAGTGCAATTTACAACCCGCCCTCTAATCCTTTAACAAATTTTTTTGAATGCTTTGAAACTGTTTTACATAAATATCCAAGAAATCATATCATCTTGGGAGACTTTAATATAAATTTATTGGACATTAATGCTAAAAGTGTATTTCAATATAAAGACTTGGTAGCGTTGCATAATTTTAAAATAGTTAACTCAATTACAAACGAGGATGCAACAAGAGTTACGGATCGTTCTAAAACTATTATAGATCATGTACTTATAAATAAAAAGGTTGATATATGTGATTCATTCAGTGTAGAGCATAATGTCCTCTCAGACCATAAATTCCTTAAATATAACATCAAAGAAAATGTCAAAATTTACAAAAAGAAAATTATACATGAAACAAAACAAATAGATCATAGAAAATTTCAAGTTAGCTTTTCAGAAAAAATTATAAACACAAATATTGATACATTTAATGACTTAATCAACCTAATAATGTCTTGTAAAGAAAATGCTCAGTTTACTAAAAAAATCAAAATCCGAGAAAATAATGAGTGGGTAAATGAAGAGATAGTTAACATGATAAAAGAACGTGATAAAATATATAAAAATAAAATTAAATATCCAAATAATGAATTAATAAAACTAGAGTTTAAAGCAGTTAAAAATAGGATTAACAATAAAATCAAAACCCTCAAAAACAAATATTTTAGGGATAAGTGGGGACAAACAGGCACTAATCAAAAAAAGCAGTGGAATTTTGTAAATAGTTTTTTTAAACCAAAAAAAAATGAAGCACATATTGAGAGATTACAGGTAGAACAACTAGGTATTTTTGAAGATGTAAATAGTATTGTAAACCACTTGAATACTCATTTCTCAACAGTAGGGAAAAAAATTGTTGAAAATCTGAATGATGAAATAGGAATATTGAACCATGAACCTAAATTTAACGAAATAACTAATGAAAACACAATTTTTATTGCACCAACTAGTGAAAATGAAATTGAAGAGATCATATCTGATCTAAAGAAAAATTCAGCTCCAGGACATGATGGAATAACATTATTAGATATAACAAACCTTAAACACAATATTTTAACTCCTTTAACAAATTTAATTAATAAAGTGTTGAAAGATGGAATATTTCCAGAAGAATTGAAAATTAGCAAAATAAGTCCAATATTTAAATCTGGTGAATAACTATAGACCAATATCAATAATAAGTATGTTTTCAAAAATAGTGGAAAAAGTTATAAAAAGTAGAATGTTATCATTTATTAATAAATGTGTCGATGCCGATCAATATCAATATGGCTTCGTCAAAAACAGTAGCACACTTAGTGCAACAGTAGACTTGGTAAATTATGTATCTAGGGCACTTGACAATAAGCAAGTTGTGGTTGCAGTATTTGTAGACCTTAGAAAAGCATTTGATGTTGTGAGCATTGACATATTATTGAAAAAGCTTTACCATTTAGGATTTAGAGGGATCATGTACAGTATTATTAAAACGTATTTAGTTGATAGAAAACAATATGTTAGGCTTAGCGGAGTAGATAGTGAGATATTAGGAAATGAGTGTGGAGTGCCGCAGGGATCAGTTTTGGGACCCTTGCTTTACTCACTATATGTTCTAAATCTAAAGTGTGCTAACCTCAAGGCTAGATATTTTACTTTTGCTGATGATACTGTCTTGGTATATGCGGGTGCAGAAGAGAGGGCATTGAATAACACAGTAAATGAGGATTTAAACTCTTATCTTAACTGGCTTTATTATAACAAATTAAAAATAAATACTGATAAAACTAAATACATTCTTTTTAAACAAAAAAATAAACAAATTCACCATATACAAATAAAAATAAGTAATTTAATTTTAGAAGAGGTACAGGACATAAGATATCTGGGACTAATAATCGACAATAATCTCAAATGGAGTCAGCACATAAATCATATCTCAAAAAAAATTCTATCTTTGATACCAATAATATATAAATGCAGGAATTATCTCTCGAATAAAACCAAATACAACATATACAATGCCTTTATTCAATCACATTTTAGATATCAAATACCAGTTTGGGGAACATGTGGGACAACAAATTTTAACTCAGTCCAGATACTTCAAAACAAGATATTAAAAATTCTCTTCTGTTATAATTGGATGACCAATACAGAAATATTGTATAAAGAACTAAAAATACCAAAGCTCCAGGCACTTTTAGAGTTTGAACAAGTAAAACTTATGTACAAAATTCTGAATAATGACCAAAGATGTAATGTAGATATTCAAATAACTAATAGAATACATAATCATGATACCAAATCCAGAAACAATATATATTGTGATACTTTCAAAACAAATATAGGGCTACAGAATCCAATTGTACAAGCATCAAAATCTTTTAACAATATTCCTGAAAATATTAAAAATGTAAAAAAATACAATAAATTTTTAGAGCAACTTAAACTATATTTAGGATTTCAATGGCAATAAATAAATAATAGTTCCTAACCTAATAAAAATAAGCACGACACTGTTACCTAGTATTAATTAGTATAGTTTCTCGGGGCCAGTGCTTCATGCACTGATTTGAGAAGTAAAATTGTTATTGTTATGATTATTTTCAAAAAAAAAAAAAACTAGTTTGGTAAAGTAACATTACTAATTCCTGTTGAAAGCCAAATTGACAAAAAATGGATAATCTTACAGATTCTGATTCTATGTAATAAGTTATTTTTCAAGTACAAATTAGTGGATTGTTGCGGAATTTATGGGTGGACCTCTGCGGGACGAGCGCAGCGAGTTCCGCAGCCATCTACACACCAATATACTGTTGAACTGTTCAAATAAGACACTCACCTGAAACGTGTAGTTTTTAAACTAATGAGAATAATGTACATTTGAGTGAGTCAGTTTCATATCATAATTAAACAACATATTGATGAATAGATGGCTGCGGGACAAGCGCAGCTTCTTACGTGTTGGAATTTTATTGAAAAAGTTTCAAGTAGGGAAAGTAGTTTGGTAAATTTGAAAGTAATATTATCATTATTTTTATACTGTCAGAATTGACTTTAATATACAATAATGGCCAGTCTGCTTCAAAAATACAATTCCAAAGAGCTTCACGAACTTGAAATAGTAGTAGGCGCTTAGAATAAATTATTATTTGTGAGAGAGAAGTGAGCTTTGTTCCACGAAAGTTCATACTTTTTGCCTTCCTTTTTTAATAAATAGAAATTGACTAAAAAAAATCAATGACGTCCAAAACGTTCGTCGGTTCTTAAACCAGAAGTCCCCATAAGTTCCGCAGCAATTTACTCATTTGTACTTGAATAACTTGACACATTATGTTACTAGTTTGGTAAAGTAACATTACTAAGTCCTGTTAAAAGGCAAATTGACAAAAAGTGAATAATCATAATCTTACAAATTCTGACTTTATATAATAAGTTATTCTTCAAGTACAAATAAATGGATTGTTGCGGAATTTATGAGTGGACCTCTGCGGGACGAGCGCAGCGAGTTCCGCAGCCATCTACTCACCAATATACTGTTGAACTGTTCAAGTAAGACATTCACCTGAAACGTGTAATTTTTAAACTAATGAGAATATCGCACATTTGAGTGAGTCAGTTTAGTATCGTAATTAAAGGGGGTGTGACCCAAAAAAACAACTTTAGTTCATTAAATTAAGAAAAAATATCTAAGAACTCTCGTGAAAAACGCACTCCTCTACTCCGAATAGTACCGGAGATAATTTCTAATGAAGATACCGGTCTTGAACCTGGTGACGTCACACCAGCGAATGGCCAGAAGCGGCAAACGAATGTTGAGTTGTCGCGTGCTCCACTCTAATCATGTCATAACGTGTTTATTTGTTTAGAAAGTGATCAGTAATAGTTTTTAGCAAGTGTTATTATTGTTTTAGAAAACTAACAATGGTTAATTGTTGTGTTGTGGGTTGTAATAACAACCGAAAAAACTCTTCAGCGACGCTCCATCAATTCCCTACCAGCGAGAAAGAACCAAAACGTTACAAAGCCTGGAAAAACCGAATTAATTTTTTTTATCCAAATTCAAATAGCATCGTATGTAGCTCGCAGTCGCATTTTAAGCAAGAAGATTTTGCAAACAATTTAATTAGATCATTGCTACCGAATGAAAAAATTAAAAGCTTGCTGAAAAAAACAGCCGTTCCTAGTCTTCTGCTAGTAAGTAAACAAAAAAAAAAGCTGTTTCTCTGAGAAAATCTAAATATATATCCGTAAAAAACTTATAGCACAGATCACAGACTCAGATTGAGTTCGATAAACAAATAGTGTCTCCATTGAAGGAATTGTCTAATGCCCGTATCACATCTGTGTATTTTTCCGTGTATTTATTCATGCAGTTCAGGGTGCCAACAATATTTTGTTTTTCATAATGCTGATTTATGTTTCATTTGAAGTTTTTCGGTTGTCACCTTGAACTGCATGAATAAATACATGGACAAATACACAGATGTAATACGGGCATAATGCAAAGCCTGATGATTTATTGGATGAACACATGGATACAGACAAATTTGTCTATCAAATCATAACTGAAGAAATAAGTATTCAGTGTGAGCTAGGTGAAGAAGTGTATCACAAGTATTCAATGCTTGTCGAGAATGATTCTAGTACATCAATTCATTCTTCCGAGTTAACTTTTCCTAGCAGTGACACTGAGAAGCAAAATATCAGTGAAACCAGTGAAAAAAAAACGAAGATAACTGCGTAAACGACTGTGATGAAGAAATTATGGAGAGCAGTGACATAAAATCATTTTCAACTAAATTTGATTATCTGTTGGTGCAAACCACAACTCTAATGACTCTTTTTACATTTTGTGCTATCTGCTGTAAGTCCCCAATTACAGACATTAAACGGTTCACGAATGGCGCTGTATTACATATAAGGTATAAATGCAGTAGTGGACATTGCCAGAAATGGTCCTCCTTTGAAAACCCAGAAAAATGTTCAGTTTATTTATCTGGGGCAATTTTGCTTACCTAAAGGTTAAAATTTTCTTCCAGTCTTTAACTTTGCAAAAACGTTGAAACTAATATTTACCAAAGTTTCACCTGTAATTAACAAGTTTTGGTTAGAGTATAAAAACTCTCTTTACCAAGAGGCAAATACTGTATGATTTTCCTGGATTTTCCGGAAAATATGTTACATATTCTTTAATGAATGTGAAAATAGAAAAAATATTTAATTTTGAAATATTGCAAAGGGGTATGGTCGAAGGTGATTTAGAAAAGGCTGCTTGTGAGGAAGCTCTAGCTGATATAACCGATAAATTGAAAGTAAAGCTTTTTTCTATCAGATAGACATAGGGGAGTCGGTGTTTTATTGAGGAACAAATATCCAGGATATACAACACGAATATGACGTTTGGCATCTTTCCAAAAGTCTCCAAAGAAAATTGGGTAAAGCCGAAAAAAAATCAAAATTGTTAAACGAGTGGAACCGGGCTATAACCAACCATTTATGGTGGTCTTCAGAAACTTGCAAAGGAAACTCAGAAGTTGTTGTTGAAAAGTTTACTTCACTTTTAAAACAAATTTGTAAAATTCACGAATGGACGGATGAAAATGTGAAGAAAAAAAGCTGTGAACACCGGCCAATACTGTAGAAGGAAGCTCAGGAAATAAAATGGATTTGCTTCGGTTCTATCGATTATCAAATACTGCAAACAGAAATTATGAATAAAATGTTTTTAAATGATTAAAAACATACTTGGAAAGCTACCATAATATTCGTCTAAAGTATGTACCAAAAAGAGTTAATTTTTTTTACAATGGTATGTATACAGGGTGTATCAGGTATGAGTACATATTTTTCAACATGAGATAATATGGCCCATTTCAAGCTAAAACTGTCCTATTAACCATGGGTCAATTGTTGGTATTTTCGAAGTTATCGCAGAATTTAAATTAGGAAAAATGTTACCAACGTGACAACATTGTACAGGTATTATCTCTGCCAAGAAATAAATGTAAATAAAACTGGTTAATTTAAAAAGTTTTTTTTTGCACGGAGTTTATTTATTTTCATCTGTTTACGTTTTGGTTTGTTATTGGCTTTCAAATAATGTAAATAATACCTTGCATTTTTATCACTTTTCTAGTAAAAATAAAAAATGTGCCGTTTTATTAAGTTGTAGATTGCACTCAATCACATTTTTGCACTGAACATTCAAGAGAAAAATCAAATAATACTTACTCAGCTACTTGTCAAATCCTTATTATGAAAATATTAATTGTTGTTTAAAGGTTCTCAAAACACAAAAATCAACACGCAGATTTTGCACACTCATAACTGACACTTCCTGTACCACGCAATCTTTCTAAAACGGGCACAATGTTCTTTCATCAGGTGGGTGCTTTTCTTTTGGGAAATCTTTCCATAGTTTCCTTGTAAATTCTGGCGGCTAAATGAGTATTTTGCAACGTTTCTGCTTAAACAAGTATCTGCATATTCGATGTTTCTAAACATTTTGTTTTCAAAAAAAAAAAATGAATTTGAATTACGCGCGTTTCCTAACTAGACCAAATCAAGAATCAATTTATTCAGCTCCACCAAGGTTCAACCTTCAACCACCTATTCTTTATTGTGCTGTGTTGCCAGATTTTTAGATACCCTTTTACAAGTGAAATTTGTAAGTTGTTTTTTCAATTTTTTTGTTATAGTTGTTGACTAAAAATGCATAATTACTTAATAATTGGATAAACTAAATTTTTCTACATCTAATAATGATTAAAATCTTCTTTACCTTTAAAATATTCGTTAAAAAATGTCAAAACTTCAAAGGCATTTTTCTCAAAGATGGTTGAGTTTGGACCTCATGTTGTGGTAACTTTTTTTGTTCAAAATGGGCCATATTTTCACATGTTAAAATTTTTGTAGTGAAACCTGATACACCCTGTATACGTTCAATTCTAGCCATACTGGATCATAATTTTATTGTTGGAAGAAAAGTTGTTGGTGGGGATCATTGATCTTAAAAATAATTGGATAAACAATCATACGGCTTGATTGCCAAAATTTGTGCGAAAATTTCGGGTCAATATTCTACGAACAGTTGTTCAACGGAACAGCCTAACGCCTGCGCAGTGCCTTATCTGTCGAACAACTGTTCTAAATTTTGAAATTCCTTCATTTTCATTGGCCAGATTTTGTTACATGTATCTACTGCGCACGCTCACAGCTGTCCCAGTCAGTTGTTTTTGTTTAGATTATGACCTCGTAAATTAGCAGCATTAGAAGCGTTCTTTGTTTATCCATTTATTTTTGAGATCAGTGGTGGGGATGTATAGTTTTCAAAAGCGTTATCGTAAAACTTATTTCTGGAAAGCTGACCTTCTACAGAAAATACTGAACTATGACTCTGAAACTGGGAAGTTACTCGAAGTTATATTTGAAGTAGGTAGTGAAAAACATTTACAAAGTCGAAATACCCAGTTTTAGTACAGCTAAAGATAAATATGTTTCGAGGTTTACTACAAAAAGAAAATAAAAAATATAATTCCAATCCTAATTCTAATTTATAATCTGTTTTTCAAAAAATTTGCAGTTGTTTACTCAAATATATATATATCTTCAAATTTCTTGAATCCTGTGTACCTACTTGTCATTTTCGTCTGAAAATCTTTGTCTAACTCTGCACACGCTGGTATAACAATCCTATTGTTTCTTCCAATTGTGGTCCAGCTATTTATCCACGAAACAAAGTTTTTGTCTGCCAAATGGCGCCAGAGTTTATTGGTCACAATTTTGTATCTGTTTTTTGATATTTTAGATTTACACTGTGATATCGAATTATGCCTTACGATGTTAAGTGAATGTATATTTAAAACAATGTTCTCAAAACTATCATGAAATGTGATGCAGCAATTTTTATTTGTCACAATAGCAATGTTGTCGTTTCCCAAGCAACAAACATATTCATTTTCTGTGGGCATAATGACACAATTTGAACACTTACACCAATTCCAGGAAAGCAATCGCTCTCCATTTTCTGGATTAAATTTATTTTTCTCCTCTTCAGCTTTTTTCAGATATTCTTTACTATATTTAGGTTTAAAATCAAAAGCCATTCTGTACAAATTGTATTTCTTCTTGAAAACTATTAAAACATAATTTGGGAATAACAACGTACACGTTTAATCTCACATCGAATGATAAACAGACAGGTAAAATGCATCACTCGCATGGACGCGTCAAGCCGCGACGCTTTTGTGACGTCACGGCTCATGCGTTTCTTAACTTCAAACCTTGTTATTTCAAAAATGGTTCATCGTAGCAAGGTGCGGTTTGGATATTTGTTCTTAGAATTTTTGGTACTAAGACTTTGTTTTTTGGGTCACATCCCCTTTAAACAACATATTGATGAGTAGATGCTGCGCTCGTCCCGCAGAGATCCATTCATAAGTTCCGCAACAATCCACTCGTTTGTACTTGAATAACTTGTCACATTATATTACTAGTTTGGTAAAGTAACATTACTAATTCTTGCTAAAAGGCAAATTGACAAAAAGTGAATAATATCATAATCTTACAAATTTTGATAATAAGTTATTGTTCAAGTACAAATAAATGGATTATTGCAGAACTTATGAGTGAACCTCAGTGGGACGAGCGAAGTGAGTTCCGCAGCCATCTACTCACCAATATACTGTTGAACTATTCAAACAAGACACTCATCTGAAACTTGTAGTTTTTGAACTAATGAGAATAACTGACATTTGAGAGAGTCAGGTAAGTATTGTACTTGAATAACGTATAAATGAATAGATGACAGCGGAACTCGTTGAGCTCGTCCCGCAAAGGTCCACCCATAAATTCCGCAACAATCCACTCGTTTGTACTTGAATAACTTGTCACATTATGTTACTAGTTTGGTAAAATAACATTACTAATTCCTGTTGAAAGGCAAATTGACAAAAAGTGGATTATCTTACAAATTCTGACTTTATATAATAAGTTATTGTTCAAGTACATACAATGTAACACAAATAGGTAAGCTTGGGGCGTAGTGGTGTGTTACGTTACAAATTCTGACTTTATACATTGTATTATTGTTCAAGTATAGGGTGTTTTTTTATATATTGACACCCCACCTACAGCCTTCACTTTCACAAGTAGATGAAAGGTATAAATACAAAAGTTGTACAGTATTGGCTAAATTTTTAGAATCTATCCCATTTGAAAAAAGCTAGAAGCATGCAAAATTTCACATTTCTGACACTCAAATTTTATTTCTGACCATGGTTTTTGAAAATTCAGCCAAAACTGTACAAGTTTTGTATTTACATCTTTCTTCTACCTGTAAAGATAAAGGCTGCAGGTGGGGTGGGGTGTCAATATATAAAAAAACATCTTTTTACTAAAATGATGAAATTTCAATTTTTTTTATGTTGAGATTTTGTGTCCCAATGGTCCTTTGGTATCCCCCAAATTTCAGACACTAAATTATTCTGAGAGCCAGATTCTATGAAAAAAGGCATTCAGAAAAATAGAAAAATTGATATATCAGCCCAAATTTCTTAACACGATTTTATTTCTGGAGCTATAAATCCAAATGAGCTGAACTTTTCAGGGATTGTAATCCTTTAGTGGGATAAGAATCACTGAAAGTTTCAGCTTTCTATCTTCAATAGAAAAAAAGTTATGACCTTTCAAAGTTTTCCAAATCCTAAATCATAATATAGCTACCTCAGTACTGGAACGAGATGAAATTTCCAAATTTTTTATGTTGAGATTTTGTGTCAAAATGATCATTGGGGAGCTCCCAAACTTCAAACACTTTTATTTTATGCTGAAAAAATAAAATATTGGTTCAATTAAGAAGTAAACAAAAAAAAAATCCATCAGTTTTCTCTGTTTTTGTTTGTTTTTTTTTCATGTGAAAAAATTAAATTTGGGGCTTTAGACAAACGATAAACATTTTTTAAAAGCTTATTTTCTTTTTAATAAAAGTTAAAGCGTTTTTACCAAAGAACGGTCACGAAGAAAATACAATGGAAAAGAAGAAAATAGACTGGAAAAAATATTACGACAAAATTGTATTTGTATAGTGCCTGTGGGTGAAATGACGCATGATAGTGAAACTTCTTAGAATTGTTAGTATGTATTTATTTCTAACATGAGATAACGATCGAAATTTGGAATGAGTGTGATTATGATATAAAAATAAATAAAATTGAAATTAATCCTACTATCTTGTCCAATCAATTTTGTTCTCTCCATTACTCAACATATTTTAGCATAACGTGGGCCTCCCCAATTGAATTAAGTTTTATTCATATCACCGAAACCACCTTCTTTCAGGCCATTACTTAAAAGCTTTATTGTATAATTACGTTTTCGGGGGAATGTGGGACGCGCACAAAAAATCAGTTGTTATTTTCCCAACAGGGAATCTCCTTAAAATCTCTTGGAAAATGGTTCTTATTTAAATTGAGGGATGTTTTTTTCGTATTTTTAAATTTGTTTTTTTGTTTTCTGCCCTGTTAGCGAAGGGCGGGGAAAAAATGGCCAGATTCAGAGTTTGCTTGCGTGAGTTACAATCCGACCTGAATGAGAATAATGTTTTTTTCTTAGAAATCGCTTTAATTTCGAGCAAAACAGCTTTCCTTCTTGTCTCCTGTTTAAAGTGATGATAAGAAATTCCCTTTCAGTCAAAATATTGTCACAATGACAAACACTTGCATTTTTCAAATGGAACACCCTGTATATTTTTGTCTACAATGATAGATCATTTTCTTCTGATTCCAAACATACCATATACTTATGTTGATATTTGGTTCAGCTGTTTTTACGCTATTCAAGTTTAAAAATGCATTTACATTACCATTAATTTAATCTGTTCTGGTTTCTTATATCAATGATGAGGCTTGCTCAATGCAATTTTAAAATTGAATAGCGCAAAAAAAAACTGAACCAAATATCGACATATATGGTATATTTGAAATCAGAACAGTGGCGGCTCGTCAAAGGAGGCAGGGGAGGCTAAACCTCCCCCAAAAAATTGAAAATTTAATCTCAATTTTTTATTCCTGATTTCTAATTAAAATAATAATTAACAAATTACACTTTCCAATTTTCGATATTTTAATGTAATTTAGAAAAATCTGACAACATTATTTCAATCAATCCCGCGCCTCCACGACAAATATCTGTGAATCTGGGATACTCAGTAATACCGGCCCGAAGGGCCGGAGTTATATGCGAGCCCGAAGGGCCGGAGTTATATGCGAGCCCGAAGGGCCGGAGTTATATGCGAGCCCGAAGGGCCGGAGTTATATGTGAGCCCGAAGGGCCGGAGTTATATGCGAGCCCGAAGGGCCGGAGTTATATGCGAGCCCCAAAGGCCGGAGTTATATACGAGCCCGAAGGGCCGGAGTAATACGAGCCCGAAGGGCTAGAGTTATTTTAATAACGGGGCCTAGTTTATAATTCTATTGGTGAGCGGATAATTTAGAGCTAATTGAAAACCGGGAGTATTTAAAATGTGATTTCTAACGTCCGATCAAAGAGTCAGGAATATTCAAAAACTTTAGTTTTATCAAATTGGCTTTGGAATGTTGGTTTTCTTAAGACTTACTTTTTTCAGAAAACGGTGGTTTTTGCAAACATATACTACTTTATCATTGTCTTTGTCTTACTCACTATAATCAATAAGTAAACCTTTAAATGTCATTTTCATTGAAATTAAACTAAAAACAAGTTTCCTATAATTTATTTTGGAAATTTTAATTATTATAATCATTATTAATTAATTATTAAATTGAATTTTAAACAAAAAACCCTTTTAAAATGTTATTTTTGTTTTCCGGAATGAGATGTGGCAACGTTGCTTTTAGTTGGCCATTTTGAAGTGACGCCTTGTAATTTTTTGCTAGTTTTTCCTTGAGTTTTTCACGTTTTCGGGGCTTTTCAATGAAAAAAGGCAATTTAACATACGAGGCTTTGAGTTTTCTTCATTTTCTAGCAAAAATGTCCAGTTTTAAAATGACATAAATAACAAAATCCCATTTAAAATGTTTTTTTTTGGAAGTTTGGATGTGGCAACACCGTTTGTACCAACTTCAAATAGGTTTTGTAATAAATGTCATTTGCCAGTTTTGACAGTTGGCAATTTTTAATTGACGTGTTTACATTTCTATTCAGTTTTTCCTCGAATCTTCCACTTTTCCAAGCCGTTTTCAGTCAAGAAACCTGGGGGCGGATTACGAACTCTCGATTCGAACCGAAACCGCCATAGATTTCGAACGCATTCCTATGCATTCACATGGAGTGCATTCGAAATCCATGGCGATTTCGGTTCGAATCGAGAGTTCGTAATCCGCACCCTGATTTGAAATACGAGGCATTGAATTTCCTACATTTTGTGCTAAAAATTCCCAGTTTTCCAATAGGGTAAGTGACAAAAACACAAATTTCATTAAGTAGGCTTTGGAATGTCATTTTTAGAAGTTTTTCTTTGAATTTGTCCGCTTTTCCAGGGCTTTTCTGGTCGGAAAAACCGATTTAAAGTACGAGGCTTTGAGTTTTCTTCATTTTCCACCAAAAATTTCCAGTGTTTTAACGGGGTAAGTGAGAAAAACTTTAGTTTTATCAAGTAGGTTTTGGAATGTCATTTTCGTTGTTTTTTTTTTTTTGAATTTTTATTTAAGATTTTTGGGGTCCGGGGATCGTTTTCTATCACTTTTTTTCTCGAAATTCGCAAAATTAAAAAAAAAAACATTTTTTGACGTTGACAGCTGTCAATTTTTTTTGATAGAGGGTGTAGAGGGTGTAGAGCTGTGTGCACGTTGAGGAGTAATGAAGAATTAAAAAGTTTTGTATTTCGTGCAAAATTCTTTAATAAATATCAGTGCAAAGCGCTTTCGGCCGTGGCCATCATCAGTGCAACCTGAAAGTAAGGAAAAACACTTTCTGAAGATACTGGAAAATTTAATGAAAGTTTGGAAATTTTGGAAAATTTGAAAATTTTAAAATTTTTTGAAAATTATCTGAATCTTAGAAAATTTAATCTATATCAATTTAAATTATTCAAAAGGAAGAAATTAATTACTAAAGAAAGTAAATTTACTCACTTCGTCAGGTTTGTACAAAGAGTCTTCTCGTTGAACATATAGGTGTAAAGGAACGAAACATCACATTACAAATTAAAATAACACATTAAAATATCGGAAGATCTTTGGTTTTTTCGCTGGTGCACTATGCAAAGGCTGTGTCCTCTCAAATTACAATCACATCGAAAGATGTTTTTTAAGTTTAAGTTAATATTTCTTTAAATTTGTGGAAGACCAACAAGTGATGAATGATGTGCAGCCATTTTGTGTATGGTTGCACGTTTTTGATTGTGGTTTCCCTTTAGAGTGACACATGACAAGTAAGTCAGTGTAGCTGACAAGAGCGGGAAGTTCGAAAAGTAAAAGTTTATAAGATCCAAAACCATTACCAACGTTTTAAAACAATATTTGGAGATTTAAGATGTTTATAGTGTAAAAAACTTGTAGTGTAGATGACGAGCTAGTCCTCCACAATGTGTAGACTACCCTTATATCATCATAGAGTGCAAAAAGGATATATGAGATACAATTGAAATAATGAAAATTTTTGAGTAAATAATTGAATAAATTGACTTAGTTAAGATCATCTATTGGTTTTTTGATTTAATTTAAAAGACGTCTGTGTAAGGGAATGTAAGATCTATTAAGGTTCACCTGAGTGTTGAGACAAGAGAAGTTGTCCTGAAGTTCATTTCTGATTTCAATGTCCTCCATAAAATCCAAACGGTTGAAGTTTTTAGAGCGAATTTCGTGAAGAATTTTAGAATTTGACCTGGGGCTGAAATTATGCTTAGTTGTCCTAATGTGTTCACCAAAGGCCGATGTAGTTTTTGTAAGATGTTCCTGTATTCGAGTCTTGAGAGGTCTGCAAGTTCGCCCAATGTAAGTGCAATTGCAGGAGTTGCAGTTTAGTTTATATATTCCACTCTTGGACAGGTGGTCGATTTTGTCTTTGGAGTTAACCAGAAAGGAAGACAGGTTATTTTTAGATTTGAAAGAGATTTTGATGTTGTTATTGACATTTTGGTGAATGACCTGTATAATTTTAAGATTCAAATCATGATTCAAGAATGGAATAGCAATATATTTCTCTATTGGCTTATTCAGGGTAGGAAACAACTCTTTTTTCAATCTTTTATATTTAGTTTTTGTTATGAGGGTGTCAATTAGGTGTGGGTCGTATTCTTTTTGACACAAATCGATAGTTGGCGTCTCGAAACTGCCTTGTACCGGGGTTTGATTTTCGTAGCTTTAATAGTAGAGCGGGAAAAAAGTCGAACATGTGTCAAATTTGACAGGTGACATTTGTCGATATTGCCAAAGTGTCGTGCGACAAAAGTTTTATCCGAACGAACCCGTTCATTGTTAACTGATTTTTCATACTCCGGCCCTTCGGGCCGTAATCTTTGAAACAAAAAGACGTCATTTTGTATCGATTGTCAAAAAAATCCAAGGTTTGAAATTTCAATTTTTTGACGTTTGTTGTATCATGAGCAGCGTTGCCATATGTTTTTATCAAATCTCGATTTATAGGTTATTTTAAACCCAATCATTGACATTTCTGAAAAATATTTCCTTTAAAATTCCCAAATATCCTTTAGAATTTCCAAAAATCTATTAAAATCTCAGAATTCCATAATTTAGTGGAATTCCGTGTGAAATTCCGATCGAATTACACGAAATCCTAAATGAATTACATGGAGGAATTTTAAACAATTACACAGAAATTCCCAACATGAAATTTCAGTTTTTACTGAATTTTAGTAATGCCGAGGAATTTCCAGCTAAAAACATGGAATTTCGGTGATATTCCGAAAAATTACCATAAGGATTTTTTAGCGAGTAACCGTTCGTTACCGTGTCATCACGAGCTTTAACCGTACGGTTATTACCCTCACCACTGGTGCTGTGTCAAAATTACCCTCACGTAATAAAGTTGGGCTAGACGAGCTAGCCTATCCAAGAAGCTGTCAAGCTTAAATTAAAATGTCCGCCAAAAGGCAAGCACACAATAAACAAAAAACATATGGCGGGATTATCAATACAATGATCAACACACATAAATTAAAATTGAAAACTGTTAAAAATGTACGCTAGGCACCTATCAAATGCAACAATTTCACATATTGTTTTTACCATTAAAAAGTATATTCGCTAGGTCCAAGGAACAAAGACGGTGTAATTCTCCCCTTCATTGTTTAAAGTTACTTCAGTTAAAATTTCAATATTTTCTGCCATGTTGGTCCCCCGAATCTTCAAGGAATGGATCGGATACTACACGTTCTACCTTACTGAGCATTTTTTTTTTACCTTTCACGTTTAAACTAAAAACCAGAAACCCACGTACACGTCTCGCAATAATATTTTCTAATTTTCGGGTTTGACGTTGGAGTAAGGTAAACAAACCCAAACGCCCATATTTGAAGAATATTTGACAGTTCGATTTTAGAACTGTCAAATGTTCTATAACCGCCAGTAACACAGGGTCCTACATAGGATACTGAATTTAATACCGTGTTATAAATGCGTGACGTCATTGACTTCCCCTATTGACATCATACCTTGCGTTCGGTATTTTGCTCAAAGAGCAGAGCGTGCAGAGCGGAGCCGTAATCACGTGACCGACGAGCGCACAGAGCAGTTAAACGCTGGATCAGAGCAGAGGTCTTGAAATTTTAATAAACGAACGTGAATGAACCTGCACCGAATACACTTTTCAAATAAACGAACGGTAAATTTATGCTCGGAGAACTTAGATCAAAATACCGAACGCACGCATAATAACTTCCCCTATTACCGCTGCCTGGCTAAAATGTCAACGGTTAGAGATTTTCAGTTACCGTTTATAACATGCAGGGCCGGCTTCAGACATTTCAGCGCCCCGTGCAAAAGGTATTTTTGCCGCCCCTCTTACCGATTACTTTCCTACTTTGTACTTCCAGTACTACTCTCGGTACCACCTATTCGCTAAACTAATGCTTGATTTTGATATTGTCCAGTGTCCTTATATGATATGTACTATATTTTTATTATTTTCAAGTTTTTTATGGAATAACTTTATCACTATACTATTTCAATGCAACCTACAATTGGCGGCAACTCTCAAATAACACCAAAACATAACCTGCAAATCGCTTGCGGACACGTGAAACTAAAACCGAATTTTCGCGAGAAACTCAGGACGTCATATATAGGGCAATCCAACGACCTGTCAAAATGAAATTCAAAATGGAGGCCAATGCCTTTTTATTTTAAAAAATGCCGTTCTATTGCGATTTTTGATTTGTATAAAGTCTGTAAAGTGTTGATTTTTTGGAAAATGCATACATCATGTATTGTACTTAGTTGTGGCAGCCGTTCTAAAAGCGAGAAAGTCAAGTTTCATGCCGTTCTTGCAGAAACAAAACACAGGTTTTTAACGGAGAAAAATGATTTGTCTGTACTTTGTGAGGGCTTCATGGATTGTAGCAAAAGAGAAAAAATCTTACGAAATCCATATTAAAAAACCAAAAAGTCTCTCTACATAAATGGTGTATGGATCCAAGCCATTTACTATCCTCCACATCAGCTTGTGCCGATACCTTGAATAGCAGGCAAATAAAAATAAACATCAGGATTCATTTGGTTAAGAAAAAACTAAACTGGAAACAAATCCTGGATAGTACCTACCTATTTGTTTAGCAGGTACAGTTTTGTCACAAAGAAATCATAACTTTTGCAAACATCCGGGTTTTACACTAATCATTTCTTAAACTATAAACTTTACATCTTAAAATACGAAAATTATCCTCCCAAACACTGGAAAATCATCTAAAAACACCACAAAAAACAGTTTTTTGATAAAAAATGTCACGGTTGTTTGAATTAAATTTATGGTGCCAATTTTTTGGCATTGACCATGCATTGACCGCCATTTTGTTTGGATTGCCCTATTGAACGTAGTTTGCCGGAAGCATGGAAGCAGCTTCTAGCCAGCGTTCAAGCTTATGACGTCAGAAGGCGAACTATTGATGAACTACTTTCGTCGTTAAAATTCGGTTTAGGCTAGCGATAGGTGTTTTCGGGTTCTCGAGTCTTCGAACTGTTCGCGAACCATCCTGGAACTGCGCAGAACTAGTTGCGAACTTATTCAGTCCTTAGAACTGTGCTCAGATCGTTTGGAATTGATAGGTCTAGAAAATTAGCACAACGAAAATGGCACACATCAGAAAAACTAGAGTACTAAATTCGGGCCTATTTAGTGCTAATTTAGTACGAAAAAAAAATAATTTATAACTCTATTTTTAAAAAAATTACGTGCATGTGTGCCAGCTTAAGATTAAGCTGGCACACTCTAGTTGAATAGGGTCGAATCTTTGAAAATCTAGAACCTCATATTTAGTGCTAATTTGGTACATTCAAGGCACGCCTAATAAACTAATAATGATGTATTTATTACGAAATAACCACGGAAAAGTGCTAACTTAAGACTTGAATTAGCACACATACATCGAATCGACCGCGCGAGAACGGAATTCGCATGCACATATTTAGTGCTAATTTAGTACTTCAAAAACGACGACCTGAAACGAACTAGTATCACATCAGCACAAAGCTAACCCAAACTAACCCAAAATAACCCGAACTAATCGAAACTAACCCAAACTAACGTCTAAAATTAGCACTAAATGTGTGCTAATTTAGTTCTCTAGTTTCATCGCGTCATCGGTGATAATGTTCGTTAACTTAAACACTAAGCCAGCACACAAGTGCTAACTCTGTGCTGATGTGATACTAATTCGTTTCGGGTCGTCGTTTCTGAAGTACTAAATTAGCACTAAATATGCGCATGCGAATTCCGTTCTCGCGCGGTCGATTCGATGTATGTGTGCTAATTCAATTCTCAAGTTAGCACTTTTCCGGGGTTATTTCGTAATAAATACATCATTGTTAATTTTTCAGGCGTGCCATGAATGTATAAAATTAGCACTAAATATGGGGTACTAGATTTTCAAAGATTCGACCTTATCCAACTAAAGTGTGCCAGTTTAATCTTAAACTAACACACATGCACGTACTTTTTTTTGAAAATAGAGTCATAATTTTTTTTTCTTTCGTACTAAATTAGCACTAAATAAGCCCGAATTAAGTACTCAAGTTTTTCTGATGTATGCTATTTTCGTTGTGCTAATTTAAGGAACCAAGAATTGATCAGATTTTGAGAAACCCAGAATATGTTTTATTTAATTTTTTATAGAGCAGGCGAACGCGATAATTGATGAAATAAATCATGAAGCTATTGTAATTTGTCGTGTGGTTTTTTTTTACCCAACAATTCTCCCGAGATTTTTGCCGCCCTTCGATTTTGCCGCCCCGTGTAGGGGCACAGGCTGCACGGGTCCTGGAGCAGGCCCTGATAACACGGTTACAAACGATTAGTCGCTAAAAAATCTTTCATGTAATAACATGAAATTTCAATATATTATATTTCGATGAATTTTTAAGAAATTACTTGAAACTTCATTAATATTCCCAGAAATTAAAAGAGAATTTCAGTGAAATTCCGAAAAATTCTTATGAAAATAAATTAAATTTTGAAAATTCCTTGAAGTTTCATTGGACTTTCGAGAAATTTTCTGTTATGAACGTGGATATTCTCATAAAATTTTAGTGAATTCCGAGAAGTTTTTAAGAAATTACATGAAATTCCAAAAAAATTTATGAAAATTTTGTGGAATTCCAGGATAGTTCAGTGGTAAAATTTTGAGGAATTTTAGTAAAGTTAAAAAAAAAAAATGGAATTTTGAAATTGAAATCTTAGTGGAATTTCGAGGAATTTCATGAAATCCTATACTGTAATAGACCTATCTCCCATAATTAGAAAAAGAGAGCTTAATTGTTATAAATACAAGTTAGAAAGCAATAAAAGATGACATGCGCGCGCAACTCGTAGGCTGCAGTGTAGCCAGATTGTATTGTTGCAGAGCAAATATAGACAATACAAATCAAACATTATAACATTAAAGAAGTGATATAGTGTCAAGTGTTTTACAACGCTTTAAATCAGACCAAAGAAGAGCTTTAAAGTGGATGAACATCGTTTGCACTTTTATTTTGATAAATGTTTCATCCGGCAACATCGCTCAATGAAATTGCAAAGGAATATGTCAAGTATAATCTAACATAACCTTAAACGAAACTGCGGTGAGTTCAAGTAATATGTAAAGTATTATTTTACTCTTTGTCAAATTACACGTTACAAAAAAAGAAGGAACGATTCATTCTGAACTGGCCCCTGAATAAGAATATGACGCAAGCCCGTCACAAACTTGCTTCTCATTGAACGCTCACCGCTCACCTGCAGCCTACAAGCGACGCGCGCAGTCCAGGTAATAGGAGATCGGTCTATTAGCCTCCTCACTTGAAATAGTCACGCGCCACCACTGAATCAGAAGAAAAAAAGCTATCATTCTAGCCAAAAATATTCAGGGTGTTCCATTTGAAAAATGCAAGTGACAGTTGGCACCTGCCATTCGCCCGTTTTGACATTCGCAAAAGATAATAGACATAAAAACCTACGAGCCGGTTTCTCAATAACGAGTCACCAGTCACCTCCGGGTTGGTTTTAACTCCAGGGTAAGCGTGTCCAGTTGCTATGTTTACCCTGGAGTTATCCTTAACCCGGGGGTGACTTGCTATTGAGAAAACGGCCCTATAACTTTCATACCTAAAGTTTTTTTCCACCTCGTATAGCTAGAGCTGTAGTTAGGGGTCAAAATATGAGGAAACACCCTGTACAATACAGCGAAATACTGTACGTATGTCTTGGTTGGAGGTTGGAGGGTCGGCTACCAGTTGAGAAAAGTGCTAAATAATTTAATTAACCAACAATACGTGATAAGAACGGTGCCACAATTACCGATTTATCGAAATACCGAGAATCTAATAGGATTAAGTTTATTTGTTCTCTCCGTTTTATTTTGGGAAATCAATAAGTGCCAATTTTTAGGGTTCGGTAACCTATTTTTTGCGAGGCTCCTTAGGGCGCGAGGCCGTCGGCAGCCGCCGACGTCGCCGACGCCTAGCTACGCCACTGCCTAAAATTGTTTCATGATAAATCCCAACTGGGAAATGCATTTTCCTACAATCGCCCTAGACAGTAAGCTTCTATGTATAGGTAATGTCCAAGCAATGTGATATTTTCTATACAATTCATCATTTTGTCATATATACTCTTTGGGCACTTTTCAAATTGCCCACGGGCATTATAAATAATGCACCTCAAAAGTATATTTATTGCAAAATAAATTGCTTACGGTCCGTTGCGCACTTTCTTTTTTCTATTTTTTCCTGTTTAGAGGAACTTATTTTTCGTCCCAAAGATTGCCTTCGAAAGTTAGAAACTTTAATTTTGTCTCTTCAAAGATAAAATCCTCGAAGTGTATCGAACCTATTGAATTTCGATTTGCCAATCTAAGCAAAGTTACCATTTTATTGCTTTTCGAGAGGACATCGGTTTGTATGGGATTTAAAACTAAACTCAATAAAGGAACAAACATCCAATTTATTTTCAAACACACAAACATATAACAGCCAATTAAAACAGTCTATTAATACAAATTAAAACTCACGCAAATGTCGTCAGTTATCCGAACATCTTGGATTACTGTACTTCAAATCCATGTGACCCTCGCTACCATTTTCAACCCGGAATTTATTTGTCGTTTTTATGGACTTAAAACAGCTAAATAATTTTAAAAAACTCTTCCTAAAACTATTGTTCATGAAACAATACGTGATTGGATTACAACAACTCGAACTGTAAGCTAGTAATTGAAAAAAGCTCACCCCTATATAACCTATAGTATTGTAAATATAGTCTTTATTAAACAAAACTATAGTGTTTATTATGTACAAAGGAGACCAACAAATGAAAAACTCCAAAACCACAACGCACAACATTTTAATGACTCGCTTTTTATTGTACAAACTTCTTTCCGCGTTGGTGCGTCTCAATCCTGTCGTTAGTCTTTTGGAACTGTTGGAGCCTATAGGGGAGTTGGATTCATCGGACCAGTTACGTAATGTGGTCCAGTTGGACTGTTGTCGGGTGTAATTGGTGCTGTTTTTAAAACGCCAACTTGTGGTGGAGTTGCCTTGCAAATTTACGTACATGTCGACAGTTGAACTGGCTGAAAACAAACAAAAACATTTTATTGTCCAGGGATTATAAGAAAACGTGCATTTCAAATCCTCTTTTCTCGGCAAGTGCACAAACAGAATAAATATTTTTAGAAAATTATAAAAAGAGTTGGAAAGCTGCATCTTTTCAAAGATAATGTATTGAACGTGTTCAAAAGCAAGACTATAAAAATGGCCAGCGTTGAATACACTCGACTGTTAAATAAAACAAAAATTGAAATGGAGAATTTATATTCATGAAATATTTTTATAGATAAATTTTATCTTGTAGGTATTAAAGTGATTTCATGTGGCGGGTCCTATTAAAAATTTAACTCTACTGATGCAAATATTTTACCCTTCTTCCGCACAAAGAAAAAAAAAAGGCTAATGAAAATTAAATTTTTGGAATTTGATTAAGGGTGAAGCAATAGGGGGATTGAAGAACAAAGTAAATTCACAAGTCACAAGAAAATAAGGTTAATTGAATTAAGTCAGCTAATAATAATAATTAACTTTAGAAAACTTTTGAACAAAATTCCTTTGAATATTCAATTATTTATGATTAGTCTTTCAACGAATATTGGCCCTATTTAACACTTCCTGAGACTCACAGATGTTCACTGTCCACTCACTCAGCTGCAAGTTGACTGTTCATTAGTTTATAACAGGACGTAGTCTTCTGATTGGTTGATCTGGTTAAAACGCAGTTAAGTATAAAAAATAAAGGATTGTTTTCCTATAGGGATTGGTTTCTGAAACGTTCTCTTATTCTGGCAGTGCTCTAGCAGGCGAGTCATTTTTATTTTTATACTTTTTCCTTCACCTTTTTAGATTCTCCCTTATAAATTTTTCAATATATTTTGCCATTAATGCATACTATCATTTCATTGTTAAGTTTTTACTTGATATCTTATCTATTATTGAAATATAAATATTATATTTTAATTTTTTTTTGGCCTCCATTTTGTGTGATTGGTGGTTCCACGTTTTTCTGAGGTAAGTCAATTCAGATTTTTGGGCTAATAAATAGATACTGCTGCTCTGGGTTTCAGAATCAATTCTTAGTGTGGGAATATTGGACCATTTGTTCTAAGTAATGTCAGTGAAAACCAAATTTATGTGTCCATCCCTATCAACTCTTTATTGAATCCAGCTGTATAGCCATTTTCTGTTTGACTCCATCAATTGTTGTCTTCTCGAGGAGAGCAGTGTTGAAAAATTCTTTGAAATAGAAATCCAGACAGGTCAGCTCAAAAATTCATTTAAAAAGTTTTATTAAAATATCTCAAGAATTTTGACATATTCTGGATTTGATTGATTTCACCATCAGGTTTATCTTGAAGTATCTATAGTAGCTACCTTAATTTAAAAGGAAATTTTTGTCTATTTGGGGGAGAATCTAAAGATTCAATTTATTATTGTTTTTGTCTTATTTTGTTCATATTCTCGCGTTATTGCTGCTGCCAGAAAAGCAGCACTCTGCTCAACCTGTAGGGAACATTTTAATTTAATCTATTTTTATGATTATTTTTCAATTATTTAATTGTTTTTTTTTTTTATATTAAAATATATATTTTTTAATTTGTAATAGTTGTCTTCTGATAGGTTGATTTGGTTAAAACGCAGTTAAGTATAAAAAATAAAGGATTGTTTTCCTATAGGGATTGGTTTCTGAAACGTTCTCTTTTTCTGGCAGTGCTCTAGCAGGCGGGTCATTTTTATTTTTATACTTTTTCCTTCACCTTTTTAGATTCTCCCTTACAAAATTTTCAATATATTCTGCCATTAGTGCATACTATCATTTCATTGTTAAATTTTTACTTGATATCTTATCTATTCTTGAAATATAAATATTATATTTTAATTTTTTTTTGGCCTCCATTTTGTGTGATTGGTGGTTCCACGTTTTTTTGAGGTAAGTCAATTCAGATTTCTGGGCTAATAAATAGATACTGCTGCTCTGGGTTTCAGGATCAATTGTTAGTGTGAGAATATTGGACCATTTGTTCTAAATAGTGTCAGTGAAAACCAAATTTGTGTATCCATCCCTATCAACTCTTTTTCATTCATTTCATTTTCTGTTTGACTCCATCAATTGTTGTCTTCTCGAGGAGAACAGTGTTGAAAAATTCTTTGAAATAGAAAGCCAGACAGGTCAGGTCAAAAATCAAGTATTAAAATATCTCAAGAATTTTGACATATTCTGGATTTGATTGATTTCACCATCAGGTTTATCTTGAAATATCTATAGTAGCTACCTTAATTTAAAAGGAAATTTTTGTCTATTTGGGGGAGAATCTAAAGATTAAATTTATTATTGTTTTTGTTCATATTCTTGCCTGTTATTGCTGCTGCCAGAAAAGCAGCACTCTGCTCAACCTGTAGCAATATTAATTTAATCTATTTTTATGATTATTTTTCAATTATTTAATTGTATTTTTTTAAATTAAAATATATTTTTTTAATTTGTAATAGTTGCTCATACCTGATTTTGTTGGAAGGGAATGTCTGCACAGTAATGTTTTTATAATAAACTAATTTCGTATTAATTTTTTGTTCTTTATAAGACATTCACTTTTTGACAGAATTCAGGGACTTAATATTCCAAATATTGGTGAACCTGATACTGCCTTATTCTTTTCTGGATACCTGCTGGACATAAATATCACTATTTGGAGTCTGGATCAGCTGGAGTGACGTCACCACCAGCAATCTATCCTCTTTCCTGGATACAGAAAACAACACGAAGAGCTCTAGTTCACGGAAATGAAACCCCGACACCCATGAGCTCCGGATTGGAAAATCAGATTCCCTGGAACAACCAAGCTGTCAACTGTCAAATTTTACAGAAATTATTGACTGTAAGATTGTAAACAAAATATAGTATATTTCCTAACTATTACGAAAAGAGACTTTCCGCAGGAGTTAGGAACACTATTTTTTCTACGAGATGGAAGGTAATATTTTTACCTACATATTTATCAATTTAAGATATTTTTTTTTCACTTTTTCTTTTCTGTACCTGTAGTATACCTGTTTACCTGTATACCTAGAAATTTCAGGTATTCTACTTTTCCGCACTCAATATGGAAAAAAATGAAAAAGCACTAGTGCGGACGAGTGATACTTTCATGACCTAAAATGCGTGCGGAAAAGTACAGTTTTCCGCACGCTCGTACAAAAAAAAATTATAATTTGTTGGGTTTTGAGTGGTTTCATTTGCACATAAAGAGGCTACACGTTATCTTAATTTTTTGAATTCCACGACTCTAGGTTCTCTTATCTTAAAGTGCAAATAACGAGTATTATTTGTAACAAATTGGCGCCCAACGTGGGGCACGAGTGTTGCTTTTCTGGCAGGCAAGAATATGAACAAAATAAGATAAAAACAATAGGAAATTAAATCTTTAGATTCTCCCCCAAATAGACAAAATTTTCCTTTTAAATTAAGGTAGGTACAGGGTGATCTATTATAAATGTCACCCCCTTCTGACTTTTTCATTTGAAATTTTTTGCCAAAAGTGTCAAATACAAAAGTTTCAATAAATTGTCGAAAGTTTTTAAATAAGTCAGTTTTAGACATACAGGGTGTGTCAAAAAAGTGTAGCAGTGTGAAGTTATATTTATTTAAATGGAACACTCTGCATGTTGTGCGCTTATTTGTTAGTCCCTTTTAACCTGATTGATGATTGAACAATATACGATTTGATATGTCTATCTTCGATATTTATAGGGAAAAACATGAAAATCCCTTTCAAGGTTTCATATTGAAAAAAGAAAAATTATATCATTTAAGCTTTAGAGATTTTTTTTTTATAAACAGTTTATTGTTCAAATTTTATTCATTAATATACAAGGCGAAATATTATAATAAATCCAGGTGTCTAAGTTATTATTATTATTTTCGCAAAAATAACATGAGAGACTTAGCAAGGGATTTTCGCGTTTTTCCCTATAACTATTGAAGATAAACCGAGAGATAAACATATCAAACCGTATATCATTGAAATCAGGGTAAAGGAAAGTAACAAATAAGCGCACAATATACAGGGTGTTCCATTTAAAAAAATATAACTTCACACTGCTACACTTTTTTGACGCACCCTGTATGCCTAAAACTAACTTAGTTAAAGACTTTCTACAATTTCCTAAAACTTTTGTATTTGACACTTCTGTCAAAAACGTCAAATGATAAAGTAAGCAGGTATTTATAATAGATCACCCCGTACTATAGATACTACAAGATAAACATGACCGTGAAATCAATCAAATCCAGAATATGTCGAAATTCTTGAGATGTTTCAATTAAAACTTTTTAAATGAATTTTTGACCTGTCTGGATTTCTATTTCAAAGAATTACACCCTTTTCAACACTCTTCTCCTGGAGAAGACAACAATTGTTGGAGTCAAACAGAAAATGGGTATACAGGCAGACAGACAAATTTGGTTTTCACTGACTCTATTTAGAGTCCAATATTTCCACACTAACAATTGATTCTGAAAACCAGAGCAGCAGTATCTTTTTATTAGCCCAAAAATTTGAATTGACTTACCTCAGAAAAACGTGGAACCACCAATCACACAAAATGGAGGCCAAAAAAAAAATTAAATATAATATTTATATGTATTTCAAGAATAGATAAGATAAGATTTATCAGGTAAAAACTTAACAATGATATGATAATATGCACTAATGGCAAAATATAATGAAAAATTTGAAACCAAAAGAGAAAAATAAAAGTAACTAATCATTGTCTAAAACAACTATTCACAGCTCTAGCAAAACGCAACAACACAGACACAATACCACATGAAACTAGTTTTTTTTGGTAATTTTTCTATTTTATTTGTTATTACATATTTTTAGTTTTTTCTTGTTTCTTTCACTTATTCTTTATTTTTATTTTCCTTTTCTCTCCATGTATACCAAGTACCTTATATATATGTATAACTGCATTGCAGCACCCTATCTAAAATTTTGTTTTTGGATAACTTGCCTAACTAAATATAACATAAATGAATTTCAAGTAATTTAAAATAAAGCTTTAAAAGAACGATTTTGAAATGTGTAACAGATACACTCCTGTAAACCTTATGTTAAATGTTGCAAATATCATTTTTCAGAAGTTTCCAAAGGTGATTTAATACAAATTTTACATGCTTTTTTTGCATCTATGTGAGAAATTCATAATTGTAATACTATGTATGTAATACTTTTAAAGTTTTCTCTATTCTTCCCTAATATTTGTTTTTTTTTCTCAATTTTTATGTCCAAATGCGGAAGAAGAGTAAATAAATAAACTTAAGTTCCACGAAAAAATGAGTCTATACGTACATTTTTCAGTTTCAAACTATTTGTTATAGGTACCTCTACGTAATTTAGTTTGTCAACCAAAAAGATAAAAACAGATCCCAATAAAGATAAATTAAACGTTAATAATACCCGGTGACGTTAAACTCGGCAATAAAATTTACCAAAAGCATCAGCGAACCCTCCAGGGCCTCTAAATCCAACGGAGAAGATTAAATTCTACGAAACATATAAACGCAGAGGGAATAATAATAATGCAACATACAAAAGCTTATCGGTTTGTTTTATGGTAAAAATTTGTTGTTGCAAAAATCATATCTGAAGAAAAAGAAAAGAGAAAATCGATGTCTGCTTATTTTTGCGTTCAGAAAATTAATGGTAATGCCAGATGAAGTAGAAAGAAGTATTATCTAATATGTACTTTTTTAAAAGTCTTACTTACCATTACTCCTTAATGCTCGTTCTCGTTTAATGCCTCGCCAAAGTGTTCTGATAATTAACGAATACGTAGCGGCCAACACGAGCAATGGAAAAACCATTAGCACAACATCCAGAAAAAGATTGAAACCTTTTTCATAGTCCAGCGAAGGCCAATTTTCTCTGCACTTATGGTTACCTGTTGAGAAAACACCTTGCACTTTATTGTAAAGCAAATAGCAAATACTTACCTAGTTTCGTTGGTTTGAGTTCACTTAAAATTGCAATGGGTAACATGCATACAAAACTGCCAATCCATATACCCAGAATGGTTTTGTAGGCATGACTGATAGTTTGCCAGGCCAAGGAACGTAACGGATGGCAGATGGCGTAGTAACGTTCTACTGAGATTGCTACGAGGGTCCAGGCACCAACAGACACTGAACAAGCTGGAAAAAACTTCAATGTTTATGTTCGAGAAAAATTAGTTTTTGAGATTTTATAAATAAATATATTTGGTCTATAAAGAAAATATTGAATGCTATATCTCTGAATTTATTTTAAACGATATTTTTTAAAAAACACAAAGTCCATCCTTGACCTACTACTGAGGCCAAGCCAATGCGGTGGCATTTCATAATGCAACAATAACGTCGAAATTCCCTAAGGACATGCCGCCCTTTCCACGTTCCCATTTTTCCTTGTTTAATAGACAGTATGACGTTGCGTTATTGAATCCTTAGTTGGAAATTAAATAGATATAGAGAGCTACAAGTGTTTTTCTTTAAAATGGATTTCGTGTTCGAACATTTTTATTTGTGCTGACCAAAAATTATTTCTATTGCCTGGCACGTTGGTTAAGTTATATTTTACGTGCCTGCAATTTGGAAATATTGTACAGGGTGTTTTTTTTTTTTATATTGACACCCCAACTACCCTACAGGTACAGGTAAGGTGGGTTTAGCCAACTCTTAATGGATAATGCACAATTTTAATTCATAATTGATAATGCGTAATTCATAACGCGTAATGTATAAGAGGAAAGAGGTGTTTATACAACGCATAATTTTTGTGCATTAAGAACTGACAAGACAGCTGAGTTTGACACTTGTTATTTTTTATAAAATAATAAATAATTAAATATAGTTATAAATTAGGCTTTATATTATCAGGAAAAATCCCATCTGTGTAATTAAAAACGAAAAAACTCGATTCCAGATCAAAAACCATTGAAAACAACAGGAAAACAGACAACAAGATTTCGAGGTTATGAAGCAAAACCAAAACAAAAACAAAGTTGGAAATAATCAATTAATATACGCTTGCGCACTAGCGTTTTTTGCACAATGCATAATCGATAATTCGTAAAAGTTAAAAGTTAGTCAACTTTATGAATTACGCATTATGCACTAATTTATCCACTATCCACTATGCATTGTAAAAACAGGTGTATTTAAATATGAAGTTTTAAAAATTATCGATTATGAATTAAAATTGTGCATTATGCATTATTAGTTGGCTAAACCCACCTGTAGAAGAAAGGTGTAAATTCTCGGGGTGGGGGCCCACCCTGGATCCGCCACTAATAAAGGTGAAGGTGGGGTGTTAATATTTAAAAAAATACCATGTACTTGAACAATAACTTATTATATAAAGTCAGAATTTATAAGATTATCCACTTTTTGTCAATTTGCCTTTCAACAGGAATTAGTTATGTTACGTTACCAAACTAGTAACATAATGTGACAGGTTATTCAAGTACAAACGCGTGGATTGTTACGTAATTTATAGGTGGACTTCTTCATCTATTCATTAATACGTTGTTCAAGTACGATACTAACCTGACTAGGCGGTTATACACGGACGTGGATGTCTGGAAACATGTACGCACATACATGAACGCACAAAGAAAAACATCAATGTGTATGCAAAATATCGTCGCGTTTTTGAATGTGCAATTTTGTATGCAGACTCGGAATACTGTAGCAAGAATAACAAGACTGCAGTTTTGTGCGAGCGTCTGTACAAAGGCGTCATGCACGTTGTTGTTTGCACGTTGATGTATGCACGTATATGTATTAAGCCATCCACGTCCGTGTGTAACCGCCCACTCACTCAAATGTCAGTGATTCTCATTAGTTCAACAATATATTGGTGATTAGATGGCTGCGGAACTCGCTGCGCTCGTCCCGCAGAGGTCCACCCATAAGTTCCGCAATAATCCACTTATTTATACTTAAACAATAAGTTATTATATAAAGTCAAAATTTGTGAGATTATGATTATTCACTTTTTGTCAATTTGCCTTTCAACAGGAATTAGAAATGTTACTTTAGCAAACTAATAACATAAGGTGACAAGTTATTCAAGTACAAATGAGTGAATTATTGCGGAACTTATGGGTGGACCTCTGCGGGACGAGCGCAGTGAGTTCCGCAGCCATCTATTCATCAATATGTTGTTTAATTACGATACTAAACTGACTCACTTAAATGTGAGTTATTCTCACTAGTTCAAAAACTACACATTTCAGGTGAATATCTTATTTGAACAGTTCAACAGTATATTGGTGAGTAAATGGCTGCATTAATACGTTGTTCAAGTACGATACTAACCTGACTAGGCGGTTACACACGGACGTGGATGTCTGGAAACATGTACGCACAAACAAAAACATCAATGTGTATGCAAAATATCGTCGCGTTTTTGAATGTGCAATTTTGTATGCACACTCGGAATACTGTAGCAAGAATAGCAAGACTGCAGTTTTGTGCGAGCGTCTGTACAAAGGCGTCATGCACGTTGTTGTTTGCACGTTGATGTATGCACGTATATGTATTAAGCCATCCACGTCCGTGTGTAACCGCCCACTCACTCAAATGTCAGTGATTCTCATTAGTTCAACAATATATTGGTGATTAGATGGCTGCGGAACTCGCTGCGCTCGTCCCGCAGAGGTCCACCCATAAGTTCCGCAATAATCCACTTATTTATACTTAAACAATAAGTTATTATATAAAGTCAAAATTTGTGAGATTATGATTATTCACTTTTTGTCAATTTGCCTTTCAACAGGAATTAGTAATGTTACTTTAGCAAACTAATAACATAAGATGACAAGTTATTCAAGTACAAATGAGTGAATTGTTGCGGAACTTATGAGTGGACCTCTGCGGGACGAGCGCAGCGAGTTCCGCAGCCATCTATTCATCAATATATTGTTCAAATATAATACTAACTTGATTCTCTCAGTTGTGAGTTTTTCTCATTAGTTCAAAAACTACACGTTTCAGGTAAATGTCTAACTTGAACAGTTCAACAGTATATTGGTGACTAAATGGCTGCATTAATACGTTGTTCAAGTACGATACTAACCTGACTAGGCGGTTACACACGGACGTGGATGTCTGGAAACATGTACGCACATACATGAACGCACAAAGAAAAACATCAATGTGTATGCAAAATATCGTCGCGTTTTTGAATGTGCAATTTTGTATGCAGACTCGGAATACTGTAGCAAGAATAACAAGACTGCAGTTTTGTGCGAGCGTCTGTACAAAGGCGTCATGCACGTTGTTGTTTGCACGTTGATGTATGCACGTATATGTATTAAGCCATCCACGTCCGTGTGTAACCGCCCACTCACTCAAATGTCAGTGATTCTCATTAGTTCAACAATATATTGGTGATTAGATGGCTGCGGAACTCGCTGCGCTCGTCCCGCAGAGGTCCACCCATAAGTTCCGCAATAATCCACTTATTTATACTTAAACAATAAGTTATTATATAAAGTCAAAATTTGTGAGATTATGATTATTCACTTTTTGTCAATTTGCCTTTCAACAGGAATTAGAAATGTTACTTTAGCAAACTAATAACATAAGGTGACAAGTTATTCAAGTACAAATGAGTGAATTATTGCGGAACTTATGGGTGGACCTCTGCGGGACGAGCGCAGTGAGTTCCGCAGCCATCTATTCATCAATATGTTGTTTAATTACGATACTAAACTGACTCACTTAAATGTGAGTTATTCTCACTAGTTCAAAAACTACACATTTCAGGTGAATATCTTATTTGAACAGTTCAACAGTATATTGGTGAGTAAATGGCTGCATTAATACGTTGTTCAAGTACGATACTAACCTGACTAGGCGGTTACACACGGACGTGGATGTCTGGAAACATGTACGCACAAACAAAAACATCAATGTGTATGCAAAATATCGTCGCGTTTTTGAATGTGCAATTTTGTATGCACACTCGGAATACTGTAGCAAGAATAGCAAGACTGCAGTTTTGTGCGAGCGTCTGTACAAAGGCGTCATGCACGTTGTTGTTTGCACGTTGATGTATGCACGTATATGTATTAAGCCATCCACGTCCGTGTGTAACCGCCCACTCACTCAAATGTCAGTGATTCTCATTAGTTCAACAATATATTGGTGATTAGATGGCTGCGGAACTCGCTGCGCTCGTCCCGCAGAGGTCCACCCATAAGTTCCGCAATAATCCACTTATTTATACTTAAACAATAAGTTATTATATAAAGTCAAAATTTGTGAGATTATGATTATTCACTTTTTGTCAATTTGCCTTTCAACAGGAATTAGTAATGTTACTTTAGCAAACTAATAACATAAGATGACAAGTTATTCAAGTACAAATGAGTGAATTGTTGCGGAACTTATGAGTGGACCTCTGCGGGACGAGCGCAGCGAGTTCCGCAGCCATCTATTCATCAATATATTGTTCAAATATAATACTAACTTGATTCTCTCAGTTGTGAGTTTTTCTCATTAGTTCAAAAACTACACGTTTCAGGTAAATGTCTAACTTGAACAGTTCAACAGTATATTGGTGACTAAATGGCTGCATTAATACGTTGTTCAAGTACGATACTAACCTGACTAGGCGGTTACACACGGACGTGGATGTCTGGAAACATGTACGCACATACATGAACGCACAAACAAAAACATCAATGTGTATGCAAAATATCGTCGCGTTTTTGAATGTGCAATTTTGTATGCACACTCGGAATACTGTAGCAAGAATAGCAAGACTGCAGTTTTGTGCGAGCGTCTGTACAAAGGCATCATGCACGTTGTTGTTTGCACGTTGATGTATGCACGTATATGTATTAAGCCATCCACGTCCGTGTGTAACCGCCCACTCACTCAAATGTCAGTGATTCTCATTAGTTCAACAATATATTGGTGATTAGATGGCTGTTAAAAGGCCAATTGACAAAAAGTGGATAATCGCACAAATTCTGACTTTATATAATAAGTTAATAAGTTATTGTTCAAGTACAAATAAGTGGATTGTTATGAAACCAATGGGTGGACCTCTGCGGGACGAGCGCAGCGAGTTCCGCAGCCATCTACTCACCAATATACTGTTGAACTATTCAAATAAGACACTCATCTGAAACGTGTAGTTTTTGAACTAATGAGAATAACTCACATTTGAGTGAGTCAGGTTAGTATCGTACTTAAACAACATATTGATGAATTGATGGCTGCGGAACTCGCTGCGCTCGTCCCGCAGAGGTCCACCCATAAGTTCCGCAATAATCCACTTATTTATACTTAAGCAATAAGTTATTATATAAAGTCAAAATTTGTGAGATTATGATTATTCACTTTTTGTCAATTTGCCTTTCAACAGGAATTAGTAATGTTACTTTAGCAAACTAATAACATAAGATGACAAGTTATTCTAGTACAAATGAGTGAATTGTTGCGGAACTTATGGGTGGACCTCTGCGGGACGAGCGCAGCGAGTTCCGCAGCCATCTATTCACCAATATATTGTTCAAATATAATACTAACTTGATTCTCTCAGTTGTGAGTTTTTCTCATTAGTTCAAAAACTACACGTTTCAGGTAAATGTCTAACTTGAACAGTTCAACAGTATATTGGTGACTAAATGGCTGCGGAACTCGCTGCGCTCGTCCCGCAGAGATCCACCCATAAATTCCGCAATAATCGACTTATTTGTACCGAATGTCTAAATAAGAAAGGTCGCCGGCTATATCTCAGGAACTATTAGTCCTAGAGCTTCCAAATTTTTTTTTTTTTTTTTATAAAATATGCCATGAAAAATTGCTGGAAATAGTTTTCAAGTTTATAAGTTGACCGCTAGGGGGCGTAACGAACACTCGAAAACATAAAACTGTGATTATCTTAAAAAAACGCCTACTTAAGGTATCCTAAAAATACGATTATTGAAATCTTGATGAAATTACGAAAAAATTTTGTGAAGGATTTTTTTCCCTAACTCTTCAAATAAGAGGTGAGGGAAGGTTAGGAACAAAAGTTATATAACTTATTTGTTTTTCAACCGATTTGAATAAATCGGGTGTCATTTGGAAGATTTTTTTCTGTTGAATAAACTGCATAACAAAAATAACAAAATTAAATTGTTTTGTTGCCGCTAGGGGGTACTGTGTCTAAAAGTCGACAATTTTCCATTTTTTCTCGAAAATTTCAAAATATAATGATGCTTTTTTTATATAATTTAGATGGAAAGAGGATAAAAAAAATAAAGGCCGTTTTACAGCTTGCAATTTTATCTGCAATATGCAAGAAGCTTGAACGAGGGCATGCGCAGAAGTGAGTCAGCTGATTGTTTTCTGCAAGATTCTTGAAACTTGAATGGCATTGCATGCAATCGATTTGGTTCCATTTTTCTTGAAGGTTTTCACGCAAACTGGGGAATTTTCAGAAATTATGATGCTTAAGTATAGTTAAGGTTAGAAAGGAAACAAGTCAAATTGCAAGGTGTAAAACGCACTTGAATGCAATTCTGAATCTTTATCCTAGCCCAAAATATAAATAAACAACTATTTTAAGTAAGAAAATTTTCAGAAAAAACCTTCTTGCCTTCCTTTTCGGGATAAAACAAAAAAAATCTAATTTTTTTACGGCACTATAAAATTTGTAAGAAGAAGAACTACTTGTGTGTCTGAAAGTAGCTGTCAATTCACGATATCAAGAATTGAAATTGAATTGAACTATATTTATTTACATTCCAAGCTGCGAAAGCGCACTTTTAGGTGCGAGGTATATTTAATACCTCCAAACACCCAAATAGTTATTTACATTCCAAGCTGCGAAAGCGTACTTTTAGATGCGAGGTATACCTCCGAGCACCTACCAGGACTTATGCAGCGTGTAATGTGTTAAACTTTTCATCCTTTCCCCTCAAAAATTGCGAATAGGTATGCGAAACAGTGTTGCCAGATGAAATAGATAAATTTCGTGAGAATTGAGAAAGAAAAATCGTCAGATTAAAAATTGTAATAAAATAAAGCACAACAATGTTCTTTTATAGATTTTTGATAAAGTAAACATGATTTTACATGCATAAGAAATAAAATTTTTATTATGTATTAAATCTTGTATTCTTCTTTTTCTCGTTTTTTAGTAGGTGTTTTTGAGAGATGAACCTCGTTTTCACTATCCGCAGGATTGCTCATTCTAATAAGGCGTACGTTCAGCAATTCTCGAGCCGGCAGCTGGTCTGCGAATGACATCACCACTATCAGCAGCTGATAATGGTAACGGCACCCGCAGACCTCGATGGATTACTTGCGATTCAGGCTGAGCATGTGAGTTAATTTTTTTGGGAATTTTAAATTTAGAGAAGGTAATTTGAACGTTCATGACTTTTTTTAAGTGTTGAGGTCTGCAGCTGACGTCACAAATAGAGGGGACTCGTGGACTTGGCAGACACTTTCAGCTCAATAAGCAGTCCTAGGTTAAGTGTTCTTGGGAGCGCATGTACCAGGAACGGCGTAACATAACTTAATATTGTGTAGTAGATTTTTATTTCGATTATTTTCGATTACATTTTATTTGATTATTGATTTGTATTACTACAGAGAGAATTCGTAAGAATTGCTACCTCATTTGTGAGATCGTGAAATTCTGGCCAAAATCGTGTAATCTTACGAATAATCGTGGGATCTGGCAGCACTGATGCGAAATTGCGAAAGTGGAACATGCTAGTAGCGAAAGTGAAAGTAACTACTAGTATGTTTCAAAGATATGAAAATCAACTTTTGTAGGGAGGAGAGTGAAAAGGGCTTTTGTAGCGTGTAACGTATTAAACTTTTCATTGTTCCCCCAGAAATAGTAGATTACATGCGGAGGTGGAAAGTGTTTCATTATTGTCGAGAGATACTATCAATCAACAACCAATTCTCGAGACAGTAATGTGAAAACTTTCCACCGAATTATGTATAATATTATTTTGAAACATTAATTATTGAAAAAAAAAAGGTAAAAATATGACAAAAATGAAATTTCGACTGAGAGTCTGACATCGACATTGACATCTTATGAAATTTCAACATGGATGAGTGCGTTATTGTCATCTTTTTCGTAGATTTGCTCCGATATTTTGACACGCACGTGACTGGATCAGACAGTTTCAATTTACAAATCACGTGCGTGTCAAAATTTCGGAGCAAATCTACGAAAAAGATGACAATAACGAACTCGTCCATTGTTGAAATTTCATAAGATGTCAATGTCGATGTCAGACTGTCATTAGAAATTCCATTTTTGTCATATTTTTACTTTATTTTTTTCAATAATTAAGGGTTCAAAATAAAATAAAAATAGTATACATAATTCGGTGGAAAGTTTTCACATTATTGTCTCGAGAATTGGTTGACCTCGGCACTTCGTACCATGGTAAACCATTGTATCTCTCGACAATAATGAAACAATTTCCACCTCCGCATGTATTATACTATTTCTGAGAAGAACAATGAAAAGTTTAATACGTTACACGCTACAAAAGCCCTTTTCCTTCTCCCCCCTACAAAAGTAGATTTTTTTTATCTTGCATAGGCAAGCGAAAGCGAAAGTGAAACTTGCTAGTAATTACTTTCACTTTCGCTACTAGCATGTTTCACTTTCGCATATCTATTCGCGATTTTTGACGGGAAAGGATGAAAAATCTCGCATCTGAAAGTACGCTTTCTCAGCTTGGAATGTAAATAACTATAGTTCAATTCAATTTCAATTCTAGATATCGTGGATTGGCAGCTACTTTTAGACATACAAGTAGTGTAGTTCTTCTTCTTACTGATTTTATAGTGCCGTAGAAAAATAGGATTTTTTTTTGTTTTATACCGAAAAGGAAGGCAAGAAGGTTTTTTTCTGAAAATTTTCTTACTGGAAATAGTTGTTAATTTATATTTTGGGCTAGGATAAAGATTAAGACTTGCGGTTTTCACCAGATTCCTTATTTTTTTTTATCCTCTTTCCATCTAAATTATAAAAAAGCATCATCATATTTGAAATTTTCGAGAAAAAATGGAAAATTGTCGACTTTTAGATACAGCGCCCCCTAGCGGCAACAAAACAATTTAATTTTGTTATTTTTGTTATGCATTTTATTGAACAGAAAAAAAATCTTCCAAATGACACCCGATTCATTGAAATCGGTTGAAAAACAAAAAAGTTATATAACTTTTGTTCCTAACAAGTTTGAACCTTTTCCCACCTCTTATTTGAAGAGTTAGATAAAAAAAATCATTAACAACATTTTTTCGTAATTTCATCAAGATTTCAATAATCATATTTTTAGGATATCTTAAGTAGGCGTTTTTTGAAGATAATCACAGTTTTATGTTTTCGAGTGTTCATTACGCCCCCTAGCGGTCAACTTATAAACTTAAAAACTATTTCCAGCAATTTTTCATGGCCTATTTTATAAAAAAAAAAATATTTGGAAGCTCTAGGACTAATAGTTCCTGAGATATAGCCGGCGACCTTTCTTATTTGGACACCCGGTACAGGGTGTTTTTCTATATATTAACATCCCACCTACAGCCTTTACCTTTACATGTAGATGAAAGGTGTAAATACAAAAGGTATACAGTATTAGGTAAATTTTTAGAATCCATGGTCAGAAACAAAAATTGAATGTCAGAAATTTGAAATATTGCATGTTTTCAGATTTTTTTTAAATGGGATGCCCTATATTTGCTTCTATATTCTTGAAGAGCAGAATTTCCCGATTCCAAAACTACATGGGTGGATCTCTGCGGGACGAGCGCAGCGAGTTCCGCAGCCATCTATTCACCGATATACTGTTGAACTGTGCAAGTGAGACATTCACCTGAAACGTGTAGTTTTTAAACTAATAGCTCACATTTGAGTGAGTCAGATTAGTATCGTACTTAAACAATATATTAATGAAAAGATGGCTGCGGAACTCGCTGCGCTCGTCCCGCAGAGGTCCACCCATAAGTTCCGCAACAATCCACTTATATTTACTTGAACAATAACTTATTATATAAAGTCAGAATTTGTAAGATTATTCACTTCTTGTCAATTTGCCTTTTAACAGGAACTAGTAATGTTACTTTACCAAACTAGTAATATAATGTGACAAGTTATTCAAGTACAATACTAACTTGATTCTTGATTCTCTCAGTTGTGAGTTTTTCTCATTGGTTCAAAAACTACACGTTTTAGGTGAATGTCTCACTTGAACAATTCAACAGTATATAGTATATTGGTGAGTGGATGGCTGCTTATTTGTACAGGGTGTTTTTTTATATATATTAACACCCCACCTACAGCCTTTACCTTTATAGGTAGAAGAAAGGTGTAAATACAAAAGTTGTACAGTATTGGCTAAATTTTTAGAATCCATAGTCAGTGGTCAGAAATAAAAATTGGATGTCAGAAATGTGAAACTTTACATGCTTTCAGCTTTTTTCAAATAGGATGCCGTATGTTTGGTTCTATATTCTTAAAGAGCACAATGCATCGATTCCAAAAATGTATAGGTAGTTTGTCTATATTTGGTTAAGTAGTCTCCTATATATTCGGCTTCAAAAATGGTAAAAATACTACTACTGATTTTGTGAACCATTCTACCTGTACAGGTGAATGCTGCAGGTAAAATTTGAGGTACATTTGGTTTTTTTAGAAACAAATATGTTGGAGATTGTGCTCTTCAAGAATATAGAATGAAATATAAGTCATCCCATTTGAAAAAAAACTGAATGCATGCAACATTTTACATTTCTGACATTCAATTTATCCAATATTGTCTGTACAGGGTGTCCGAATTTGGATGGTTTCAATAGGAAACGTCAATTTCTGAGCGAGATACAAAAAAATGAACCCCCCACTCCGAGGCTCAAATTTCTTGAAATTTTGATTGGTGCAAACCGCATTTTAAAATCTTCAACCGTTTAGCCGCTAGAGGGCGATTTTCGATTTTGAACAATACTGTGAAATCTTCATAACTTTTTTGTTTATGAAAATAACTGATTTCCGTAAAAACTTCCTAGAAGCACTTTTTCAAGCGGAATTCAGTGACGTTTTCAGTTTTTTTCTATTGGGTCTCCATTTCAAGATATTGACCAAAATACGATTTTTTTCAATGGAATACCCTATATATTAATAGCTCATTAGAAAGCTCTGCTTTTGCTGATTTCAATGATATAAATTTCGATAGGTTTATCCGAGGGGTGAACACATGGGGATTTATGGTGTACACACACAAGGAATTATGAGGATTTCCTGGGGAAGTACAGGGAGATCTTTAAAAATCTTAGGATGTATGGTGATGTATAGGAATTACTTCGGATTTACCGGATTTACCGGGGATGTACCCAGGATGTAGTTCGGATTTATAGGAATTACCAGGGATGTAGCGGGGATGTATTATATAGTTTTCCATTTGTTGCACGGAGGTGCACTCAGTGCAATTTTTATATTCCAACAAACATTATGATTATCATGATTTAAGTACATACCTATATGCTTTTCAGATATTATTGGCTTAGCATTATCCATGGAAATTTGATAGGTTGACCCTCGTATAATAATGAAATTTGATGACAAAGTATTTTTCAAATTTCAGGGTTATAAAACAGAAAGCCGAGTTTCCAGAATGTGTAAAATATCTGAGTAGATTCAATTTTAAAATATTTTTCCAAAATAATTTGAAAAAAAAAATGGGGGTACTTACTTAGTAAAATTATTTAACAGCATAAATAAGTTTTCGCAGTAACTTATTTTTCAGGTTGTAAGAAATGGCTTTACATCTATATTTAAACTATATCTACCCCAAATCAAATGTATCTGGTAGTTGGACTTCAATTATTATTATTCCCTGAAAAACCTCTGGTTTGCTTTTCTCGAAATAGTCGTAACATTTTAATATTTCCTATTTCTCTTATTTTCTCTTGAGAAATTATTTAAGGCATCTTAAATATGGAATAAATTCGACAATGTCGAATTTTGAAAAATGTCAATGGATTTTGCAGGTATGCAGAATAGTAAGGTACCGTTTATCTATTGCACTATTGAAAAATATATTGACAAATGTGTCAAATTTGAAGGTCAGATAGTCCAGAGAATCTTAATACTGCGACACTTACGAAATTATGTGAAACACACTTTAAACTGTCTGGAATTTGACATATACTGTCATTATTATACGAGGGTCGACCTGTCAAATTTCCATGGATAATGCTACGCCAATAATATGTGAAAGGCAAATAAGTGACCTCTTAAAATTTTGGGTATTTGCATAACCTTGAGTGACATTACATTTTTGATTTCTTTTTTTTATATTACACTAGTGTGCGTTATTGACATCACCAGAAAAATTCTCGTGCGCAGTGAGTGCTGCACTGAGGCGACAAATGGAGAACGCGTACTGAAATTATTTCTTCGAGTCTCGATTTGTTTTCGCCAGAGTGTGATCGGTTGGTTTGAGGAGCTCCAAGAGCTTCACCCGGGTGGTGCACTAGAGGCGTGTAGAGACCAAATTTTGGCTCACCTCTACGATTAAAAACCGAGATTCTTCGCCTTCCGGGCCCTTTCGTGGATTTGTTGCGTCTTTTGACTAAGCCGGCTAAGATTCCTAGATAAACAGAAAGATCACGCGTGGAAACGTTGGCAAAATGGCGGCCAGAGTCGGAAACTCGTGAAAACGCTGTTTATTTTGACAGGTTATATCTGGCTTCAGCGATTGATTTAGGCAAATCCTGGATGTGCCTTTTACAAAGTTTATAATTGAAAATTCAAGCGACTGAAACGAGTAGGGGACCTGTGATATGGCCTATAGAGTCACACACATCAGAGTAACCACGAAATAGAGCTGGCAAATTGCCTTAACTCACATGTTATATCCTACAACATGCTCGTGTATTAATGGCTATCATTACATGATCATTGTATACAGTGCCCGCGGAAAAGCCTGCACCATGTGGGAAATTTTTTTATACTCATCCTTACTTCAAATTGGTTTTCGGCATTAGGTTCTGCATGACTGAAAACCAAAAAAACACCTAAAATTTTTGTCTCGAGACTTGCCTCACACCTGTTAAATGCCATTTGAAAATTTTGAACTTCACTGACAGCGTTCTGCAGTTTTTCTGTTGATTGTTCAATACTTTTTTCCACTGTAATTAAACCAGTATCGTCGGCGAATGTTGTTAAATGACAATTTTCTGGTTTTGGGATGTCGCATGTAAATAATAAATATAAGTAGGGACCTAGCACGCTACCCTGAGGTACTCCTGCTTTTATTTTTCGTAAATTTGACTCAAAATCTTTCTGTTTGACTCTGAAATGTCTATCACACAGGTGTGAGGCAAATCTCGGGTCAGAAATTTTGGGTGTTTTTTTGGTTTTCAGTCATGCACAGTCATGCAGAACCTAATGCCGAAAATCGATTTCAAGTAAGGATGAGCATAAAAAAAAATTCCATATGGTGCAGACTTTTCCGCGTCACTGTATAATGATAGCCATGTATAATCAACCTAATTTCAGGTTTTTTTGTAGATATAATTAACCTGGAGATATTATTTTTTCATAACGCCCTAGGGCATTATAAACAATTAAAAACCCAGTTGTATACCGGTTTCACACCGGTTGAATTACTTCCAGGAATGTAATCTTTATTTTGGAAGAAACATGACAAAAATAGCAAAATTTCAACTAAAAAATGTCACAGGTGAAATTCAAATAATTTAAATTTAGATAGGTACGAAATAAGAATACTATGGTTTATTTTTTCCCAAGATAGATTTTGACATTGAAAACTTTGAAACAAACAATTTTGCTTGGCCCAGATTGGTCACAAAGTGAGGTGTCCCTGCAGGTTCACATCAGTTTTACAATGCATGTCGTGCAAATGGCATTTTGCGACCAATAAGCGGCATTGTTTATGTTTCAAAGTTGACAATGTCAAAATCTATCTTGGAAGAAAATGAACTGTACTAAAACTAAAACATAAAACGTCGAAACGAAGTCACCACGGGCAATATGAACTAAAGAGGTGGATGTATGTAGGTACAACCCTTGGGCCAAATGCCCTTGGCTTGTACTCTATCGGACCTCGGGGGCTTATTTGGCTCATATTGCCCTTGGTATTTTAATAACTAGAATTAAGAGAATTAACCACTTGTCCTTTTAATTTTTCTATTTTATTTTTTATATTTTTATTGTTTTACTGTCTTTTCACAATTTTATCAATGTATTGTGATTTTGTTATGTGCAATCGAGTGTTCCATTCCGAAAATCTCGCACTATTTGTTTTAATATATAATAATTTTTTAAGTACAAGGTATGTAAACTTCGTTTTTTTGTTAGCACTTTTTTAATGTTCCTAATATATATTCTAAACCCTAAACTTTTGAGCGAAACGTTGGCAAAGACTTAACAGGCCTTTTATTTTATTTTTCCTAACCGACAAATCACCCCCCTTCCATGGGCGTCGTTACGAGGTTTCTCAGGGGGGGGGGGGGCAGTTTTATAATAAGACCATTTCCATAAGCGCCGCAGGCAACCGCCGTAGGCTAATTTTTTTTAGTGCCACGCCCCTTTTTGAGCATTTCAAGGTACTTATTTGATATGGATATTCAGTTAAAAATGATGGTATTTTTTTCCGCAACTAATTCACTGTCCGCATCATTTGTTCAGTGGCGACGCCAGGGGAGGGCCAGAGGAGGCCGGGGCCGCCACTAAAATTTAGCCGGCCCCCCCCCCTGAAAACTTGCTCTCATGTCGGTAACAATGCAATGTAACATCAGCAGCCTCTGTCGGTTAATTCGGTATTCGGTGAGCACAGGCCAAGAATCGTAAACTAACAGGAATTCTCATCCTCATAAGGCGAACATTCGTCAACTCTCGGCCTGCGAATGACGTCACTACTTATTAGCAGCACAAACAGCTTATAATGATGACGTTACCCGCAGGCCTCAATGGGATGCTTGCGATTCAGGTTGTGCTAGTTTTTTCGTCAATTTTAAATGTAGAAAAGGTGATATTAACAAGATTATAATGATTACTGTGACCTGTGACTGTTTTAAACTCGGCTAATGCATTTTACGCCAAGTGTTGATGTGTTCGGCTGAGATGGCAGACATTTTTAGCTCAAGAAGCAGTCCTATTAGGTTGAGTGTTCTTGAGCACAGGCAACTTAATGCTGCTTTCGGTTTCCTGAGATTACCTCAAACATAATAGTGTCGACAGGTACTTCCCATTTTTTATTCCAAAGAAGAAAAGCAGTAAAATAAAAACAAATGCCCCCCCTAAATTTTTCTGACCCAGTCTGCCCCCCCCCCCTCCCTAACATAGAACCGCGACCCAACTGCATTTGTTTAGGTAATTTTCTAATGGCCGGTACCTACGTATTATAAAACACTGAATCGATTATTGAGTTTCAAACTTGGGTTGACTCCATGCAAATTGATAGGATTCAACCGAAGGTTGGAACTCTACCATCATCGGTTCAGTGTTTCATAATACCGGCCCTAAGTCAAGTGAAATTCAATTCCGTTGAATGTAATGAAAATGACAGCCAATTTTTCAAAGTACCTAACAAATTTTGAAAAAATGTAAAAAAAACAATACGAATACGAACTCTCTTTTACTGCTTTCTTCAAAAGACTATTTCTAGGGGGGGGGGAAAATGCCCCCCTTGCCCCCCCCCCCCCCAATAGACGCCCATGCCCCCTTCATTCAATAACTATAATGTTTCTAACGAAATATACCTTATTCATGTACAGCAATATTATTATTGGGTAAAAATAATCATAATAACAATAAAGGATTTACTGGGATGTAGGCAATTTATCAAGGAATAACTAGGATATGCAAGGATTTACCAAGGAATTACTATGATGTACTAGGATTTATTGGGATGTAGTAGGATTTTTTGAGGATTTCCAAGAACCGGGGGAATACTTAGGTGATTTACTCAAAAAAGGGATGTAGGTGTACACTTTTTGCCAAATGTGTTCACCCCTCGGGTTTATCTTTAACAGTTTTCGAAAAAAAAAATATTTCGGCTTTTGTCATAAGAAACAATGAGTTAGAGAGAGACCTTTCTCAATTTCCTTACAGATATAAAGTCCTTTTCTTACACATTGCTTCTTATGACAAAAACCGAAATAATTTTTTCTTTCGAAAACTATTAGAGATAAACCTATCGAACTTTTATCATTGAAATCAGAAAAAGCTGAGCTTTCTAATGAACTATTAATATATAGAGTGTTCCATTGAAAAAAACCAGACTTTGGTCAATATCTCGGAGTTGGGACCAACTAGAAAAAAACTGAGAAAGTCATTGAATTCTGCTTGAAAAAGTGTTTCTAGAAAGTTTTTATGGAAATCAATAATTTTCATAAACAAAAAAGTTATGATGGTTTCACATTATTGTTCAAAATCGAGAATCGCCCTCTAGCGGCTAAACAGTTGAAGATATCAAAATGCGGTTTGCACCAATCAAAATTTCAAGAAATTTGAGCCTCGGAGTGTGGGGTTCATTTTTTTGTATCTTGCTCAGAAATTGATGTTTCCTATTAAAACCATCCAAATTTGGACACCCTGTACATCTTTTGTACCTATTTACACCTTTAAAAAAAAACACCCTGTACTTAGCATTATATTGGTTGAATAAATATAAAAAGTTCATCCCTGTTATTTAAAAGAAAGAAACAATAAAATCGGTAAAATATTAACCAAGCTGAGACTGATTAACGTGAGGTCGAAGTTGAAAATTTTCTTTCCACACTTAGATCCATTAAACCAAAAAACCCTGCTAATTATCATAAAATTAATAATACCTTTTTAGTAGATTTTGACTTTAAGAGAAAATTTTATCGGAGTCTGATGTTGAAATAATGAAATTTAATGTCTATAAACTTGGAACAATCTCTATCAAAGAGCGAGCAACTTTATACTTTATTATAAAAACAACTTTTTTGAGTAACTTATTATGCATAATGACTAAAGTAATCATAGTTTACTCTTGGCGGAAGAGTTTTTTTATCAGCGGTTTGCTTCTTAAGCTCCCAAAGCAAATTTTGTTTTCTTGTTCGAGGAGAGTGACTCTTAAAAAGTTGCAAGTTTAATTACTCTAGCGTAGAAAACCCTAGAGTTGTCAAATTTCAATATGGGATTGCTCAAAGCTCTTCTTGGATTTTTAATTTCCTAGGAGAGCCGTAATGCTGCACCATAAATCATGAAGTTGTTGGCGATAACGACTCAACTACTTCCGTCTTTCGCCGTTATATAATCTCTTTCAAGAATCAGTCTCGGCCATTACTTTTTATAATAATAATGCACGATTTGCGAAAAATTTTATTTTGAATTTAATATATAATGTTACATTTAATGCAAATTTAAGACTACTTGACGTTGTATTTATGCAAAATTTTCCGTAATACGATAAATTGTTTTTACCTAATCACTATATGATGGCATTAAAGAGTGGAGCAGAATATTTAATGTATTGGAATGAAATGCACAGTGAAAAATATTTGGATTTGGTTATGTGGAAACTTTATAGAGGCATTATTGGTATAAATTAATTTAAAAAAAAAAAGTTTCACATTCCAAGTCTGAGCTTATCTACCAGCCTTAATGAAATTCTGGAGTTAAGCTTGAAAATCCTGTAAGGTAGGAGTAGTATAAAAAAAAACACATTTGCATACTGAATCCAGTCGGAGAATTAAGACGAAAGATGTGTGTGCGAATGACGTGAATTGATAATAATTATTGTCCTAAAATACTGTAAAGATAATGACGAAATTTACACCCCTTATTAATATAAATTGGCAACATGGCAACGTTAACCATCCAAGTAAATTGCATTATACAAATTTAAGTAGTTAATTACATTCCAGGCTATAGTATATTTCAAGAAATAAATCTTTAACGTTGCAAAAAAATACTCTATAAATTCACTCGTGTCTTTTTAACCCCTTCAGCTTATTGTCCAAATCTCATTTCCTTTGAACGCTATAAATTGTCTTTTTTTTTGTCTGGACGAATGGTAGCTATTCAGACGTACAAATTGCGTGACCCTCATGGGTAGACTATTAAACGGATTATTTAATTTCGATGTTGAATCAAATAAATTTGCGTACAATTTTTTACTCATGAAACTTTAATCATTATAGCAGTGGAATCACCTACAAGCAAAATAAGAGGTTTAGTAATGAGCTTTTTTGTCTGGAAATTTACATAGCAGCGCTTCGTAATAAACGAGAGAACTTTCCGGATGGTAATTATTGAAGAGGTATGTTCGTCTTGACAGTTATTGCTGGAACGTCATCAGTTATGGTAATGCCAGTTTTTTTTTTTGATTCAATAGACACTTCTAATCGCAGTATTGTATAAGTTAGGATTGTCTGGTTTTCAAAATTTGAATTTCAAGTTTTATGTTGAGATTTTGTGTCTAAATAATCACTGGGGACCAGAGCTGGGCAAGCTACTTGAAAAAAGTAGCTAGCTACAAGTTACAAGCTACTTTATATTGTAAGTAGCTAAGTTACTTAGTAGCTCAACTACCTCTCGAAAAAATAGCTAAGCTATTGGTAACTTAACTACATATTGAATTAGTGAAAGCTACTATTTAAGCTACTTTTTTAAAAGTTAAATTAATAAAAACAAAAAAACGTGCACAATCGCCACCATCAAATATAACTTGGGTACTTGATTTAATTTCATTATATCATCATACGAAAATAAAATTTTGATTTTCTCTAGGAACTGCAGTTTTCATATTTTTGACAAAAACCACTGGACATTTTATTAAGTTAACTCTGATCACAGTGATCTGAGATAAGTTGAAACTAGTCTAAACAAGGTAGGCTAAGATTTTTCCGAAAAAATTATAGGTAATTGTAGCTTGAGCTTAAGTAGCTTGTTTTAGTAGCTAGCTACTTTTCACAGTAGCTTATGAATACATGAAACACATTACCAAAAGCTATAGCTACAAGCTACTTTTGAATGAGTTATTAGCTACCAAAAAAGTAGCTAAGTTAGTAGCTTAACTACTTGGTAGCTAGCTACTGCCCAGCTCTGCTGGGGACCCTCCCAACTCCATACACTAAATTATTCTAAGATTTGAAGACGAAATCTATGAAAAAAGGCACTCAAAAAAATTGATAAATTGATAAATTCACCCCTAATTGCTTAACGCGATTCTGTTTCTGAAACTATAAGTCCAAATGAGCTGAAATTTTTAAGAATTGTAGTCCTTCACTGGGATAAGAATCGCTGAAAATTTCAGCTTTCTACCTTTAATAGAAAAAAAGTTATGGGTCTCCGAATACTCAGTAATACGAGCCGGAAAGAAACTCCGGCCCGAAGGGCCGGAGTTATACGCGAGCCCGAAGGGCCGGAGTTATACGCGAGCCCGAAGGGCCGGAGTTATACGCGAGCCCGAAGGGCCGGAGTTATACGCGAGCCCGAAGGGCCGGAGTTATACGCGAGCCCGAAGGGCCGGAGTTATACGCGAGCCCGAAGGGCCGGAGTTATACGCGAGCCCGAAGGGCCGGAGTTATACGCGAGCCCGAAGGGCCGGAGTTATACGCGAGCCCGAAGGGCCGGAGTTATACGCGAGCCCGAAGGGCCGGAGTTATACGCGAGCCCGAAGGGCCGGAGTTATACGCGAGCCCGAAGGGCCGGAGTTATACGCGAGCCCGAAGGGCCGGAGTTATACGCGAGCCTGAAGGGCTAAAGTTGATTTAATCACGGGGCCCAGTCTATAATTTTATTGGTCAGTGGATAATTTGGAGCCAATCAAAAATCGTGAATATTCAAAATGTAATTTTAAGTCGATATTCCGAGTTTCAGTTTTCTCCGATGTAACGGAAAAAAGTTAGCCTCCCCGTCTTTCTTGATTTTGAATATTTTTTTCCGAATTTTCAAACAAAAAAAACATCGGATAAAGGAGCAAAAAATACGACGAAAAGTTAATTTGATCCTCCTCGTTAAGGTACATCTTAAGGCTGAAAAAAAATAAAAAAGGAAATTTCGATTTTGATCAGAGAAAAATTGTGGGTACCCGACACGAGGCTACTTTTTCGCTTATAGCTCCGCTATTTCTTAACCGATCGTTTCGAGTCATGTCTCTTTTGAAAGAGAATTAAATTACCTACAAAATAGTTTTTTATTGAGATTCTAGGCCGTTTGCGTCTTTGAAATATTAGCCGTCAAAGTTGAAATTATTTGTGATTTTGTTAAAATTTTCGAGGTCGATTTTCTCGAAAACGGTGCCCCGTGGAGAAATACTTCTTATATGCTTTTTTGTAGTATTTGACGAGATCTACAAGTTTTGCATGTGAAGTTTTTCTCCCGAGCTTTTTGTTTTCGAGTTAGGTCGCTTTGAAAATTAAAAAAAAAATTGGAAGGATCCTCAGGTTTTTTTTTCGAAAAAATTCAAATTTTAAATTTTGAAAAAAAAAAAATAACATCGAAAAGAGAAGTAAAAAATACGTCGAAAAGCTAATTTGACTCTCCTCGCTATAGTCTGGGAGACGACCGCACTTTTCCTACCCCGATCGAGCTATGTGTCGACACTACAGGGTGTCCACCTATAAACTGACACATTTTACCTGCTCATAAGTCGAGAACGAAAAAAGATATCGATATGCGGTTTCCACAGAACTTCATCAATTTTTATAAAGTTTTTTTCGGCAGTGTTGCCAAGTTTCAAAATTTACCTGTAGTAGGAGGAAAAAAATTGATGATTTTCAAAGGCCGATTTCGCAAAAGTTTTAAATGGAACACCCTGTACTTTTTAATTTTACATGAAAGCCTGTTAACTCTCCTTTCTGAAAATTCATAAATTGTTTTTCATCGCTTTAGCATGATTATAATTCAATGATTTGCGCTGTTGTCATGTTTAAAAAAGGTATTTATTCTATGTACTAAATAACAACTATTAAACAATACTAATAAATAAGAACTCAAAAAAGTAAAAATAACCTCGGTAACACTACTTATAACAATTTTAATAACAAACAATTGAAGAAATTAATTATAATTTACTTATAACTAATAAATTAGCTGCTGTATATGACCCCCGTTTTGCTCGTAGCATATATGTAAACGCAGAAATAAGTTGTTGAAGGCGTTTTGTAGCATTTGTGGTGTAATTCGGTTAAAAACGTTTACTATGTTGTTGCGCAGTTCATCCAAATTTCTTGGGGTTGGATTGAAGCAACGTTTCTCTACATATCCCCATATAATAAATTCTGAAATGGTTAGATCGGGAGAATAGGGTGCCCATTTGGACCTGCTCGCCCTATCCCTCTGTTTCCAAAAGTAGTATCTAAGGAATCCCTTGCGACCCTGGAAAACTGTGGTGGTGCACCATCTTGCTGAAAATAGACCATGTCTAAAATCCCTTCCTGCTGAAGTTGAGGATAAAAAAAATGTTTCCAACATATCGGTGTAATTGTTTCCATTCATTGTTGCTACTTGAAAAAAAATGCACCATACATTTTAGATTTCGATATTGCACACCAGAGGTTCAGTTTAGGAGCATCTCTTTCAAATTCGTTATACGCTGAGGATTTTCATCTCCCCTTATCATCATTCCTTAGATACTAGTTTTGGAAACCGATGGATAGGGCGAGCAGGTCCAAACGAGTGGGCACCCTATTCTGCCGATTTAACCATTACAGATTTTTTTATATGGGGATATCTAAAGGAACGCTGCTTCAATCGAACCCCAACAAATTTGGATGAACTACGCAACAACGTTTTTAACCAAATTATACTACAAATGCTACAAAACGCCTTCAACAATTTATTTCTGCGTTTACATATGTGTTGCAAATAGGCAAAATGGGGGTCATATACAGCAGCCAATTTATTAGTTATGAATTAGAATTAATTTCTTCAATTGTTTGTTGTAAAAATTATAAGTAGTGTTACCGAGGTTATTGTTACTCAAGTCAGTTCTTATTTATAAGTATTGTTTAATAGTTGGTGTTTAATACATAGAATAAATACTTTCTATAAACATGACAACAGCGCAAATCATTGAATTATAATCATGCTAAAGCGATACATAGGCAATTACCATAAAATTTTCAATAATCATAATTAATGAAGGGAAACTATCAAAAAAGGGTCATTTACTAAAATTGGCTCCGGACAAAAAAAAAATTGAAGCAATGAAAAACAATTTATGTATTTTCAGAAAGGAGAGTTAACAGGCTTTCATGTAAAATTAAAAAGTATAGGGTGTTCCATTTAAAATTTTTGCGAAATCGGCCTTTGAAATTCATCAATTTTTTTCCTCCTATATCAGGTAAATTTTGAAACTTGGCAATACTGTTAAAAAAAAATTTAAAAAAATTGAGGAAGTTCTGTGGAAACCACATATCGATATCTTTTTTCGTTCTCGACTTATAAGCAGGTAAAACGTGTCAGTTTATAGATGGACACCCTGTATTATCAATATATAGTATTATGTGCATCTATTAACCTGTATTCCTGCCTGAGAGCAAATGCTGCCGGAAATATATCGGGTCTTCAAAAAAAAAACCAATCAAATATTGCTATGGTTTTTCAAACGTATGTCTTAGCAAAATTTTCCTTTCATTTTGTCAATGAACTTAATGTCAAAATGTCATATCAAAAATCCTGACCAATAAAGAAACAGTAATGCGACGTACGTTTTCGTAATCAAAGCAATCTTCGATTGGTTTTTTTTTTTAAAAACCCGATATTTTAACAAATTATTAACAAATTGAAAAAAACGTAACACTACCCCCATCGAGTTATGCCCTAAGTAGGGTATCAGATTGAAGGTCTCGATGTCCCCTATCTAAAAAGTCGATCCTGCCCCGTGAGCACTTGCCGGAAAAGGGTGGCAGGACAGCTTATTGAGGCAAGGGCCCGCGGTCTCTGCTTTGACATCTATCAAGCTTTGCACTAAATGATGTGTCAAATTAAAGGTGTCAATAAGTTAATTAAGGGTCTGTTCGCACAGAAATCACAAACCAGTCAGAGCGAATTCCATTGGTTGGAAACAGTCAGGAAACTAGTTTCAACCAATGAAATTCACTTCTTTTGGTTTGGGATTTCTGTGCGAAGAGACCTTAAATCAACCTATTAACACCTTTAATTTGACACATCATTCAGGGTAAAACTTGATAGGTGTCAAAGCTGAGACCGCGGGTCCTTGCCCCAATAAGCTGCCCTGCCACCCTTTTCCGGCAAGTTCTCACGAGGCAGGATCGATTTTTTAGATAGGGGACATCGAGACCTTCAATCTGACACCCTACTTAGGGCATAACTCGATGGGGGTAGTGTTACGTTTTTTTTCAATTTGTTAATAATTTGTTAAAAGATATTTCCGGCAGCATTTGCTCTCAGGCAGAAATACAGGTTAATAGATGCACATAATACTATATATTGATAATAGTGTCGACACATAACTCGATCGGGGTAGGAAAAATGCGGTCGTCTCCCTAACTACTACGGCGCATTTTAAGGCCGGAAAAATATGAAAAAGGAAATTTCGATTTTGACCAGAAAAAAATTGTGGGTACCCGACATGAGAATCCTTGTCCTGCAATTATTCTGACATTAAAGGTCGACTGGAGGCTAGACTCTCACATGCTTCACTGAAATCTAGCATTCAAATGGACCGCGGATCTGAGCGTCCAATAGAAATGCCGGAAACATATTGAACCACTACTGGCGTTCAGCGACCATAGTTTCGAAGAGCGGCTAGCCGCACGCATAGTTGAAAACTGCTATCCTTGCTTTTTGCCATCTCTGTTTTATGCATTAAGAGTTCAATGTTACTTTTCTAGTCGGAAGTTGTAGAACTATAGTTGATAGATATTTTTTAGCATCAGGTGCATTGTAAATTATTGTGCAATTGTGCATCTTGTTGCAGAACATATAATTAATAACTGAAAATATATACTTACATGAAAAAAAGGAACATTTTCTCGAGTATTCATGGTTTTTATTGAATTTGAGATAAATTATTGAGGGCATGGGCACCCCAAAACAAATTTTGCCTGTTGCGTAGTGGTTACTTTATCGTAATTCATTATTTTTTAGCCTCCTCACTTGAAATAGTCATGAGCCGCCACTGATCAAGCTCTTATCTAAAATCCCTCTCAATAAGTAGTAAATCAAATTTTCGTGCGCTAATAAACCTCAACACAATCTCTTATCCATTATCCAAGGAAAATTCGAAGGTCTCGATAATGGCCAATTTATTTATCTTGTCACATCCCAGTGAACCATCGATTTAATCTTTTAATGCAAAATATCAATCCAGAATTAAGATTTATTTGAAAAGTTTGCGGCATTTTGAATCGTCAAAATTAAAATCGTTTGCCACCAGCTGTCACCGCGTATTTTCGAGTTCAACTTTACTTATTAAAAGACCGGAATTTTAACTAGTCGATGTCATAAAAGATTTGATTAAAATAATACAATTTGCTTTCCTTTAGATGCGCACTTGCCAAGGTTTTTTAGACTAAGAAATTTCGGCTTTTACTGAACTTCCATATCCCGCTGATAATGACAAAAGACCAAGTCTTCCGGATAATTTTCAACGAACTCAACTTTCCGAGTCGACCTTGTTTGAGTTCCGCTCTGTTTCTGAAAACTTGAAGGGTATATGCAAGCTTAATACTCTAAAATAAGTTATGACTCAAAAGAATTTAATTGTGTATTAAAGTATACAGGGTGACATTTTAAAAACTTACAATGGCTATATCTCAGGAGCCAAAAGAAATATAAAAAATTGCTGAAAACAATTTCTATAGTAGGGAGGGGGAAACAAAATTATGTAATAACTAACTTGTTTTCACTAACCCCCTCATCCCCAGCTACCCCAACCTAGTAATCTTAAATGACACCCCCCTACTTGTGATGCCTTATCTGGAAGGTCTTAAAAACTGCTTTTCAATGGTACAGGATTCGATGTAATTATTTTCAATAATTTTCAAAATTAAACCATTGAAATGTGAATTGAATTTTTGACTATTAATTTAATAAACATTTAAAAACATTTTTTTACTATCGTAGCATTAATCTTGAGGCTTAAACATTATTTTTTGTTTATTCTTTGTTTTGGGAACCTGAAAAAATTGCCAAGTCTAAAAAAATACAATTATATTATAAATGGATGAAGTTTTATTTACCCAATAAACCAAAAACAATCACATCGAATTCTAGTTTGTAGGGTACCATTGAAAAGCATTTTTTAAGAGCTTTCAGACAAGGTATCACAAGTAGGGGGTTGCTATTTGAGATTATTTAGTTAGGGTGGCTGGGGTTGAGGGGGTGAGTGAAAACAAGTTAGTTATTATATAATTTTATTTCCCCCTCCCTACTATACAAATTGTTTTCAGCGATTTTTTATATTTTTTTTGGTTCCTGAAATATAGCCATTGTAAGTTTTAAAAATGTCACTCTGTATAAGTACTTATCTACTGTAAATATGAATATCATGTTAAAGCTCACACAATAATGCATAAATTTAAGCTTAGTTAATTGCAGTGTCTATTTACTTTTACTTTAATTGAAAATAAATTCATGAATTTGCATTTACAGGTACTTGTTTGTTTTTATAGCGAATACAAATTAACACAGGAAAATTTTATTTAATTTATCAAGCACCCTTAGCGATTTCAAGCTATAAATACTTTTAAAATAATTAATAATTGACACGCCTACGGCTTCAGTTTAAAGCTTTTTGTATCGTGGCAATAAATTTATTCCTGGAATAAATGGTATTTTATAAAATTTAATTTTTGTCACTCACTCAACGTGACATGCCATAACTGCTTGGGTTGTAAACTTTTCCCAGAAGTGAAATTTAGCTTACTTATTTTCAGATTCCTATAAAATATTATAACACATATTAGTTTTGAGTATCTACAAATATTTTAACATGACGTGATAATATGGCCCAGACAACTTTACTGTCCTCTTAGCTATGGGTTAATTTTGAGTATTTTCGGAGTAAATTTAGAAAAATGTTAACAATGTGACAACATTGTATAGATATTTATTCTCTGGGACACCTGAGATAACATTTAATAAAAACAAAATATGGGTAAATTTAAAGCCTGTTCTCATTTTTGTTTATTATTCGCTTTTAAATAAGTAAATAATGATTTGCATTTCTATCACTTTCATAGTAAAAAAAAAATAAAAAGGTTTCCAAAACACTAAAATCACCATAATTGAAGACAGAATACACAGTTCCCAATAAAAAACCAGAGTATTATAACATGATGATAAGTCTGCAAAACAGGTACAGAGTGTTTTTTTTATATATTCACACCCCACCTACATGACCTACAGCCTTTACCTTTACAGGTAGATGAAAGGTGTAAATACAAAAGTTGTATAGTATTGGTTAATTTTTTAGAGTTTATATGGTCAGAAACAAAAATTGAATGTCAGAAATGTAAAATGTTGCATGCTTTCAGCTTTTTCCAAATGGAATGCCCTATATTTGGTTCTATATTCTTGGAAAGCACAATTTCCCGATTCCAAAACAATATAGTTTATTTATATTTGGTTGAGCCGTCTCCAACATATTTGGTTCTAAAAATTTTAAAAATACTATCAGAGAAACCAAATGTACCTCAAATTTTACCTGCAACATTCACCTGTATAGGTAGAATGGTTCACAAAATCAGTAGTGGGATAGTATTTTTACCATTTTTGAAGCCGAATATATAGGAGACTACTCAACCAAATATAGACAAACTACCTATACATTGTGCTCTTTAAGAATATAGAACCAAACATAAGGCATTCCATTTGAAAAAAGCTGAAAGCATGCAAAGTTTCACATTTCTGACATCCAATTTTTGTTTCTGACCACTGACTATGGATTCTAAAAATTTAGCCAATACTGTACAACTTTTGTATTTACACCTTTCTTCTACCTGTAAAGGTAGAGGCTGTAGGTGGGGTGTTAATATGTATATAAAAAAACACCCTGTACAAATAAGTGGATTATTGCGGAACTTATGGGTGGACCTCTGCGGGACGAGCGCAGCGAGTTCCGCAGCCATCTACTCATCAATATACTATTGAATTGTTCAAGTAAGACATTCACCTAAAACGTGTAGTTTTTAAACCAATGAGAAAAACTCAAAACTGAGAGAATCAGTATTATACTTGAACAACATATTGGTGAATAGATAGCTACGGTCACTGCGGAACTCGCTGCGCTCGTCCCGCAGAGGCCCACCCATAAATTCCGCAACAATCTACTCGTTTGTACTTGAATAACTTGTTACATTATGTTACTAGTTTGGTAAACTAACATTACTAATTCCTGTTAAAAGGCAAATTGATAAAAAGTGGACAATATTACAAATTCTGACTTTATATAATAAGTTATTGTTCAAGTACAAATAGGTGGATTGTTGCGGAACTTATGGGTGGACCTGCGCAGCGAGTTCCGCAGCCGTCTATTCATTAATATATTGTTATACTAACTAATACTAATCTGACCCACTCAAATGTGAGCTATTCTCATTAGTTTAAAAACTACACGTTTCAGGTGAATGTCTCACTTGCACAGTTCAACAGTATATCGGTGAATAGATGGCTGCGGAACTCGCTGCGCTCGTCCCGCAGAGGTCCACCCATGTAGTTTTGGAATCGGGAAATTATGCTCTTCAAGAATATAGAAGCAAATATAAGGCATCCCATTTGAAAAAAGCTGAAAACATGCAACATTTCTTATTTCTGACATTCAATTTTTGTTTCTGACCATAGATTCTAAAAATTTACCTAATACTGTATAAATTTTGTATTTACACCTTTCATCTACCTGTAAAGGTAAAGGCTGTAGGTGGGGTGTCAATATATGAAAAAACAACCTGTACTTTATGATTTAGATTTTGGGAAACTTTGAAAGGATATAAATTTTTTCGTATTGAAGATAGAAAGCTAAAATTTTCAGCGATTCTTATCCCAGTAGAGGACTACAATCCCTGAAAATTTCAGCTTATAGTTTCGGCTCCATAACTCAGAATAATTTAGTGTATGGAGTTTAGGGGGTCCCCAATGATCATTTAGACAGAAAATCTAAACATTAAAAATTTGAAAGCATAGCTGAAGTAAATATATAGGTATATAATATAACATAAATACATAATCATAAATGCTGAATAAAAACGTGTAGACAAACAGTCAAGTTGGACAGGCAAGTCTCACAATGCATTTGCGTAAAACTCGTAGGCCTCCCTTATTAGTAAATTCTTCAAAGATCGTCTGAACAAATGATATTGAGACCCTAGAAACTCCATACAGTGATTAATTGTGAGATTTCAAGTTGAAATCTTAGAAATAAAAGAGCAGTGATGATTTTTCATTATTATACACAATCTTTTTCTTCTGCTCGCCCAGTTATTTATACCTACTATCAATATCGATTCTTTTTTATTTACATTTTTCATACTAATCAAGCAAGTCAAACATACGTAAGGTTTGCTAAAGAAATTACGAATGCTCAAAATACAAAACAAAGAAATAAACGAAATTGCGTCGTAACGTTAAAAGAGTTTCTATTAAGTGCACGGGCGGAAATTTCCATAACAATGAGCAGTGGAAATTGCGTTTGCTAAATTGGCTCTGTCACGATAATCCACCTCTTTCGCTATGAAGTATACTAGAGCTCTATAATAAATAGATAAATAGTCATTTTACGAGCAATAAGAAGTTTTTATCGTTTCTTTAGCGAAAATTAAATGTAGCTTTTCATATAAAAGATTGTCCTATTTACTAATAACTTTCGATCCAAAAGAGTCTGACACAAAGAGAAAATCGTCCCTATGAAATAAAAAAAAAAAGACATTCAGACATACAAATGAGCCTAATTCAACAGGTCGCCCAATAACAGGGGTAGGCGCTAAGCGTTCGCTTTTTCATCCGAAACGAGAAATACGAGAAATTTTACGCACCCCGGGTTTTCAAGAAAATACGCTTAATATGGTTATTGTTATTAGACAATTTGGCCCTCCTGTTTGTTTTTCGGCCTGATTTTAACGATCCTGAACCAGTTTAACGGCACCTAAAAGATGTATTAGCTAGTGCTGAAAGGGTGATAAAAATAACTTGATTTTGTTTATAAAAATTTGCCCTGAGTCTATGGAATCAATAAAGAATAAAGGCTTCTTCTCACGTAGGGTAGGTATAATAAATTGAGACCTGTCTTTTTTCTTGATACAAATTAAAGGCAATTTGTATGGTCTTTTGCAACATTATATTGTCTTAGGAGGTACATTTTAAAATACTAACTAAAACTGTTCCAATTATTGTAATTTGCTTTGTGCATTTCACGACTATTTGTTTCTTTGTAGAAAACTTGATTGCAACCTGAAATCCAATTTCAATTCTGTGTAATTGAATACGCGCAACTGAATAACAGAAGGACATTGTGTCGACACAAAGCACTCGTCTAGTAATTTTCCGAATGTTCTAATTTTGATAATTGAACTGTAACTTTTTTCATTTATTTTGTTAGATTTAGTGCTATTATAATGTCTATGCAGCACTAGATAAATTTATCACCCTCATTTAGGCAACATTCCACCCAAGACATAAACCCTCTGTTCGTATGTATATGAGTTTAACAACTAAACAATTTTCGGGTAAATGTCCTTTCCAATTTTAACCGTCCTTTTTCCTACTAATGATGCTAATGTATCTCATGGAACCGCACGTATTATTCAAAGGTTGCTCGGCCACACTTAATTAGTCCTCCACAAGGGTTATTAATTATAACTCCATACACGCATGTTTTGCAACTCTAAGGGATGTACTCGTGAATTCACTAAATGCTTTATTAAGCAGGAATTTGAGCAGGGTTTTGCAGAGGATAATAATTATTAAAACTCATGGTTTTTCCCCTGAGTGATAAGAATTCAAATTTATTCCGCCCATGCGTTGTTAAAGCTTTTGTTACAAGTTTGAGTGAATAAATTAAAACACAAATTGATTCTTGTTTATTATAATTGTTTAACCAACCGCGAATTCTTCAATTATTTAATTTTCTTGGGAGGGGTTCCAAAATTATTATCAGTCTCGTAATTCAAACTTTCTGATATACTTAAGCAAATTTCCTCCAACATAGAAATTAATATAATTTTATCAGTAGTAGAAAATTCTCGTGTATTGAAATGAACATGCGGCAACATTACCTATTTGAAAAGCTTCTCGAAAATCTGGAAATAATCAACTAACATTTGAGTTTTGTTAAATAACTATTTTTCAAATTAATGTATTTCCATCGCTAAATTTGTCTTTATCTGTAAATCTGTAGGTAGGTACTAATTTTGTTACAAACCGTTTGGGTCCAATACCTATTGAATTTCCAAGCCAAGTCAAGAAATTCAATTTCACCTGAAAGGTCTCTGGTCAGTTCACTCCAACTTATACTCTGCCCGTAACTCTAGCCAAACTTTCCAATTAACTATTTCCTACACGAGCCCAAACTTATACAAATTCAACACATAATCTTTATTGAGGCAATTAACTTGTGTGTAGTGTTTTTTGAAGTTATTTTCCAGACTATTTTTCATAAAAATCCAAAGACCTACCCTTATTTATCCAATAATCCAATAGGTGGAAGTTATTAACGGATTATATTTCTCTTGGGTAAATAATATGGGTCTTTGTGTTACGGTTTTATCTCTAGACCCAAAGAGTTCTTTCAGAATGTCGCTCACACTTTTTTTTACTCATGATCGATACAGATAATATGATATTTGATGAGATTGGATTATTTTTGTAGAATATTGCATAAATAATTTTCCATTTTTTTTTCTTTCACAATGGCGGCAGGGGAGGCAACTGCCATGGTCAGAAACAAAAATTGAATGTCGGAAATGTGAAATATTGCATGCTTTCACTGCTTTCAGCTTTTCTCAAATGGGATGCGCAACACCCTGTACAAATAAATGGATTATTGCGGAGCTTATGGGTGGAGCCAACTACTCACTAATATACTGTTGAACTGTTCAACTGTTCAAATAAGACACTCACCTGAAACGTGTAGTTTTTGAACTAATGAGAAAAATTCTCAACTGAGTGAATCAGGTTAATATTGTACTTACATATTAGTGAATAGAGGGCTGGGTCCACCCATAAGTTCCGCAACAATCCACTCGTTTGTACTTGAATAACTTGTCACAATATATTACTAGTTTGGTAAAGTAACATTACTAATTCCTGTTGAAAGGCGAATTGGCAAAAAGTAGATAATCTTATAAGTTCTGACTTTATATAATAAGTTATTGTTCAACTACAAATAAGTAGATTATTGCGGAACTTATGGGTGGACCTCTGCGGAACTCGCTGCGCTCGTTCCGCAGCCATCTAATCACCAATATACTGTTGAACTGTTCAAGTAGGTGATGACTGCGGAACTCGCTACGCTCGTCCCGCAGAGGTCCACCCATAAGTTCCACAACAATCCACTGTTTGTACTTGAATAACTTGTCACATTATGTTACTAGTTTGATAAAATAGCATTATTAATTCTTGTTAAAAGGCAAATTGACAAAAAGTGGATAATCCTTCAAATTCTGACTTTATATGATTATACAACTCACTGTACATTATTCCCATATGACACGAGAGGCTTAATAAGTGATAAGCCTTTTGGGATTTGAAGATGAGGCGTGTGATAGGGAAGAACAGTTGAAGAAAAATATAGAATCTCATGTGAAATTGATAGAGAAATTGAATCAAGAAATAAAACAACTGAAAGAAGAACAGAACGTGAAGCAAACAGAAATCAGTGACACAGAAGTTAAATACGAAATACAAAGACAAAATTTAGAAGAACTGAAAAGCAAAAACCACAAAATGGCTACGAGTATAACGAATCTGCAATCTGAAATAGCAAAACTTGTTTCTGAATCAAGAAGTGGCAAAATGGAAATCGCTGAATAGAATGAAGCATTACAAACCTATAAAAATTAGCATAAAGGTATAAAAGAAGAAAACCTCTTGCTATTAGAAAAGATGAAAGCACAGAGTACGACCTGTAACCTTCTAGAAGATATGATGGATAGCGCAGATCAAACTGAAAAAGATCGAACTATAAATAATAAAGAAGAAATCATAGCTAAAATGAAAGAGGAGGTAAAAGAACTCAAAGAAATTAATAAAAGTATGACAGTTTCCATAAGTGTGCTGGAAGAGGAGAACAAAAGGCTAGAGAAAGAGTTGAAGGAATTACAAATGGAGTTTGACCGGATTTTAGCAGAACATATTTCATCAGAAAAATCACTGGTTGTAAATGATACAGAATCGAAAACTAAAAAAACTACAAAAGTCATCACTAAAAATACGCACAACAAACTAAACGTTAACTCTACCAAAAAACAAGCAAACATCACCAATATTCATGACGCAAACATCATTACTAATATGAATGATGCTTATCCCAGTGATTCTATCGAAGTTGGGTCAACTATAAACTGTAACATAATCACTAGTTCTCAAAAAAAACATAAGATATTGTTTTTAACAGACCAGTATGGAAAATATTTGTTACCCTATCTTGAAAGTCACCTTTTTGATAAATTTGACGTACAGATTGTGACCAAACCTAATGCTTTATTCATTGATGTGATAGGGGGACATGAAGAATCAATTTCCAAAATGTCGAGCTCGGACTATGTTATAGTAATGGCGGGGCTAAATAACAATAACGTGAAACTGAGTGATATCACCCTAATTGCCAATACTTGCTTCTACACCAACCTAATTTTTTGTACCATACCTGCAAACTGATGGTTTGCCATATTGTCATGTCGACTATGTAAATGGTAAGATAGTAAATGCCGTTTCAAACCTAAGAAAATTTGTTAGCAATATCAATTGTCTTGACCTATCCAACAGATTTCGATACTCTGACTACTCAAAGAATGGCATTTATCTCAATAATAAAGGTCTTACTAAATTGGCGTCGTTCGTGAAAAGTATAATCTGTGCCTTTGGTATGTTACCTTCGCAATCCTTCTTAAAGCCAATCAGTTTGTGCAATTATGATAACTATTCTAAAGATAACACCAGTCAGGTTGATGTCGGGTGCACAAATAAACTAATCCAACAAAATTTTTCCCAAATTCTGGGACCTGCAAACCATCCGTAGTTAATGACAGTACTGATGCAGTTTCACTATTTTATCAAAACTGTCGTGGAGTGAAAACCAAACTTGATATCTTAAGGACTAATCTTTTGGATAGCTGTTATGACGTAATCGCATTGACGGAAACTTGGCTAAACGATAAAATATTTACATCAGAATTTTGTCCAAAAAACTTGATATCATTTAGAAAAGACAGAAATAGTGTGATAACTTTGAAAAAACAGGGTGGAGGTGTATTTTTGGCTGTAAAAGATAGGTTTAAGGTAGCAGAATTTAATATTTTTGATGAAGAACAAGAGGCGATTTGTATAATGATACAACTTAGTTTAGCCAATAATAGGTATTTATATTTAGTTTTAGTTTATATCGTACCTGACAGTCCACTGGACGTGTATGAAATTTTTTTTGAAAGATTGGAATTGGGTTTATTGGGCAGGGCAGATACGGATTTTATTATACTGGGTGATTTCAACGTACCAGGGTTTAACAATGACACCTCGACCAACAATATTGTAAATAATCTAAAGGCATTTCAAGCTTTCAACAATCTTTCTCAATTCAACAGCATACAAAACAACAATGGTGTACTACTGGATCTCGTTTTTGGATCTTTTGATTGCTTGGTGGTAGAACAGGCTGAAGAACCGCTGGTACCAATTGATAGTCACCATCCGTGTTTCGATATTAGACTGTCAATTAAGACTTCTCAAAGCTGTAGACTACCAAATTCAATTTAAAAAAAACCAATTATCTTCTTATGTATGAGCTGTTTCAGGAACAAGACTGGGATGATTTTTGCGATTTCACAAATGTTAATCTGGCAATTGATGCTTTTTATAAAATAATACACAACATATTTGAGAAATGCGTACCAAAGTCTACACAAAAAAGTAAGAAGTATCCAACTTGGTTCAACAATGAAATAATAAAACTTTTAAAGCAAAAACACACATGCTTTTTGAAATCTCGTAAATACAAGTCTCAGTTTTGGAAAACCAGATATAACGGTTTGAGAACCTTAATCAGGAATAAAATCAAAACAGCCCATGCTGAATACTTGGTGGATGTTGAATCAAGCATGAAATCTAACCCAAAACTTTTCTGGTCATATCTTAAAAGCTTTAAGGAAAGTCCAGAGATTTCGGATGAAATGGCGTTTGAGAATGAAATATTCTCGGGAGCATTCAACATTGTTAACGGCTTTGCAAAATATTTCAAATCTGTGTTTATCAGTAATGATAATATTGCCGATCACACCAATGCAAATAATGCTAAAACATACTTTTGTGATGTAGTAATATCTGTTTTAGACATAAAAAAGGCTTTCAAAAAACTTAAACCAAACAAGTCTATTGGCCATGATGGTATTCCTGCATTTATACTGAAAGGGTGCAGTGAATTTTTACTTGTTCCTTTAAAAATCTTGTTTAATCTTATGCTTAAAACCGCCACATTCCCAGAAAAATGGAAACTTAGTAAAGTGATACCTATACACAAAAGTGGTCCTAAACAAGATATTAAAAACTATAGACCCATAACAATAGTGTGTGCAATCTCAAAAATATTTGAAATTGTTATATTTGAATTGCTTTTCAATGAAGTATCACTTAAAATATCTCCCAATCAACATGGTTTCCTACCAAAAAGGTCCACATTTACAAATCTAACAATCTTTACGCAATATATACATGAAGCATTGAATAGGAAAACACAGGTAGATGTTATCTACACTGACTTAGAAAAAGCATTTGATAAAGTAAGTCACAATACTATTTTGGATGGTCTGTTCCTCCATACCTGAATAATTTAATTCAATCATACTTAGGAACAGACTCAAGTAAAAGGTATCAGTTTGTAGAATTAAAAGGTAGTCGGTCTACTCTTTTTGTTAGTTCTTCTGGTGTGCCCCAAGGGTCAAATCTTGGGCCCCTTCTTTTTGTTATTGCTTTCAATAAAATTCTTTGCAAAGTCAAAAATGTGGAATCATTGGCATTTGCCGACGATTTTAAATTATTTATTGAAATCACCTCGATTGAAGATTGCGAAATTCTTCAAAGAGAATTACAAGATTCAGCGAGTTATTGTCAGAAAAATAGCTTTAACTTAAATTTGAACAAATGCTCCTGTCTCAGTTTCAGTCGTAATAAAAACCCAATTGAATTTGACTATACAATAAATAATGAAAAACTAAAACGTGTTTCTGAACAAAAGGATTTGGGTGTAACTTTTGAAGATAATCTTTCATTTTCTTCTCATATTATTTCGAAGATTGAGAGTGCCCAGAGAGTTGCCGGGTTTATCTGTAGAAATACTAAACAGTTCAATATTGATGTCAGCATCCACCTATTTGATAGTCTGGTATTACCGATACTGGAGTATGGTAGTATAATTTGGTCCCCTCAGTATCACATTTGGATAAGTATTATCGAGGGAGTTCAAAGAAAATTTTTGAAGGCTATGCACTTTAGAAAGTACGGATTTTATCCACAAAGAGGTTGTGACAATGACTTCTTGCTAGGTTTATTTAATAGACTGTCTCTAAATCAAAGAAGAACTAAAATATTTCTCGCAACAATGTACAGAATACTAAAAGGTTATGTTGATTCTCCAGAAATAGTCGATCAACTTCCTTTTGCCATAAATCGTGTCAACTCAAGAACAAAAAATGTTTTTTATTTAGCTTACCCACGGACGAATTTATATAAAAGCTCTCCAATATATAATTTGTGCAATATGTTCAATAAATATGCTTCAGATACTGATATTGATAGCACTACCTACAGACAGTTCAAACGAATAATTGACTTAAAATTACGCAATAGTTAGCATGTAAGTTTCGTGTGTACTGTTCGTGTTTAATGTTGGTTTTACTTGCATTTATGTCGTTTACATTTTCACGTTAGATGTTGTAATAATTATTAATTTGATGACATTTTACAAAACTTTTTATTGACATTTTACAAACTTTTAGAATAAGCATAGGTATCTGTAATTGGCTTTTTGGCTGTAGATACTGTTTGAAATAAATAAATAAATAAATAAATAAATAAATTATCGCGGCATTTATAGCAAATTCTATTATAGAAATTTTTTTAAATGTTAAAGTAGGTATTAAAGTTTAGTTCGTTGTATAACCTTTTGAATATCACTCGATGTTTCAGGATTACCTAATACTTTTACCTGACACTCAACGAGTTACCAGTAACACCACTCCTCCTTCGGAGTCGTGGTGTTGCTGCGTAACGCGTTTCTTGACAGGTAAAAGTATTATCCGGTAATCCTGAAACCTCTTGTGGTATTACATTCGATAAGTTATTGTTCAAGTACAGGGTGTTTTTTATGTATTGACACACCACCTACAGCCTTCACCTTTACAAGTAGATAAAAGATGTAAATACAAAAATTGTATAGTATTTTTAATTTGAACTGAAATACTAAAAAGACATCTAAGCCGTTTTAATGCGTCCACTTTTTTGAAATTGGTTCAAAACCAGTTTGAAACAGTCAATGGAAACACCATTGCTCGTTTCAAACCTGTTTTGAACCAATGTCAAAAAAGTGAACGCGAGAAAACGGCTTAGATGTTTTTCTAGTGTTTCAGTTCAAATTAAAAATACTATACAGTATTGGCTAAATTTTTAGAATCCATGGTCAGGAACAAAAATTGAATGTCAAAAATGTTGCATGCTTTCAGCTTTTTTCAAATGGGATGCCGTATATTTGGTTCTATATTCTTGAAGAGCAAAATTTCCCGATTCCAAAACTATATAGTTTGTCTATGTTTGGTTGAGCCGTCTCTAACATATTTCGTTCCAAAAATTTTAAAAATACTATCAGAGAAACCAAGTACCTACCTCAAATCTTACCTGCAGCTCTCACCTGTATAGGTAGAATGGTTCACAAAATCAGGATAGTATTTTTATAATTTTTGTAAAGTATATATCCGCCCCTGTTTTTTCCGCTTTTAAAAGCACAATATTTGAAACCTGTGAGCACTGCAGAATATCTCAGAACGACAAATAAATCAATTATGAAATAATATTATTCTGGAGCGGCTTTGCATCTGGTTAAAGTACAAGAATACATTTTGAATGTAGCAATTTTTGAATTAAAAATTCCATTTCGGTTCTAAAGGGAAAGAAATTTTATTTGAACAATAGGGCAGATTGTGTATTTACATGTTTTTCAATCAACGTTTTTATGAAAGGATATTTATACATGAATCAGAAACAAGCTTTTCATGTTTATATTGAAAAAAAAATATATTTTTAATTGCATTTTTATCTTGTATTTCGTATGTTTCATACTTATAACCCAATAACAACAATTTTTATTCTACTACAAAACTTCAATTGAAATTTTCATTCAAACCGCTGCTTGCTACCATCAATTACTCATAATCCATGCCTTTATGAATGTTCTGTAATAACTTGCAGCAAATTTATGGCTGATCGGTATTGAATCCTAGCAACTATGAAAAATCAATGGAAGTTTTATGCCCTTTTGGCACGTAAGTTCGCCAACGATAATATTCAAAAGGTGTGTCGTAAAAGTGAGAATTTATTCCTATTGAAAAAGATTCGGTTTTGTCGAAACGAGATTGTTTTCCACTCACGAGCGCGAGATTTTCTCGATTCTATCTCTTTACATCATCGCAAAAAGCCTGGGCTGTTTTGAGAAAATGTGTTTTTTTGCCGTTTCCACAGCAGGAAGGCACAGTTGGAATTTATATCGTCGATTGGTAGATTTAATGCACACCGAGTGAATTTGCCTTTATGCAAAGGAAATAGTACATTTTATTTTATATTTGAATATCATACATAATTCAGTATTTACATAATCCTGATGCACAATCAATACAGTAATACAAAACCTCTTCGAGCAGTTTGCCTTCTATTACCGGTTTAGACATGATCAGACCTCTATGAACACAATTCGCTTTTGTTGCCATGTTATTAGAGGGAACAAAAACATAGGTATAGTTATTATGAAAAACGGTTTGTTCGTGTTTATGTGGCAAAATGCGTGATGATTATCTTGGAGGAAATTATTTTTCCAGTATTGTTAAATAACCATACAATAAATGAGCCAGACTGAAAAAAAAAAAGAATCTAACCGCTAATTAATCAACTTTAGGGCCAAAACAAAACGAACATAAAATCCATAATTGGCCAATAAGGAGTGGATTTTATTGGCTATAGGCTCTATCGAAAAATCACGGAAACTTTTGACATAAAAATCAATGGTTGAGCCAGGTATAATGCCTCCCTGATGGTCTAAATTTAACGGATAAAAAAAATACGCCTTTTATTATTCCATAGCTATAATAAAAAGTTTTTTATAGTCCTACCCATGAAATGAGTTCCGACCCAACCCACATCGTGACTTTTAGAGTTTTCAGCCCAAAAAGATTTGATTTGTTGTTAATTAAACACTGGTATAACTTCACAATTTTCTCGCTTGAGAACTTTAAGGTACCTAGTCTTTATTCATGGAGTTTTGAACTCGTTTATGGAAATAAAGATCAAATATAGACAAAGCTTATAACTGCATTCGAGCTTACAAGAAATGTCTTTGTGATTCGATTTTCTAAATAAGTAGGAAGTGTAACGCTTTTTTGACGGAACAAAAGAATGCTCATAATTGTGCTCGACTATGCTCAGTGGTTGTTTAGCTTGGGGTGGTCCTTGGTGTTGGTACAGCAAAGAGAGGGCGCCACTAGTTTGTGTAAAATTATTTTGGTTATCAAAGAATAGCCAAACTAGACACTATTCAAGTAACTAAATATTATTTAAAAAGATGAATACAAAAATCTGAAAAAGTAAAACAAATCCAATACCTTTCTGACATTTAACCCCTTCAATCAAAACACAAGTTTTGGAATTCTAAAAATAATAAATTATTGACCGGATGGCGAAGTTGTTGTTCATTAACATTGAAACAAATAAATTGTTTAAAGGTGATTATTGTACAGTATCAATATCAAATCAATAAAAATATCATTAATGCGGAAAAGTAATAAATAATCCCTAGGCAATTTTAAATATCAAAAACCTGCTAGGTGAAATCAAGGGGTCAGGGTTTCCGGAAGAGCTCAACCTTCTTACCTTTAAAGTTCAAAATAGGTAAACATAAAATTTAACTTTGACTACCTAAAGATTTTACATCAGTTTACCTTGTAAAACTACCCTAATAACACCGATCTCCCAGAAACATCCTATTTATGTACCATTAAGGTCCTTATGTTTCCGACATAAATGGTACATCGCTGCGATGTTTGTAATGTAACATCTCTAGGATGATTGTCCTGAAATGTTTTAGAAACATCCTTTCGAAAATATCTATCGACAAAAAGATTTTTTGTTCTCAAAATTAGATACTTATTACAGCTAAAAAATGGCTAACATTATTTTACAAAACTAGGTAGGACCTCAGACCGGTAGGACCCAGTATTAAATTTGCCAATTTTGTGTGATTTCTGAAAATGTCTCTATCACACACACAAACTAATTTCAAATTCCATAATATACCTGTAATGTATATAGATAATAAGGAACTTAATATTAATTTTGTATTGTAACAACAGCAATATTTAATTTTTCATTCGACTTACAACTTGGAATAAAATAAAATATGTATTGATAAAAGTCTTCTCTCTTTTCAACTTTCAAACATCGTGAATATTCGTGAAGCCGAAGTGTATGGCGCAGGCGCGTGCTCAGGCATTTGTACTTGTACCGGTCAGGACAGGAGGGCACGCCACCACGTCGGGTCGGCGCCGCAGCCAGCGCAGACGGGCAGAATCAGTCGAACGGGTCGTCCTGTGCGCTACGCTTGTGTTGTTGGGCGGAATTTTATTTCGTAATGGCGTCGTGCTGTGTGGAGGATTTGTCAATTTGTGGTTTTTCGCTACACCTAGTTGTGCCATTTTGTGTTCGAAAGGATCTCTGCGACCTACCAGTGCTTATTAGTTGGTGAGAAAGATTATTTGTTGAAAGATAACGTCGCATAACTATCAATTGTTTAGTTTATTTAATTTCAATATGGCGTCGGTTAGGAAATTTCTAACTTTTCTGATAAATAGCCCCTAGAAACCCGAACTTCATTCTTCATTAGGTAAGAGAAAATAACCAATAATTATTTTTTGTTTTCATAGTTGATTACATTCTAGGTGTGCAAGTTGAATTGTACTTCAAGAACTTTGGATTTTGGTTCTGTGGTTGTTTTGGTTAGATAATGGTACCTTTATGAAATTGGAGCACCAACAAAAAAAGAAAACGCCGAACTCCCCTACTACAACATGCTGCCACTGCCAAACTATGGTTTTCGATGACATGACGGGGCATAAATACTACATTATTTAGGCAAAATTGTCCGTCGATTATTATTAGTTGATAGATAATCAATATAAGTATACATGTACCTTATTTTTTCAATAAAAAATGTTATTGGAAACTGATGTGCCTACTTAATTTTATAATTTTCAATTTTTGTTTTTTTTTTGGAAAAAGTTCTGACTTCCAGAAAATAGAACGAAAATTGAAAATTATTGAATTAGGTAATTTTTAATCCATAATCCTAAAATTCATTCACCTATTAAAGTCATACTAGAAACATATAGAGGATGTTTCTTACACCTGCCCCGGATGTATTAGGTACATCCCGCGTCATCTTAGAAACATCCCTGAGAGATGTTTATAGGACATCGCAAATGATGACACGGCTGTTGCCTGCAACATCCCAGGGATGTCCCCAGGAAAATAGGGACCTCCCAGGGACGTCTTCATTATCCCTGATGGATGTTTCTGGAATGTTTCTGCGATGTTACTGTGTTATTAGGGTACCACATTATAGTATATAATGACTTTCTCTAGCGAGGAATATATATAATTTTTTTTACTACTGCTAGTAGAAAATAAAAAATTGGTTTAAAATCTGTGCTCAATTATATTTTTTGAACGCTTTCTTAAAAGTGCTGCCCTCTATCAACGGCTTATGGAAGCTTCCAATGTACCTAGAGAAACCTGTTTTTTTTTTTTTTTTTTAAATTGACATATGAAATTAAACCAATAGAAACGTGACAATGTACGCGCTTCATGACGTCATTCTCATTATTGACCTAGGTATTTTTTCATTATTTTCATTATTCACCTAGGGAGAGATAGATTGAATAATGACTATTTCTCAGGTTAGTAGTAAAAAAAAGTTAATATTTGACTCTGATAATAATTAATTAATTAAATTAATAATCATATTTAAACAGTAATTAGCTATTCTAGCTAAACACTACTATACGGTAAACAATTAGGTCGGTAATTGAATTTACAAAAATATTAATTAGCTAAAGCCAAACAATAGGGGGCGATAAAGAAAAGATAGAAATAAGTTACGGTAATTAAGATAGCACGTTTAAGACACCCATAGGTAAGTATACAAGCCTGGACGGAATCCTTATAAAGCCTAGGAAGCTTCCATAAATTTGGGCTCTGGAGGTACCAAACTAGTTGGAGACAACCAAATAATGGTTGGGGATCAACTTCTTACAGGACACAAACTTTCCTTGAAAAAGGGGCTTAGATTTGCTCTGAGATTCAGGACCAGTGTTGCCAACGGAAAGTTATCAAAATGCTCCTCACTTGTTAGTGAAAACGCTCACATTTTGCTCACATGTACTAGAAATAACGTCAATGTCAAAATGTCAATAGTTTTCGAGTTTTCCAGTATTAAGTATGACATTTGATTACGGGATCACCAGGCTGAAGTACATTGTCTTTTTTCAATCGTGTTCATTAGAAAAAGATAAATAACAAACAGCTGGTGATCGGCTGTTGCAATCCAAAATCCAAGGAGAATACACAATACACACTCTAAGGGCGAATTCTCACGGGCGTAATTGACGTAAGCGTAACTAATCACGGGATTTAATTTGTGCGATTTCAATGGCTTGAATTTTTGACATTACGCTTCCGTTACGTCAAAAAGTTGGGTTTTGTTGAACTTTTCGGCGTAATCGAGAGGTGCTTTCCAGTTTCCAGTGACCTACTTGAGTTACTCCTGAGCAGCTCAGGAGTGGTCCACACTCACTCCGCGCGTTCCAGTGCTTAGAGTTCCGTACACTTGAACTACTTATTTCTGTTATCCCCTGCCCAATGAAGTAGTAAAACGGTTGGAATAGCCCTTTGCCTATCTACTCAACACATATATTTGCGGCCAACATTAGAGTGAGAGAACAGAAGAGATCCGTGAGATTTTCATGCCCTTAGTAGCGCTATCTCACTCGGGGTTAGAGTGAAAGATATGGGAGATCCAATAGATTTTTTGCCCTTACTAGCGCTATCTTATTCTGGAATCAATTCAAAACCTTCTTTCTACTTCATTGTCCCCTGCCCCCTCATGTATCAACCTTTATTTCGGTATTTCATGCTCCATAAGTCCGAAATGGTAGGGGTTAAAAAAAAATTGAGGTTATTTTCGTTCGGTTTCGTATTCTTCGTCATCGTGTTCAATTATTACATTTCAAGTACCTAATTTAAGTTATGGAGGGCTACAAAGAACTATTGATAAATAGAAAAAAGCATAACAAAATGTCAAATAAAATCGGTCAGACGTCATAAGCTACCACACTTGAGATTTCCAGTGTTGCTTATGTCGAACAGTTCAAGAGTGTCACACTCCAGGGTCTCCAGGAGCATGATACTCTACCAATTTAGGCACTGGAAAGCAGCCGAGGCAAAGTTCCAAAAGGTGCTTTCCAGTGACCCATTTGAGTTACTCCTGAGCAGCTCAGGAGTGCTCCACAATTACTTTGCGCGTTCCAGTGCTTAGAGTGTCGTACACTTGAACTACTCATTTCTGTTATCCCCTGCCCCCTCGTGCACCAACTTTTATTGACGTTTTCAATTAAAAGAGATGGACGATAAAGTATGAAAACATTCAGATTCCCGCCAACATTTGCTTGCTCGTCAATGTCAAGTGTATAGGGTGTTTAGCAATCCCCTGGTTTTTATTCTAATCGGTGACTCCACCGATGAGTTAGGTATCTTTGTTCAGTGAATGGAAAATGACAATGACCGACATAGAATGGTGAAATTTGAAATTGGAAAGAAAATGTGGGAAGCAAACAGCTTCCGCAAACTAAACTTGAATGTGGATATCTTTGTATACTTGATGGGTCGTGGATTTCCCTTACTTTTGCGAGTATCAGTTCTGATTTTGTGTATCCAAATTTTGACAAATGTAGGATTTGATGAAAACTTATGGAAAGACACGTCCGCCGGTGAATAGGAATTATTTTCACGAAAAGGCACACTACACACAATCACCATTGTTAGGAAAAAACCTTGAAAAAACCGAGGAAATAATAGTTTCCAGTCTCACACGTATAAAACTCTTGTCAACAAACCATTGTCAATAGCTGTCAATCATTGTTTTCATACTTTTCATACTCTTTTGGCATCTGACAGTCTGACGCCAGAGAGAGAGGTTTCTAAATTGAAAAGGTCAATTACAATCTGGCAAAAAAATAAACAAGACATTTGGGTTAGAATATGTTTTTGTTTCGGTTTTGATGCGCTACATGCGGGATGTTCCGCCAAAAATGGCGTAGAATTGACGTTCATTGCGCTAATTACGCCCGTGGGGATTCGCCCTAATGCCTCATTATGACTTGCGCGAAATTCGCTCTTTTTTGACATTCCCTGCGTTTTTATTTTCATCTAATTTTACCGATGGATCCACTATTCGGTCATTGTCATTTTCTATTCACTAAACGTAGATAGCTAATTCATAGTTGAAGTCACCGATTATAATAAAAACGAGGGGATATCTTCGACAATTTGACGTTTTATGCGTGTATCAAACGTCAATTTGTCGATGCAATGTCAAAAAAGAGCGCAATTCGCGCAAGTGAGAATGGGGCATAAGGAGTGCTTATCAGCCTCGTTTTTGGTAATCGCCGCCATATTGGTGTGATACCATTTCCGACGTCATAACTAAGTCGTTAGCTGTTTAAACAGCCTACGTCAAGGCAAGAAATGCAAATGACATTCTGTCTACGTCACAACTGGTATTTTGGCGTGGGGGGATTTGTTACACATAGGCCTTATGAGAATAGGCCATCCTGTAGTATAGTCCAACAAATACCATTTTAAAGTCACGTAATTTTTCTCTATCCTTGTTGAATACATCTCAAACAGCGGTGATAGTAAAATTGACAAAAAAATTGGTGTCTAATTATTGTTCATAATATTCTTACCTGAAATAGAATCCGTCACTCTCATCAATTAGTTTAGTTATTTTCGAAAATAATACAATGAACAAACACAGCTAATAATTTTGACTATATTAACCTTTTTCCAACTCGAAAAGAAGCAAATAGAAAACGGGGACCCAGTTTAATTTCAGAATGTATTACAACAGACAGCAGATACGACAAAAGTGAGTCTCGCAATAATGCAAGTATTAAAATTGCCCTCTGATTGGTTAATACTACTTCAGAAACGCGTTTGTAAAATGCTAGTGGGAACATATCCTAAAATTCAATAGTAATTAATCACCAGTAGCATTTTGTAGGTGATATGAACGACATAATCAATGGACATACGTTTTTTGCCACCAGTATCACGTGACTTTAAAATGGTATTTGTCGGACTTTAGCAGTGAATGTGTATCATCCTTGGATAGAATCAGCATTTCTAAAATGTCCTCTTAACAATCTTGACACGTGACGTGAAATACATAATTCTTTTCTAAAAAGTTGGGCGCTTGGTCTTTGCTATACCACGAGTTATGACATGGCTCTCGTGGACTCGTGCTGGGACGAATTTAATTTTTTCGATTAATAAATATCCAAAATGCCCACAAAATGCTCACATCTTGCCAATGCTCCCATTTTTACCCCCAGATCTATGAAATGCTCACAAATGTGAGCAAATCCTCACACATTGGCAACACTGTTCAGGACAGCGTAGTGTCAAATTTGTCAATTTTCACTTGGAGAAGTGCTTTCACAGATTTTTCGTCCTGCCGAAGGTGCCTGAATGAATTGAGGGGATATAAGGACTCATTTATCTAAGGACTCATTCATCAGAGAGAAATAGTACATTATACACCTAGGGACTAAAGTGGTAATTTCAATCCCGAGAAAAAATTTTTATAGCCCGACACTATCTTTTTACTACTAACCTGAGAAGTAGTCATTATTCAATCTATTTTTCTGGGAAAAAATTGAATTTCCCTCCCTAGGTTAATATTGAAAATAATAAATACCTAGGTAAATAATGAAAATGACGTCATGATGCAAGGATATTATTATAACGTAACAGGTTCCTATTGGTTTATTATCAATTTCAAACTGTCAATTTTGAAAAAAAAAGCAGGTTTCTGTATGTACATTATAGGAAATTACCATAAGCTGTTGATAGAGGGCAGCACTTCCGACAAAAAAAAAATAACTTAAACACAGGTTCAAAACTATTTTTTATTTTCTTCTAGCAGTAGTAAAAAAAATTCTATATATTCCTCGTTAGAGAAAGTCATTATATACCTTACGCATCATAAACCTCGGCGCTTCGCGCCTCAGTTCATAAAAGCGCTCGGTATATAATAACCAACTTCTCTACCTAGGTATATAATGTACTATTATGCACTTTACTTTATTTCCCGGAGATTAAATGAAACAGGGAATAGAAGGGTACTCTTTTAATCCCCAGGAAATAAAGTAAAAATTTAATCCCCGGGAAATAAAGTGAAATTTAATTCCGGGGATTAAAAGACCCACTTTATTCCCTTAAAACAGGGATTAAAAGTACCCCTGAAGTGCATAGAAGAAATTTACATACCTGAACGGCCGATAGTAACCACACTTTCAAAAATCTTCACAAAAAAAAAGTTTTAGGATTTTAAATAACTTTTTTTAATCACACAATGAAATCTTTTGAACTTTCTTAGACAAGTGTGTCATTAACTTTGTCAATGTAAACTCATAAAAGCCCGCCATACAAATTTTTATCAAACATCTAATCGGATAAAAGCAAAATTGAATATCTTTTTCCATTAGATATTGAATCCTCCCTTCTTGCCTTGAAGACAGGACAGACCATTTTGCATACATTGTGTTGGAAAAACCCCAAAAAAAAAATCTTGAATACGGTTAAGTTTGACGGGACTGGCTACAAAAAAAATCTTTTCATATAGTGCGTAAAATACTGGATTTTTCACTTTTGTTAACGACCTATGCATAGATACGTGTAAATGAAAAATGATAAATAAGTCTGGATTTTCAACTTCCATTTACATGGAATTTAATAGAAATTTTTGCCTTTCAATCATTGTAATCTATTTCATTCTTGGATAAAGCATAAATTTGCAACAATTTAATCAAGTTAATATGTAGTAATAATGAAATTTAAAGGGTGCATGCTCAACAATGGGATTCATGCATGATTAAATTTGTATTTATTTACCGTACCAATTAAATAATAATTATTGAAAGCTGATTCCTGAAACTGGTAATCACAATAATAATTATTATAAGTTGCCTATATCAGTGGAGTAAAAGCTAACATTTGAAAAAAGCTTTTTTCCGTTCCAGGTCAACGACTACGTATATAAAAATCCCCAAATCAAATTTGGCCAATTCCTGTATTTTATTTTTTTTTTTGATCCAAGAGCTTTTATATTAACATCAGTTTCTCGCGTCTCAAACAATCTGCTTGACATGTGAGATGAGAAAAGCTTCCAGGAAATTTTTTAAAGGAAAGATGAAGTGAAGGTGGAATATTAGGTTTGTTTTCTCTGAAATAGGCTCTGCTGTTTTGAATTTATATCAATCAAAATTTTGATACATAATTGAATGTCTTTTTATTAATTGGATAATACTAATCAATTATTCAATATTCCTTTGTCAACTGAAGTTTAACTCACATATCTATTACTACTAGAAATAAATTAGGAATTTCAAAATTCTGTACCCACATCAGTGTGTAACTGATTTGGATTGTACACAAACAAAATCCATTTTCTTTCAAACAAACACGAAAATATCTGAAACTCAAAGAGCAAAGATACCTACGCACACACACTATAATCCGTTTTGCGTAAACTTTCTCCGATAGTTATAAAGTTTTGCATATTTTCGAAACGTGCGATGAGCTTGGAAAAAGTTGGCATACTTCTCATAAATAAGTTTGCTAATGGAAAACTTTCAGACAAATGAAAAAAAGTTTTTCGGATTTGAGGAATCACCAAAACGGCCAGAGTATTTTTAATATTTCAATCATGGGCATAAAGTTGCCCTTTAAATATAATTTCTCGAGCCGAAAGTTCTAACTTAGTTGGCATTGTGTAACGTAAGTACCAAGTTTAAGAATGGCAATTTTGCCATAGTTATTAAGCTAGACATCGTCTGTCTGTTACAAACTTACGTGATTTAACCAGTTGCTTTTAGGCTTACTTGCGAATTTCCACATTCACCCAGCTAATTAAGAGGGATTAGATATTTTCCATTGATCCTGCAAAAGGGACGCCTCGAAGATAGCTGATAAGAGCCCTGCGCCTATAACTAATTACTATTTCGGTGTGCCAATATTTGGTAAAACCTAATGGACTTTTAATGTGCAGACAGTTTGCGTTTAAAGTGCCGCGTACAATTTTTCCTTTAGGGAAATAATAAATCCAACTCGATATGACACGCAATTTAAACCGCCGCACGTGTTTCTGCAATAAAATGATTTATTCAATATACATCGGTACTTATACCAAGTCTAGCACTAAAAATAAATCAAAGTTACGAGGTATTTTTCCAAATAGGACTAGGACAATTTAAGGCTCCAGATCACCTTAGCTTACCTGAAGCGAACGATTTTTCTAAGGAAAAATTCACATTTAATTGATTCTCGATTTGTCAGTTAGGTACTTGAAGTAGGATTGGAAACGCACTTAGGTAATTTATTCTTTTTTGAAAATAAAATGTTTACAAACGTCGAATTTTGTTACTCGTTTACGCAGAATCGTTACAAAATGCTCATTTAGCCGCCAGAATTTACTGGGAAAGATTTCCTAATAGGACGGCACCTAATGAAGGAACATTGTACAGAGTGTTTTTTTTATATATTAACACCTCACCTATAGCCTTTACCTTCATAGGTAGAAGAAAGGTGTAAATACAAAACTTGTACAGTTTTGGCTGAATTTTTAGAAACCATAGTCAAAAACAAAGTTTGAATGTCAAAAATGCGAAATTTTGCATGTTTCCAGCTTTTTTCAAATGGGACGCCCTATATTTCATTCTATATTCTTGAAGAGCACATTGTCCCGATTCCAAAAATATATAGTTTGCCTATATTATTTGATTGTATATTGTATATTACCAAACTAGTAACATAATGTCACAAGTTATTCAAGAACAAACGAGTAGATTGTTGCGGAATTTATAGGTAGACCTCTGCGGGACGAGCGCAGCGAGTTTTGCAGCCATCTACTCATCAATATACTGCTGAACTATTCAAATAAGACATTCACCTGAAATGTGTAGCTTTTAAACTAATGAGAATAACTCACATTTGAGTGAGTCAGATTAGTATCGTACTTGAACAATATATTGATGAATAGATGGCTGCGGAACTCGCTGCGCTCGTCCCGCAGTGGTCCACCCATAAGTTCCGCAACAATTCACTCATTTGTACTTGAATAACTTGTCATATTATGTTACTAGTTTAGTAAAGTTACATTAGTAATTTTTGTTGAAAGGCAAATTGACCAAAAGTGAATAATCTGACCAATGCTGACGTTATATAATAAGTTATTGTTCAAGTACAAATAAGTGAATTATTGCGGAATTTATGGGTGGAACTCTGCGGGACGAGCGCAGCGAGTTCCGCAGCCATCTACTCACCAATATACTGTTAACCTGTTCAAATAAGACATTCACCTGAAATGTGTAGTTTTTGAACTAATGAGAATAACTCACATTTGAGTGAGTCGGATTAGTATCGTACTTAAACAATATATTGATGAATAGATGGCTGCGGAACTTGCTGCGCTCGTTCCGCAGTGGTCCTCTCATAAGTTCCGCAACAATCCACTCGTTTGTACTTGAATAACTTGTCACATTATGTTACTAGTTTGGTAAAGTAAAAATACTATTAGAGAAACCAAGTAGCTCAAATTTTACCTGCAGCTTTCACCTATACAATAGAATGGTTCACAAAATCAGTAATAGGATAGTATTTTTACAATTTTTGGAGCCAAATATATGAGATATTGCTCAATCAAATTTTTAAAAATTCAGCCAAAACTTTACAACTTTTGTATTCAGACCTTTCTTCTTTACCTGAGAAGGTAAAGGCTGTAGGTGGGGTGTCAATATTTAAAAAAACACCCTGTACAAATAAGTGGATTATTGCGGAACTTATGAACGTGAAAGTTTTTGAACTAATGAGAAAAATTCACAACTGAGTGAATCAGGTTAGTATTATACTTGAACAACATATTGGTGAATAGATGGCTGGGTTCACCCATAAGTTCCGCAACAATCCACTCGTTTGTACTTGAATAACTTGTCACAATATATTACTAGTTTGGTAAAGTAACATTACTAATTTCTGTTGAATGGCGAATTGACAAAAAGTGGATAATCTTACAAATTCTGACTTTATATAATAAGTCATTGTTCAAGTACAAAAAAATTGATTGTTGCAGAACTTATGAATGCAGCCATCTACTCACCAATATACTGTTGAAGTGCTCAAATAAGACACTCACCTGAAACGTGTAGTTTTTAAACTAATGAGAATAACTCACATTTGAGTGAGTCAGGTTTGTATCGTAATTAAACAACATATTGATGAATAGATGGCTGCGGAACTCGCTGCGCTCGTCCCGCAGAGATCCACCCATAAATTCCGCAACAATTCACTCATTTGTACTTGAATAACTTGTCATATTATGTTACTAGTTTGGTAAAATAACATTAGTAATTCCTATTGAAAGCCAAATTGACCAAAAGTGAATAATCTCACCAATTCTGACTTTATATAATAATTTATATTGTTCAAATACAAATAAGTGAATTATTGCGGAATTTATGGGTGGACCTCTGCGGGACGAGCGCAGCGAGTTCCGCAGCCATCTACTCACCAATATACTGTTAACCTGTTCAAATAAGACATTCACCTGAAATGTGTAGTTTTTGAACTAATGAGAATAACTCACATTTGAGTGAGTCAGTTTAGTATCGTAATTAAACAACATATTGATGAATAGATGGCTGCGGAACTCGCTGCGCTCGTCCCGCAGAGGTCCACCCATAAGTTCCGCAATAATCCACTCATTTGTACTTGAATAACTTGTTATAATATATTACTAGTTTGGTAAAGTAACATTACTAATTTCTGTTGAATGGCGAATTGACAAAAAGTGGATAATCTTACAAATTCTGACTTTATATAATAAGTCATTGTTCAAGTACAAAAAAATTGATTGTTGCAGAACTTATGAATGCAGCCATCTACTCACCAATATACTGTTGAAGTGCTCAAATAAGACACTCACCTGAAACGTGTAGTTTTTAAACTAATGAGAATAACTCACATTTGAGTGAGTCAGGTTTGTATCGTAATTAAACAACATATTGATGAATAGATGGCTGCGGAACTCGCTGCGCTCGTCCCGCAGAGGTCCACCCATAAATTCCGCAACAATTCACTCATTTGTACTTGAATAACTTGTCATATTATGTTACTAGTTTGGTAAAATAACATTAGTAATTCCTATTGAAAGCCAAATTGACCAAAAGTGAATAATCTCACCAATTCTGACTTTATACAGGGTGTATATTTTAAGTGATACCACTATTGCTATATCCGAAACGGTAAAAGCTACAAGGTCGGTTAAATTAGAAAAAAGTTGCATTTTTTGATGCCCATTCAAGACTCATTTACAGTGTTGCCAAATTCCTTTTAGTTTATGAAATACAGGGTGATTTCTAAGAAACGCCTAAAAATATTCTATCAAATATTTCGAAAACTATTTATTTTCGGGACATAATTTAAATTTGAAATTTTTATAATGTTTTTCGCTCTACAAGATGACATCTTCAAATTTCGAAGCCGACGTTTCGTGGTTAAACTACCATCATCAACTTCATTTTTTTAAATACGGACCTGGATTTTTTATGACACTTTAAGAAAGCACTCTTTATTCCCTTTTCAACGACATACCTTTTAAGTATTATTGGTCGACGTTTCTGATCTAGAAAGTGATCATCAGTGATTTTTACCAAAATTTTACCTTAATTCGGACCTAGTTATGAACCTATATTTCAGAAACTAAAAGAAATTTGGCAACAATGTAAACGAATCTTAAATGGGCATCAAAAAAGGCAACTTTTTTCTAATTTAACCGACCTTGTAGCTTTTACCGTTTCGGATATAGCAATAGTGGTATCACTTAAAATATACACCCTGTATAATAATTTATATTGTTCAAATACAAATAAGTGAATTACTGCGGAATTTATGGGTGGACCTCTGCGGGACGAGCGCAGCGAGTTCCGCAGCCATCTACTCACCAATATACTGTTAACCTGTTCAAATAAGACATTCACCTGAAATGTGTAGTTTTTGAACTAATGAGAATAACTCACATTTGAGTGAGTCAGTTTAGTATCGTAATTAAACAACATATTGATGAATAGATGGCTGCGGAACTCGCTGCGCTCGTCCCGCAGAGGTCCACCCATAAATTCCGCAATCAATAATCCACTCATTTGTACTTGAATAACTTGTCACAATATATTACTAGTTTAATAAAGTAGGTAAGATTACTTATTCCTGTTAAAAGGCAAATTGACAAAAAGTGGATAATCTTACAAATTCTGACTTTATATAATATAGTTTGTCTATATTTGGTTGAGCCGTCTTCAACATATTTGGTTCTAAAAATTTAAAAAAAATACTCTCAGAGAAACCAAGTACCTACCTCAAATTTTACTTGCAGCTTTCACCTGAAGAGGTAGAATGGTTCACAAAATCAGTAGTAGGATAGTATTTTTACAATTTTTGGAGCCGAATATACAGGGTTTATATTTTAAGTGATACCACTATTGCTATATCCGAAACGGTAAGAGCTACAAGGTCGGTTAAATTAGAAAAAAGTTGCCTTTTTTGATGCCCTCAGGCTCGTTTACAGTGTTGCCAAATTCCTTTCAGTTTATGAAATATAGAGTTATTTCTAAAAAACGTCTAAAGACATTTCACACAATTATTTCAGAAACTATTGATTTTCGAGACACAATTTAAATTTAAAAGTATTATTATTTTTTTCGCTTTATACAACACGGCATCTTCAAATTTTGAATCTGACGTTTCTTGATTGAGCTACTATCATCAACTTAATTTTTTTGAATACAGACCTGAATTTTCTATGTGATTTTTGGAAAGCGCCCTTCATTTACTTTCTAACGATATACCTCTTAAGTATATGATTATCCGACGTTTCTGCTCTAAAAAATGATTATCAGTGATTTTCACTATAATTTTACCTTATTTCGGCCCCACTTATGAACCAGTATTCCATAAACTAAAAGGAATTTAGCAACATTGTAAACGAGTCTTAAATAGGCATCAAAAAAGGCAAATTTTTTCTAATTTAACCGACCTTGTAGCTCTTACCGATTCGAATATAGCAACACTTAAAATATACACCCTGTATAAGAGACTGTTCAATAAAATATAAACAAACTATATATTTTTGGAATCGGGGTATTGTGCTCTTCAAGAATATAGAATGAGTTATGGGATTTGGAGAAAGCTGGAAGCATGTAAAATTTCATATTTCTGATATTCAAATTTTGTTTCTGATTATGGTTTCTAAAAATTAGGTCAAAACTGTACAACTTTTGTATTTACGCCTTTCTTCTACCTGTAAAGGTAAAGGTTGTAAGTGGGGTGTCAATATATATATAAAAAAAAACACCCTATTCTTGAACAATAACTTATTATATAAAGTCAGAATTTGTAAGATTATCCACTTTTTGTCAATTTGTCTTTTAACAGGATTCAGTAATGTTACTTTACCAATCTAGTAATATATTGTGACAAGTTATTCAAGTACAAACGAGTGGATTGTTGCGGAACTTATGAGTGGGCCATCTACACACCAATATACTGTTGAACTGTTCAAATAAGACATTCACCTGAAATGTGTAGCTTTTAAACTAATGAGAATAACTCACATTTGAATGAGTCAAATTAGTATCGTACTTAAACAATATATTGATGAATAGATGGCTGCGAAACTCGCTGCGCTCGTCCCGCAGTGGTCCTCCCATAAGTTCCGCAACAATCCACTCGTTTGTACTTGAATAACTTGTCACATTATGTTAATAGTTTGGTAAAGTAACATTAGTAATTCCTGTTGAAAGGCAAATCGACAAAAAGTGAATAATCTAACCAATTCTGACTTTATATAATAAGTTATTGTTCAAGTACAAATAAGTAAATTATTGCGAAATTTATGGGTGGACCTCTGCGGGACGAGCGCAGCGAGTTCCGCAGCCATCTACTCACTAATATACTGTTAACCTGTTCAAATAAGATATTCACCTGAAATGTGTAGTTTTTGAACTAGTGAGAATAACTCACATTTAAGTGAGTCAGTTTAGTATTGTAATTAAACAACATAATGATGAATAGATGGCCACCCATAAATTCCGCAATAATCCACTCATTTGTACTTGAATAACTTGTCACAATATATTACTAGTTTAATAAAGTAGGTAACATTACTAATTCCTGTTAAAAGGCAAATTGACAAAAAGTGGATAATCATACAAATTCTGCCTTTATATAATATAGTTTGTCTATATTTGGTTGGACCGTCTCCAACATATTTGGGTTTACAAATTTTAAAAATACTATCAGAAAAACCAAGTACCTCAAATTTTACCTGCAGCATTCACCTCTACAGGTAGAATGATTCACAAAATCATCAAGGATAGTATTTTTACAATTTTTGGAGCCGAATATATGAGAGACTGTTCAATCAAATATAGGCAAACTATATATTTTTGGAATCGGGACAATGTGCTCTTCAAGAATATAGAATGAAATATATTTGAAAAAAGCTGGAGGCATGCAAAATTTCACATTTCTTACATTCAAATTTTGTTTCTGACCATGGTTTCTAAAAATTGAGCCAAAACTGTACAACTTTTGTATTAACACCTTTTTTCCACCTATAAAAATAAAGGCTGTAGGTGGGGTGTCAATATATAAAAAACACCCTGTACCTTCTTACTAAAACGATGAAATTTCAATTTTTTTTTTGTTGTAATTTTGTTTCTTGGTCCTTTGGAATCCCCCAAACTCCATACACTAAATTATTCTGAGATTTGAAGCCAGATTCTATGAAAAAAGGCACTCAAAAACATTGAAAAATTGATAAATCAACCCAAATTGCTTAACACGATTTTATTTCTGGAACTATAAGTCCAAATTTCAGCTTTCTATCTATTTATAATAGAAAAAACGTTATGAGTCTTCAAAGTTTTTAACATGCTTTGTCAATAAATATTTATAGGTCTTGGTACTATACCTACCTTGTAAAAAGGGTATCAACTTGCACATGGCTTCGCCAAAGACAAAATCTCGCAGCAGGGCGCCGATTAGAGTAAAAGGCATGCAAAAGACGCCCAAAAGTAAATCCGAAATGGCCAGATTGAGTAGGAATAAGTTGGTTACGGTACGCATACGACGATTCTGAGCCTGAAACAAATAAAATTACATTTTGAGGATAAAAAGTATTCTAGTATCCATCATCATCATTGTTTCGCGTTCATTAACCTTCCAAAATATGCGAAAGCAATATATCACCGTACAAACTTCTAACGTCAACAAGTTTCAAAACAAAGGGCAATAAATAACCGGAATTTGCACTAAATGATAAATAACTTCGGCCACTTTTCTAGTTAAATTATCCAAGTTGAAAAAACAGGATGAGGAAATGAACGGTTAAAAATAACATGATTAATGGCTATAAGCATGTGGTATTGAAAGGCATATAAAATTTGGGAAGTTTCCGATTTCCTTAAGGATTAAGGACGTAAATTGTTGTAGTGTTCCAGATGGGGAATAATGAAACATTTTATGTGTTTGCCAGGGAAATTTTATTTTCGGTAGCATATACAATGTATGTATGTTATATAGCTGAGAAATTTATGGTATACATCATTAAGTTCATACATAAAAATTTAAGGGTATGATTCACACGTGGCAGCTACATCATTTAAGAAAGTACGACATCCACATAATCTTAATTCAAAAATTACTATGTATATTATTTGAAATTTATTCTTTGTGCAGCTGCAAGCCCCTGTAGAATAATTTTATTCTCGATTTATTTTACATTTTAAAATATTCAGCAGGTGCTCACAGGTTTCAAATATTTGCTTTTGGAAGCGGAATAAAATTAGAAAATTATTTATGCTACTCTACTATTATGTAGGTATGTATAAATTAATTAAAAACTGCAAGATTTTACCTAAAAAATAATACTCCAGTCGAGCCCATCAAATATCATATTATTATTATCTGTATGGATCCAGAATAAAAAAACCTTTGAGCGAGGTTATGAAAGAACTCTTTGTTAGTCTGAATAAAAGCCTCTTTGTATCCATATCATTTACCCTAGAGATATTGTGATAATCCATTAATAACTTCCAGTTATTGGATAGTTTGATATTGGAATAAATAAGGCTGAGTCTTTTGATTTTTTATGATACAATAATTGCTTCGTGTAATAGTTAATTGGAGAGTTTGGCTAAAGTTACGGCCCGAGTATAAGTTAGAGCGAACTGACCAAAGACCTTTTGAAACCTTTCAGGTGTGAACTTGAATTTCTTGGAAATTCAATAGATTAGTTTAGAGTACCTACAGATTTACCGATAAGGAAGTCCATTAATCTAAATATTTGTTTCAAGAAATAGCTAATTAAATTTACAAAATTAAAACAATAAATCACCTATCTATTTACGCCAGCCTTTTAAAGATAAAAATTTATGACCGAAATGCTGCTCTATCTGGAGTAAATCTCGACCAACCACTATAGCATGCGCCAAACTAATTAAAATCTATTGTAAATACAGCTCGATTAAATTACATGGAGAGTTTTGTTGTCGAGATAAGATCGGCTAAATAATTTAATGGATGAGGGATGTTGAAATAATTATTTGTTTTAGAAAATTTTGACTTTATTCGGTGTATTTTGATTATTCTTTATACAGAAGGGATCAGGTCTGGATGAGAATGATTTGGGAAGAATTCGAATTTTTGCATAGTTCATAAATGTGGCTATTACATATACATAAGTCCAGCTATTTATTCTAGTATCAAATATCGATGCCTTTTTATTAACACTATTCATATTAATCAATCAAGTCAAACATACGTGAGGTTTGCTAAAGAAATTACGAAACTGGCTCACTGAATGATAAATAACTTCGGCCAGGTCATTACACTTTTCTAGTTAAATTATCCAAGTGGAAAAAAACAGGATGAGGAAATAAATAGTTAAGAGCAAAGATTAATGGCTAAGCACATTGGAAGGCAAATAAAACCTCAAGATAAAAATAGGGTATTTCGACGATATTTGATTTCCTAGAGGATTAAGGACGTGAATTGTTGGGAATGAAACATTTTATGTGCTTGCTAGGAAAATTTTATTATTTTATTATGTTATAATACATTATTTAAGAAAGTACGATATTCACAATATATTAAGGTACGATTTCCATGTGGCCATGTGCGATTATATAATGCAAAAAGGTGCATCGAACACACCTAAGTTATGAACTGTAACCTGCCAAAAAAAAAAACATTTAATTGGCTCATCGGATAAAGCTAAAAACTTTCCAAGAAGTAAAAAAAAATCGCCTCAAACTTCCATTAACCACTTGGGAAAAAAACTGCAGTCATCCATTAAATAATTAAACTTGAAGTTCAAGCAGGTGGTTTTTCAATTTTAAATGAAACTAGTGCTGCAGATTGCTTGAAATTCTTTTATAATTTCTACTCTAAAGTAATCTAGTTCTGTTAAAACTTTCCATTAACCGAAAACGAACTTTTAAGCTTATCATCCAAATATAGAACAATTAATTTCAGTTAATCAAATACTCAGAAATCCTTTCGCTTTTCACATGTTAATAAAATAGGATTTGAAACAAAGTCTTTATTTCATTTAAGCAAGCTGTATGCTTTTATAATTCTCTCATAAATCTCAAAGAAAAAAACTCCAGAGATAAAACATGAATTATTCTACTCATACTTGAAGTCTTCACGATTGCAACTGTCAGCGACAACTTTTTGACCGAAAAAAGTGGATTCTGTTTTGCTGAAATAAGACCAACTTTTCCATCAAACTAATAATTTTTAAAGTGCAGCTTGTTTGTGTTTTTCTTATTTTCAACCAAATGGAAATAGTTTTGAAGTTTTTATAATAAATAACATTGAATATTTTATACAAATTGATTTTTTTTGTATGAAATTGACATAGAATTAACGCAAATAATATAAAAATTGAGAAGCAGCGAAAAAATGTAAGAAAAACTGATACCTATGTAAGAGTATTGGCCTAGATACCTATGTAAGAACATTGGCCTAGATTAGGTTAGCTTGAAATTCATTCATTCATTCATGCTTTTTCTATTCCAGGCTCTTGAATTTTTCTAATTTCGATAAATTCAAGAACCAGGAATAAACAAAAATTGAAGAATAGACAGAAGAAATATAAAAAAAATATGGTAGATGATGTAGTAGACATTTTTCTTTTTTTTTCTGTTCCATGCTCTTGAATTTTCTCTAGAGAAATTTAAGAGAAAACGAAAATTCCAGAAATTAATAGATAAAAATTTGATTTCAAATAATTTGTATTTTGGTTTATTTCATACATGGAAAAACCTTCCATGACGTAGGTACAAAGTTTGGACCCCACACATATTCAACTAAATTATTTACGCAGTTAGACCGTCGAATAATGTTGAAAGTTTTTGAAGGACAAGAGAAAAACTGTTTGATAAATGATGCATGGAAATACTCAAAGTTGATCGACCATTTAACTGCAAAAATCAGGGTTGGCTTAAACAAAAACTCACTTAGTGAATAAATGATTGAAATCTTGATCAACAGAGCAGCTTAGTAGAGAATCTAGTTGGCTTCAATTAGAGTCTAATTACACTGAAATCGGATGAAAATTAACAGAGCTGTGAGGCAAAAGCTCTCTTAGTGTCATTTTTGGAAAATTTTCAATCTTCGATAAATCTAATTTTGAAGCTTCTCAGGTGGTGGAGAACTCTTAAAACCAAATTAAACTCTTTATTAATAGGTTTATAGAGAATTTAATTGGCTTCAATTAGAGCTTAATTACACTGAAATCGGATGAAAATTAACAGAGCTGTGAGGCAAAAGCTCTCTTAGTGTCATTTTTGGAAAATTTTCAATGTTCGATGAATTTAATTTTGAAGATTCTCAGGTGGTGGAGAACTCTTAAAACCAAATTAAACTCTTTATTAATAGGGTTATACTAGAGAATTTAATTGGCTTCAATTAGAGCTCAATTATACTGAAATCGGATGAAAATTAACAGAGCTGTGAGGCAAAAGCTCTCTGTGTCATTTTTGGAAAATTTTCAATGTTCGATAAATTCAATTTTGAAGCTTTTCAGGTGCAAAACTGTTGAAACAAATCGAGGTTGTTTGAGAGCCTGAGAACTTCCATAACGTCATTTGGGGTGCTTCAACATATAGCAAATCTCTATAGACTATAAGGCACCCAAGATGACGTCATCAAATTACCTCTTACCAATGACATTTCACTAATGGACCGGCCCTGGCCATATTCTCAGACAGTGTTTGTTTGCAGCCAACATTAGAAAGAGAGGTCCGAGAGAGATGGAGCTATTCGAGGTAAACACTCATATTTTTATCTAAGGGCCGTAATAGGTTGTCATTCTGCCATCTTATTTTGCAATTAAGTGCAGCACAGGGGGGAACCAAATTGATATTTCATTGGCCTTTCACTCAAATATAATAAAATACTCACATCAATAGCTGCTTTCCAGTGCCTAAATTGTTAGAGTATCATGCTCCAGGGCTGGGATCACGACGAGTAGAATTTTACTTTCATGACGTCACCCACGATCTATTTATTGCGTACACTACAGGCGATGATGATGGTTGCTAGGCAACCTGACGTCATGAAAGTAGAATTCTAGTAAAATTCTACTTGTCGTGATCCCAGCCCTGGAGTGTGACGCTCTTGAACTGTTCGACATAAGCAGCACTGGAACGCTCTCGTGTTAATCTTCACCATTTCGGACTTCAGGGCTGCGTTCAGGAATGGCTACAGTCAAGCCAAAATTGGCATTTTGCGTTTCAGTTCGGCTCGGCTCCAACCTACGTGGTTTGGCATTACCGGTGGAGGGGGAAAAGTAGGTTTTGGCATTAGCTTTGCCGTCCTTGAACGCACTCCAGAGGTGCTTTCCAGTAACCCATTTGAGTTACTCCTGAGCAGCTCAGGAGTGCTCCACAATTACTTTGCGCGTTCCAGTGCTTAGAGTGTAGTACACTTGAACTACTCATTTCTGTTATCCCCTGCCCCCTCATGCACCAACCTTTATTTCGGTGTTTCATGTTCCTGAAGTGCAAAATGGTGGGGGTTAAGACGAGAGCGTTCCAGTGCTACTTATGTCGAACAGTTCAAGAGCGTCACACTCCAGGAGCATGATACTCTAACAATTAAGGCACTGGAAAGCAACTCAGGAGCATGGAAAATCGAGATAAAGGTTGGTGCACGAGGAGACAGGGAATAACAGAAATGATTAGTTCAAGTGTACGACACTCGAAGCACTGGGGCCTTATTCTGTAAAGAACGAACCGTTCGATTCGGTAGAATTTCTTCGATTGTGACGTCATTTTCGACATTTTCGGAATAGCTTCCGCGCTAGCAAACCGAAAATGACGTCACAATCGAAGAAATTCTACCGAATCGAACGGTTCGTTTTTACAGAATAAGACCTGCAACGCGCAAAGTAATTGTGGAGAACTCCTGAGCTGCTCAGGAGTAACTCAAATGAGTCACTGGAAAGCACCAGGAGTGAAGCTTAAAAAAATAAACGAAATTAAACCGATCGGAATAAATCATTGAATAAATTAACGTTGATACAAACGTTGACAACTTGCTTGACAAAAACAACAAGCACGTCAAATCCCGTTGTGTTTTGCCTCAATTAGCTCTATCCTTGTCGCACTGCGTTAGAGTCAATAAATCGCCACCAAGGGCCGGTCCATAGTGAAACGTAATATGATGTCATTGCCCCTTACCAGGGGCCTTATTCTGTAAGGAATGAACCGTTCGATTCGGTAGAATTTCTTCGATTGTGACGTCATTTTCGGTTTGGTAGCGCGAAAACCAAACCAAAAATGACGTCACAATCGAAGAAATTCTACCGAATCGAACGTTTGTTCCTTACAGAATAAAGCCTAGTACTCATAACTGCGAAATTCGCACTTTTTTGACATTGCTTCGACAATTTGACGTTTGATTCACGAAAAAAACGTCTAATTTTCGACGCAATGCCAAAAAAGAGCGAATTTCGCAGTTATGAGTACTAGGCTTTAGGCCCCTGACAACCCATTGAGGCTGAATTCGGTTGTACACTCTGGGGCCTTATTCTGTAAGGAACAACCGTTCGATTCGGTAGAATTTCTTCGATTGTGACGTCATCTTCGGTTTAGTTTTCGCTCGTTTTCGCGCTACCAAACCTAAAATGACGTCACAATAGAAAAAATTCTACCGAATCGAACGCTTCGTTCCTTATAGAATAAGGCCCCTGAGCGCGCTCGAAACGATAAGATCCTGTTCGTTTTAACTCAGAGTGTTCTCTTTTACGTTGGGCTTATGACCGAGTATGACGTTACGATATCCATGGCTCATACCGTTCAACCGTTCCGCTCCGTGCAGTGCAAAGCCGAACTCAGCCCAAAATATTAGAAAGTTCTCGTGCGTCAGACGCTACGCTAATACGGTACCGCTAACAATACGGTATTTCACATGGTATTTTATAGTTCTCGGGCACGAAGACACATAAATCCTCTTATCCCTTATTCTGTTTACTTTTTGACAGCTGAGTTGAGTAATCTAACCCCACGTTTTTTGCTTGTTTTCTAACTTTTATGTATTCTGAAGATTCCTGAGCTTGAATAATTTTTCCTTGGTGTTTTTTATGGAGGAATTATTAGAAGTTGCTGTTTTTGCAGACATAAATGAAGCGTAAACTAGTTTTGACATAGCATAGCGTTACGGTAAGGCATCCGGTAAGTTCCGTTAGATAGCGGGCTCTGCTAACGTGGGGTGACCATACGTACAGCATTTTGAAAGTCTGTCCAGCATTTGATTTTGTACAGCAAACGTACAGCGATTCGGATCCTAATTGAGTTTTTCTTAAAAATGGTAAAATTGTACGAAAAATTGTCCATCGATAACTAACGCCACATCTCTACATTTGAGATTTACGTCATTTACACGATCATCTTCAGAGTATGGTACTATGGGCCAGAAGTCTTCTGCGTCCGTTTTCCGACATCCGATGTCCAGAAAACCTTCTACTGACATAGTAGTATAAAAATATATTAGAATAGAAGGTTTTTCAGAAATCGGACGTCGGAAAATGGATGCATGAGACTCCGGCTTAAAACGAGCTATAGTTGACAAATTTTGGCCAGAAAAACTTTTTTTGGGCGTGGCACCGTTTTTTTTCTTTAGCATTTAGTGCTTTCTCCACTCACCTGTCCCAAAATTTTAGATGTGTACAGCATTCCTACAAAAAAAATATGGTCACTCGGTTGCCCGCAAGGTCGTTTGAGAGAAATAGGTTGCCTGCAAGCTTATTTGAGAGAGGTAGGTTGCCAACTGTATGACGTCATCTGGAGTGCAAATCTCGATAAGGCACTCCAGGGTCCTTATTATTGAAACAGGGGAGCAGCGTTAGGGGAGCAGCGTTTCCAGCAGAACGAGTGTTCCGTCTTTGTTACTTATATTATCATTTGAATATCATTGAGAAAGACGGAACACTCGTTCTCCTGTTTCAAGAATAGGGACCCAGGGCTGGAACTTTATAACGGATAGAGATCGTTATCCCTATTACTATGGCACTTGCTGCTATCGCTTTTCTCTTGTCGAAATCAATAGAGAGGAGATGTCAATAAGGATAGAAATTATTTCTAGTTCTTACAGAGTCCCAGCCCAGATGCGCCATCAAGTTAAGCCTAGTACTCATAACTGCGAAATTCACATTTTTTTGACATTGCGTTGACAATTTGACGTTTTATGCGTGTATCAAACGTCAAATTGTCGAAGCAATGTCAAAAAAATGCGAATTTCGCAGTTATGAGTACTAGGCTTTACCCAGACAACCTATTAACTTTAGGAACCGGATTGCCTGATAATTTCTATGACGTCATCTAGAATACCTCTACACTACATAATGCCAATCTCCATAAGGCACCGCAGATGACGTCATCAAGTTACCCCTTACCAGACAACCTATTAACTTTAGGAACCTTGAGATGCCTAATAACATTCATGACGTCATCAAGGCAAGGGTGCCTCCACATAGGCAAACATCCATAAGGCACCCCAGACGATGTCAGCTATAGTTACCCGCATTACCAGACCAAGGAACAAGGTTCCTGATTAACTTTAGGAATGTTGGAAACAAATATACAACTTTGTCTACCTAGGAAAATACGAAAACCCATTAGAATTTCCTCGACAAAAATGGCCATTAAATGGAGATATTTCCACTTGAAAAAATAAAAATATCTAATTTCTGGCAAACGAAACAGTTGAGACGTTTAAAATTGGAAAGAAAATGTTAAGTACTTAAGTACACTCAGGAAAAGTTCAAAATTACGTACAGACGATATTAATTAAAGAGGTAGTTTAGCTAATCTTTAGGTAAAAAGTTTCAAAATTAAGGTACAAGAAGGCTTATTAAAGCTAACTTTTATAAACTGACTTTTAAATTTTGTTATTAAATTCTAGATGTTACAAATTGAGATAAGCCTTATTTTTTCATTTAAATCTCAGCCACGCCGGAAAATAGCATTTTTCAATGTCCCGCGCGAGCGATAATACACTGAATTTGTCTCTCGAGGTTAGAAAAGAGCACCGTATAAATTCTGCATTGTTCTCTAGAGCGAGTGTAGTGACAGTGAAAAAATGCCTTTTTACTTTTTGCATGCACGAAATGCAAAATAACCGAAACGGGGTCGTATGTGCGCCCAAAAGTTTCGTTATGTAAAATTGGAATTTCTATAATATAGCAATTAATTTGGGAAACTTGATGTGATTTAGTTATTGGTTGTTAACAATGTTGCAATTAGTGCAATCAAAATAAGAGCAGTTAATTGGTTTATTCAGCGGGTGTGTTTTAATTATAATTAAATGTGCAACGAAATTTTAAAAAAATTATCATCATCAAAGTTGTGGATTTCCTCATTACAATAATATCCTTGTTTGTTTAAACATTTTGACAATAATAGATGGCGCTTTTATTTTTAGCGTCTGTTTTGTCTGTTTTGATTGGTTCAAATGAAACAAACGAAAATATTATAAAATGTAAACAATAAGTAAGAAAAATGTATAGTAACTAAGTAATTAATGCATGTACCTATAGTATATAGTTATACCGGGTATTGTTTAGGCAGTGCTGTCTGTCTGTGAGAAATTAACATACCTAATTATGATGTAAACAAAAACAGTGGACCAGATTTTCACAATTTACATTGTTTTCATGAAGTGTGAGTGTGGAGGTGATTATGGAAATGATGGAGGCTCGGCTCAATCAAAGTCTTCAAAGGAATTGTAGGGTAAGTCGAGTAGTTTGAACCAATGACATAGGAGGCCGGAAGGGTAAGATCGAGAGGCGCTTAACTGGTCAAAATTTGTGTACAAGTTGGTCAAAATCTTAGAAAATCCCACAAGATCTACATGAAATCCCTAAAAATCTTTAAAATCCTTGAAAATCTCTTGAAATTGCATAAAATCCTACAAAATCTCACAAAATTTTATTAAAACTAAAAAAATCCTGCAAAATCTCATAAATTCATTAATAACATTCCTTAAAAATATTTCCTTTGAAATTCCCAAAAATTCTCTGGAATCCCTAAAATATAATAGAATTATGTTATTCTGAAAAAGGAATTACTTACATGTGAAATATTTGCAAAGTTTCCATAGAATTAACATTAAATTTTAGTTTCTGTTGAATTACATGAAATTTTCAAGAAATTTCTTGACATTTTAGTGGAATTTCGATTGAATTACACGAAATCCTGAATGAGTTGCATGGAAGAATTCTAAACAATTAGGTACATGGAATTACACTGAAATTTTCTACATAAAATACTAAGTAGTGCTCGTTAAATTACATAAAGAATTTCAAAAAAGTTTCAAAAAACTATATGCAGTTGCATGGAATTTCAAGAAATTGTCAGGGAATTACATGAAATTTAAGTGGAATTATGAACTACTCTTGTCGTTTCATATGGAATTCCCAGTGAGATTCCGAAAAATCCTAATGTAATTACCTACATGAAGTTTTATTTTTATTCCGAGGAATTCCCAGTTAAAAACATGGAATTTTAGTAAAATTACAGAAAATTTCACAAGAGGAATTCCGAAGAATTTCCAGCTAAAAACTTGGAACTTCGGTGAAATTCGGAAAAATTTCCATGTAATGACATGAAATTTCAATATATTTCGGTGAATTTTCATTTTCAAAAAATTACTTGAAGTTTCATTAAAATCATTAATATTCCCAGGAATTCCTGACTATTGAAAGGAAATTTCAGTGAAATTCCGAAAAACTCTTATGGAAATAAATGAAATTTTGAGAAATTTTCGACTAGGGGAGAACCACCTACAGTGGCCACATTTTTACTTTTATTGCTGTAACTTTCCCATTTTGGTCAATTTATTGTCCAGAAATTTATTTTAGATACTTTAATTATTTGTCTAAAAGGCACCCTATATGAATTATGGAAAGAAATTATTTACAAAAAATTACGCTCCTTTTTTCTTAATTCCCAAAATGTGGCCACTGTTGGAGCTGGTAGGCTACTCTGGCCACCCCATATTCTAACAACGGCCACTGCTTTCCAATTCCAAATCAATTAAACCTTTGAACGTTTTGAAAAATATGTTTTATTTATCTTGTTGCTCCTTCTCCGCCGATTCTGGCTTATAATTGTCAACTCCCCTCCCATATATTTACATTTTGTGACGTAGCGTCTCAATGTGGTTCTCGGAATTTCAAATTTAAAAACCGCCCGTTTTACAATCCAACCACCTTCAAATATGCGGTAGAGAGCATTTTTTATAGTTTCGGCAGGTGTTTTTCCAGTATTGCTTCTATTTTTTTTTTTTAGAATCTCCTTAACGCTGAAAAATAAACTCGATTTTAACAGTGGCCACTACTAATATTGCATATAAGTAGTGGCCACTGTAGGGAAATATTAATATGGCCAGTGTTGAAGAAACCCTGTTTCTGAAATTTTCTTTCAAAAAATTGCAAACCATAATATTTTAGAATATATTATAGACGAAAAACGTTCTTTACATGCAGTAGATTATTATGAAAATATTACATAAAAAATGTTATAAAGTATTCCGGAGAAAATTTGAAATAAACCCACCTGCATATGTAAGTTTGGATATAAGAAAAGGACATACACACTCTACCGCACACAAAATGGAACTGCTTACATTTCTAACCCAAACATTCTTTAGTACGGGCAATAAGCCTTATACTCTAGATATGGCAGCACTACTTTATAGTTGATAAAGTAATTATTAGCAAATGGCCACTGTTGAAGCCTAGCCACTGTAGGTGGTTCTCCCCTAATAACGTGGAATTTCAGTGAAATTTCAAAAAAATATCATAAAATTTTAGTGAAATTCCGAGTTTCTAAGAAATTACATGAAATGTCAGTGCAATTCCAAAGAGTTTTATGAAAATTTTGTGGAATTCCAGCGTAGTTCAGTGGTGAAGTTTTCGGAATTTCAGTAAAGTAAAAAAAAAAAATTATGGAATTTTGAAATTGAAATTTTAGTGAGGAATTTCATGAAATCCTATAATGCAATTTCGAAAAAAAAATTGTCTAAGAATTCCATAAAATCTTCTGGTGAAATGTTGAGGAATTTTTATGGAATTACCGAGAGAATTACCTAAAATTTTCGCGAAATTCCTATAGAATAACTTGAAATTTTAGTGGAATTCCTACGAATTTCATGAAATTTCATAGTGTAATTCCGAGGAATTTTTGTCCAAGAATTCCATTGAATTTTATGGTGGAATTCCATGAAATCTGATGGTGAAATTTGGAAAAGTATTAGGTATGAAATCTTATAGTGAAATTTCTAGGAATTTACGTTTTTTCATTCAAATTTGTCACTTGAATGGAATTTTGAGGAATTCCATAAAATCTTTTGGTGAAATTTTAAGGAATTTCTTTGGGAATGACTAACATTTTCGCGGAATTCCTATGGAATAACTTAAGGTCTATAAACCTAGCAGTCCCAAGGTGGAAAAAAACTTCGGGAACTATATAATAATTAGGTGCTAATTAGGGCCTCTAATTAAAAATTAGGTGCTCCTCTAGTTTTTGAGAAAATCAAAAAAAACTAAGGGATTGCTAGGTTTATGAAAGCTAGCAGTCCCCTATAGTAAAAAATATTTTTTTCAAATTTCTTCTTTGTATCAGAATTAGGTGCTTTTTAGGTGCTCCTAAATGGTCCAAGAAAAAATAGAATTGATTAATTATTAACTGAGTTACAGATTTTTTTTTAATTAGTAGGAACTGTTAGTTTCCATTAACCTAGCAGTTCCTTTTTTTTTTTTGATTATCTCAAAAACTAAAGGAGCACCTAATTTTCAATTAGTAGCCCTAATTAGCACCTAAAAAGCCCCTAATTATTATTACTACATAGACCCCGAAATTTTTTTTCTATTCTGATACATCACCAAATAAAAGTGAAGCCAACAATTTCCTAATAATGAAAAAAATCTGTAATTCAGGTAATAATTAACTGATTCAAGTTTTTCTTCGACTAGTTAGGAGCACTTAAATAGCACCTAATTCTGATACAAAAAAAAAATTACTATAGGGGACTGCTAGCATTCATAAACCTAGCAGTCCCTTGGTTTTTCTTGATTTCCTCAAAAAATCAAGGAGCACCTAATTTTCAATTAGAGGCCCTAATTAGCACCTAAAAAGTACCTAATTATTATATAGATCCCGAAGTTTTTTTCAATTCTGACACACCAACAAGTGAACGTAAAGCTAGCAGTCCCCTAATAATTAAAAAAAAATCTGCAACTCAGTTAATAATTAATCAATTCTATTTTTTCTTGGACTATTTAGGAGCACCTAAAAAGCACCTAATTCTGATACAAAGAAGAAATTTGAAAAACATATTTTTCACTATAGGGGACTACTAGCTTTCATAAACCTAGCAATCTCTTAGTTTTTTTTTTGATTTTCTCAAAAACTAGAGGAGCACCTAATTTTTAATTAGAGGGCCCTAATTAGCACCTAAAAAGCACCTAATTATTATATAGATCCCGAAGTTTTTTTTGCCATTCTGACAAACCAACTTGTAAACGTAAAGCCAGCAGTCCCCTAATAATTAAAAAAAAAATCTGTAACTCAGTTAATAATTAATCAATTCTATTTTTTCTTGGACTATTTAGGAGCACCTAAAAAGCACCTAATTCTGATACAAAGAAGAAATTTGAAAAAAATATTTTTTACTATAGGGGACTGCTAGCTTTCATAAACCTAGCAATCCCTTAGTTTTTTTTGATTTTCTCAAAAACTAGAGGAGCACCTAATTTTTAATTAGAGGCCCTAATTAGCACCTAAAAAGATATTATAGATCCCGAAGCTTTTTTTTCCACCTTGGGTCTGCTAGGTTTATAGACCTAATAACTTGAAATTTTAGTGGAATTTTGAAGAATTTCATGAAATCTTGTATTATGATTCCGAAAAAAAAACAATCCAATAATTCCATTGAGTTTTATGGTAGAATTTCATAGAATCTTATGGTGAAATTCGAAAAAGTAATATAAAATCTTATAAGTAAAATTTTCAAGAATTTCCGGTTTTCCATTCAAATTTTTCTTTTGAGTGGAATTTGGAGGAATTCCATAATTTAGTGGAATTCCAAAAACCCTTTTCACGTGGCTCCGATTTAACAAACCGCAACATACCGCTCAAATTCGAGTGGTAGATATCCAACACGTCACTTTGTAACCGGGTTAGAAAACGGTATGTCATTTCTCTAATCGTTTTGCAAGTTAAACCGGAGCCACGTGAAAAGAACTAAGGAATTTCGGTAGAATTATGTTATCCCCGAAAAAGGAATTACATGTGAAATATTTTCGGAGTTTCCATAGAATTCACATTAAATTTTAGTTTCTGTTGAATTACATGAAATTTTCAAGAAATTTCATGAAATTTCAGTGGAATTTCGATTGAATTACACGAAATCTTGAATGAGCTGCATGGAAGAATTCTAAACAATTACATGGAATTACACTGAAATTTTCTACATGAAATTCCAGTGCTCGTTAAATTACATAAAGAATTTCAAAAAATTATATGCAGTTGCATGGAATTCCAAGAAATTGTCAGGGAATTACATGAAATTTAACTGGAATTATGTACAACTCTTGTTGTTTCATATGGAATTCCAGTGAGATTCCGAAAAATCCTAATGTAATTATTACCTACATGAACTTTTATTTTTATTCCGAGGAATTCCCAGTTAAAAACATGGAATTTTATTAAAATTACAGAAAATTTCACAACTGGAATTCCGAAGAATTTCCAGCTAAAAACTTGGAACTTCGGTGAAATTCGGAAAAATTTCCATGTAATGACATGAAATTTCAATATATTTTGGAGGAATTTCGGTGAATTTTCAAGAAATTACTTGAAGTTTCATTAATATTCCCAGGAATTCCTGACTATTGAAAGGAAATTTCAGTGAACATTCTTATAGAAATAAATGAAATTTTGAAAAAAAAAAATGGAAGTTTCATTGGAATTTCGAGAAATTTTCGACTAAGTAATACATAACGTGGAATTTCAGTGAAATTTCAAAAAATTCTCATAACATTTTAGTGAAATTCCGAGGAATTTCTAAGCAATTACATGAAATGTCAGTGAAATTCCGAAGAATTTTGTGGTATTCCAGAATATTTCAGTGATGAAGTGGGATTTCGAAAAAAAAAAATTAAGAAAAATTTGCAGAAGTTCCATCAAATTATACATAATTTCACTTTGTATTAACTTACATGAAATATCGAGTAAAATATCGATGAAATATCGGGTAAAATTCCAAGGAATTACATACATAGAGTTCCTTCAAATCTTATTGTGAAATTCCAGTGAAATTAGGTATATGGAATTCGAAGAATTCCCTTGGAATTAAACAGAATTTTTGTGGAATTTCCATGGAACCACGAGAAATTTTGGCGAAATTTCGAAGAATTGAATTACGTAAAATTCTAGTGGAATTCCGAGAAATTTCATGAAATCTTTCACTGTAATTCCGAGGAATTTTTGTACAAGAATTCCATTGAATTTTATGGTGGAATTCCATAGAATCTTATGGTGAAATTCGGAAAAGTATTATGAAATCTTATAGTGAAATTTCTAGGAATTTATGTTTAAAATTTCTAGGACTTTCTGTTTTTATATTAGAATTTTTCATTTGAATGGAATTTCGAGGAGTTCCATAAAATCTAGTGAAATTCGGAAAAGTATTATAAAATCCTATAGTAACATGTCTAGGAATTTTCGTTTTTCCATTCAAATTTGTCATTTGAATTTGGAATCTCTAAAAACTTTTCAAAAACCCCTAAAATGCTCCAGAATCACCTAAAATTTTGTAAAATCATATGAAGATTTTCAAAATCCTCAAAATCCTACAAAATCAATGAAGATTTGAAATCTGTGTACATATTTTAAGGAGTTAACCACCTCTCGGGTAAGATATGGAATTGAAAAGTGAATTTAAGCAGTTATTAATATCTAGATAATTCCTGTGTAGTTATTTGAAGACTGCCTCAAAAAATTGCCATCTTAGGGCAAAATTATGGACTGATTGGTAAACGTCTGTTTGTTACCTAGCAGGTAGGTACTTTCTATGCTCTAGATAATAGAAAGTACCTGCTAGGTAACAATCAGACACTTACCAGTTGATCCATAATTTGGCCCTTAATAATAGCAAATTCTTTGGTTTGGTAGAACCAGTGGTGAAAAAAATTATTTTTATCTCTTTCTTATACAAGTAGCTTCAGCTTCATAGCGAAATGCCGGAAAATTCGAATGAAAAAAAAAATTGTCAGTGGATCTAAAACTGTGGAACGAATTCGAACGAAAATGTATGATGTTGCCAAGAAAATTCATTTTTTAATACCAAAATATCGATAATGTCACACAAAATCACATCCCAAACATTCCACAAAAAATCCCAAAAATTCATTCTAAATCACCTTTGAAACGTCCTGAAAAATACTTAACGTGGTCAAAGCGACTCAAAATTTTCGGAATTTATCAATTATAAAGTCTTTTCATTAAATAAATCAAATTGAAAGTGAATCTGAGGCCCAGAAATATAATTATGTTTACAAAATCGAGTAAAAACTTACCAGCGTCAAAATAATAAGAACATTTCCAATAACAGCTAGCAAAAATATGATTCCGTACAAAGAAATTTGTACTTTTCCAGTCTCGTACCAAGGGGACACTCTTAATCTGGGCGGTAGAGACGTGGTCCAGTTAGTACCATCGAAAGTCCAGTTGAAGATCTGAGAACCATCATCTGTATAGTTCATAGTTGAATTATTATTAATTATTGTCTCAGTTAAATTGCTGTCATAATGATGGTTGAAGAAGGAATCTGAAAAGAAAAAAACAAATTTTTCATTGTGCCTATGCAAACTCAAAATTAATAAGATTGTGATGCAGTAAAACTTTCCATACTTTTTACTTTATTCAGAAGGATACGACATAATGTTTTTTCAAGGAAATATTCTTCTCTGATTTCTATCTAGATAACTTTAAACAATGAACATAAAATTCCATCCCACAAAACAATTAGGATGCTATTTATTTAATATTATTCTCAAAGACAAAGAAAAGGCTCTTTATTGTTTGTTGTTTAGGCTACATACAAAAGAGTAAATTACCTACTTCTTAAGTTATATAGATTTAACAAGGAACAATACAATGCAAAATCCGTTTTTTCTATGTTTGGATAGATACAGTGGGGCGACCCAAAAAAAAAACCTAAGTAGGTACGTTATCATTTTTCATTTTCGTCTGGGAAGTTTAGTCCGAGTAGTAAAATTATTATTATTTATCACGCATACATTTTTTCTTTGAGATTTATCGGCCCCTCAAAAAAATAAAATAAAGGTGTGTGCAGAAAAGGGGAACGTAAATTTGTCCGCCATTAACGTCCCCGTATACACAGGAGCCGAGTGAAGTTTGATTACAAAAAAATATTTATGGGGGAAAAAGTGATACACTTTTTGTTTTTTTTTTTTGTATCCACGTAGATTCGAATTGATTCAAATTTTGTTGATATAAAATTAGAAATTGCCTTCTTTGAGTACAGGTTACAAAAACATCATCAATTAATTATCGTTGACTTGACACGCCCGTTTCTCAATTAACTTTTTGTCAGAACGTTTTCTCCTAATTTTCCAAACCTTGTTGCCTTTTTTTAACGCTCCACCAATTTTCGTTTACTTATTGAATGTTTAATACCTACAAATGCAAATTGTTTGCGGACACGCAACAACAAACTTATGTTGTGAGTTTTTTTTTTGAAAAATCTCAGACAGTTATTAATTGGAACACAGTTTGTACAGAGGCAATTTTACAACTTGCTGTATTCCAATTTTACCCATTATACTTCAGACTTGATGAAAACGCAAAATTAAATTAAAGCAAATAAATAATACTTATAAAAAAGCCACTATAGAAAAAATTCCTTCTAATTTATGTGTATACGCTCTTGCTAAGGAAAATAATTTCACTTAACTCTCGAGACATTTTACCAAAATTTATTTCGCAACATTACGAATGTTTAGATTCTTCTTTTATGCTGCCCCGAAAAAAATAAATCTGCCACTCCTTGGCAAAAAAAAAACTAGATCTGTTCAACCCCCAATAAATATCACGAGACCCTAACGCCATGTTATATTCATTAAAAACGTAAAATTGAAACGATTTTTCTTCGTATTTAAATTAAATCGCGTCAAAATAAATTATACTTTTGCCAATTTGTATCAGTAAATTTGGGCTAAATGAATTTTCAGGGCCATTCGGCCTGGCCCTGCCGAAACTCATAACCGGAGGGTAGGCTTATAAATTAAGCCGGATCTTTTTAATTCGGGCCAATTTGGCTTATTGCTCGTAAAATATTAAGAAATTACGAATAATTGGGACCATTTTTGTTTTGCAGTGAGGGATGATGTGAGGGATGATGCATTGAATTTCTTCATTTTTCTAATTACATACCTCGATTTTTGCCTATAGTTTTTTTTTTTTTTAAATGAACTTGAATGAACCTATCAACTAGGTATCTCAATCCCCTTGGAACTTTTGTAAGCAACGCTTTGTTCCGGTTTCCACATCGTCGAGATGATTCACAATAAATATTTACGTGACAAGATATTTTGCAGAAGGGTTGGGTCTTAGAATTATATACAAGACCCGGGTAGATTTAGTTAGTTACGTTGTATTAAGCAGTTCGCAATTGAAATACACTCATCAAAAAAGTCTAGGGAACAAGAAATATTCGTCTTTTAATTTTTAGACAGAATAACTTTTTTTAAAAAGATACCATATGGGTATTTGTTGAATAAATCTTGTAAAATTTATCATATCGGCTTTTCCAGCAGGCTTTAACAAAATTTTAAAATCTTTTAAAAGTATATTTTGTTCAATTTATAAATGTATTCAGTTGCATCTTGTTCCCTAGATAGTCCGGGGGCCGAGGACCTTTTTTCCAAATCATTAATAAAAAGCTAGTTTTTTCAATGCAGCTTCATTTCACCGAGACGCCCAACTTTTTTCTCTTCGAAAATTGCGAAAACAGGTAGCTAACATACTGCGCAGGTGTAAAACATATCGATTTGGTGACTATGAAAATTTAATTAATAACAGTTAGTTTTTCAGCTAAATGTTGAGATAATTTTATGAATAATTTGAAACAACATTTGTCCGACAAAATAAAGGGTTTGGTCTACGATGTCCCCTCCCTCAAACATGTAGCAATTACGATGTATAAAAAATGATTAATAACATGTTGATTTTTTCAATGTAGGTTGGTAAATATTATTGCAATTATATGGTCACACTGTCCTACAAATAAACAGGTAGCTATTTTCAGTCCTACACTCAAAAGTTGTCGATTTCACGATTTAACTTTTTTCATTAATAACCGGCTAAATCTTCGTGAGTATCTTCATTTTGATAAGACGCCCAAATTTTCTGTTGCGAAAATTCCAAAAACAGGTAGCTAACAGAGTGCGCAGGTAGAAAACATGTCTATTTGGTGATCATACAAATGTAAATAATAACGGTTAATTTTGTAGCTGAATGTTGAGATAGTTTCATAAATAATATGAAACAACATTTGTCCGACAAAATAAATGGTTTGATCTAGGCTGTCTCCCTTCTCAAACATGTAGCAGATACGTTACATAAAAAATGATTTATAACCAGTTGATTTTTTTAATGTAGCTTAGTAAATATTACTACAATTAAATGGTTTCACTGTCCTACAAATAAAGAGGTACATTTCTCCAGTCCTACACTCAAAAGTTGTCGACTTCACGGTAATACTTTATTCATCAATCACCGGACACCGGCTTAATCTTCTCGAGCATCTTCGTATTGATAATACGCCTAACTTTCCTATTGCGAAAAGTTGCAAAAGTAGTAGCTACTAGAGTGAGCACTAGTGAGCACATGTAAAATACCTTGATTAGGTGATTATGCAAATGTAATTATTAACAGTTAACAGTTAATTTTTCAGGTGGATAATGAGATAATTTTATAAATAATTCGAAATTCGATTTGAGCCACAAAATAAATGGTTTAGTCTGCAGTGTCCCCTTTCTAAAAAATGTAGCAATTACTGGCTCATAAAAAACGATTTATATAACCAGTTGATTTTTTTACTGTAGTTTGGTAAATATAACTACAATTTGAATGGTCACATTGTCCTAAAGAGGTAAGATTTCTCAGCCCTACATTCGAGAATTTCGAAAATAACCTTATGCATATTATACGTAAATATGTACAGGACTTTCATTTCAAAACTAACCACCCACGTTATCTGCGTAAAGAGACAGATTTCTGGAAAAAAAGATAAAATTCAAGAATTTTACCTGTTGTATTTTGGAAAATATAATTATTAAAATATTTGATTTTTGATATTATTTGAAATGAACATATGTACCTATCTCTTTTATTTTTGAGCTGTCGAGAAAATATTATTTGGAAAACTCCTGTATTTTTTTAAGTTCCACGTTATTTAAAAAGAAAAACTCTAACTTAGAAAACACCCTGTATTCACCCTATATACAGCAAAAAAGCGCGCCAGATTTAATACATTAAAAAAGGAGCTTCATTTTTTTTAAATATCTTTAGAATTAAGATGAACCGGTTGGATCAAACCTTCTCCATCTAGGTAGGTATGGAAAAATGACAAAGGGCATGGCCCCTCTACTTTGATGGCATGCCAAAACTCTTTTTCGAGTAATTCAAATCTGGCACGCTTTTTGAATCACCCCATACTACGATACTGTGTTATTTACGAGCATGCGCGTCGATGCGAATGGAAACCATCGACATAAATGTAGGAATGTGTACATACACATAACACATATACTGTTATACGTACATATGTACATACAGGGGCTTTTATTTCGAAATTTGCCACCCACGTTATCTGCCTAAAGAGACAGATTTCTGGAAATCGCCGGAACACGTCAACAAATTAACGCACCCCCTCAATAAATTTGTTGACATGTTTCGGCGATTTCTAGAAAGCTGTCTATTTACGTAGATAACGTGAGTGGCAAGTTTTGAAATGAAAGCCCGTACATATTTACGTATAATATGCATAAGGCTATTTTCGAAATTATCGAATGTAGGGCTGAGAAATCTTACCTCTTTAGGACAATGTGACCATTCAATTGTAGTTATATTTACCAAACTACAGTAAAAAAAATCAACTGGTTATAAATCGTTTTTTATGAGCCAGTAATTGCTACATTTTTAAACCATTTATTTTGTGGCTCAAATCGAATTTCGAATTATTTATAAAATTATCTCATTATCCAGCTGAAAAATTAACTGTTAACTGTTAATAATTACATTTGCATAATCACCTAATCAAGGTATTTTACATGTGCTCACTAGTGCTCACTCTAGTAGCTACTACTGTTTCAACTTTTCGCAATAGAAAAGTTAGGCGTATTATCAATACGAAGATGCTCGAGAAGATTAAGCGAGTGTCCGGTGATTGTAGATTTCGGGGGAGTCGTTTCGGCTTTTCAGCCGCTCAGCACTGCTACCTTTGCAGGTATTTTGTGCGTGACTCTACATCTTAATTTGTCTCCAGGAAGCGTAGACTTCTGCCGAAGGAAGCTATTTTCCTGGGTGTCAGTTGGCCCACTTCTTCTGGTGACAGTGTTGCCCCCTCGAGGAATTTGAGCCTCTTGCAGAATTGGGCTGGACATTCGCAGAGCAGGTGCTCTGCGATTTCTATTGCGTCTGAGCAGAATCTGCAGAGATCATCTTCTGCTCTGTCCATTAACCTTAAATGGTATTTTACTGGGCAGTGTCCTGTGAGCAGTCCCACCACCAATCTGATGTCTGGTCTGCTCATGCTTAGGAGCTGTTCAGCTCTTTTTGCTGAAAGGGTAATAAACCTTTTTGACTGTCTGAGTCCCGGTGTGTGCCTCCAATATGATGACAGTTGGTCTTTCTCCCATTTGTTGAGTTCTTCCATGATGTGGCTTTTCATTAAGCCACAGTAGGGCTCTGGTCCATGGTATGGTGTTGAGGCCCCTTCCTTTGCGAGGCCATCTGCCTCTTCGTTTCCTTCTATGCCTCGATGACCAGGCAGCCGCATCAGCGTTACCTGGTTATGTGTCGCTAGTGTTTTTAGGGTCTGTTTACACTCCCAGACTAGTTTTTACGTGCATTTGAAAGCCCTCAAGGCTTTTAAGGCAGCTTGGCTGTCCGATAGTATGAAGATGTGTTTTCTTTTGAGGCTCTTGGTTAAGACACATATATCTATGGCAAGCAGTTCGGCTTGAAATATTGTAAGATGTTTACCCAATGCCTTGGAGAGCTTGAAGTTAGGGCCGGAAATGCCCAGTCCAGCTCCTACCATTAGCTGTGTCCGGTGATTGATGAATAAAGTATTACCGTGAAGTCGACAACTTTTGAGTGTAGTGTGGAGAACTCACATTGCTTCAGTTTACTAATCACTGGCTGCGAGCAAGTAATAAATCATGCAATCCGTTGCTGCTGTGATAAATTCCATCTTTAATAATAATCTTCATCATTTCAATACCCTTCAAATGGATAAATGAATTTGGGATGCCGTCGAGGGCAGAGCACCATGAAAGTTATACAATTGCATATAATAATCAAAAATAATAAAATAATTGAACATAATAATAATTCATATTTCCATAGAGAACAACAACAAAATGCACAGTTGACAACCAGAACCTATTTGATAATAATAATTATAACTAATACAAAGTTCACAAGCAGCGCAGGAAAGTTACGTTGGGAAAGCTCCCAACATGTAGGACTGGAGAAATGTACCTCTTTATTTGTAGGACAGTTTAACCATTTAATTGTAGTTATATTTACTAAGCTACATTAAAAAAATCAACTGGTTATAAATCATTTTTTATGTAACGTATCTGCTACATGTTTGAGAAAGGAGACAGCCTAGATCAAACCATTTATTTTGTCGGACAAATGTTGTTTCATATTATTTATGAAACTATCTCAACATTCAGCTACAAAATTAACCGTTATTATTTACATTTGTATGATCACCAAATAGACATGTTTTCTACCTGCGCACTCTGTTAGCTACCTGTAAGTTAAATCGTGAAATCGACAACTTTTGAGTGTAGGACTGAAAATAGCTACCTGTTTATTTGTAGGACAGTGCGACCATTTAATTGTAATAATATTTACCAACCTACATTGAAAAAATCAACTTGTTATTAATCATTTTTTATGCAACGTAATTGCTACATGTTTGAGGGTGGGGACATCGTAGACCAAACCCTTTATTTTGTAAGACAAATTTTTCAAATTATTCATAAAATTATCTCAACATTTAGCTGAAAAACTAACTGTTATTAATTAAATTTTCATAGTCACCAAATCGACATGTTTTACACCTGCGCAGTATGTTAGCTACCTGTTTACGCAATTTTCGAAGAGAAAAAAGTTGGGCGTCTCGGTGAAATGAAGCTGCATTGAAAAAACTAGCTTGTTATTAATGATTTGGAAAAAAGGTCCTCGGCCCCCGGACTAAGACTATTCTGATGTGTGTATATTGTTGTATTGAATTAAAGTGCGTTATTATTTATTGAGCTATTACTTTATACTGTCGTTTACCTTAAGCTCTCAATCCTAAAAATTTCCAAAAGAAACTCTGGTACCTACAAGTTAAGCTACGTAAGTACCATATAAAATTTATTTTCGAGTAACCCTAGTTGAGGGTCTTCCTCCTCATCTATAATAAATGAAGTCATTTTTCGTCAAAAGCTAGCTGAAGAAATAAAAATACTGGATAGTTCTAGAATAAAAACCATCTAAATTTACATTTGAAAAAAAAAGAAATGCAATTTACTTTTTAAGTAAGTAGACCTCTACTTGCTTGAAGTAAATAAATGTTGAATCGTAAAAAGAAAATGTCGAGCCCGAGGCTTTTGGCAGATTCATCTATTGACATTTGACCGATCGTTCTTTCTGTTTCAATCCCAGCCGAAAGGCATTAAGAAAGTGGAAATGGATTTCTGCCCTTTTTACATGATTTAAGAAGTTTGAATATTTAGATTTAGTGATATTAAAAAAAAAAACGCCTTTGATATTGAAAAAGTTGACTAAAAAAATTTGCATGTACCTATGTAAAATTCACGAATTTAAATGTTTTTGATGTTGAAAATGGAACAGTCATGGCCAGCTATTACATCATTTAGCCGAAACATATTCACATTTATATAAAAATAATAAAACGTACCTACTATCTATATGAATTTAAAAAAAAAAAAGAAAAGATGAAACTACATTATAAATAAATTGCATTCACACCCCAGCACGTACCTATATATGGTTTCGGAGAAATGTGCTATAAGGGTTGAACTTAAAATAATTAATTGAGACATTTCATCGTAATCCCTGTAGGTATAACCGTAATATACCGGATAAATTACTACATGGGCGGGTGAATTTCGATGTTAACTTTCTGGGGGTCGTTTTATGGTTCATTTTCTACGGATCATTTAATCACGATGGCGACGTTTTGAGAAAATTTTCTTCGGTCCGTTTTGTAAATTTAATTTTAGTAATATGGATTATGGCTCACACTGATCTTTAACAGTTTAGCATTAATGAAACATTGCAAGAGAGTGGTTTGACGCAAAAATTATTTTGTATTGAAAATGTATTTTTGTATGAAATAGTTTCAACGCCCACCAATAATACTAAAATGATGAAATTTCAAATTTTTTTATGTTGGGATTTTATGTCTTAATGATAATTGGGGACCCTCTGAATTCCATACACTAAATTATTCTGAGATTTGAAGCCGAAATATATGAAAAAGGGCACTCAGAAAATTGAAAAATTGCGTAACGCGATTTTATTTCTGGAACTAAAATTATGAAATTTCCAAGGAGCGTACCACCTAGGAATTCTTTGCCAAAAATGTGGGGAATTTAGAGGAATTTGTGGGGAATTTGAAGGAACTCATCGGAATTTACGAGAATTTGGGGAATTTATAGGGAATTCGAAGAAATTAATGGAGAATTTAGAGGAATTTATGAGAAATTTAAAGGAAATTGTAGAGTCATGACGTCACTGAGGTTCACATTCTTATTATAAGAAACACTAATAAATGGAAATTTTAAAAAAATCTAGTTTTGTGTTGAACGTTGGACATTCATTTTCATTAAAGAAATTCCCCCAAAATTTCACTTCATGATTTACAGGTCCAAATTTAAAAAATTCAAAACAATAATGAGTACAGTTTTTGTAGGCTGATGTCCAAGATTCTTCATGTTGTTATTTTCCACTGGAAAAATTTGAAATTTTGGGAAAATGAGTTTTTAACCTTACTCTTCACGTGTTAAAAGTTTCAAATTTTTCCGTTCACCAGTTTTCCAGGAAAACTTTGAAATATGTGAGACGATATTTTCAACTAAGTAATTCAGTTTTTGTAAGTTGATTTCTAAGATTCTTCATGTTATTTCCCGCTGGAAAAATTTGAAATTTTGGGCAAATGAGCTTCTCACCTTCCTTTCCGGTCTCCACATGCAAAAAGTTTCAAATTTTTTCCGTTCACTAGTTTTCCAAGAAAACTTTGAAATGTGTGAGACGGTATTTTCAACGAATCCAGTTTTTGTAAGTTGATTTCCAAGATTCTTCATGTTCTTATTTTCCACTGAAAAAATTTTAAATTTTGGGAAAATAAGCTTCTCAGTTTTCTCTTCACATGCAAAAAGTTTGAAAATTTTCCCTTTACTAGTTTTCCAGGAAAACTTTGAAATGTGTGAGACTGTATTTTTTATTAATTTAGTTATTGTGGGTTGATTTATAAGATTTTTCATGTTGTTATTTTCCACTGGAAAAATTTGAAATTTTGGGAAAATTAGCTTCTCATCTTCCTCTTTACATGCAAAAAGTTTCAAATTTTTTTCCTTCGCTAGTTTTCAAAGGAAACTTTGAAATGTATGAGACTGTATTTTCAATTATTGTAGGTTGATTTCCAATATTCCTCATGTTGTTATTTTCTACCGGAAAATTTTGAAATTTTGGGAAAATGAGCTTCTTATCTTCCTCTTTACATGCAAAAAGTTTCAAAATTTTGAGTCCACTAGTTTTCCAGGAAAAAGGCTGTATTTTCAATTAATTCAGTTATTAGAGGTTGATTTCCTAGAATTTTCATGTTGTTATTTTCCACTGGAAAAATTTGAAATTTTGGGAAAATCAGTCTCTGACATTGCTTTTCACATGCAAAAAGTTTCAAAATTTTCCCTTAATTAGTTTTCCAGGAAAATTTTGAATTATGTGAGACTGTATTAACAATTATTTCAGTTTTCGTAAGTTCATTTCCAAGACTTTTCATGTTGTTATTTTCCACTGAAAATTTGAAATTTTGGGAAAATGAGCTTCTCCGCTTCCTCTTTACATGCAAAAAGTTCCAAAACTTTCTCTTCACTAGTTTTCCATGAAAACTTTGAATTGTGTGAGACAGTATTTTTAATTAATTCAGTTATTGTAGGTTGATTTCCAAGATTCTTCATGTTGTTATTTCCCAGTGGAAAAATTTGAAATTTCAGAAAAATGATCTTTTCATCCTCGTTCTCACCGAAATCTTTACATGCAAAAGTTTCAAAATTTTTTCCTTCACTAGTTTTCCAGGAAAACTTTGAAATGTGTAAGACTGTATTTTCAATTAATTCAGTTATTGTAGGTTGATTCCCATGATTCTTTATGTTCTTATTTTCTACTGGAAAAATTTGAAATTTTGGGAAAACGGACGTTTAACCATTCTACTCTTCACATGCAAAAAGTTTCACTTTCACTAGTTTTCCGGGAAAACTTTGAAATGTGTGAGACTGTATTTTCAATTAATTCAGTTATTAGAGGTTGATTTCCAAGATTCTTCATGGTGTTATTTTCCACTGGAAAAATTTCGGAAAAATCAGTCTCTGACATTCCTCTTCACATGCAAAAAGTTTCAAAATTTTTTCCTCCACTAGTTTTCCAGGAAAACTTTGAATTCTGTGAGACAGTATTTTTAATTAATTCAGTTATTGTAAGTTAATTTCCAAGATTCTTTATGTCGTTATTTTCCACTGGAAAAATTTGAAATTTTGGGAAAATGAGCTTCTTATTTTCCTCTTTACATGCAAAAAGTTTCAAAATTTTTTCCCTCACTAGTTTTCAAAGAAAACTTTGAAATGTGTGAGAATGTATTTTCAAATTAATTCAGTTATTGTAGGTTGATATCCAATATTCCTCATGTTATTTTCTACTGGAAAAATTGGAAATTTTGGGAAAATGACTTTTAAACTTTCTACTCTTCACATGCAAAAAGTTTCAAATTTTTCCGTTCACTAGTTTTCCAGGAAAACTTTGAAATGTGTGAGACGGTATTTTCAACTAATTCAGTTTTTGTAAGTTGATTTCCAAGATTCTTCATGTTATTTTCCACTGGAAAAATTTGAAATTTTGGGAAAATAAGCTCCTCACCTTCCTCTTCACATGTAACAAGTTTTAAAATAATCCCTTTACTAGTTTTCCAGGAAAACTTTGAATTGTGTGAGACAGTATTTTTTATTAATTCAGTTATTGTGGGTTGATTTCTAAGATTTTTCATGTTGTTATTTTTTGCTGCAAAAATTTGAAATTTTGAGAAAATGAGCTTCTTATCTTCCTCTTTACATGCAAAAAGTTTTAAAAATTTTTCCTCCACTAGTTTTCAAAGGAAACTTTGAAATGTGTGAGACTGTACTTTCAATTATTGTAGGTTGATTTCCAATATTCCTCATAATTCTATTTTCGACTGCAAAAATTTGAAATTTTGGGAAAATGAGCCTTTAACCTTTCTACTCCTCACATGCAAAAAGTTTCAAATTTTTACTTTCACTAGTTTGTAGGTTGATTTCCAATATTCCCAGTGTTGCCAGATTTTGATTTTGAAATTATGGTGCATGAAGGTCAAAATTATGGTATTTGAAAAAAACTTATGGTACACAATAATTTTTGAATAAACTTTATGAGGGGCCGATTTCTCAATAGCAAGTCACCTCCGGGTTAAGCATAACTCCAGGGTAAATATAGCAACTGGACACGCTTACCCTGGAGTTAAAACCAACCCGGAGGTGACTGGTGACTGGTGACTCGCTATTGAGAAACCGGCCCTTGAATAAATAGCACAAACTACAAACTAAAAACGTTTGCGTTTGGTTAAGTGTGTAATGACATAAATGAAATGACAAACAGACAAACTGTGACAGTGACAGGACTGACTATACTGATAGTTCTTTTATTCTGCTGTCCGCTGACGTGAACGAGAGTGAGATAGAAAAAAACGTCAATGCCACTGCGGCTCGGCAACCAATCATCCGTCCACGCAACCGGATTTATGACGTCAGGCATAACCCTCAAACCTCTAAACAGCAAAAACATGAGAAAATAAAAGGAGTATTATAAAGTTAAGAAACATACAAAGAGGTCAAAATTATGGTAAATTATGTATTAATGCATTCGCGATTTTTCTATGTATTTTTCTGCAAAATTATGGTACAAATACATAATTATGGTACGCCTGGCAACACTGAATATTCCTCATGTTGTTATTTTCCACTGGAAAAATTTGAAATTTTGGGAAAATCAGTCTCTGACATTCCTCTTCACATGCAAAAAGTTTCAAAATTTTCCTTTAATTAGTTTTCCAGGAAAATTTTGAATTATGTGAGACTGTATTAACAATTATTTCAGTTTTTGTAAGTTGATTTCCAAGACTTTTCATGTTGTTATTTTCCACTGGAAGAATTTGAAATTTTGGGAAAATGAGCTTCTCCGCTTCCTCTTTACATGCAAAAAAATTTCAAAACTTTCCCTTCACTAGTTTTCCAGGAAAACTTTGAATTGTGTGAGACAGTATTTTTAATTAATTCTGTTATTGTAGGTTGATTTCCAAGACTTTTCATGTTGTTATTTTCCAGTGGAAAAATTTTGAAATTTCAGAAAAATGAGCTTCTCATCCTCGTTCTCACCTAAATCTTTACATGCAAAAAGTTTCAACATTTTTTCCTTCACTAGTTTTCCAGGAAAACTTTGAAATGTGTAAGACTGTATTTTCAATTAATTCAGTTATTGTAGGTTGATTTCCAATATTCCTCATGTTGTTATTTTCTACTGGAAAAATTTGAAATTTTGAGAAAATGAACCTTTAACCTTTCTACTCTTCACATGCAAAAAGTTTAAAATTTTTGCTTTCACTACTTTTTCGGGAAAACTTTGGAATGTGTGAGACTGTATTTTCAATCAATTCAGTTATCTAATAACTGAAAATCAGTCTCTGACATTCCTCTTCACATGCAAAAAGTTTCAAAATTTTCCCTCAATTAGTTTTCCAGGAAAATTTTGAATTGTGTGAGACTGTATTACCAATTATTTCAGTTCTTGTAAGTTGATTTCCAAGATTTTTCATGTTGTTATTTTACACTGGAAAAATTTGAAATTTTGGGAAAATGAGCCTCTGATCTTCCTCTTCACATGTAAAAAGTTACAAAAATTTCCCTTGATTAGTTTCCCAGGAAAACTTTGAATTGTGTGAGACTGTATTAACAATTATTTCAGTTTTTGTTAGTTGATTTTCAAGATTGTTCATGTTGTTATTTTCCACTGGAAAAATTTGAAATTTTAGAAAAATGAGCTTCTCCCCTTCCTCTTTACATGCAAAAAGTTTCAAAATGTTTCCTTCACTAGTTTTTCAGGAAAACTTTATATTGTGTGAGACAGTATTTTTAAGTAATTCCAGTTATTGTAGGTTGATTTTCAAGATTCTTGGAAATTTTAATTCTTTTTATGTTGAGACTTTGTGTCTAAATGATCATTGGGTATCCCCCAAACTCCATACACTGAATTATTCTGAGAATTGTAGCCAGATTTTATGAAAAAAGCCACTCAGAAAAATTGAAAAAAATTATAAATCCACCCCAAATTGCTTAACGCGATTTTATTTTTGGAACTGTGACTCCAAATGAGCTGAAATTTTCAGGGATCGTAGTCCTCCACTGGGATAAGAATCGCTTAAAATTTCAGCTTTCTGAGTTGAATTCTTCAAATATATATTTCAAAACAAAATTAAATTTCCCTCAATGTCGTTTTTTTTTTTGGAAATTTGAGTTTTTCCAACACACATTTTTAATTATAACTTGGTTAATTTTAATCCGATGTTGATGTAATCGGACTTTAATTAAAGCCAATTAAATTCTCTACCATTATTAACTGGGAAGTTTTAATGCAGCTTCAAACGCTTTGCACATCCATTTTGAAATTTATATATTTCCTACTTTTTCGTACTTAAATTTAATCATGAATATTTTAATATTTATCACGTAGCAAAATCTCACCTGTCGTAGTCCCTAATGGAACGATTTTCTCTTTATAATATGTTTTTCCTATGACGCAATAGAACTTTGTATACTCCTAACAAACTGCTGCACTTCCAAATTAAAAGGAAATACTCACGTAATTTTTCGTGGGCGCCGAGAAAACGGAATGAACATTAATTCTTTTCGGCGAATAGACGTGCCCAGATTGGCAAACCAGAAAGAATGGGGGGGTCTTTTATACAGACACCCATGAAAAATGTGACTGGGATTTGTGAAAATGTAAATTACGCTTTTGAATATGGTAAGACAAAAAACGAATTAAGATTTGGATACTAAATTACAGATCAATTTTGAAACTAATAGTACTGTCAGTGATATTGAAGAATTACCTACTTAACTAGTTTGAGTTAGATTTATTTTATAAAGACACCAATGTCCACTTGTCACATCATTGTAACAGTCTATTGCTCTTGCTCTCTCATTTATATTGTTCGAAACCCTTTTAGCAGTAGTTAATCTCTCTTGAGATGAAAGCGGTGTTTACCACAAGGCTTTGTTTTTAGACCGTATTTGAAAGTGTTTTACGAGGGTGCCTAAGAGTAAAGTTACACGATAACATTTTTGAATTGATTTTGGGATTATAATCTTATCCATGATACTAAAATATTTACACACAGAAATTTCATCAATCTAATAGTGTTTATTGCTTAGATTTATTTTATATACGTCTCAACAATTACAAAAGGTGGCCCTCATTAATTACTGTCTTCAAGTGAAAAGTTTCTTAATGCGAACCAAGTCACAAAAGAAAGCCGCCCTTATACAGGATAATGTTGTCGTGTTAACTCTACGAAATTAATTAGGTTTTTCTTTGTTGACAATTAAAATACAATAATTGTTGTGTTAATTAAAGTTGAGAGTCTGTTTGAGTAGAATTTTTTTCACGCTCCATACACGTCATTGCACTTTCTTTTACCGCCAAATCGATACATTGTGGTATGTAAATGCCTGACAGAAAATTGGTTGAATTGCGTCTGGATCTGGATTTGTTCTCATTTCCCAATACATATTCAAATCCTGTAAATTGCCATTTTGTTTGGCTGGCAGGCGGTTCGTAATGGTACAAGATTACTTTCTG